>QUSF01000021.1:8153589-8173459 GCA_003676055.1 Chloebia gouldiae
CTTTTCCCTGGGAAAGAAAACTCGCCAGCCCAGGTTCCTGATGTCAGTTTGTATGGTTCTGTTGGGACTGTCAGGGCAGCAATAATTTGAGGTTGGGGCAGCTTGGGTCTGGGACACAGCCTGCGCCATCCAGACATTTTGCAGGTGACCGCCCCTTCAGGACCAAAGGGCCCTGAACAGAAACAATGCCATTTTCCCTGGGGAAGAAAGTTCACCAGCTCAGGTTCCTGTTGTCAATTTGTAGGGTTTCCTTGGGACTGTAAAGGCAGCAGTAGTTTGAGGTTCAGGCAATTTGTGTCTGGGACACATCCTTCACTGTTCAGAATTTTTGAAGGTGGCGGCCCCTTCAGTGTAACAGGACCCCGAAAACAAACAATGACACTTTTCCCTTGGAGAGAAAACATGCCAGCCTAGGTTCATGATGTCAGCTTGTAGGATTACCTTGGGACTGTCAGGGCAGCGCATGTTTGAGGTGGGGGCAGCTTGGGTCTGGGACACATACTTCACTGTTTGGATTTTTGCAGATGGCCCCCCCCAGTTAGGGCCAAAGGCCACTGAGCTCAAACAAAGGCCCTTTTCCCTAAGAAAGAAAACTCAACAGCCCAGGTTCCTGATGTCATTCTGTAGGGTTCCCTTGTGACTGTCAGGGCAGCACAAGTTTCAGGTGGGAGCAGCTTGGGTCTGGGACACATCCTTTGCCATTCAGATATTTTGCAGGCGGCCACCAACTCAGTTTTACAGGCCCCTGAACACAAACAGAGTCACTTTTCTCTGGGAAAGAAAACCAACCAGCCGAGGTTCCTGATGTCAGTTTGTAGGGTACCCTTGGGACTGCCAAGGCAGCAAGTGTTTGAGGTGGGGGCAGCTTGGGTCTGGGACACATCCTTTGGCATTTGGATTATTTTTTGCCACCTCAGGGCCACAGGCCCCTGAGCACAAACAGCTGCCTTTTCCATGGGAAAGGAAACTCGCCAACCCATGTCCCTGATGTCAGCTTGTAGGGTTCCCTTGGAACTGTCATGGAGGCAGTAGTTTGAATTGAAGGCAGCTTGGGTCTGGAACACATCCTTCGCTATACAAATTTTTTGTAGCTGTCCACCCCCTCAGGGTCACAGGACCCTGACCAGTAACCATGCCACTTTTCCCAGGGACAGAAAACTCACCAGCCCAGGTTCCTGATTTCAGCTTGTAGGGTTCCCCTGGGACTGTCAGGATAGCAGTAGTTTGACGTTGGGGCAACTTGGGTCTGCAACACATCCTTCACCTTTCTGAGTTTTTGGAGGCAGCCGCCCCCTCAAGTCCACAGGCCCCTGAACTCAAAGAATGCCGCTTTTCCGTGGGAAAGAATACTCGCTAGCCCAGGTTCCTGATGTCAGTTTGTACGGTTCCCTTGGGACTATCAGGGTAGCAGTAGTTTGAGGTGGGGGTTGCCTCGGTCTGGGATACATCCTTTGCTGTTCAGATTTTTTGCAGGCGGCTGCCCCTCAGGGATATAGGCCTCTGAGCAAAAATACTGGCCCTTTTCCTTGGAAAAGAAAACTCACCAGTCCAGGTTCCTGATGTCACTCTGTAGGGTTCCCTTGGGACTATCAGGGCAGCACAAGTTTGAGGTGGGGCTAGTTTGGGTCTGGGACACAATTTTTGCCGTTCAGATTTTTTGCAGGCGGCTGCCACCTCAGGGCCACAGGGCCCTGAACACAATGCCACTTTTCTCTAGGAAAGAAAACTCACCAGCCCAGGTTCCTGATGTCACTCTGTAGGGTTCCCTTGGGACTGTCAGAGTAGCACAAGTTTGAGGTTGGGGCAGCTTGGGTCTGGGACACATCCTTTGCCATTCAGAGCTTTTGCAGGCGGCCACCCCCTCGGGGCCACAGGGCCCTGAGCACAAACAGTGGCCCTTTTCCCTGGGAAAGAAAGCTCGCCATCCCAGGCTCCTGATGTCAGTTTGTAGGGTTCCCTTGGGACTGTCAGGGCAGCACAAGTTTGAGGTGGATGGAGCTTGGGTCTGGGACACATCCTTCGCCATTCAGATTTTTTGCAGGCAGCTGCCCCCTCAAGGCCATAGATCCTGAGCACAAACAATGCCCATTTTCCCTGGGAAAGAAAACTCACCAGCCCAGGTTCCTGATGTCAGTTTGTAGGGTTCCCTTGGCAACTTCCTTTGTCTCTGTGGACTATCGATCGTTGTCGTTTCTTAGCGACAGATGGAACAAAATTGCACGAGAGGAAGAAACAAATCAAAAAATACTGAATCCCGATATCAGGAGAGCTGTGAAGAGCAAAGCCCTAGGGAGGAAACCAGTAGGAGAAGACATGCTTCTAATGTTAACGTTTTAGTTTAGAACAGAAATGAACTTTTTGAGTGGAATCTCCTGATCTCACCTGCTTAAATGTTGTTTTGGTTTACATAATAAGGCATTTATACAGCATACAAAGTGAAAAGTGTAATGCAGCAGTATATCAAATACACTGTGTAGGTGTTTTAGGACATTTGGGCCATGGCAAGAAATTTAACCCGGATTAAATAATCCACCAGAACTGTGTGGTGTGGATGGTGGGTCCATAGCACTGCTTCACCCCAAAAATGGGGCCACTGATCCGCTACACTGCTTATGAACACAACCATTCTTAACTTCCCTGTTACAGTAAAAAACTAGCAGCAGATGGAACTACAAAAAGCCCCAAACATTCCCTGTTGTCTATGTTAGGTACAGAATTGTTTGGTATTTCTCGTGCACTGTTGTAGAGCTCAAGAAAGACAGAATGCAAAATAAATTGTGGACTTCAAACAAGTAAAAACAACATCAAAGTAAACTTTGTAATGTGTTCTTTATTTCTGACAAAACTTGTGCTTATTTGCTGCTTTTGCTACCTACCTTCTCAAATGTTGCCTAGTGAACATCTCCCGTTCTCTGGGATTATGAAATACAGGGATTAATGAAATGTGTATTTCTTACTTGAAAGATTTCTGAGGATCCAGCTTTTTCAATGGAAGATGCTATTAGCTGAAGGACTAGAAATCAGAAAACGCCTCTTTTGGACAGCCAGTTCCAGTCTGATTTTCAGGCACTTGGAAAGATGAATTGGATATGATTTAATGCAGTGAGACATGTGCTTGGTGTATTGGACCTACCTCGGGGTTGAGGACTTTCTATACTGGCAGAATGAGACCTGTCTTTCCATAAATTAGCATGTTACTTCCCACATTTCCTGCCAATGATGTTCCAGTTCTCTAGGGCCAGCAGGGACTTGTGAAAGGTAGCAGAGACTCTGCTGAAAGTATACTCAGACCCCTAGAATTTATAAATTACTTGAGGCTTCTGAAATAGCATTAAATTCCCATTGGTTTTAGGCAAACATAATGGATATACTGGAAACTAAAGGTATAGTATGTACATGCTCAGTAATATGCATTCCAGAACTCCACAGAAAATACTAGAAGGTGCTTTTTTCTAAGAAGGAAAAAATGAGATGTGATATCTGACTTTGCATTTCAGTATCAAGATTGTTTCTTGCTGAGGTTTTCCCCTTCTGCTTAGAAGTGATGTTTTAGTAAGTCATGACAATAGAAGTCCTGTTTCAACTATTATATGCTTAAAGAACAGCATTGTCTCACTTGAGCAGGTATTGTTATGTATTGAATGGCACTGTAACTCAACTGAACAACAAAGAATATTGCTAATTGCAACAATAAAAGCATCTTGTGTGGAGCAGTGAGTGTCAGAAAAACAGGAGAGTTTTTTTGTGGGTGATTTTGCCACTTAAAGGTAACAATCCATATGCCCCTTCTTTTTCAGTTTCAAGTAAGAGTGTGATAGATGTGCATGTTAAACCCTTAGTTTGGAAATTGATACTTCAGAGATAAGGTTTTCCTTGTAACTTCAGTCTGCTGACCCATCCCATCAGGGTAGGTTTCAGTTATATTGGTTTACCACCCTTCAAGATGCAGATTAGAAGGTGGTGGTCTAGGTTTTCCTCAGGTTGTTATCCTAGCAGGACCTGGGATGTGGTGGGCTGTCTCTTCCCTTCTCTAAAGGGAAAAGTGCTTTTGGATTATATTTCCTTGAGCTGATTTAAACAGAAATGAATGAAAAACTTTTTGGAGGGGTCTTAGTTTGTTGAAACACAGAAAAAAAAAAAAAGCTTTTTACCTCTGGTCCACAGAAGATACTGGCTCTGTTTCTACTGCAGTTACTGTTATAAGTAGTCTTTGAAGCAGGAATCTTTCAGCTACCATCAGCACAGGAAATTGCAGTGTCAGATTTTGGTTTCTGGAAAAATCCCTGTATTTCTCTGTAAAACTAATCACATGTTTCAAATCAATCAAGCTTAAAGCTGATGGACACAAATCCAAAAATATTTTTAATAATGCTCATAGGGGTTCTGTATCCAGAATCATGGATCCTCAGTAAAGAACCTCTGCATCACAGGAAAAAACCTAAACAGTGCTGTGCTGTTGGTCCACTGCAAGGATTTGGGTATGCAAATCCTGGGATAAGAGTAAAATCCCAGTCACTTCTGTTTTTATAATTACCTGTGAATATCTGGCTGACATTGCAACCCCAACTTTTACCATTAGATTAAAAGATGGAATGAAATCATCCCTCAATAAAATCAGTAAGGTGAAAATGCCTCCCTGCAATGAGGACATAGTGTTTATTATGAACAAGGCTTAATTACTTTGGCTTCTCATTTACACTGGAGGAGCTCTCTGCAGTTAGACTGTTTAAAAACAAGGTTAGAGCAATATTAATGTCTGTTACCATCCACTGGAACAAAATCTTCCTACCACAAGAATCTCTAATATAACAGTGTGGCAAGGGAAGGATGGAAGCCTGAGCACGACCAATTCAAACTCAAAAAATATGTACTTCACCTTGACTCTCAATTACAATTACTTTAACACTGCCAATTCTAGTACTAAATTACCTAGTTCCACATCTATGTGTCTTTGAAGTATCCCATAATATATATGAAAAAAGCTTATCCAATGAACTCTAAGTCCAATAATATTCAAAGTAATATTCCCATGAAGATCTAGTGAATTGAATAAAACCTAGTTGTCCCTTAAGGAAACAAAGAAGCCAAGTATTATTCTCAAGTCTTACATTCAAGAGAGCAAAAATAAAGCCCATATGTCATAGTCCTAAAATTATATTTATGTTTTTTTTTTTTAATGTACACTTGTTTCCTGTATATCAAAGGAAATTATTTCATTTGGAAATGAGATCTCAACACTTTGTATTGAGACACCTTTCCAGCAGTCTACTCCTGTCAATCTTCTGTGGACTTCAGCAGTTTGGGGTTTGATCCATATCAAGCAGTTTGTAAAAATAGAGAGCCATTGAAATAATAATAATTATTATTCTGCTTCATTATACTATTGCTGTCTGAAGGTCTCAATTTCCATCTAGACTTGAAAGAAGTTGGATAAAATAAATATTCACTAACGCAGGAATGAATGCAATTGCCTACCGGGGGAATCAAGAAACTGGATCTGATGCCACGTTCTCAGGCAGTAATGTGACACAATTTCTCTTTCTCACAGTTCTGTGAGGGAAATAAGATTGCATATAACTTGGTGCTTTTTATGAGTGGCAATAGCATAATTGGGATATCAGTTCACAGAGACTGAATCAGAACCGTGTCCATGTGCTCAAGCAAATATATTGAGTTACAAGCACTATAATAGCTACTCAGAGTCCTTCCCATGTACAGTGTCCTAGTTAATTAGTCAACACCTAGTAAATAATTTAATTAAATGCAGTTGTCAACAGCAGTATTTATAGCATTAAAAAAATGAATAGTCCTTCAGTGACACTTTCAGAATGCCCGCCCTTTACCTTTTAAGAGCCAAGACAAATGACTGACAAATTAATTGTGTCAGGAATATGTATCAGACTTCCATTATTAAAAAGTTATTAAAAAGTTATATTTGCTGGTTATGTTACATTATGTTTCGTTATGTTATGGTATGGTATGTTATGTTGATATTTTCTTTTTTCCTGCCTAAATGTAATAAATTTTTCAGGTCCCACACCAAACCATGGACATATTAATGAATGTCTGTATTTATATATTGAAATTGTTATTATAATCAAAGGTCATGATCCTGCAATTTTGAAGTATTTCAATGCTTATTAAAGCCATTGTCCCTGTCTCATCAACACTGTGGCACAGGCAGGAAGAGCACAGAAGTGCTGCTCCATAGGTCACTCTGTGCTGCCAAGGAGATTATTTTAACTGCAGGAACTTATAACAGTCTTCATGATATTCACAAGATATGCAAGTTATTCTCTAGTGCATTAAAGACATTAAATTGGATTATAATCAAAACAATAAATCTTTATGTTCTAAAACATGGAGTGAGTGCAGCTCTTAATAACCATGTGATGATTTTGCTTCATATGTTCCATTTGAAATGGGCATGGTGATGTGAGTTATTAAATGTTCAAGTATTAAATGTATAAAAAATAAAACTAAATAAAAAAGCAAACCGCTGAGTTTTGACTTTAGAAGCATGTAATACCTCACATCCAGCTTCTTAAAAAAGTGGAATTCAAGCTTGTGTCTACACAGTGATACCTGATTGTTGTCAAAACATGATACAGAGGGGTTTGTCTTGTGTCAAGCCCAAGGAGACCGAAGAGGCTCAGGCCCTGAATTCTGAGTCTTCTTATCCATGGCTGATGGGTAAATGGAATAAGAGGAACAAAGCAAATAATCACTTTAGACCTATCTTTATTCCTGAATGCATTCCCACCTGAGGTCAGAAGGAAATATCCATTCACAGACAAAGCTGAAAAGTTCAAAAGCTGCAGGATAACCTCACAAACCTTTTAAAAACTCTTAATTTATATATCTCTGTGGATTCATATAAGTGAATTATGTACAGTGGAAAGAAGACAGATGGTCTTGGTATTGATCATTCCTTATTATCCAGTTCACTTTCTTGATTATTAGCCAATTGAACAAACTCTATTTACCATCCTAATTTTCAAATAAAAACTCCTGTCCCGTATGAGCTGGCTAGAGGAGAAACCTATAATTGGTGCTTGTTCTTTGAGTACTGTCTTAATTCATTCCAGGCAGAGCTGTCTTCAGTTCTGCATTTGACCCTGTTAACACAAATTTATGGGGCTTTTGAAATGCAAGGACAATGTTTTCAGTCTGCCTTCAAAGCACAAAAATTCTCATTTGTCAGGCCTGTGCTGCCTTTCTCTGCTTTTATATACAGGAGAATTATGATCACCACCTTGGAATTACTTCTTGATAGAAGCTGACAGAGATGCTGCTTTGATCTTCTTAGCCAAGATTATTATGAACAGCATGACTTGAGAAATCCTTGCTAAATAAATTGCTTAATTATACAGAATTCTGCAAAATGACTGTGCATCTTCCTTAGCACCAAAGCTTCTAGCAGCTGGGAAAATTCTACCAAAATTAAAATTAAACTAATATTAAACCAAAATAAGGACACACACTACTACATTTTAAGTAGTAACAAAAAATCCCTCTCTACAGTAGCTACATGAGAGTTTTCATGTACACAAGTATATGACTGCCATTCTTTAAGAGCTGTATTGTATTCTACAATTTATGTTCTTGGAGTAAGAAAGATCTCACTATCTTGCTGTTATTAATATCAGGACTAAGAACAGACCATCCTTTGCTAATTTTAGCAGCCTGAAAAAGGCAAGGAGGAATAAAAATATTCCAGTACATCCATCCTCATTTTTGAACACACTCAATACATTTGTGTCATAATTTTTCCCTCCTAGTCTTGAGATATTTCACAGATGACTTTTCAGTAGCATGAAAACCTACTGGGCTTCTTGATCTTATTGCTGTGAGTCCTGAACCCTCCAGTGAAGAAATGTATATAACCAGTTTGCAAAGGACAACCATTCCAAGAATTTGTTACACAGCATAGCTGTGATCTATGGAGGTCTAATTCTAAATCCAACAAATTAACTGCTAGTATGTGGAGTTTCCTATTCTATCTGTGGCTTTCCTTTCCAGTGATTTTCCATTTATGCCAGAGATTATATCAAAGCATTGTGTTAAGTTTCAGTGCCTCAAATCAATAGATGAATCACTTTATCAGCCTTCACTTAATTTTGGAGGATTGTTTTGAAATTAAGACAGATCTAATATTATTTTAACCTCTTTTTTGTTTGCCTTTGTGGGGAAACAGCTTGATAGCACTGATGTTCAAGTTTAAAAAAGCACAAACTGTTTCAGATAACATTTGAAAAGTTTTACTTGAATACCGGCCATGTACAATCTTGCTTAATAAACAGATGCATGCAGGGCTTGGTTTTGGTTTTTAGCTTCTCTGAGATAAGGCAACATGTGAACTGTCCCAATAGATGAGTTATACTATAGACAGGTTTGAATTTATGTGTAGTCACTGATGTGCGGCTGGTAGTTGGTGTAGTCAGACTACTGACAGTCCAAGAGCTGAGATGAGGCCTGGAGAAGCTCTGCTAGAAGTGTCTGCCTTGTGATCCCTGAGAAGGAATTCTCAGGGATACGATGTGAAGTGTTTGATACGCACACACACTGTATGTTTCACTGCCAGGGACTCTGGGACTCCTCTGAGCCAGGAATCCTTTGCATGCTGCCTTAGACTGATGAGAGCAGGGGAGAGAGCTGAGAGGCACAATATCTTTGGGAGTGATGCTACCAAGGTGGGGAGCAGGAGAGAAGTGTGGAAAGGATGATGACTCCCCCTGCTATTTTAGATATTTGCCTATCCTTTGAAATTCACATCTGAGGTTTTTTGCTCAGGGATTGTTAGATAAGCAGCATAAAAATGGTTTCCATGGACACTTTTTGTTATCTGCTTGCAGCAGAGAAGTAACAGCTCAGTCTTTCAGATGCAGGTTTTGCAGCTCTGATCTTTCCCAGCCTCTAGCTGAGGCTGTGTTATCAGAGCAGGCTGTTACAGAAGTTGTATTTCAAATCTCTCTGCAATACAGAGTGGCTCCCAGAGGAAAGGGAACCTTCCCCTCATAAACCAGATATGTGTCAGTTTCATTTTCTGTTCATGGCGGTAGATTTCAGTTCTTTTTTCACACAGCACTGAAAATGACTACGTTATGTAGTAAAATGCAATCCTCACTCACAGTTTTGCTAATGGGAAGTACCTAAATTGTGATGAGCAAAATCAGGTAGCTGAAATTGGTGCAGCTAAAAAGTAATCCGGAAAAAGAACAATTCTGTTTTAACCATATGGTCAGATGCACAGAAGTATCAAAACTTTTAGCTGGGGGTGGGCTGGTTGCATGCTGGGTTATGCTTCTCTGCATAACTCTTCATTCCAAATTGCAACAACTGAAAATACTGGTATGCTGAATTTAAAGTACAGCTCTAGCATTCCTGGTAATGTCTGGTATTCCTTACTGATGTTACACTACCCAGTCTCAAAGAGGACAGAGTGATTAGGATTCTTGTGATTTAATTATGCCTGTTGTTTGGTTGGGGTTTTGGCTTTTTGTTTTGTTTTTGGGGTTTTGTGTGTGTGTGTGTGTGTGTGTATGTGTGTGTTTGTGTGGTGGTTTGTTGTTGTTGTTGTTGTTGTTGCTGCTGTTGTTTTTTAATCGAGACATTTCTTGTCCCCACTGTTCATATTTGAAATCTGTTTTAGGACCTCTGTGCACAATTAGAAATTTCCAGCTAGAACTCCAGCAGCAGTTTATGCCTGATTTATTTTTTGCACGCTAATGTTGTTTTATAGCCTAAATGTATATTTTGCCTTCAGGACAGATCTGTGCATTGTGATGAAAGGTTCTGTCCACACACAGCTCATCTGGTACTGGGTGGAACTAGCCAAGCTACAGGCTTCTTTTACAGGAGGATGGGAGTCTCCGTTGACTTTAGTATGCTATTCTCCTTTATCCATACTTGCTTTGTTTCTCTGGTTTGTCTTTTAATGTATGAGGCCTGAATTGGACTTGCTCTTTCATATAAGGTCTCAACAGTGTTTGTGCTACAGTCCCCCTACTTCTTTACCCTGTGTAACTCTGGATTTGCAGGAAGTCCCTGCTGTGACTAGCTTTCCCAAAACATCCTGGGATTCCCTGTGGCTGTTTGACAAGTGTATCACATTAGTGAAACAGATAAGTTCATAAAACCAGAGCAATGCACATTCACAGTGCAATTATAGAAACAGAGGAACAGAAACTACAATCTGATCTATGTGTGTTCTACACAAGCAGTACCAGCTCATGCCCAGTCATGCTTGTGCAGGAGAACCACAGAGAATTCTCCCTCTGGGGCTCTGGATTGCCTCAGCAGCCCCTGCAGGACTGGGAGCTCATTAAGGCAGCAGAAAGGCCTCGTGGCAGGACACTGTTTCCCTCAGATCTCCACGCCAATGCTCAGCAGCACTTGTTCTGAATACTCAATGTAGGAAAAGATTCCAATGCTTACACAATGCCGAACCAGGAAATTTAAAACGTACTGAGGATGGCTATATGAATATTTTAACATTCTTTTGAATATATCCACAATGCAATATATGGTTCTTACTACAAATTCCTGCAGAGGTGTGTTTGCAGACCCTGTGGCTTTGCACCATAGGCACCAAAAGTAATCTAATGTCTGATGATATCAGTGACCCACTCTTCTATGATCAGCTGTATCCAAGAAGCACAGGCTTCCAAATACAGGTGAACATATTTTAATATTCCCTAAAAATATATAGTGTGCAATAAAAAAGTTTGGAAGAAAAAATTGCCTCCTGACTTTTGACAATTTAATTTATACTATACGAGAATGACATTTAATCACTCTTATCTTAATATCCTTAACTTGGTATGTGCAGTAACTACATGTATTACCATCAGCTCTAAAATTATTCAGCCACAAAATTTACCTAAAGAGCCCAAAGCACTATTTTCTGCATGCCTATCTCAGCTTAAAAAAAATGCCTTTCTTTAATTTATTCTAAATTCCTTTGACATAAATTTTATTGCATGAATTCCCTGTTTTGCTGATAAGGGTCACAGAAGTAATCATTAGTTTTCGGAAAAGGTTTCTACTCAACTATACCTACAGAAACAGCTTATCTTATTTTTTTAATGCCTGTACTGCTTTCACTCACCCCGAGTTCACATGGAGCACCTTTTCTTGATGCAAAACTGGGATTTCCTTTGGGCTTTTGTAGAAGAGGGTCATAGACTCTGAGCCATGGCCATGGCTGCTTCTGTGCCTATTTCAGCTGCTTCTTGAACTTCAAGCCTAAGGTCCTCTATCATGCAGCTTTTCTACCATCCCCGCTGCCCCATTAAGGTTGTGTTTCCCAAAACAGTACTCAAAACCCCAAACCCTGTACTAAAATTACACTTCATTTTCTAACCTTTTTCTGATCTTGATTATGGTTTCAGCAACTGCATCAGAAGTGCTTTGTTCCTGTATTTGTGTTCTACTCTGTGATTGTTCCCATACAAAATTCAGATTTTGTAATGCTCTTTTGACCATGTAAAACCTCTTATTTGTGACCTTTTCTATCCAAGCAAAGCCTCATTTTTCTTTTCTTTTTTTTTTCTTTTAAATAAAAACCTCCAGTGAATTATGAGGATCAAATGTGAACAGCTGAGGAAAGAATTCTGGAAAGCATCACAAAGATAAAAAGGACAAATTAAAATACAGCAGAGTGGAGCAGATGCCCAGAATATTTCTGGAAGCAGTTAAGGCGTTTGCTTTATAAAAGAGTAAGCAAGGGAGATGTTGTTGTAGGGAAAATAGCTTTGGCCAGAGGTTTAGGTTTTGGCATCAACTTTTCTGGTAGAAAGGTTTTCCTTCTTAGTGGAGGAAATGTAAATCCCTGACTGGCACAAAGTGAACTACCAATATGCTGTGACTTGAAATTCGTCAAGGGGATTTTAAAGGTGATTTGGTGGTGGTTTTTTTTTTTGTTTTGTTTTGTTTTGTTTTTTAAGTAGATTCTGAAGGTTCAGATATTTGGGTTTGTTCTACTTCCTTCATCACACTGTGGTGCTGCCTTGTAAGAAAGATCTGATTGAGGCTATGTCAGAGCTGGTTTGGGGACACTTTAAGAAGCACACAGAAATTGACCTTGAACCAATGACTTTATGCAACTTAGCAAAGCAAAGGAAGACAAAGATTTATTGAACTAGAAGTGATTGTCCCAGAGCTGCTAGCTCACTAATTTCACTTTTCCACCACTAAGGGTCTATGAACAGCATTGCAGGTTTTTATATAAACATAAATCTGGACAATTAGTCCATCAGATGACAGCACCAGTCAATCTACCCTTCTAACATTCCTTCAGTCCTCCTGCTTTTGTGTACTTGTGGGTTTTTACCATTTGGAGCTTCCTGTTCACAAAGACAGTGGGAAAGAAACACTTGTAAAGGTAAGCAGGGAGCTCAGTGTTCATTGAATGGTTTGGAAGTTTTTTGTTACAGAGTCATCATAAAAAGATCAGTGGACAGCTTTTAGCTTTTCTCTTAGTAATACATTTTGATAACATGATCAATAACTACATATTAATGGCTTCCCACTGTTGCTTTCCACTGTAAATAGTTGCTGGCATGGGCCAGAAAGATTATTTCATGTAAGAAAAAAAAAAAAAAGGGGAGGAAAGATGATTATCAGGAATGCTGTTAGAATGTAAAACACTTCTAGAGAAACTAAAAACAAATCTCTCAAGTTCCCTACTTTTTTGCATTATAATGACTTGTAGCAGACATTCAAAAAAGCTGCTGACTGGCTGCTTTGCTCCCTGTAAGCATTCCTTTAATGCTGCTGAAGATTAAATAAATACATTGCTACAAAACATGAGCAAGTGATTTTTAAAAATTATTGCTAAGAAGAGGGAGCTGGATTAGAAAAAGTAATTCCTCTGAGAAGTAATACCTCCAAAATAATATTTCAGTGAAAACCAAAAAAACCAAAACAACAAAAGAAAACCAAACAATACAAAACCAGAAAGAGTCTTAATTAGCAGAGCTAGCTGGCATGCTGTTCTTTAAAAGTTAAATATGTACATCAGTTGGAGATAGGATATCAAATATCAGTAGGGAGAGCAGCAGGAAACTTTTTCCACTGAATGAAAGGGAGAAAAAGAAGGAAAACAAGTCTCAGTTGCAGGAACAGCTGACTAAGTTCCTGACATAGTCAAAATAGAGCCCATTGTAACAAATACCAGGGAAATCAGTATCTTCTAAACAAAAATTCTCCTCAATTAGAAACTTAAACTCTAGATAAAAATGGAGCTATCAGAATAACATGGAAGCCATAGATACATGGATGACATAGAACCAAAGTGCTGCAGCTGCAGTTGGCTTGCACAAGATTTTCTCTGTGCTCTGGGTGTGCTCAGCCTTCAAGGAGTGCAGGCAGGGAGACCCAGATGACACAGAAATGCAAAATTCCTGAGCCAGAAAGAATGAGAGACACAACTCCACACTTCTGGTGCTTTGGGGGGAAGGGGGAGGGCTGGGGGGAAGCTGGAATGAATATTCTTTGCTTTTCACATGTTAAAAGCTCAGTGGATTCAACAAACCACAAACCTTGCTAGTGTGTCACATCTTCAAATGCAAAGACTGCAGAGTTGGATCTACTACACAATCCAAAGTATTTTAATGGAAGCGGAGCAAGAATCAGGATCTAGGAAAGTCAGTAAAGATTCTGTGATTGCTTACACTGCAGTGAGACTTCAGTTTTCTTTCAAGATGTTTTCAGAAAACTTAAACTCTGAATTACACTAGCACTGAGAACTCCTAGTAAGACATAATGTTCTTGTGGCAATTCTTTCTCCTTGATTACCCTCCTGATTGCTTCATGCTGGTGTCCAAGCTGCAGGAGCAAGGGAAACAATTCTCCTCCCCTGCAGTCCTCTGTGCTTCCTGTGGCTGTTGAACTCTGTAGCCCCGTGGAAGTGAAGACAGAGAACTGGGCAAAGTTTGGCCCTTTACCTTTGGTATAGTTGCAATAATTTTGTTATGTTTTATTTATTTTTTATCATAATATTGTTTGACTTCTTGAGGAGGAATACATAGCTTTATTATCCTTAAAGCTGAAATGTAATGTAACTAATGTTCCAAGATCTCCCTTAAGAAAAATATAAATGAAGCTGACTAATTTAGTAATTTTCTATGCTTAGCGACAGTTGCAAACAGAGAGTCTGTAAAAGATATTTACAACCTATGATTAAATATCAGGCTGTTCTGAGCTGTTCTCCTCTTGTGCCCATGATACTTCTTTTGCCAGCCCCCTGAGATCCAATGCTTTGGGGCAAATAAAATATCTAAGGTGAATAATGAAATAATCCTGGAAACAATAATAATATTCTGTAGGGCTTTCAAAAGCAGCCTGAGATGATGACCTACAGATTGTAGGCTCCACCTGTTCAGTAATTCCTAATTATAGGATATGAAACTATCCTTGGTATTTAATGACCTAGTGAAATTCTAAAGTTGCTTCTTCTTGAATCATTAATGGAGGGCAGACACAAAATCTGGTCACGTTAACCTTAATTCTGTAGGAAATGGGCTATGAACAAGGTTGGAAGCAAGACCTAGAGAGAAGGTACACACAGGGGCACAAAAAGAGCATCCAGCTTGGAGTCTGCTGGACACACGGGCCTCAGCACACAAGCTGGAATGCTTATGAAAAGGATGTTGTGGTGTTGGCCCAGAGTCCTCCTGGTCATCTGCCAATTTAATGCAAAGGAACCAGTCATAAGCACAAGAATGCAGTGCAGCTTTTGCATAATTTCTGCTTTTTTTAGTCCTTGACTTCTTGAAACTACCAAGAAAGTTGCTGGGAATGGTGTTTTTGTGAGGAAGACTCATAAGCCAATTTAGTAATTTCTTCTCTCATTAACACAGAATTGCAAAAATTTCCTACTCTTTCCCTTCTGCTTCTCATCTCCCCTCTTTGACACCTTTCTTTGCCTTTCACAGAATCACAAAATGGTTGGGGTTGGAAGGCACCTCTGGAGATCCTCTGGTCCATTCTCTCTCCTCACCTGGAGCAGGTTGTACAGGATCAAGTCCAGATGAGTTTTGAGTATCTCCAGATAAGGACACCCCACGATCTCTCTGGGCAGCCTCTCCAGTGCCCTGTCACCTTCAAAGTAAAGTTTTCCTGTTTCTTCAGATAGATTTTCCTGTGTTTGTTTGTGCCCCTTGCCCCTTTTCCTGTCACAGAGTACCAGCACGTTCTGCCCTTGAGAAGTACTGGTGAGGTCCCCTCTAAGCCATCCCTTCTCCAGGCTGAACAGGAGAAGGAAAGCTCTCCCAATCTTTCTTTGGAGCTCCAGACCCCAAATGGTCTCCACAGCCCTCCACTGGGGCTGTCTCAAGCATTTTCTATCCTTTCTTGTCCTGGAGAGCTCAGAATTGGTCACAGCCCTCCAGAGGTAGACTCACCAAGGCTAAGGAAAGGAGGATAGAAGCCCATTTGAGCTGCTGGTGCTGCCCTTCTCAACGCACCCCAGGATGCCATTGGCCTTCTTGGCCGCAGGGACACAGTGCTGGCTCATGACAGCCTTTGGTCCACCAGGATTCCCTGGTGCTTCCCTGCAGAGTTGCTTTCAGCAGGCCATCCCCAGCCTGTGCTGCTGCTGGGGCTTTCTTCCCCCACTGCAGGGACTGTATTTGCCCCTGTGGAACTCTGCTGTGCCCAGCTGTCCAAGTTTTACTGAAAGGCAGCTCAGCTCTCAGTGGATCAGCCACTCCTCCCAGCTTTGCATCATCAGCAGACATGCTGATGGTCACCCAGGTCACTGGGGAGTGTGTTGAACAAGGCTGGCTCTTGGGGACACCAAGCTACAGGCTTCCAGCGGGACTCTGGTCACCAGCATCTGAGATCTGCCACTCAGCAGCTCTCAGTCTGTGAGGTTTCTCTCTCCTTTCTCACTGATTCAGCCTGAATGTAAAGTGGCAGTCATTTATGTCTGATAACCATGCTCTCAGTCCCTCAAGAAAATTCCCTACACAGTTTTTAATTGTTTAAATTTAGTTCAGCCATCTCCTCTCTGCCCCCCTTTATACTGTAAAATTGATTAGAGATTTCACTAGAGAATGCACAATGACATTCTGATAGTACCTTAGAAAGAGGAAGAAGTATTCCAGGCTTCTTTTAGAGCTTGCATGACATTTAAATGCATATTTGATAGTGTCCTTTTCACAGACTGTGTTTTAAATTGCTGATGTTTATAACTTCCCATAGTAGGAGGATGTTTGATTAGTCAATAAATTGTTAGAAAAGCATACATTTCTAGAAAGTACAAAAGCCATTCAACTCCTCCTCCTGTATTGTTGCAGAATTTATTCTTGAATGCAAGAGATTTTAAATCTGCCAAAGTAGACTCTTTTTGGGTACATATGCAATATGTGTACTTGTTGCCCTTGAGAAAAGCACCAAGATAGGGTAAATCATTGGACACATGTAGCGTTCAAGTTTAGTCAAGGATCAGTCAATTTATAACTAGTTTTCAAATACAGCTTAATCTATTAAAATGAACACAGGCACTGGCCTTAATTATGATTTTGTGTTGCTTTGTTTAATCCCTTATATTGTTAGAAGTATTTTTTGAGTAGCACAACTAAAATGAAGATTTTTTTTCTTCTTGCTTTTAACTCAGAGGCTATATTGTTTTATAAATAGCCCTAAACAAACATACAGCATGGAGAAAATGGAGAAACTGCAGAATTCCTTTCTAAACTGTTTGTTTTGATTTAGCACTTGCTTAAGTGCAAGCACTTTGTTCCTACTCAGTTGGGCAGGTTTCATCAGGTTTGTCTCTTGCTGGTGTTGAGTTGAATCAGCAGGCCTGGTCCAGGGGCTTGTTTAGTTTGCTGAGGTTTCCAGCAGGGGTTATGACTGGGTCACTGCTCACACACAGCTCATGACCAGGGACAGCACAGAGGGATGGGACACTCACCTGGGGAGGCCCTGGAGGCAACGAGGGCATTCACAGATGTCCAGGCTTCCTCCAAAAACTTATGAGACTTCACTGTGAAACTCTGAGTGGCTGGAGGAGCTGGAAACCTCTCCCCTGTAATCACATTATATTGTGCACCACACCACTCCCACAGTGGAGAAAGGGCTTAGATGGTCAGGAGCTGGATTATCATATGGAACCTGTCAAATGAGAAGTAGCTGGGAGCCTACTAGAAAATCAAGCTGGGAAATTGCAATGAGCTTTGAGGTTTATTACTCTGTCTCATACAGCTTTCAAAATACACTTGAAAAAGCTATAACCTATTCTTGTGTCAAGCAACTTGCATAAGAGAGGACTTTTTACTATTTCAACAACACACCAAGCAGTATCTATCTTCAAGAAATTTCTAAACTGTCAAGATTTTTATAAAATAAGCTATTTCAAGCTCATCTTCCCCAAGATTAAAACAAAATCTGTTTATGGAACACAATAAACATGACAGAATGATCAACTTTGTGTGTCAAGAGTTGTTGCTAGGATGCTGTTGGATGCTGCTGGATGGATGCTAGGCCACCAGGCACTTAAAAAATTAATATAATAAATAAATAAATAAATATGTAAGAGCTGATTTACAGTTTTATACCATGTGTACAGAGATGTGATTCATCCTGACACAAATAATACATGTGGGACAATGAACAGAAATTATATGCTTGAATGCACTGAAAAAATCCTGTGATGAAACGACAGGACTGGAAGTCAGATAATTATGCCCAAGCCCACTGTCTGGTCAAATGGCAGATTTAAACCTTCTGATGACTCAGTTTTTTACTTGTGAGATTAGGACAACACATAGCATTTTGAAACTCTACTATGCAAAATGCTATTGAAATTAATTATGGCTAGAAGGATCCTATTTCTAGTATTTCTAGCTACATTTATGCAATGAGTTCTTCTGAAGCAATTACTGAATTACTGGCTCTGGAAAGCAGCCAGGTGAACTGCACCTGGGAAGTTAAAACTGGTTCTGATCCTGATGTTGCTCTTTATGCCTTCTTTTTTTTTTTTTTTTTTTTTTTTTAGCATCTCTAAAGCATCCAGCACTGACATAAGGGCAAAAAGGCAAGGTGAGAAGTGTAGGAATAAATTAAATGGCACAACCTGATTCCTGAATAGCAGAAAAGGAAAAGAGAATGGCAGAACAAGGAGGATAAGCAGGTCAGACTGGTAGAGCACAGGCCTGGGAGAGAAGAAAAACACCCTGTTTTCTTCAGTTCTTTGTAGTGAACATCTGTGACCAGCCTTGGAATGAGTTTGGTTTGGTGTGGTGTATCTGCAAATGTACCAAGCATTAAAAGAAAACACATTTTTTGGGGGTTTGATCTGGACACAGCAAATATTTGTTGGAAACAAAAGGTTAAAAGGAAAGGAAACCAGCTGAGTACCTAACTGTAACTTTTACTGATTAAAATAACATGAATTAAGAAAAATAGGAATTTTAATTTTTTTAATAAAATCCCAGGAATTAAGAATTCCCAATGCACCATGAAGACAAGCCAAAAGGATGTGTCTTTATACCATGACCAGAAAGATGAGAGTGCTACTGCCTAAGTGTTCAAGGCTCTTTCATGTCCTTGGTAAATATTTAGTATACAGAAGTTTAGCTTTCATCATTCCCAAGCAATCTAAGCACCATAACTGCACCAGCTTCTCCCTTTTATGTTAAAAATACACTTACAAACAACGTATGGAAATCTAATCAGACTTGGGTAAATTCAAAAGGCTTCTCAGTGTTAATAACTGAAACCTTCTGGTGGGTGCTTTTATTCTTCTCAGCATTAGCAAGATGGAATCTCTGTTTAGACCAGTTCTTGTTGAAATTAACATTTGGAAGCTGGAGTATTCAACCTTTTTATTTCAACAAAATATCTCTTTGGCCTTAATCTATAAATAAATCTTTTTAGTTTATCATCTACCAAACTGCCTAAGCAGAAGCAGAGGCCACTATGAATCACATGCTTGATCTGGTAGAGTGATATAATGCCTCTATGGTAATATTGACTTATAGGGTTAAATAGCGTATGAAAGTTGAATGTGTTAAAAGAAAAGAATTTTTCAAAGCATTTAAATTTAAAAATATCCTTACTTCCAAAGAAGAAATAGTGAAATGGGCTAATTGAAGAAATGGGTGAAATTTTATGGCATTTGAAATTCGATTCAGGCCCTGATGTTCTTTCCCCTTCAATGCTTGATAGAAAAATCCTATTAATGTAGAATAACATATTCACACTAATAACATAAACCCATAAACATTAAATTTTAATTTAAAATACAGCAGAAGGAAATTTTATTTTTTGAGCTCTCCCAGACAGACTCTTGGCTCTGAAGATTTTAAATACTTGGTCTGAATCAAAGTTTAGATGGAAAAGAATACTAAGATTAAAGATGCCCTGACCGGGGTTTGTTTCAGAGTAACAGCTCTTCAGGGGAGAGCCCGACCTCTATTTACAGAGTTCTTGTGTCTTCGTCTAACTTAATTCAGTTGTTCTTACAGAAGAACATCTTGGTTGGTGCTTCCGCCGAAAATTAAAACTTAAAGGCAACAAGATTTCCAGTATAAAATAAGTAAGGGGGGAAACTGAAAGAACGTAGCTGCTCTGTAGACGGAGAGGATCAAGGGGCTGAGCAGGTGCGCGGCCTGAGGGGGTTCCGAAAACCGGGACCAAATTAAAGACAAAAAAATCAACCGCAGCAGGTAATTTCGAGCCCGGTTAGGGTCAGCCGCCCGTCCGAGAGCTGCCCGCATTCCTTCGCGGCCGCTCTCCCGCAGCAGCCCCGGACACATCCCGGTAAGTCCCCTCCCCGGCAGGGTGATGCGAGGGACAGCGGGGCCCTGGAGGGCTCCGGCTCCGGCTCCGGCTCCGGCTCCGGCTCCGGCTCCGGCTC
>QUSF01000021.1:8173469-8343057 GCA_003676055.1 Chloebia gouldiae
CTCCGGCTCCGGCTCCGGCTCCGGCTCCGGCTCCGGCTCCGGCTCCGCCCGCTCTCCCAGGCTGCTCCGCGCAGCAGCCGGGGAGGTGGAGCTGCTTTATCGGGAGCCCAAGTGGAAATTTCCCCGTCAGTTGCCGGCTCCGCCGCCGAGGGAGCACCAGTGAGGGCCGCCTACTCTCGTGTCCCCGTGTCGCGCCGCGTCCTGCCCGCTGTCATGTCCAATTACATCCACGTCCCGCCTGGCTCGCCGGAGGTGCCCAAGCTGGACATCACGGTCAGCGAGCGGGAGGGGCCCGGCTATCGCCAGGGCGCCCTGCAGCTCCTGCGCCGGCTGCGCCCGCACTGGAGACCCGAGGAGGTGACGCTGCAGGTACGGGGGTCCGCGGGCCGCTTCGCGCGGGGATGCGACAGCCCGGGCCGGCGGGGAGGGGAGCGGCAGGCGAGGCAGGGGCGAGGGCGGGCGGCCATTGTGCGGGGGAGCTACCGCCTTCTTTCCTCCCCTCCCTCCTTCCCCCGCTCGCCGCCGCAGCCCCCTGCGCGGAGCCCCATTTGCTGGGCGGCCCGGCGGCGGGGCGGGGCGGCGCGCAGCATCCCCGGCTCCCTCCTCCCTCCCTCCTTCCGTCCTCCTCCTGCCGTGCCTTGCCCACCGGAGCTCGGCTGCCCGCGCTAGCGGTGGGGAGAGCTCCGGAGCCGGGCCGAGGGAGGGAACGGGAGCCGCTCGCTGAGGGAGGGACCGGGAGCCGCTCCTGGCCGCGTCTCTGCTGGCTGGGTGTGTTCGTGAGCTGGGTAGAGCGGAGGACGGCCCATCGGAGCAGGCCGTGCCGCCGCCCGGGGCGCTCCCACCGGCGTGGAGCCCCTGTCGGGTGCTTCCTGCAATAAAAACCATGATAAATATCTGCCTTGTGTTCGCAGCGGGGCTGGGGTTTGGGCTGGCGGTGTCGGTACGCAGGAGCCCCGCTAAGGCCCGTGCTCGCTGCTCCTGGCAGAAGCACCGCTGCTGTCTCTGCTGCTCGCTGAATGAGCAGGCATTCGGACTTATGCCGAGTCATCAGCCGGATGATTGGCTGCTTTTGTGCTTCTAGAATATGCTTAACATG
This sequence comes from Chloebia gouldiae, assembly GCA_003676055.1. Classification (NCBI taxonomy): domain Eukaryota; kingdom Metazoa; phylum Chordata; class Aves; order Passeriformes; family Passeridae; genus Chloebia; species Chloebia gouldiae. The sequence continues at coordinate 8,174,566 of QUSF01000021.1, forward strand.
GCCCCTGGACTTAAAAACTCTAGCCAATTTGTCTGGCTGAAATAGCAGTTCAGCCTGTGGTTGGTTGAGCATTTTATTATATGCTCAACTCTGTTATTCAGCAGCTGTTATTACGTGGAGGTGTCTCATGTCAATGAAGGTCCTCTTTAGAGAGCTGCTGAACTAATTTGTATAGGAAAGTTGAGCACGTTGAGGTAATGGCATGTAATTTGACTGCAGGTTTCTGATGTCTTGAAAGAAAAATGGAACTTGACACATGACAGTCCTGTTAGCATGAAAATAAAGCTAATGAGCTTTTTCTAAATAATCTGTTTGAGGCAGTGGCCATAAGTTACACACAGTCCCAACATCTCGAGGTGCAATGAAAATAGCTTTTTACAACATGTAAAGGTAAACAAGGTTGTTAAAGTTATCTTTATATCTTGAGTTGGAAGGGGTCCATAGGCATAATCCAACTTGCTGCTCCTTGCACGGCTACATAAAGTTATACGTAGTTGTTTGGATTTTTTTGGTTCTCTGATGACTGCCGTTCTCAGCAAAAAATTTTTATGTCTTTCATTCAGCATTGTTGAAAAACGAAACCAAAACATCTTGTTAAGCAGGGATGACTCTATCCTTTGGGTAAAGCTTTAAGGAAAAAAAAAAGTTGCTTCCTTCTGCCACTCCCTTTGTGAGAAACAATTAACAGAATAAAAAACACCAGTACCATTGGTGTGGAGCAGGGTCTCTGTTGACTGGTCAGACAGAAGTGGGGATTGCTGTTTGTGGTTAGAGGTTTCTGTCTAAAAAAATGTCTTGAGTTTAGTTTTAACCAAGTTTAACAGCACAACTTCTCAGCTGGGTGTTTTCCTTTTGAACAGTGGAAGAGCATTCTATTCATAAAGCTCTTTTATTTTTAACTCTTCAGCTGCTGTTGAAGCTGCAGTGAGTGTGCAACAAGCAGGAGTGCCTGTGGTTTGAAGCAGGCTCCAAGAGCACCAATGGCAGTGCAGACAGTGCAGATTCATGGTGTACCTCAGAATACAGAAAGGTGTTGCCTCTTTCTGTGAGTGAACAGGAGGATGCCATGGAGTCCTCCCTTTAGGTGGGTGTGTTAGGGAGGGAGATGAGGGTAGGAGGAAAATATGCCTGACTAATCTGAAACAGAAAAGCGGACGAAGAATAGATTTAATGATAGGACAAGGATAGGTTTAATCATCTACTGCTTCTTCTGGTGAACTCTGCCATTTGCTACCTTTGCTCTTGGTAATTCTTGGGTCAGAACAGTTAGTAAGCACTTGAAGAGTCCAGAGTTTAATTTGAAAAAGTTAATTAGCTTCTCTTGTAAAAATTTACTTCTTGTGTGTTAACTTGTTTAGTCAGCTAAATAATTTTGAAACTGTAGTTAGTATAGGTTAATGCTTAATCCTCGCTTTCCCTAAGATTTATAAGTACCTGAAATCAGGACTAGATTTTAACATTTAAAATTTTTTATGCTATAGCATAAAACACAAATGTAGGATGGAAGATGAAAATATAATAATTTAAGCACTGAAGATTTTAATTTTTATTGTATTATTTATCAGCAAGGCTATAACATTAGAAGCAGCACCTGTTGCTTTTTGAAATTGAAGCAGCTATACTGTAATGTATCTCCTTTATATGAACTTATAGGTGAATTTTGTCCCTACAGGGCAGTACAACTGTTCAAGTTATCCCACATTGCTAGAGAGAAGCAGAATTTTTCTGTCTAAACACTCATCTTCATGTACATTGTGCAGTTGTCAGCTGAAAATGTCCTAGGAACTGTATAGGATTGGGTGCTTGATTTTCTTACTTCTGAATTTTCAGGTTTGCTTTCTCTGCTTTTTGCCGTAGACACTTTTGGTTCTGGAATGGCTGTTTTTTGGTAATAGCAATGTTGAGTAGTTCTGGTTGGAAGGAATCTTTGGAGGTCTCTGCCAAACTCCTGCTGAGAAACTCACTGCTTGCTAAATTCAGAAACTGGTTGTTGTGAACATGAGATACAGTGTTTTTTAAAATCTCACTTAAAAAATGTTCTTCTATCTCAAAACAGGGCTTCTGAGTTTTGTAAACTGCCTGAATATTGATGGTGGGCATTCCAGTTTTTATATTCTGCATGATTCCTAATGAAATATAAAAACTTTATTGTTTTTACTCTTGACTGTTTTAAAGAGGTTGTATTACCCTTCCTACACAAAAATGTGCTTACAGATTGGATTTTGTTGCCCACCTTACAAATTCCTTATTTTTTCTTTTTGTGGAGATTGAAGGAAGATCAATGTTTGCTTCCAATATGGGAAAATTAGTTACCCCTTCACTAGTGCTGATTCAGGATTCTTTTATCCCATGACTATCTCTTGTAAGTCTGGTGGCAAAGAAAGATTCAGTAGGATAATACACAATTTCTTCTCTGCAGTGTAACGTTACAGTGCAGGAAAAAAACATCAATATTTCTTACCATTCTGAAATAATATTTTGTATTGAGAATAAAGGCTGTCTTTTTTTATTGGAGAAAAGACTAATAGTGTTAATTTATGCCATTATTTGAGTAGACCAGAATTATATATGTGGGAAAAAATTTGCTGAGGAATCATTCAAAGATCTAAAATCATGAAAATGTTAGGCTGGCTAACAGTGCTCCTGTCCTGGATGAAACCTGAGGAGAGGTGGAAAGAATCTGTTTTGTAAAGGGGTTCATAAAGACATTCCATAACCTCCCCATTCAAATCCTGCAAGCAACTATCTTCTCTAAATAAGTTGGATTAATGTGCTTTTTTAAATTCTCTGAAATATTTGGGCCTTCCTTGTTTTCTGGTACTGTGTTTTTTTTGTTGTTGTTGTTATTGTTGGGTTCCCCCCCCCGCCAGATTTACATGTCTTTGCACTTATCAACACTTTGCATGATTTTACTGCTGCAACACTTTATCATTTGAAAGGATTTGTTCCTGCAGCTATGAAATGTGAATGGGATGGACCCAAGGCTTATAACAAATTGTACTTTCACCAGTGAAACAACCACCCATCTACTTCTGTATTTACCAGATTAGCATTTGTCCTCCTTTTTTGTTTTTGATTTTTCATCCTGACTTGCAGTCAGTAACTTTTCTTCAGGCAGTATTTTCTGGCTGTTGATCTAATTTATTTACTTGTGTTGATATTGTTTTTATAACAAACTGTCATTTGGTTCAGCGTTCTGAACTTGTTGCAATATTTTTTAGTTTATTTAAGCAGACTGAGCCTGGGTTTAAAAGCATTGAAATAATTGAAAATGTTAGTGTCTGGGAAACAAAGCAAACTTTATTTTGTATCTCAGTGCTGTTAACATTTTTCAAGTGAGATGTTTATTGCTCAGCTGGTTTTGGCATGTCACCCACTTGAGCAGTTGAGAAAGCAGTCGCCACATATAGAGGAAAGACCAAATCCACAGAGAAGTGCTGATAGCTCCAAATGGAGAACTGATGAGTGAGGATAAGAATAAGAAAAGTTAGAGCTGCAGACTGGGCCGCATTACTGATGTTTTATGGAAAAACTGTAATTTGAGGTGTGCCTTGAACGCAGGGTCACAGTCAGCGGGAAATGCCAGCAGGATTGGATGTCCTTGGAGGCTGGTTTGGTTTCTCCAGGCTTTTTAAGTTTCTGATGAAGCTTGATAATCCTGTTTCTAAAGGTTTTTGTGGTGTCTGTGTGGGGCAGAAACTGTAGTGGCATTTTCTGTAAGTCATATGTCATGTGTGCCTGATGAGATTCAGCTGTGCATGATAGAGGAGTGCTTACTGATGACTGAAGTTGATATTACAGGGAATCAATGTTTGTTTAGTCACAACTTGGAGGAGTCTGTGTAAAGGTTGATAACTTATGCTACAGGCTTGTAACGTTGGAAAGGAATAGTCCAAGACAGTTTAGTTCCTGTCCCTCTGCCCCTCCCTCCCCAGCCCCCAGGGGAGATTTCATGTCAAAGTCTTCCATGGGGAGGAACAGCAAATTAATTCTTTAATTTAGAATAAAGTCTTAGGCTCCTTTCCTATTAGCTTTTTAAAAGCTATTATTATTACTTAAAAATCTGTAGCTGTTTTAATCAGTACCACAAAATTTGTAAAGCAAATTCATCACTTTCAAAGTGTTAACTAGTTACCTGATGCTGACTATTTTCAGGTCGAAGAATAGTCTCCAGAAACATTAAAAAAAAAAAAAACAACAAAAAAAACCGACCCTGCTCTACCAAAAGAAAAACCCCACCAGAAACTTTCACATACTGTCACGCATTCCAATCAAAGCCAGCCTTCAACCCAAAACTGCCCAAAATAAAACCCCCACTCACCTTGAAGCTGTATGGTTTGGTAGCCCAGAAAAACCACATGAGGGTTGCCCAGCACGACCTGCTGTGAGTTCTGCTGTCCTGCACAACACCCCAGGAGTTCAGCAGAAGCTGTAGCTCAGCCTGTGGCTGAACTTGGCAGAGAACAGTGCTGCAGACGTGCTTGCTTCCTGCTTTTTTGGTATTTTTAACACCAACTGATCTCGCTCCTGATCATCTGACCCCCTAAATCCTGCAGACAGTGACTTTCACCTGCTGTGTGAAATGACCTGGAGGATGTGGCTCCAGATCCTGGAGACCTCTGAATGAGGCTGCTCATGTGAGAATTTACCCAAGGCATTTTCCAGCAGTTGTACTTTGTCCTTCTTTTATGAATAGCTACAGAAAGGCAACTACAATAGCTACAGAAAAAGAAGTAAGTAGCCTTGTTTCAAGGAGTTCAGTTCTTGACCTGTATACCTGTGGAAGTGTCTGTGTAGACTATACTTTTCCAGAAGAAAGATCAACTTAGATTTACGATACAAAGTCAAAGTTTTGTGAACATTAAAAAAGCATGTTATTGAAGTCAGTTCCTTTCTGGAGATCTTAAAGTCAGTCTGGGGTTCAGCAGCAGAATCTGGGGAATTCCTCTTTATTTATGCTGCAGTTTCACATCACTGTTGTGTTTTTATGGCACTACAGTACTGTCTACTGTGTTCTCCTCCTGTGGATGTCATAACTCAATCTAGAAGGGAAAAGACAGCCCTTCTGAGTCATAAGTACTTTCTACTTTGCCCTGTGACATTTATTTCTGTCTATTTGTTCTTGTTACATGTGATTGCAATTTTATTCTCATTCTTCTGAGCATTTGGAACAAAGGGATTAGAGAGAAGTTTTTCATGGAACTTAATAGATGGAAGCATATGCATCATATGCCCTTTCCAGGAATCTAATAACCTAATAACAGTGCTTTTAGGGTAAGCTGGCTCAAAGGTGCTTCATGTCTTGCTGCTCTCTGAGACTTGAGTAATTTAAGCTTATTTGTAGCTTCTCACCTTAAGTCTGTATCATTAAATAGTGTTGGGTTTTTTTTTTTTTTTTTTTTTTTTTTTTCTAGAAAGCCTTGGATTCAAGCTAGATCTGATTGTGGGCAGTATAAATATAATTCAATATAATTTCCAGAAATGTTTCTGAGTTTAGTTTTACCTTTGTATCACCTCACGTGAAAAGTATGTATTAAGCTGTGATAAGCACATATCATAGTAAGTAACTCTTTGGGAATTACAGGCATGTCAGAATCTTGCTGCTGGAGGTTTTTCTGTGTTGCATTGTGTTCCTAAAAAAATGCAGAGACAAAAGAGGTTAATTTATTCCCAGAATTTTCTACTTTCATTGCATTCTGTAGATTCTTCCATCTTCTTCCACGTGGCCTTGATACATTACTGATTATCTTATCCACATCATCACAGTCTGTTCTCTGCTTTTCATGCTCAACTGGTGCTTTTGCTATAGAACGCCTGTGTTGCTCTGCTTCATTTCAGGTTATGTTTTGGGCCAGGCCTTCTAAGCTGATTCTTTAAATAGTAAAGGCATTCTGAATAAAAGAGTAAAGTGACTATTATGTTCTTTTACTGGTGGTAGTAAACACTAGATGTTTTCTTATGATGGAATATGGAAATTGTCTACTTTGAATAATCTTATTAGAAAAGTAAGTGAACCTTTCTGCCTGTTTAAGAAGCAAGAGCTAAAATGCTCCTGGGTGTAAATAATTATTTGTAGCAGCATGTTACAAATAGATGCTAATCAGTAGAGTTGCTAAATTTACAGTTGAGGGAGTCCAATTTCCTAGTTGCAGATTTCTTTTTATTAGTGCTAATGAAATGTGTTTTAAGGGGATAATAACCTGTGACAGAAGGTGTAATGTGCCCAGCAGTTTCTGTTCAGCAGTATAATAACTCAAATTCTTACTGTTTCTTTGCATCAGCACTGTTAATGTATTTTTTTGTAGTATCACTGTTTTTGATGACCTTAGAGCTGTGTCTTTTTGATAGTACATTTTTTTTCTTTGAACTACATTTTGGAAGTTTTTATCTAAGCATGGCAGACAAGATACTTTTTGACTTGAACAGCTCAACACTAATCACTTCCGCAAAGTACACTTCATACTTTTTAAATGAATTAATTCTGGGGTTAGGGTAAGGGGTACAAGAATCAGTACTTGTATGTTGATTTGCCATCTTAGGTGCTTGTGTCCTGCTCTTAGCTCTCCAGTAGAAGAAAGACGTGCTCATTGGAGAAGGTCCAGCATATTACAGAGGGACCTGGAGAATCTTTCATATTTGGCCTGAAAAAAGAAGGCCTGCAGGGATCTTAGATGTAAAAATGCCTGGGGAGGGGAATTGAAGAGACATTCAGACTTCTCTCAGAGCCCAGTGACAGACAAGGCAATGGGCACAAAATAAAACATGGAAAGTTTCATCTCAACAAAAGAAAACACTTTTTTACCATGAGGGTGGTCAAATACTGGAATGTGCTGCCAGACAGGTTCTAAAGTCTCCAGAATTCCTGGAGATTGCCCTGGGCACAGTCCTGGGCAGCTGGCTCTGCCTGGCCCTGCTTGGGCAGGGAGGTTTAACTAGAGGATCCCAGGAGGTCCCTTCCTCATCTGAGCCATTCTGTGACCATACACGTATGTATGAGTGGGAAGGTTATGAAGGGTACATTTATAGTATAAGGGTGTAGTTTGTGATTTACAAGCATTTGAAATGCATTGAAGTACTGCCTGTTCAAATCTGTGAAGCACTGCTCAAGCCCATTATCTATGGTGCTAAGTGGAACAGTTTTCTTACTTGCAGTGCTTAACGTTGTAACAGTTACTGTGAACACTGTTCAGGATTCTTCATTATTCACCTTGAGTTATTAAAGTCATGGCTAATAACAAGATGTGCCCATAAATTGTCAAGTCTTAATTTTGAGTCAGTCAAAGAGGCCATGTAAGCAATTTTATTTTAATTTATGGTAACCCTGTCTAGATGGAAGTTATATAATTTGCTATACCTACTTCTTTAAGATTGAGTGTTTGTAACTGTTCAACAAAATAGAGTACCTTTGTATCTTCTGCATCTTTCATCAGGAGCTTGGCTTATTTCTTCTAATTTGTGATGACAACTGAAACTTCCCCACTTCCTTTCTGGATTTATTGACGAATCTGTTGACCTCATTAAATTGGGGGTGTTGGGGAAAGCAAAGCATATGAGCTAAAACACATCTACTGTGAAAGTCTTGTCTTTTCCTAAACAGGGAGACTTGACCCAACTTCCGTTTTGTTTTTTTTTTTTTTTTTAGTAATTAAAAAAAATTGCTCCTAATTCTCAATTTTTCTAAATCCCTGAGATTTGGAAATAATCTGTCACTTGTGTTTGAGTGATACTACTTTCCAAAATAAAGGCTATATCTTGGGGGGTGGGGAATAGAACTCAAACTTCCTGAATTTGGGTTTACTGTTTTATAAAACAAAAAAAAAACCTCTAAATACCTCCCTCCCCCAGACCGTAAGGAAGCCCCACCCAAACTGTCCAAGGTTCTAAAGAATGATGATGCCTGTAGGTGTGTTTCTTGTTGTTGGTGTGTGTTTTTAGCAAAAGCACTTTTTCATTAAATACTATGGCTTAGAGTAATGTCTGACACACAGCAGATCACTGCATTTGTCAGTATTTTGTTCTGGGCCAGACTTAGGGTTTGAGGCAGAAGTTATATCAGAGGGTGCAGGACTGGACATGAGTAAATAAGGAAATCAAACTGTTGTCGTTGAACGCTTAGTGTTCTGATCCTGATAAATAGGTTTCTTTTTTTCTTCAGCTGACTTTGACCTCACTGCTATTAAGAATTAAAAAATGTTTGTTATCCAACTTGAAGCTGCTTTTTGTCGCTTGCTTGTTTTACTCTGAGGTTGCTTTGTGGGAGGGTTGAATTAAGAATTAGGGCTTTGAGGACACAGAGTAGAAAAAGAGACATGACTGTAAATATGAAAACCCCCCCTTCATGATACTCCTCTGTCTTTAAGATTTTATTTATTAGTGCTCAGTCTAGTGAACATTTGTGTTTTGGGAGCTGATGGGTAACTCAGCATTCCCTTCCTGCTTGTTGAAGATGCAGAGTTGAGTTGCTTGCTGCATTATTTTTGCTTTCCAGCTGTTCACTGATGGAATCACCAATAAGTTGATTGGCTGCTACGTGGGTGACACGATGGACGATGTGGTTCTGGTTCGGATCTACGGGAACAAGACGGAGCTGCTGGTGGACCGCGACGAGGAGGTGAAGAGTTTCCGAGTGCTGCAGGCCCACGGCTGTGCACCGCAGCTCTACTGCACCTTCAACAATGGCCTGTGCTACGAGTTCATGCAGGGAGAAGCCCTAGATCCAGAGCATGTGTGCAATCCAGACATCTTCAGGTAAGCTTTTAAACCCTTTTAAAAAATCTCATCATTTCATTGTGCATTTATGAAGTTCTGCCTGGCCTGAAGGACTTTGAGTTGAGTTTGAGCAGAAAATATGTATTTCTGTAAGGCTGCCTTAGCTACGGTATTTCAGTTCTGAATAGTGATCCCTGATGCCTCCACAGAGCACTGTAGTCATTAAAGGTCTGGTTATTGTGTTTAACACTTGCACATCACTATTACAGAGGTCATTGAATGTGGTGGAGTTGTAGGGGGCTGGACTTGGTTAAAGTACTTCCAACTGTTTCCAAGACATTCTTTTTGTGAATAGATACCAGAAGGTTCCACTGAGAAATTATTTTTTAAACTGTTAGCAGTGAACAGAAAGTGCTGATGTTGCAAGATTTTAGTTTTTCATGTGTGTGCTGAAATGTATTTGCCTAAAAATAGCAGATAATTTAAATCAATACTTGGAAAAATAAGCAAGAGTAGACTGTAAATGCAGGTGAAGTTTGTGTGCTGTAACTGAACTCCAAACCTTCCTCCTTCTCTTTACACAGGTAGTGATCCTAATGAACTTTTGTGTCTTGAAATGTGCTACCCTATGGCTTTTTTAAAGCCTCTTTGAATTCCCGAGCTGTATTTTTTAAAATTTTTCAGTTAAATATAATACTAATTTCATTTTAATTTTTTTAGACTCATTGCTAGACAGCTTGCTAAAATCCATACTATTCATGCACACAATGGATGGATCCCTAAATCAAATTTGTGGCTGAAAATGGGGAAATACTTCTCTTTCATACCCACAGAATTTGCAGATGAGGAAGTAAATAAAAGGTGGGTATTTCATCATGTTCTTTCCCGACTTCGCATTCCTTCTGCTGGGTTTTGTGTTTGTACAATATCATCAGACTTCGTATTGTTCAGAAGGCAGACTCCAGCTTAAAAATATTCTTCATGTGACTTTGAAATCATGGACACCCTTCTTGCTGCATTGTAATTAAAGAATGCTCGAGCAAAGTGGTTTTTCTTTTACAATGTCAAATTGTTAAGAAAACTGAGAAAACATGAGTAGGTAATGAAAATGTAGAGTACAACATGGCCATTTAAGTGTATACTGTGACTAGACTAAAACTTAATTCCTCAGTATAGATACATATGGTACCTAATACTGTTGTGTATTCTTCTTGGAGAAAGTACTGCAATGTGAACAAAAAGTGAATGAATTCATGCAGTAATTCTTTTAATCTTTGCACCTTTAAAATGTGTGTGAGTGTGTTCATGTTCTCCTCCTGATTCTTGGAATACTGTTGTGTTTACAGCACAGATAATCTTCAGAAAATTGCTTTCTAGGGAGGACAGAAAAAAATGAATGCCATAATTTGGGAAAGAATACCCTGATTTGGGAGAGGGTCTGTTGAACTATTTGCAGGAAAAATGTAGGGGAAAAGTACTTTATTACAAATGCTTGCTATGGAACACAGAGTACTAAATGTTAACTCTATTTCCTTATACCTGAAAAGGTTCTTAAATGACATTCCAAGTCCTCAAGTTCTTCAGGAAGAGATGGCCTGGATGAAGGAAAGGCTGTCAAATTTAGGATCACCAGTGGTGCTCTGTCACAACGACCTGTTGTGTAAGAATATTATTTACAACAAGAAAAGAGGTAGGTGAGGGGCTTTGTGCGTGCTGTACTTGCATGTGCTGCATCAGTGGTGTTTTACTGACTTGTTGAGGTGAAGTCACTTTGAGCTTTTGAGACCCAGTGTAATAGTAGTGATACCTATGCTTAATTAGCTAATTTTCATCTGTATGCTACTGTGTAGAGGAAGAAAATCAGTGTTCCTTGCTTTTCTTTAATGACCTCATGAATTTGTTAATCCCCAGCTTGCGTGTATGCCTGAGTTTCAAAGTATGTAACTGAATGCTAATTCTGTTCTGGTTATATCAAGCTTTTAGAAAGAAAAGAAAATCATGCAAGTATAGAAAATAACATGAAAATGGTCTCCTGTAACATTTTGTTCTGGTCTGTGGGGAATACCCTTTCATAATGAAGAATCTTAATGATATTAACTACTACATTCAGTAGCTCCATTTGTTTTCTGCATGAGGTAAACAGACATCTTGAAAGATTTATTTTGTAAGTATGTGCTTTGTTTAAACAGTTGTAGGCAGCACACATCTTGGCAAAAATTAATTACAGTTTTGTTTCTATTACTATAGAACAAGTATGTAACTTGTAGTTAATGTTATTAAGATTGGTTAAAGCTTCCATATAAATCCACAGCTTATTGATTTTAGTGGTTTGGAGCTCGGTTACTAAGTCAATCAGGAATTAAAACAAACAAGGCAAACTTGTGACACCAAAATGGCCTCTTTGCAGTAAAAATACACAATTTTCCTCCCATTTCAAATACCTGAGCTCAGCTGAATGTGACTAATCAGATTACGTTTTCCCTTGAAATAAGGATGGTGCATTCCTTCTAGTAGCTGCGTATTTTTGTGCCAGTTGAATAAGATTGTTGGTATGTAAGTTATGTGCCTTAACTCCTAAAGAAAATGAAGAACAAAACTAAGCTGGTGCTGGTTTTAGTATGAAAACTGGCTGTATGTGCCAGCACAGTTCTGCATCCTATGTGAATTCTGCATCATGTCTCCATCACCATATGAACTGAGGAAATAAACTCTTTCAGTGATGTGTATAGAAGTTTCCCTCTGAGTAATACCACCTTTGAAGGGAATTGCTTTAAGTTATCTATGCCTATATGTGTAAATGCACCCTAACAATGCTATTAGCATAAACTTTAAATTCTGTGAATTCAGTACCAAGCTTGAGACGTTTTACTGAGTTTCAATGATGGACTATGGTTCTGCTTAAAAAGAGAAAGGGGCGAAAGCATGAAAGGTGTGCATAAAACCAGACTTGTGGTCTTGAGCACTTGGAGCTGTGATATTGCAGTACCAAAACTAAATCGCTTTTTACCATGTGGGTTTTTTTAGTGCTAAATTTACCTTGGGTTTTAGCATTCCAGAGAAGGCCCACTGAGATAAAAGTAATTTTTGTGGTCACTTTTCATAGCAGAACCATGCAACAAAAGAAAAAGATATGAGGAATTCCTTTACAAGCTTCCCTGTTGTGGTTGATAGGCTTGAAGTTCCTAATTGAAAAAAAAACCAACTTTTCTTTTTGTAAGCAGAATGGGGGGGAAAAACAATGCCAATAGTGCATCCCTTGTGAGCAGTCCTACAGTAACAAGTGTGTGAATGTTCAGAGTTTGGAGACTGGGTGGGGAGAGAGGGAGGTTTGTCAAGTACTCAGGCTTCAAGCAAGGTGTAAACAGCTGGGGGAAGCACTTGGAAATGTGAAGTAAATATATTATTAAACTTATGTTTGAACACTGTACATGTACTGTGTTTTAAAATTTGTGCAATCTGGGTACAGCAGGGACCATTTTCATAGTAACCAAACCTCCATGCCAACTGTAGAAAGGATGGTTGTCATTTGGAAGCTGTTTTTTATAGCACATTTTTTACAGAGCATCAACAAGAAGCTCAGCTTTAACTGCAAAGAAACATGTATAACTGGAATTGTGTTTAGCAGAGCAAAAGCTTTTCTTTGTATAAGAAAAATTTTGCAAGACCAGAGAATACAATCTTTTAAAAGACGAGCTTCACAAGGAATTGCATCAAATTGTCTGGAGGTAGTTGACAGCTTTGGTGAATGTGATACTCTGACTAAATTCACTTTTCCATCTGGAAAAGCTTCTGTATATCCAAAAGACCTTGGGGACCCTAAACTAAAAACAAGAGAAAATTGATTTTCTAGATTAACTATTTTATTTTTTCTTTATTCCTCACTAAAATTTGTGCAAAACTGGCTTTGTCTGGCTTTTCAGAAGCTGTCACAAAGAAAACCTACTTTATTTATTTTAGTAATACTGTATTTATAATTTTGTTTTTGAATGCTTAATTTGCACATTTACTTGTTGGGGGCATTTGTGGGGATGTGTTTAAGCTACAGACCATCAGGACATACTAGGACTTGTGTCCAATGCAGTATGAATAATTATGGCTTGTTCCTGAGCTTTGCGTTAGATTTGTCCTCTGCATTGAGTTCACATTAAGTTTTCAGACTTGAAAGAAAAATCATAGACATGTCACATACTGCTTCTAAGAAAAATCAGTCTCCTGTCCTTATTTATGAGCCTGGAAGAGCATGTTGAGTGTTAACTTCATTTAATGGAGTCTCACTCATCTGATTTGAATTTGTTCCTGCTGTGACTAAGAGAACTCTGCCTCTTGCTGTTTTGTTAATGTCCATTCTCAGTCACTCAGGATATGGAAATCTGCAAGTGGTACTTTACATAACTTATAATTATCACTGTCATCTACCCTTTGGATATAGTTCAGCACTTCACATTGCTTTTTATTGCGGTTTTGACATCAAGAATATTCAAAATATGCTTGAGACTTGGTACTGCTTATTTGTAGACCTTGTGCTCTGATGCTTCTAAATGTCTTTGGTTTTGTGGTTGTGGGTTTTTTTTTGTTTTTTTTTTTTTTCTGAGCGTGAACTGGGAATTTCCAAAAGTACCTGTTATTTTAAGAGTGTTCAAATACTTGCTATTCAACAAGATCCAGCATCACAGTGTTGTTCTGCTTCTATGTGTGCTCTTTTTGCATGTATGAAAATCAGCTGGCAGGGAGTTGTGTGTAGGTAGATGGATAGTTTTGTTCTGCTTATTCCCTCTACCTACCCAAGGTTTTCTATGATCCTTGGTAGGAGTTTGTGGGTGCTCAGTGCTTCTGAAGATGGAGGCATTTTTAAGGCTTCTGGTTTTGATCTAAAAACCAGTTTTGTTTTGCAGAGCTCTTTTGGGTATTTATAGCTAAAATGTTATTTGGGTGGGTGAGCTGTGTGAATTTTCAAGCATATTCTTAGCACAGATCCTTGCCTTTGGGCCTGTTTCCACAGGCTCAGTGGCTCACCTGGTGAGCAGGATGGGACAGAGCTCAGGATACATCCTTCAGCTCTGGTAGCTACAGCCAAGACTTGGGCAGGGGAAGTGCTTTCCCTATGAAACCATTTAAAATGAAAAGCAGCTAGGAAGAAAGGTGTCCTCCCCCTCCTACCTGTCAGATCCTGAGGAGATCCAGCAGATGCTTTGTTGATTGCTACTTGATCTCTGTAAAAGTGCATTTCTGGGATATGGAATACAATGAATTCTGTTCTGGATCTTCCTGTGGTTTTTGTGGGGTATGTTGCATGTTGTCTGTCCTAGGAAATGTCTGGAAAAAAGAAATGTGTTTCAACTTGAAATATTCCACACTCTTGACATGCCTATTCTGTCAATAGCAGTAGCTTCTCCAGAGAGCTTGTTTTTAAGTGTTTTCATTTCAATAAAGCACAAATACAGTAAGACCAGTGTCTCTTGCTCTCAGGGATATTGATAGGCTGTCCAATTTTTGGATACCTTTTAGAAACCTTGAAACAACACTTACCTGCTAAACCAGTACTGTAAGCCATAGCTCTTAGAAGTGGCTTTCTCATATGAACTGCAGTAAATCTTAAAATACACTGATTATTTAAACAATGGCTGCAGACTTTCTTCTGCTTTTTCTAAAGCAGGGTAGATGTATGTATGTATACGTATAAGTATGTCTGTGTTGCACGTTTTTGAAGCAGCAAACTTCAAAGCTTTTGCTTTCAGTTCAACAGAAAGAACTGTGCATCTTTATTTTGAGCCTGTGTGCAAAAATTAGTTTAAAAGGTTGAGTTGCACAGTAGTATGAGTCTGCATTGGATAAGTATAAATGCAAAACTTTTTTGCTTTGAACTTTTGTCTTATCAAATGCAAGTTTGCTAGGTTTTCTCCATCTGCCACTCAAGGGCTGCGTATGTCCTTGTTCCTGCTTTGTGAGGACAGTAACATATCTTGTTAGCTTCAATTTCTACTTCTATGTAATATTCTTTATATCTGGAAGTAAGTTGTTTAAATGTAATTATGAATTCATGATTGCACCTAGAGATGTTCTAGATGAAATCTGCTAATGAAAAATTTAAATTATTTATGTACATATTTCACTAGCAGACTTTCACCTGTTGTGTTTGGATTTTAGGTAAGAAAGGAAGAAAGCAAACCTCTCAATACAAGCGATATTAAATGGTTGAGGGGCAGAAGGGGCTCAGGAGATCACTTGTATAGCGGAACGTTAGCCAGGGGTGGGAATTTAAGTAGTGTGTGGCTTTAGAGGTGTCTGTTGTGAAAAGCAGCACTGGAGAAGCAGTGGGAAGAGCGAGGCTGGGAATCTGCCCGTCAGGCAGAGCATAAGTTCATCAGTGACAGTAAGATCTTGCCTGCACTGCTGTAAGATTCGCTGCTTCAAAGCTCTAGAGAGCTTCAATTTTTCCACTTCCAACAGCATTTCCTGGAAGGAGCTTGCCACTTTGCAGGGCTGTTGGTTTGTTAGAACCTAAAAGATTTAACATCATAACCTTGGTAAGCAAGCCTCTCTTTCAGCAGAAGTAAGTGTGAACTCAGACTTGGAGGATTTGCGACTAAATGATTATATTTGTGTTGTAGAGTTGAATTTCCATTTTAAGTGCTTAGACAAAAAGATTTGTCCATCTGGCAAATGTAATTGTGTTAGAAGTTCAAGAATGGCAAAGATGAACTGCATAGAAAAGAACATTTCTAATAAACTTCTGTGCTAACTTGGTCAGGACATTGGTGAAACTTTATTTGAGATGTACAATATTCCTAAATTCTAAGGAGGCAGTGTAGTAGGCACTTAAAATCCTTAGTCTAGGAAGTACATACATAATGTACTTAATTTTAACATCTTTTTAGCCTAGAGTTTAAGTCATATTAATAGATTTTTCATTATAATAGAGTGAATGTTTTTGTTAAATAATGCAGGTAGTGATAAAAAAAAGAGTATAGAGAGGGAGAAGGGTGCAATGGTGAAAATGACTCATTTCAGTATAGCAGTGAGAAATGTAAGGTTTTAGTTTTTTAATGTTCTAGTGCAAACAGATCTTCTCTTAACCCATTGCTTCATTTTCTGGTTTTTAGTAATTTTGCTGGTTTCCCTTAAAATACAAGAGCTCTAGTTTTACCTAATCCATTTTGTTTACATTTTGATATTCTTGAGGAGCTTCAATGCATTTTCCCCAGCTTCAGTGCTGGTAAATACAATTAGGAGACTTTTGGGGCTGTGTTTTGCTGCTTTATCAGCCCTTGTTTCCACAATGCTACATAGTTTAATGGCTTTGGGGACCTTGTGGTTGTCTCATGGTTTCTTGAGATTAGTTGAATCCAGTTTAAAAAACAACAGTTAAGAATAATCTTGCTTTGTAAGAGTGGTAGAGAAAACAGGAAGTATCAGCATATTGCAGTGTGTTAGTCCACTGTGACTGCACATTTGTGTGAGAATAAACAGGACTGTTATTTTTTAATTTGGGGAGAAATTGATCTGCTATTTCTACATAAAGTTTAACGAAAGGTTGTGCTGCTGTACCTCTTATCTTGAGAGTAAGGGAGGCCCTCATGTGGTAGAAGTTAAAACTGAAATTCTCCTACTAAGACTTGAAGCAGAGAGAATTGTAAGCTCTAAATTTTAGAGCTTTGCTGAATGAATATTTACCCTTAAATAGCTCATATTGTGTAAGTCACAGTCTTACCCTGAAATGTCTGACTGCACACTGCTGGGTACAAGATGAGTCTGTGGCTTGTTTTCCCCAAAAATCTTCAAAGGACACCAAAGGATCAGGGCTGGTACTGGATTTGATCTGGACTCTAATGTTGCTGCTGTTGTCTGTCACACAGGTGATGTGCAGTTCATAGACTATGAGTATTCTGGGTACAACTACCTGGCTTATGACATTGGAAATCACTTCAATGAATTTGCAGGTAAGAATTGGGTTTCTTAGGTAAGACTTGACTGGTTTTACTAAAAACTCCAAAAAACTAACTTTTTTTTTTGTTTTTGTATCTGGTTACATGCTTACAGCTGTCAGCTCAAAATGTGTTAGTGTCTCATTTTGCAGACCAGTTGTACCCTTCCTTTGCAGGTCTTCTAACTCAGAGATTGAAACATCATGTCCTAAGTTCTTGTAGAGTTAGATAAGTTCAGAACACACAGCTTTCACCTCATCCTTCTGTGAGGTGACACAGCAGAGACAGCCCACTGTGGTGAAGTAGTGTGGGTGGGTGTCACACTAGAGGTGCATGTGTTGACAATATTCTACACTATGCTGTGGGATTCCACAGTGCCAAAAGGCAGGATTATGTGGTTTTTGGTGGTTTTGAATGTATGCACTAAGTACTTGGCCTGTCTTGAAATGAGAAGTAGAGGCTAAGACTATGTCATACGGAAAAGGTGGGATTTTAGGAATATGGTGTTTTTAGATTAATTTATTAGCTAGTTCAAATTCTTTACAGCAAATGCCCATTCCTCTTAATCCATAAGGGAGAAATTACCTCAGGTGTATGCTGTACTATTTCAGACCATGGGCCAGCAGGGAAAACCTATGTAATAATTAGAGCAGATGGAAAGCCACTGTGGTTAAATGAAGAGCCATAATCTACCAGTTACTTCACAAACAATGTTAAATTTAGATAACTTAAAAAAAAAGAAAAAAATCAAAGTGTATGCTTGGTAATTTGAGTTGTGTAGTTGGTAATTTAAACATTTGGAAAGCAAGTTAAATTAATGAGAATTCCTAAATTTACTGGGATGATAGTGGAAGTGAACTGTGATCCAGGTATGGGGCTCCTGGCAGATTCCCTATAGCGTGTGACTAAGCACCTCCAGTATAGAAAGAAAAATAGGATAAAAATGAGTTACGGGCTCCTAATTCTACCAATGCCCTGGGAAGGAGAGAGGCAGAGTCACAGCAAGTTTTCTTCAAATGTGGGCTCAGTGATAACTGAGTATGCATCTGGATTTGGCATGAGATATTGTGGCATACGAGTCTCTTTTCCTACAAAATACATAGTATGTTATCTATTTGTGAGGGTTTTTGTTTCATAAAGCAAATACTTTTTCTTAAGATTTTTCTCAAAACCCAAGGTGTTGAATCCCAGCATAAAAGCAGACTCTCCCTGGCTGAAAACATAAATTTGTAATGTGGAACACTCTGATTTGTATGTGGGAACTTGCTGGCAGCATGTAATTTAAGGTGAGGTCAAAGTAAAATTGTGGTTATTTGTTCACATCATTCTGTGCCTGTGTGTTGGGGTGGGAAAGGGCACAGTAATGGACTACTAGTGGTAGTACTAAAGGGTTTCTCGTGGTTTTTCTATGCAACATAAGATTCTGATAGTATTCTTGTCTTTTTCCTAGGAGTAAATGAGGTAGACTACAGCCTTTATCCCAACAGAAAATTGCAGGAGCAATGGCTGAGATCTTACCTTGAGGCCTACAAAGAATATAAAGGATTTGGCACAGAAGTCAGTGAAAAAGAAGTTGAAGTTCTGTATGTCCAAGTCAATCAGTTTGCACTGGTCAGTATCAAATACTTGATTAGAATATTTTAAATGATGCAGAGAAACCTGATACTCTGCAAACAAATGTAGTTGCTATTTTCTTGAATTTGAATGTAGTGCCATGTAAAGAAAACTTCCATGAGAAATAAAACTTTGCTCTTCTGTGGAAACTTGTTTCTCTGTTGCATATTAAATAGTCATTATGGAATATTCCTAGTGAAGGAGGCACATTCAGAGAACGAGGAGATGAGCTTTGAGTGAGGATTTCTGTTGGCTGTTTATTGGCCTGGCAAGTGTAAGTTGGCCACAGCTTATGGGGGGGTCTTTGTTGGTCTTTTGCTTGTAAGAAGACAGAAGAACAAGGTAGTGCTTCATGAAGACTTATAAGCTTTAAAAGCCTTTTTAAAAATAAGGTGATAACATTCTGTTAAACTAGAACATATGGATTTTATTTATTTTTTCTTTTGCAGATAAATAGGTCACTTTATAGTCTCTTGCTGATCTTGTTTTGCCTAGATGATGTGACAGGAAATGTTACAGCAAAAGTGCTTGTATGTTTTTTTCTTCTGAAGAAAAACATTCCCAGCTATTTGTAGGAGGAATAAGGCTAAAGTAGCCACTTTGGCCTTATTTTGGTCCTCTTCCCTCCTAATTCAAGCACACCTCTGTTACTGTAATGCCCTGAGTTTTCTGGCAAAAGCTACTGGCTGCAGTGAGGAAGTAGAGTTAACAGGAAGCTGATTATTAAACAAGCTTTAAAAACAAGGGCTTATGTGCTGCTATTCTTTTAGAATGTTGTTACTGTTAAATTCAGCTGGCCCATTCATTTAGGGAAGTTAGAGCTGCAGTTTAGCAGGCCAGTGGTCTGTTTGAAAATCAATAGCACTCTTTTGTCAGTTTCAAACAATGGCCATAGTAATGTTTAAGAGGATGGAGTTGTGTTTAGAGAACAGGTCAGGACTTGCCTGTAGTCTACCTGTGATTCACAAACAGCGTGTGACTCTTGTGTCAGTTCATGTAGGAAGCTTTGGTAAGGGAAAACTTGACATAAATCGTGGATGTTGATATAAAATGATGAACTGCAGCTCTCTGGCCAAGTTATCTGAACCAGAGGTACAGGATTCACGTGGGCACAGATCAGTTGATGTTTTGAGGTGTTTTCAGGTGTGTCCATGGATGTCTACTAAATTCCTGGTCAAGGGTTACATGCAAGCTTCAGGAAGCCATTTAGATAATTAATATGAGCAGTCATTTACTGAAGTTCAAAGTCTGTCCAGAAGTGTCTTCCACAAGGACACTGTCAAGCTCATGGCCATTACTTGTTCATTTTGAAGTGTATTAACATCATATCATTCATATGATCCATACTTCCAATCTGCTAGTGAGCAGAGGCCTCCAGACTACTGCTCTGGACTCCTAATGGAGTCAGATGGAACAGATGAGAAATTTGTGTAAATGCTGATGAATTAGAGCTTTTCTTAAAGCGTTACATCTCTCTTTGTCCAAGCCAGCAGTGAAAGTGAATGCAATTATACAGGTCTAAGGGTGTAATTGAAAATTTAAAAGTAATTTCCTGTACATGAGGAATAATAGAAGTTTACAGCAGTAGAAGTGGTGGTTACATTTCTGAGCATTTTTAAGCATGGCGTATATAGTCATACAACAATCTACTTAATAGGTGATAGTTTATAAATGGAACATTGTTTCTCTTGAAAAGCAGCAATCAGTATCTGCTTTCAACACAGGGAGGGAGTTAGACTCCAATGAATTTCCTTGTCTGCTTGTGAGTAATTAATTCTGTAATACTGCTTATAAATCTCTTTGGTAAAGAGTGATCAAGTAATTTCACAAAAAGATTCTGGTTTGAGTGTTCTCTTACAGATTTTTGTCTCTGTGAGAATAGATTTACATGTTAGATTTAAGATAAGGTTAATTTTTTCCTGGTAAATTTTTTTCTTTCAGGCTTCACACTTCTTTTGGGGATTGTGGGCTCTCATTCAAGCCAAATATTCCACCATTGATTTTGATTTTCTAGGGTAAGTATGCTTGCTGTGTACAATCATGGAGTACTACATGGTGGAAGGGACTTGTGGGGCTTTACATTTAGTCCAACACCCCAGCCATCAGAAACTCAGATCTGAGCAACACACCTGACCTCTGTGATCATACAAGAAAACCCTTCATTTGTAAGGGAAAACAAGGCAATAAAAGCTGTCTTTTTTCTTTCCAGAACAAAAAACAGTGTTTTTATGTTGTGGAAAGTTCTCTAAATTATGTACCCCTGGGCTAAAATACATGGTTTACAAGGCAAGGAACATAATGTTTTTGGGTATCAAGTGTTTTTTTGCTACAGAGACAAAGGCATAAAAGCCAAGTTGGTCAGTGAGGTGTGCTATCTGTCAGATGCCAGATCTACATTTCCAACAGTGAGAGTCAAAGATATAGTACAAAAGAGCTTGATTACTTATTGCATGGAGTGCTGATCCTGGAAGTTGCTATTCTTGTTTTAAAGAGTCTTTCTACCACCAATGAATGTTAAGTTCTGTTTCAGGTAGATACCTGTGTCTTTGGCCTTTTTAAAAAGATCTTTTATGGCAACAAACAGAGGAATTAATTTCTCCTTTGAGCTTTGGGACTGAGCAAAGTGATAAAATTCATCATTTTACCTGGCAGAAGGTCCCACTTGAGGATTTTTTGCACTGCCTAAGCCAGTTTTCTCGGCTGTATAATGTCATTTTTGTGAGTAACACTGACTTGGGTTCCGGATTGTCTCATGCCGCAGTACCGGGCAGTCACCGCTAGATGGAGAGAAAACACCAGTGACAACCCCAAAAAAGTGTCAGCTTTTACTCTTCTGTTTTAATCATCAGGATCAAATTTCTGTGGCATTGCAGTTGTTGGACTGTCCATTAAGAACAGTTAAACCCCTACCCTTGATATTCCTTGAAGCAGCATGCAAGCTGGCACTGGGGGGTGGCGGAGAAGAAGTTCTGTAATGTCATTGCCCTGTTCTTAATTTCTTCCTTTGGCAGCTGCTAGGAGTCAATTTTGGAAGTAGGGTGCTGGGGTCAGTGGAATTTTGACTAGTCCTACTTAGCATGGCTGTTGACATGTGAAGAGTTAGCTGTTCCTAACCTGGAATGTCTCTCTCTCTCCCTTTGACCAGGTATGCAATTGTTCGGTTTAACCAGTATTTCAAAATGAAACTGGAGGTCATGACATTAACTCTTCCTGAGTAATGAAGAGGAGGACTCTTACCAAGTGGATAGACAACCCCTGAATCTTTTCTGAGAACAGATACTGGAAAAAAAAAAGCTAAACATTTATTGAAGTGCTGTAATGCTCACTTGGTGGTTCTTGCTTTATAAATAATGCCTCTAGACAGTCCTTCAGTGTTAAATTTATTATGAAGAACATACGTACTGCTGTTGATATAAAATGGATTAGAAACTTGCTAAATCTATAAAAAGTTGTAGAAATGGCAATTTAATCCTTCTTTGTAATTTAACATATGTTGTATGTGAATTATTTATTATACGTTTAACATGATTCCGTTGCTGCTTTCATCAGTTTGTGTTAAAGTTGGGTGCAGACAGTGAAGTTGTTCCAAAGGATTAGTTTAACAACTTATTTCATTGAAGTTGCATTCACTTATGCTAAAGAAAACATGTCAGAGACAATTCTTCTTTTAGAGGCCTATGAGCAAAAGGTGTGACAATAGACTTGTGAGATCTCTAGTGTGGTATAGCTAGGGAGAAGGGTTAGGTTGGTCTTTATTTTTTCCCTGCTTCTTTTTTTTAAGGGTAGCTTTCCATACAATGGTACTTTTCTTTTGCACAAGAATCAAGCAGCTTGTTGAAATGATAAACACCATTTTGATATTTTTTCATCTGGATTAGGCTGTAGAAATGTTCAAGTTCTGTGACCACAAGATTCTCTGAGGATATTGTACCAACTGCTGGTGTTGGGTGGACAGCCTGCCGTCCCCAACTTCCCTGGGAAAGCTGCTTGTGTACTCTTAAAATCAAAAGACCACTATTCCAAATCTTTCTTCCTTTTTGCAACTTGATTCTGGATTTGAACACTATTCTGGTGTCTGTATCTGTTGTGCTCCAGTGGCAGAATGGACTGTTGGACCTGAGATAGGAGAGCAGAGGTCCTGTGGCACTGGGGAGCAAGACACAGGTTTACAGCTCCTGTATCAAAGACAACTTTCTGCTTTGTCCCTTGTAACCTTGGACTCTGAAGTCTTAAATGCCTGGTCCTGTAGTTGTGCAAATTCTGGTATGTCTGGTGGTTCTTTTCTGTCAGCAGATTGCTTTTCACAGCCTCCAGTTTGAAGGACAGTATGGAAAAGTGTATGACTTTGGCAGTGAGGCTTTGATCATCTCACACACTTTATTTTTTAAAGCTATTATACCAAGAATGGTCTGGATTACAAAATGTCAACTGAAAAGAAAATGTTTACCTAATGGAACAATGCATAAGTTTGTGTGGAAAAGAGGCTTTAACTGTGAAAGGGAGGGTGGGGTTGCGGGGCAGGAGATGGGAAGGAACCCACAGCAGAAAACTCAAGCCCAGCAATGTGGTTTGGGGCTAGGCAGGCATGAACTCGACTCTGATGATACTCTGAAAAACTTTGCACTTTGGTCACATAAGTGCCCATGTGTACAAAGTCTGTGCGTGTGCACGAGCGCATGCAAACACAAACTTACGTGGGGAGTCTGTTGTACAGACTCCAGCAAAGAAATTTATTCAAAATTGCTTTATGGCACATGGCAGTGTGTGTATGTGTGTATAGCATGTATACACGTATATGCACATGTGCTTTACAAAAACTTGGAGTGATTCAGGACAAAGAAAACTCATGTGAATGAAAAATCTTCACCAATAAAGACCATTTCCAATGGTATTCTGTTGTTTCACAAAAGCGCCGCTTAGGGTTTGTTTTTCCTCTTGTTTATATTAATCTGTGAATGTTTTCATTTTATTTTTATTTAGTCAAAACCTTAAAAATCTTTATACAAATGGGAGAGCTGGGATTTTTTTGTAACTTGAAATGAGGTAACCATTTTCATTAGCTGGAGGCTACTATACTGGACAAACTCTCTTTGATTTGAAACAAATAGCTTAAATAGACATAATTTACTTTGTAGCAGTTATCAAGGATGTTGCTAGAGCTCATGAAGGCACTGAAGTCCTTAATCTTCTGTACTTTCTCCCTATGGACTTTATTGACATTTGATGAATAATACCCTGCTGTCTCATATTTCCTTTAAGCTCAGCAAGATGTCTTTGGAACTAAGATTGCTAAAGATTTTTGAACTCTTTGTTACTATTTTCTTCCAAGCAGTGGCTTTATTTCTGACAGTGTGGCTTTGTATTATGAAATATTTTGAAAGAAGCCTGTGAAGTTCATTTGGTCTTGGGAAATCCAACAGCTGACAAATCCTAGGTTTCCCAATGGCTGGCAAAACACATTCCCATTTTAGGTACCAGTACTACTTAGGTTTGGAGTTACTGTAGTTTTTGTCAGTAGTATTTTGTTTGTATAGCTCAAGTAGCAATAACTGCAGGAGTGGAAGTTTGCTTCCGCAGAACCAAAGCTTTTCCTGAGTGCAGCTCAGTTGCATCCTTGTGGATTGAATCCTGTGAAAGCACTTTGAAGCAGGTAGCAAATAGTCCAAGATTTTCCTGAGCCATTTTGAAGGAGCACAAGGACTGTCACAGGTTACAGGGGTTGACTTTGCAGTACTGGTCAAGGCTTTAAGTTTGCACCTTGGAATTCACTTCAGTACTGCTCTGCATCAGCTTTCTCTTGAGAGAAGTGCAGGTTAAATCCATTTGTGATCAGCTCTGAGGAAATACTGTAAAGCATCTCCCAAAATGAAATGCCATTTGTCTTGAGCCTCGTTCCACACCCATTTGAGCCAGTAGCACTTGGATATCCTCATTTCCTGAGGAATATCTACAGATGCATTAAGTTGGAAGTAGTAATTTGCATTGCAGATGTAAAGTAGCTTGAAACTGTGAATACAGGACAGTCTGAATGTAAGTTAGGTATAGAAAACATGTACTTTTTCACTTAATTTATCTTGGTCTCTGTAATAGCAACATGAAGATACTGGAAGGAGGACAAAAAATGAGTGAGCTCTAGGAACATCCTATAGTAGTTTTGACTGTGACTTGCCAAGAAGATAATCTGTTGCCTTTGTTAAGATAAGGGCATGAATGCCAAAATTAATAATTCTTGCTGTAGTTAAAGCTATATTGTAAATATGAAGAGGATCATTAATCTAGGCATTCTTGCAGAAATAGCATCAAGTCAATAGACTGTAGTGGCCTGGTTGCTTTTGTAAAGCAGAATAGTGTGATTTTTTTTCCTTCTCATTTCTGCAGTCAGATCTGGCTAATCCAGACCTAATTTCTTAGGTCACTCAATCACTAAAGATTTCTGAATGGTCAGTAGTCGTAATTTTAAGTTCCTTCATTGACACTTGTTGATGTGCTTTTTAAAAGGATGTGAAATTTGCATTAACCAGGTCTGACTGTACTTGTATATACAACAGTGTAAATAACCATTTGTAAATTAGTGTGAATTGTACTCTATCTTGCATTTATGGACTTGTGTATTGCATTGTATTCTCTCCTGTTTTGTAGAAATCTTGTTGTAAAGAAGAAATCTAACTCTGTGTGCAGACTTCTTTTGTTAAAATGATTTATAACGCAGCATAATACTTTCATGTTAAGATATCCATTTATAGCCTTGGACACCCAGTGTCTTTTTTTCCCCCATTAGCTTTTTTGAAATCTTGCTCTTGGGAATGATTCTGGGAATAAAGAGGTTTATGCAGTACTTAGATTAAGAGAAAATCTGTTCTAATAATAGGGCAAACCATGTGTCAGAGGTATATGCAGTACCAGTGGTATAGGGAAAGCTGTTAAAATTATTTCTTCAAACTTCCAAACACTTCCTGTACGTTCTTGAATGCTGTTGACTTCTAAACTAAGGGTGTTGGATTGAAGCACTCCTGAAGTGTGTGCACCCATAGGGACACTGGTTAAGGTCGCTGTGATAGAGTCCCTTGAATGCTTTTGGTGGATATAGCCTTCTAATATCCACCAAATAATAATAAAACTTCTAATAGGATTAGTTGCTAACTTGTAAATGCTTATACTGAATGCCCAAATCACTCATAGAGTTCTGTGAATTAACTTACCTCAAGATTAGAACTAATGGTACACCTTTAGAGTATTTAAATCTTATAGCTGAGATATTTTCCCTGTGTGTGATTCCCTCCCCTTCCTCCTTGTGTCCACAATCCTACTTCTTTTAGCATAAACATGAATCTAAAGTCTTCTTTTCCATACTTGGCTTATCACTATTTTCTTTTGGACTAAAATTACATTCTACTTTGTCAGTGCATGACTTCTCATCGGAATTTTTTTTGTGTAAGAAGTTTCTTTCTGAAGAGGCCTTTAACCTTGGAAACAGACATATGAAGGTTAGTTTTTTCCCTGACTGTATTTCATCACTGTTGCCTTTCATTGTCTGTTACGAACTCCACAGTGTCCTTCAAGCTCTTAGTTTATTCTTCTCACTGGTGTGTTGAATACTTCGGCTGGAAAATTCTGGTTTGCAAATCTAGTTCTCCATCTGACAAATTGACCTTGATGCAATTTGTACAACCTCTCAGCCTTACCTGTGGTGACAGTTGAGGTTACAAAGGTCCTGGGAAGTGAGTTTTTCCAAGAAGTGCTAGTCAAGAGGCGGGATGGGCTTTGATAAGTGTAAGTAAAAGGAAGTCACTCACTTGGAATCTCAAGTTTTTGCTGTAGCAAGGTATTGAATATGCTTGTTTACTCTCATGGTTTAAGGACAAGAGCAAATTATAAAGGGTAAAGTTTGTTTCAGAATGAAGCTCAGATTTTTTTAAAACCTTTGGTAGGTAACAGAAGCTTCCAAATACTCTTTTGTTACTCATACCAAAAGAAATCTTAAAATTGGGTAACTTTTTGATTAAATAAAACTTTCTTCCAAACCACAGTGATGCTATAATCTCTTGTTTGGGGCAGTCCTTGTTCTAGTTAGCAGAGCAGGTTGAGCATTTCTCACGTGTCTGTTTTAGGTGCTTGTGTGTTCCTAAACTGCTGCATTTGGCAACTATCTACTGTCATCTTCCACACCCAGCAGGTTGTAATTGTGATAGTGGAGCAGCAAGCATTTTTTCAGACCTTAAGGGAAATGCAAGGCTGATGTGGAGTAGTCTTGCAGATGATTTTTCCTCCCTCTTTATGACTGAGTGGAAAACCGATTGTTTTCAACAGCTGTGAAAGATAGACCTTTGAGCTTGTGCAAGGTAGATGTTCTGTTAATCAGACCTAGAATCTTCAGGAAAGGGGCTCTCAACAGTGAGAAATCACACTATTCCAGATGGAATGTGTTGGATTAAACCAGACTTTGTGGTTTAGAGACCTTCAGTGGGAAAGAAAATGTGTGAAATGTTTGCACAGGCTGGTTGTAAGGAGGTGTGCTGTCCAAGTGAAGTGCTGACGCCCTAAATAAGGCATTGTTTGATTTTTAAAATGTTTTTCCTTTTAAGTGTCTTTTACAGTTGGTCTGACCTGTAGAGATTATGTAATTAGGAAACTGGTCAACCTGGGGAGAGAGGGAAGAGACTGTTAAAAAATCATTTATAAAAAAGGAAGCACCTTTGTAGCTGATTACTTTGCAATACATTGTGTTTTGGGTTTTTCTGTGTATTTAATAGTGTGGATGGTGCTCTGCACCAAATTCTTTCATAAAGGGTTTTATTACTCTTGGGAAATGTCAGAAAACTGACTGGCATGGCCCTGAAGACCACTGGGACCTTAGATGGCCAGACTTGACCAGATGACCAAATTTTTGGTTCAAGGTTTCACACTCTGTTTCTGCAGCCTTCTAAAGTCAAGCTGCTATCACAGTTTTCCTGTGCTGTAAAATTTAGTTCATGGACTTCCCCATGTACTGGTGTTTATAGAGAGATGACACAGAGGGAAACTTCATGGAAATGAAAAGGAAAACAAGTTACTTGAAATCTAGCAAGCAAACTTTAGCACTAAATGCTGAAATAACTTCAGGTGCTGCACCAGCCTATTTTTGTGGCATTGCAACAGTGTTTTTCCTCTGTTAAGTGGTTTTGGGTTTTTTCCCCACATAGAGACCCAAAAGCAAAATGCAAGATGAAAGAGACCATGGAAGAGAAACATAAAAAATATCATATAAAATGGATAAAATACATAATGAACTGGAGAAAAAGTATGTGTTTCAAAATTTTTGGTACTAGTAATTCCTAAGTGTTATCAGAAAATTAGTGTCCAGCCTTCAGTGTGTGAAAGAGTTTTTATTTTGTAGCAAGTTTCCATTTACCATTTTGTATCACAGTGGTAATTACGCTGCTGCTTTGTACAAAAGTGCTGTGAATAGTCTCAGCACGGAGAATGTACCCGGTCTTTCTGAGGTGTGACTTCAGGTTAAAGCCATTGGTTCTGAGCCTCTTCACTAAAACCCTCTGAACAACTGCAGACACAGGGCCACAGCATATTAGGAATATATTCCATTTTGTGCCATTCTCTTTGTTACTGTGGGTTTTTCAGTGTTCTTTTAAACACAAGTCCACTCGTGTCCTGTGAGTAAACTAAGGTCGGTTTATAAAAGAGCTTTTGTCATCCCCCAAAAGAGTCCCCATGCCTCTTGTGTGTTGTGGTGTTTAGGTGCATCATTTATTCATTGGAGTGAATTGTATTTCTTTTGAGCTAAATGTGATTGAAACTATTCTAAGGCCTTCTACCACTGATTAAATGAAGTAATGTACCTTTCAAAGAGATTTATATTGTGTAAATAATTTCAAACTGCAACAATAAAGTTGGTTTCTAATGGCGCTGTTGGTATATATTGTGATGATTTTGCTTTCCCCAGGTTTGAGAATAGTCAAGAGTTCTTAAAGGGTTTTGACTTGTGTCCAAATGCATGCCTCTCCATGGGATTGACAATGCAGCTAAAAATAAATATTTTGAGCTAGAGTTTGGCTTGCACCAAGTTAATTGTTAATGGTTTTGCATGTTCAACAGACTTGGTCATTGTCTGCTGAAATAGAATGTGGGAGAGAGGAATTAGATGGAACATGGCTGTCAGGAGGGATCACTCCCACTGAGGAAAAGGAGAAAAGCATGCAAAGTTAGGGCTGCACTGGATTTTAATTTATGCCTAATAAGTGCTGTTTTACCTCTGGGGTAGGTTTTTATAAGCTGAGCCCTGATGCTGAAGATAAGCGCCACATCCAGTGCCAGTGGCACTGGGTTGGATACTTGCTTGTGGATCAGCTGGAATGTGTTCAAGGCCAGGCTGGATGGGGCTCTGAGCAACTTGGGATGGTAGAAAGTGTCCCTGCCTGTGGCAGGGAGTTGGAACTGGATGATCTTCTAGGATTCCTTCACACCTCCTGTGCTTTCAATTTAATAGGAGATACTCAGAGTGTGACTGGGTTTCTGGTGTTACAATCCCTACTGAATTGCTGCTTGGATGTTCCTCTGGCATCCTGTGCTCAAATCCTCAGAGTTCCACAGGGAGGGCTAAGCTGTGGCTAATCATTGTTCACTGTTGTAGCTGCAGTGGAAAGGAGATCTGCATTGGTGAATTAATCCAAGGTAACCTGCAATCTTTCTTTTCTTCCCTAAGTAAAAATCCCTCATTCACAGTTTGGCCTGAAAATTCAGAGTAAGCTCAGACAGAGATGAAAGTTGTCCATGGGAAGTAATGAGTTTTTTTGAGGCCAACCCAGAAAATATGGTCCTGAGTAAGTTACTAAGTCTTCTTTAGATAAAGAGCAAAGTACAGACATAAAAGAGGAGGGAAAACAATGGCATGTGTAATGGACTCTAATGCCTAGCATGTTTAAATGTCAGCTGTATAAAGTATGCACTCCTAGGAGTTTTCCCGAGTGGATTCAAAATAGCACATTTAGTCTTAACAACACAAAGCTGATTTGGGTTATTTAGGATGTATATAGGATTATAGATTAATATATTTGACATGAATATGTTGTTAATAGGTACAATAATTATATCTATATATGTTTCCTTCCCATTCCTTGTTAATATTCCCTATAACCAATTGGCAGTTTACCCTTACCCTGGTCTTTTGCTATACTGTTTAGAATAAAGTTGCTCATCTGGTTTTTAGATTTTTAGGAGTGCGAAAGGATCAATATATAAAATTTTTGAAGTAATAATACTTGCCTGAGAGGCCAAAGGTGATGTCTGCTTGAAACTGTTTTCTGGCTGACCAGGTGTTCTGCCAATTGATGGGAGGGATTTAAAAGGACACAGACACCAATGGAAAGGATGGTCTTATTTTATTGTGAATTTTAAGGCAACACAAAAGTAAAATGATACATCCAATAGAACTGCAGGCTTGGCTTTAGCAACAAGCAGAAGTAAGAAAGGTAATGCACTTAATCATTATTATACAAGAGAATGGATAGTGACTGAGAGAGATACATCAGCAATTGTCTAAATACTTCATCATCCAGAGCCCTCAGTCCCTGGGGAGCCCCGTTTCACAGCAAGGACCTGGAGAGCCCTTCCTGGCAATTGGGAAAATCCTACACAGTGCTTCCACCCACAGGATACGTCTCCAAATTCACGCCAGAAGTGAGTCCAGCATTTATAGGCACAAATCAGCAAGTCAAAGTGGCTTGATTCTATTTTATCACAGAAACTCCTGGATCTGATGGCACACTTCCCAGCCAGGAGGGACCAGGGCTTGGCCAGGGCCCTCCCCTTGGCTGGGAGGGTTTCCCATAAGATACCCTACAACCAAGTCTCTATTCATGTCAGTTGGGAAAGATTTTTAAAATGCTAGCTTTCTTGCAGATAACTACACAAGGTTATGTGAAAGTTTCTAAAGCAGTCAGTTTGGTGTTAAACAGAGAGCATCAGCATCTCAGTCATATATTTTTTAGCTAAATAATACTGATGGTCTCAGCCACATATTGCCTAGGGTACATCTTGTAAGCCAGCTCTGGCTGAGGCCTGCTGCTCAGGCCTCTGCACATGCCCAGGGCAAGTTAGAAGCATGGCTTTTACTTCTCCTCCCTTTTTTCTGTGGATACCTTTTTCCCCTTGTGCTCTGGGAAATGAAACAGGATGACAGACTCCAGCAGTTACCTGCAGGTGGCAATGGAGCTGCAGGCTGTGTCTCATTGTTGGAGAAGGTTTTTCAAGACAGCTTTTTTCTGTAGTGCAGCATGTCATACATTAAACAGGAAAAAGGGTATTCTTTTATCTCTCAATGAGTTGCAGCCAAGATCTGTAATTGCCTTGCTCTTAATGTTGCATAACTGTTAGCAAGACTCAAGCCAAGCATTAATGAATTTCATCAGAACTTCATTTTTTAATGAGCATCATTAATCATTAGTCATGCATGCTACAACCTACACTTTTCTAAAGTGGGGCTTTGCCAGTCCTGTTGCACTGTAACAACAGCAGCATGTCCTCCCCAGATTTTATCAGTGAAGTAACAAGAAAAGCCTGTGGAGAGAGGGAGACACACAAAATTTTATTTGACCTTTTAAATACTTTAGCTACTCTCTGAAAGCTGTGCTGAAGCTTGAGCTTGTGAGCAGCTGCTGCTCTACTTTTCTGTGGGCTGTGGTGGCAGTGTGAGAACTCTGAAGTTGCTCTAAGCTGCAGTGTTGATCCAGCCTCTGCACATGGATTCACTGGGCTCCTGTGGCTCGTAGCACAAAATTCAGTGAAGGTAAAACTTGAAAATAAGTTTGGAAAAATTATGTCTAGAGGACTAGTGGCTGGTCTTTTTTGGATTGTGCTACAGGTTGTGTTTAAAAGCTACAGAAGGAGTAGTGGGTTCCTGGCTGTCCCAGCACACTTGTCCAGATTTAGCAATTCTGGTAATGAGCAGGTGGCAGTGTTCTATCTGCACCAAACTGTCTCGAGCTCCTTCATACTTCTGCATAAAACAGAGCTGACTTAATTCACCCATCTCTGCAAGTTCAGTTGCCATGCAGGTGCTAGAGCTATCCAGGAAACAGAAGCTTTTTCTTGGTGTGTGTCCTACGGACTTGCAGCTCCTCCCAGGCAGCCAGAGACAGGACAGGAGCAAATGACCTCAGTGAACCAGGACAGGTTCAGGTTGGACATCAGGAAGAATTTCTTCACCAAAAGGTTGTCAAGCACTGGCATGGGCTGCCAAGGGAAGTGCTAGAGTCATCATCCCTGGAGGTGCTCTAGGAATGACTACGAGGCACTTAAGGTTTAGTTGAGAAGGTGATACTGAGCCAGAAGTGAACTCCTTGGTTTTGGAGGTCTTTTCCCACCCTAATGGTTCTGTGATTCTATGTCTGCCCAAAACGTGCAGTCTCTCACTGCAGTTGCTGACTAGAAACAAGATTTCAGAAACAGATTAAACAAAAGAAAATGAATGAAATTGTGTCTAATAATTCTGCACAAGGAAAAACTATTTTCTGTACCTTATGCACTAGACCAAGAAAATGTTTTATCTTGACCTATGTGAATACTAATGTTTGTGGTTAAAACAGAGGAGTTGTCTGAGGCAGAGTTGTATAGGGAGAAGAGTAAAATCATGGAACCACGGAATCATTGAGGTTGGAAAAGATTCCCAATATCAATGAGTCCAAACTTTGACCAACCACCACCTTGTCAACTAAACTAGAGCACTGGGTACCAAGTAATTTTTTAACATATCACAGATAATAATAATGATGATGATATCAAGGGATAGTCATATATTGAAATACTAATCTTTATTTGCAGGGATCAGAAAGAAGAATGTGTCTCCCTGATGGGAAGAGGAGCTACCACTGTGGAGAAGAAAGGCAAGGAGAGATTTATGGGACAGGTGGTGACAAAAAGGGATTAATGAAAAGGTGGACTGACATGGGAGAGGGTGGAGGGTTTAAAAACAGGGACATGAAATAAAAGGGAGCAGACAAGATATTGAAGAGAGTGGGAAGCCCATGACAGCTGTGGTTACAGGACCTGGCTTGTCCTTGCTGTCAGATGAACCTTTCCCAGAGTGCTTGCTGTTGAGCTAGAGTGAGCAGAATTTCTTGTCTCCAACCCTAACCAGTACCCATAATGTGTACATTCAATGGAGTTAAAGAAACCAGCTGGCTGGCAAATGTAATTTCCTTGCCATGGGAAATGATCTGAAATTGCAAAATGTTATCCCACTGTCACATTGTTCTGCAGAGAAACACATGGCATACATTAAATAAATGTCTTCAAATAATTCAATATTTTATTTAAATATATAAAATTTAAGTCATGGATGGCAGATAAAAATCTCTAACTTGTACTTCCTGTTGGCTGTATTTTTTTTTAATAGAGAAGTAGAAGGACAAGCGTCATCTATGTTACAAATGAGCTGATATGCTTCTTACTTAGTGTGTAATCAATCACACACAGGGAGAAATTCTTCCACCCATGGATATAAAGGTAGAAGAAGCTTAGATTCCCATTTTACATGTAGAGAAGAACATAATAGAAATATAAATTGCAAACCTAATTCTGCACAATTAGTTTTGTAGCACAAGAAGGAATTAAACACTGATATTATATTGATCAAGTTTTAATTTCTTTCCTGATGAAATGGTGCTTGCTGAGAGAAAAATGTTTCTACAGAAATCTTCTCTTTGCTGAAAATATCCTGAGGTGTTGGGCAATGGAGAAGGCACCAGGGAAACTTTGAATCAGGAAAGAGAGCAGGTATCCCTCTTGCATCTGTGTGTCTTCCTGCCACCAGGGCAGCCATTCTAGATCTGCTCTCTTTTTCTATTCCTAAAACAAAGGTTAAAAGCTCTGTCTCATTAGATTTAGTACCAAAATTTGGAGTTAGAAATAATTTTGCGAAACCATGTCCAGGACAGTGTTTTTAATCCAATCATCCAGTTTCAACAATTGTTCACAGTGTTGATAATAAATTCCTGATTTCTGGCATAATTTGATTCAGTTAAAAAAATCTCGGCTACCTTCAGATTACTCACCATGTTCAAATAATTGATGCGTAGACTCCCATAGATTTTTAAATACTGGATATTTAAAAAAACACTTACTCTGTTCTTTTCTGTAACTCAGGTTAGATATTTTTCCCCTTCTTCTCCTGGGCTGAACCAAAGTAACTTCTGCCTTCCGTAAAGTTTTGATTTAAAGACATCCTGAAATGATGAGCTAACCATGTGGATAATCACCATGTTTCTACTGTCACCAGTAAAAGAAGTTGCTTCATTTTTCCTCTGATCTTGTCTGCTTAAAACTCTGTCCTTAAAGAAACTCCAGTAACCTTTTATCCTCAT
Source organism: Chloebia gouldiae (assembly GCA_003676055.1). NCBI lineage: Eukaryota > Metazoa > Chordata > Aves > Passeriformes > Passeridae > Chloebia > Chloebia gouldiae. The sequence goes on from QUSF01000021.1 coordinate 8,208,164, forward strand.
TTTCTCTCATCACTTTTCAGTCTTTGATAGGCAAAATAACAAAGGGCTCTAACTTGACTTATCCTTTCCTTAGTGTATTTTTCTACTCTCACAGTTTGATGTTGTTGGTATCAGAGCAGGACACCACCTTCCTGCACTGGTCTCTCTCAGTATTTTTCTTGTTTTCCCCCTGCTTTCTGTTACTGCTCCATTATTTATCCATAAAAACCCCTTGGTCCTGTCCTGACAAGGCAGAGTTGTTTGTGGGGGCAATGTCTGGATTTTCCTGTCTTGAAACAGCTGATATTTGAGTCACAGGTCCCCCAAAGAGATCCCCATCACAATGTGATGGCCCTGGTTGCTCTGCTGAACTCCTTAGCACCTAGAAACCTTTCAGAAGTGTTTTTATATTTATTTCAGGAGCACAGGTCAGAATATTAAGTAGCACTGGCCAATAAAATAATCCCTTTGATCATATAGTTGACTCCCAGTAGTAATTCGCCACTGACACCTATTTCTTGAGATCTGTGAGTTAGCCAGTTTTTAATTAGAGCTCAGCAAAACAATTCTTCTGTAAAAAAGAATTCCGTTTGTTGAAGTCCAAATGTTTTGCAAGAACATGTCAATTTTGACAAATATTTTTTACAAGGAAAAGTCAAAACATTTCATTTTTACTTTCTTGATTTATTTTAATAATATCAAAACATTTTTTAATATAAGATAAAATTGTTTTGACTTTATCATGTTTTCATTTCATTTTCTTTCTATATTAAAGTGTCCTTAGCATGTTTCATATTAAACACACCAGCTAACACATCATATTGCACATAAGAGATGCTCAAATGAGATGGATAAACATTGTCCAAATGAATTATTGGAAATATGTTCACTGTTCTAAATTAAACTGAAAGGAAATTTTAATCCATTGCTGATTTTTGAAGTCACAAGATTTTGCTCAGATTTGGAAACCTTTTCATCTCTCCACAGCCCTGAATTTTCCACAAGGTAAGTTTGCAATCTTGATCTATTTAACACCCACTCTATAAATGAGAAGCAGTAACAGTGGTTTAGTTACAATAATAACATTGCTCCACCTACTAAAGTGAGATCATTTTGTCTCTTTATAATTGGAATAATATAGATTTTAAAGTTTTGGTTGTTCTTTTTTCTTAATTTTCAGCAATTCAAATTGTGTTCTTGCAGTTCTTCATCTTGAAGGGTTGTGGTTTATGAGTTTGAAGCTGTAGTCTCACACATTGGAGCAGAAGATCCAATTCCTGACCCTTCAGGCTCCATGCAGCAGCTGGAGGCCAGTGCTGCTGAGCAGGAGAGATGAGCAGAGGCCAAACCTGGGGGCTTGCACTGTTCTACCCTCCCTTGGGAGAGGATTGGCTCCTCTTACAAGCTGGCGCAGGATCCTTACCCAAACAACACATTGAATTCTTGTCAGCCAATTCAAAAATAGATTGCTAGGCACAATCCTGTCTCTTACTGCAGTTTCTGGCTATCTTACAGATTCTTCAGCTTCTGTGTTCCCCTGTCTCTTCTCTTTCACTGCCCTCCTCCTGCCCCTGCTGCAGCCTGGCTGAGCTGCTCATGACAAAGGAATAATCCCATTGTTGAGTCCTTATGGGACTGAGACATCCCAATCTGAACCAGGCAGAGCTGGTGCCCAAGAATCCCCAGTTCACCTCTTCCACTGCTTCACAACACTGCAAGGGCTGGCTGGAAGAAAGCTCCTCATGGAATAGCTTTCCTTCCACATAAGAACCTGGTGCTGTGGAAAAGCACAGTGAGGGATGAGAGGCAATCTAGTGGCTTTTTAAATGACCAAATGGAGTGAAGCTCTGACTGAAGATTTTACTCTTGCAGAGGAGCTGAAGGCATCTGCTCGCTAATAAATGTGTGAAGGAAATGCTTATGTCAAGCTGTGGGGCAAGAGAACCTGCTTTAAAACCAGTGAGTCACAAATGAGCTCCAAGTGAAGCCTTTTTGTGATAAAGCCAGGCTGGGGAAGGGCCAGCTGGAGCAGCCGAGGGAGAAGGACCTGAGGGTGCTGCAGGATGAGAGGTGGCTGAGCCCAGCATGGAAGCAGGGCAGGGGGTTCTGCCCCTCTGCCCCTCAGGTGAGCCCACCTGCAGAGCTGCCCCAGCACAGGAGGAGCTGGAGCTGATGCAGAGGGCCCAGAGGAGGCACCAGGATCAGCAGAGGATGGAACAGTTCTGCTGGGGGGAAAGGCTGGGAGAGCTGGGGGTGTTCACCTAGAGAGGTGGAGCTTCGGGGTGAGCTCATGGTGCCCTTGCAGGACTTGAGGGGAGCTGGCAGGAAAGATGGAGAGAAACTATTCACAAGGGCCTGTAGTGACAGGATAGGAAGGAATGGCCTCAAACTGACAGAGAGTGGGTTTAGAATGGATATTGGGAAGAAATTCCTCTCTGTGAGGGTGGTAAGGCCCTGGCACAGGCTGCCCAGAGAAGCTGTGGCTGCCCCTGGATCCCTGGAAGTGTCCAAGGCCAGGCTCTGAGCACCCTGGGACAGTGGAAGGTGTCCCTGACCATGGCAAGGGGTTGGAACAAGATGATTTTTAAGGTCCTTTCCAACACAACCTATTCTGTCATTCCCAGCAACAGGCAGGTGCCTAAACTTAATGGGATAGGGGCATCCAGTAGCTCTGTAACCAAGCTAAAGATGGGCATAATATGGAAAGTAAGAAATTATAGTAGAGGTAATAGAAAAATGGTCATGAAACTCCTCGCCCACCTTGTGTGTAGAAAAACAGCCTGGTCGAAGTGGAAAATTTGATGAAATGGACATTCCTAGGGAAAATGTCTGTTTTCAATTCTGTATCATGCACCAAGACTGAAATCAGTTACTGTTTTGGTTTTCTCAACAAAAAATATTTTCTTTAGCAAGTGTTTGATTTGGTTTTTCTTTAAAAAGAAAAATTTTATTTCCAAACTACAGTTAAACTTTAGAACTCTTTAATAATAGCCACTAAGTATCCAGTCTGGTGAAATACTTGGCTAAAACATTGTACATGCTATTTTCAGCTTCAGTGTTTCAGCTTGTACATATCCAAACCTTTATGGTTTGAAGTTTTGGACAAAAGAATATTCAAGAAAAAAAAATTTGATTGCCTACCCTGTCAACATTTTTCATTAAAATAACAAACTTTTACTTTGGCTATGGAACTGCTCTCACTGTGTAGCAGTAACATTATACCCAAAATATACTTTCTTTATTGTATAGTGGTGATGTTACTGGCAGTGACTAATCTCTCTAGAACTCAAAGTCCTCTCTCCATCTGCAAAGATGAGATGTCACCTCTTAAGGATAAATAATCTTAAGCTGCTTTTGAAATACAAAAGCTTACAGTATTCCTAAAATTTTTGCAGGCTTAGACACTTAGATCTAAAGTACTATTTTAACTCATTAAGTGACTCCCTAATTAAATCGGTAGATTTTCCTAATCAGTAGATTGTCTCTTATTCTGAGTCATGTTCCAAGTGACAAAAAATTACTGCATTTTCTCTCATTAACACTGCAGAGCAATAGTAGCAACGACTGACCTAGATGCTCTTTTGCTTCAGGAAGAGAATTTTACTAAACTTTATTTATATCCTCCATGAAAATTCAATACATCACATTTTTGACAGCGAACCTAACTTTTCTTCAAGGATCAAAGACAGTGGTGCATAAGGAAGATGCTTTTCTTAACTTAGACAATAAAGAACACTGATAGAGCAGGGAAAGTGATTGGATTTTGATTCAGGTGTTTGCAGATTCTGAGACAGGGGCCTGAATTTTTGTGTTTAAGATAGCATATTCAGTGTTGGTAGCAGAATACACGAGCTTAGTGACAAACTGCAGTTTATAAAGGCACAGTACTGTTTCTCTGGCTCCTCTATCTAAAGAGGACACGGGCTCTGCTTTTCAAACTGCGTTTCACAGAACTAGATAAAAAGGTGCCTCACAAGATTTCCTGCTTACTTTGTGTCCCAGAGCAATACCTAACCAATTTAAAGAAAGCAAAGAGTGAAAGAGAATTAGGAAAGCATTCAACCCAATCAAAACCAGCAATGATGTAGCAAGAGATACTGAAGAATGATTAGAAGAGAAGTGCAAGGAGGAAGACCACATAACACCTGGAAGCATTAAACATATGAATCTCTTTTATTGCTCAGTTTGTGCTTTATCCTCACTGAAACATGACCAGGTATATGCAATTTTCTTTTATTCAGAAGAAGCTTATCCAGGAGAATGCTGTCCAATAGCAAGGCTTTTACAACACCATTCTGTTCATTGCTAAATCAGAGAAGGCCCAACAGGCATCCTGTGGAGACCACAGTTATCTGTCAGTTGTATTTTTAGAAACAGTGCTTCTGGTGCCTTCAAGCCTGTTGAACCTGTCCAAAGACAGCAAAAAAATGTGTAAAACAGTAATACAGAATTAATTCAAAATAGAAAGTCTACCAGGTAGTCCCTGAGGTCTCTGGGCAGTGTAGGAGCAGAACTGATATTTTCAGCTGGACACAGGAGAGAGGAGTTACAAATCATAGAATCACAGAATGGTTTGGGTTGGCTGAGACCTTTAGGATCATCTTATTCCACCCCCCTGCCCTGGGCAGGAACACCTCTCACTAAAACAGGCTGTTCAGAGCCCCATCCAGCCTGTCCTTGAACACTTCCAGGGATGAGGCATCCACAGCTTCTCTGGGTGAACTTTTTCAGTGCTTTCCTACATGCTGAGTAAAGAATTTCTTCCTAACATCTAACCTAAATCTCTCCTCTTTTTGTTTAAACTATTCTCCATGTCCTATCACTACCTGCCCTTGTGAAAAGCTGTTCAGAGGACATTTTCAGTTCAGTCCATCTGAAGTGTTGATTACCTGTATGTAAGACCGTGCAATTGTGAAATGTGATGAAGAGCAGGGTGGGCACAGCAGCTTGTGGCTGACAGGGTGCCCTTGCATACCCTGGGTGCTTTGCACAAGAATGGGGGTTTTTCCGCTTGGGCACACTGTGCTATCTTCTCATTAAGAGGATTTTGCACCCTTCAATGAGAAGACTGATTGCATGTGCCTTAGGTAGTTGAAAACCTGGTTTCATCTATAGCTTCCTTGTTTCATGTCTCTAACTTCCTCAAACTTTCACCATTTGGACTGGAATTTTCCATGCCAGCCTTGCACCCAAAGGTGATTATATAAAGATCAATATGATCAAAGAAAAGAGGGGGGGTTTAATGTTCCTTGTTTGTTTTTGAGGACTAGATTTCTTCTACTTTTTTTTTCATGGAGAAGAACACTGCATTTTGCCTCCTATCCATGCAGACTTCTCTGGATTTAGCTTATTCACAGTTGCTCACTGCTAAAGCTTGTTCAATGAGATGATGAGTTCAGTGTGCTCTAAGAGAAAATATGACTGAAACCTGAGACAGACTGGTTGCCACCCCCAGCCGTCTGCAAGATTTGGACAGGAATCTTCCTTCTACTTAATTTAGGATGTGACCCTGATCAAGCTTTTCAAACTAGTATTTTATTCCACTCTATAATATAATCTTCCTCATGGAGTAGAAAAATCTTTGTATAACTGAGATATAAAAGGCACAGGGCATACCCTACACATGGGGAGAGTAGTTGCAGGTAGGAGATAGGAAGTTTTCCCAACAGACCCTGCAGGGTAAAGCCAGGATATAGCTGGGCCTGAGGACACTCCAGTGACAGCAGGCTGGGCAGCTAGTTTGGGAACACTGGGATAGCAGCAGTGTATCAGACCAGACAACATTTTCTGATTCCTATGAAAATTAAAAAGGAGTGCAGGAAGGGGTCTAATGTGTCATAAAACTTTCCCCTCCCCATTACTCAGGGATTTTCTGGGCTGGAGATTTGTGGCTTTGTGTTGCATAGCCTGTATTAGATTTTCCTCCATTAATTTGTCAAACTACATTTTCAACCACATTATACTTTTGGCTTCCAGAATTATCTGTGTTTAAGCTAAATTATGTGCCGCATGGAAAAGTGCTTCCTCTGCTCATTCCAGTTCTGTTGCAAGATAATTCATTTCATGTCCTTAGGACTTAGATACCGAAAAGGAGCCACAAATCTCCCCCTCCTGCCCTTCACTGCGGCCACCAGCACATGGAAGATCAAGTTCCCTCTCCTCCAGGCTGGAGAGTCTCAAAGTGCCTCTGCTCCCCATACAAATGTTTCTCTGAAAAGGGATCCAGCTGTTGCTGCATTATTTCTATATATGCTGTGTCATTTTCACAGGTAACAACAGGGCCTTGAAGTATGTCACCCTGATTCTTAAGATTTTCTAAAGCCTTCTGAGTTTACATTCTGTTAGAGAACTTTCCCACACAATTTCTGTAAACAATATTGTTGGGTTGTGTTTAGGGTTTCCCCCCATTTATGGTTAGTTCCTCCCTCAACTGATTTTGTAAAATGGTCCATTCTCCCTCCTCCTCCTCCCTCTCCACCTGTCAATCCTCCCTCCTCCCTAAATGGAAAACCTGTGTTAAGATCATCCCCGGACCCTGCCCCGGCCTCACTCCGAGGCCCCTCCTCTCCATCTAGAATCTTCCATCCAGCGCCTCGAGTGACAGGCTGGTCGCCGGGGTTCCCTCCTTCCCCCATACCCCATTGGACAATCCCTCTGCCCGTTCCCCTGGTTGCCGTTCCCCCGTGTTCTCCCATTGGATGGTGGCTTCCCCCACCCCTGGTTTCCACCCCCTGTTATAATCCCCTGCACCGAGTGCTCCTCGCCTTTCGGGCGCTCCTTCCCTCCGAGCTGAGGTGGCTGCCGCGTGTGTCTCCAATAAACTTGGATTAGGGTGCGTCCTTGAGGACACCCCCTCGCTTCTGCCAAAGTCACTTGTCGCCTCTTTTGTTTCTGGTGGTTGTCAGCCCACGGGTCACTGACCCTGCCCGCTGTGGCCAGGAGAGGTGGCCCCCACTGCCCACACTGCTTGAGGGTGCTGGGCAAGAGGACCATTAAGAGAGCACCGTGACACAACATATTGTTTTTCATTCCTTCACGGGGGTGGAGAAACTTGATGTACTGGTGGTTTGTCCAATGTCTTTGGAGAGGTGGCCCATTCAGGCCCAATCTGCTGCCACCTTTGGAAAGGTATAAAAGTTGGAGTCAGAGAATAAACTGCCCTCTTCTTTACCTTGCAATAGCAGTGGCTCGCGTTGTGCTTTCACGTTTCTTATAGCGACATCTGGTGACTACAGGAGTGTATTGCAGCTTAGGCTGGGAACCGCGGGTGAGGGTTTTTTTTTTTTTTTCCTCTCTGTTCAGCACTTTGCCTGCTGTGATTCTTGGTAATGGAGAGCTTTGAAATCATTGGGGAGGAGTCTGTGGCTTTGGATGTTTGGAGAGAGGTGCTGAAGCGGAAATATGTTCTCTTTTATTGGGATGATTTTGTGAGACTATTTTTCTGGGCAGCAAGGGAGCAGGGATTCTTTCCCAGGCTTGAAGAGGCCCTTTCCTGGGAGAATTGGTCTCCCTTGGGAGATCGCCTTGTGGACGCCCTGCTTGAGAGTTGTTTTGAAGATGTTGGGCTGCTGATGATGCTGTGGAAGAGGTTGGATGCCCTTTAGCAAGGGTCTGAGATTGGTAGTTTTTGGGCTTCTCTGGGGGACACTGAGTCTCTCTGGGGTGGCCCTGATTCCCCTTGTCCCGGGGGGAGTGAGTCAGAAGATGGCTCCTCCTCTGGGGTGGTTCGGGCTCCCAGTCCACTGGCTCCGATCGTCCGGTCGGTGTAAAAAGCCCCATGGATTTCTGGGGGCTCAGTGGAGCCAGTTCAGCCTCCTCGCCCTGCCCCGCGCCGCAAGCGTAGTGGGCTGGGGGGGACAGCACTCTCTCTTTGTGCCTTCCCGGCACTTGGGGGTGAATGGGGGCCCGTGATTCAGCCCCTGTCTCAGATTGCATCTGACTTGGTGACGGTGCATTGCCTGAACTGTGGTGTTACATTTCCCCTGGAGACGACTCAGGTGGGTTCACCCGGTTCAGTCTCGGGTTCATCTTTTGAGGACGAATTGGCTCCGATCCCTGAGCCTGCGCAGCCTGCTGGGCATGTGCAGGTGGTGGTGGCCGCCAAAGGCAGGGCATTAGTCACTGTTCCATCGGGCCCTGCCCAGCAGGCGGGCAGCCTGCCCCGTCCCGCCTGATGGGAGCGGTACCCACCGGAGGCTGCGCATCATGGCTTCAATGCTCCTTGGGGGTGTGCCGGACTCCCTTGTGTTGTCCCATGGTGATGTGTCTCCATGTGCTGTGTCTCCCTCTGCGCCATGCCCTTCCCCCTCCCTGGGGGACAGGAGTGCCGCGCTGGGGTTGTGGTCCACTCTGCCACCTGTGCCCGCCGCGGTGCCCTCTGCTGGTACTGCGGATGGCACTACCAGGGAGCCGGCCGGTTTGGCTCTGCCTTCCCTGACTGCCGGCGGGAGACCAGTGACTCCCTGTAGCCGCGGATCCTCCGCGTCGACTTTGTGGACCCTCCCCACCTGCCAGGTGACCGTGTATCCGAAGGACCACAGGCAGTTTTGGCAGGAGGTCCTGGATAAGGCTGAGGAGATGTGTGACTCTGCCCCCCCACGGAGCCTGCTGGATCACGGGGAGGGCCCCTCTGGCTCTGATGATGCTGTGGGGGGCATGGTGTCCTGTGATGTTGCACTGCCTCACAGCCCAGGGGCTGACGCTGTCCCAGGGTCCACGGGACATGACACGGTGGGCGATGCAGCCTTACCAGGGAACCCTCAAGCTTTCTCTGTGCTCAGGGGTGTTATTCATAACACTCATCAGCATTTTCCATTTGAGGTGTTGAAGGAAATCTGAGACACCGTTGCAGAGTATGGTCTTGGGTCTGATGAAGTTATGCAGACGATCAGATTACTTGTTGCTGACCTGCTGACACCTTCTGATATTCGTTCTGTGGCACAGGCTCTTTTTAACCCTGTGCAATTTGATGTGTTTGAGGACAAGTGGGTTGGTTTAGTGGCCAGCACAGTGCGGAATAATGCTACGTGGGGGCAGCAGGATCCCAGGCGTGTGGTTGCTACTGACATGTTTGGGCATAGGCAATTATGTTGATCCTCAGGGGCAGGTTGGATACAATCCTCTTGTGCTTGAGCAGTGCAGGACGTTAGGCTTAGCAGCTGTGATCCAGACCCTAGAAATGGCTGCTCCAATGGAACCCTTTCTGACTGTTGTTCAAAGGGTCCATGGACTTTGCAGCGAGGTTGACGGCCTCTGTGGAACGACAGGTGATAGAACCTCAGCTGATGCGGATGGTCCTTGTGAGATTTGCTAGGATCCACTGCAACACAGAATGCAAAAGAGTTATACGGACTCTTCCTGAAGGGGCTACACTCTCGCAGATGGCAGCGGTATGTGCAGACCTAGGCCCCTCGGCTCAGAAGGTGGATGCTTGGGCTGCTGCTGCGCAGCCGGTCTGGGCAGCACCGCAGGGCTGGCAGCAGCTGCGGGTGACTGCTCAGACGAGCACCAAATGGGGGAAGAAAGCACAGAAGGGAAAATTTCCCTCGTATGTGTGTGGCCGGTGTGGAAGGCCAGGCCATCCAGCAGATGTTTGCAAGGCGACTGTTCATGTTTGTGTCCAAGCACTCCTGGGACCGGGAAATGGGAAGTGGAGCGCAAAAGGGGGGCGCGCTCAGACACAAGTTCCTCTCCAGACCCCGGAGCCGATGGAGGTCTGCTCAGCCAGCTTGTCGCCAGCACCTGCAGGTCACCAGGTGTGGATGTCTGCATAGCAGCAACAGTAGTTTTAGACTCTTGCAAGGTGCACAAGGTTCCCCTGGACACCTTTGGTCACTTGGGTGAAGGCATGAGTGCTCTTCTTATGGGGAGGTCTAGTGCCACCCTTCAGGGCGTTATTGTGCGCCTGGGTCTCATAGATGCAGATTTCACAGAGCAGATTTGTGCAATGGTTTCCACACCCGCCCCCTGTTACGATCCCGAAGGGGATGTGGTTTACTTAACTTGTGCCTTTTAAGTCTTCTGTTTCCAGCACGGCTGACCGATCACAGGGTGATGGCTGTTTTGGATCTACTTGACCACCTCAGGTTCACTGGACTGCTGTCCTGACCAAAGACCATCCTGAGATGCTGTGTACCCTGTCCATCCCTGGTGCGACGCCGTCAGAGATCCACCTGCAAGGGCTTCTTGACAGCGGCGCTGATGTCACGGTTCTCCCCTTGTTGCCTGCCCTCTGGACTGGGCCCTGGATTCAGTGGAGACATCTGTTGTAGGTCTGGGGGGAACAGGGTGATGTTACATGAGCCAGTGGCCCGTGCTGATCGCAAACCCAGAAGGACAGACGGCCTGGATTAGGCCTCATGTTACTTCTTCTCCTGCTAACCTCTCGGGGAGGGATGCTCAGTCTGCATGGGGGGTGCGCATCGGGACGGGTTTTTGATGGGGGCCACTGTTGTGAAGGGCGCCGAGTGTTCTACACCTCCTATACGGCGACTGGTGGATACACCTGTTTGGGAAAACCAGTGGCCCCTCCCTCAAGATAAACTGATCACCCTTCGAAATTTGGTGCAGGAACAGTTGCACCAGGGTCATCTGGAGCCTACTAACAGTCCCTGGAACACCCCTGTTTTCTGCATCAAGAAGAAGTCTGGGAAATGGAGGTTGTTATAGGACCTCCGGAAGGTCAATGCCGTCATGGAAGGCATGGGAACGTTGCAGGCGGGCATGCCATCACCTACCATGCTTCCTGCAGGCTGGCCAATCTTCATAATGGATTTGAAGGATTGTTTCTTTACAATTCCTTTGCATCCTGATGACAGACCAAAATTTGCCTTCACGGTGCCAGCAATTGGCAATGATGAGTCCGCACAGTGATATCCATGGAAAGTTTTGCCACAGGGGATGCGAAATTCCCCGGTCATATGCCAATGGTACGTGGCTCGTGCCTTGTCTGGAGTTTGCAAGCAGTTTCCTGATGCACGTCTGTATCATCATATGGATGACATCTTGGTGGCTGCGTCCACCCAGGATGAGCTGCTGAGGATTCAGCCTCAGTTGCTCGATGCTTTGCATGCTCATGGGCTGCAGGTGGCTCTAGAAAAGGTTCAGCAAAAACCTCCTTGGAAGTATTTGGGGGTCAAAATTCTGGAACAGACAATCCAACACCAGGAGGTGCAATTTGCGCACTCGGTGAAGACACTGAATGATGTTCAAAAACTGATGGATGTCATCACCTGGTTACGTCCATACTTGGGACTAACCGACACACAACTGTCTCCTGTGTATGATCTGTTAAAGAGAGACTCTGATTTAAAATCACCTCGCACATTGACCCCTGAGGCATGTCAGGTGCTGGAGGAAATTCAGCAGGCTGTTTCTGCCCGTCAAGTTTATCGCATTGATCTTTCCGTTGATGTCACTGTGTTCGTTACCACTCCAGATTCGCATCCCACAGGTATCACTGGTCAATGGAGTGACAAATGATCTGATCTCTTGCACATCTTGGAATGGGTGTTCCTGCCCCATCAGCCGCAGAAGACGGCAACGACATTGGCTAAGTTGATTGCTCGGTTGATAATTAGATGCCAGCAACGGTGTTTACAATTGATGGGTGCAGATCCTGCAAAGATCATACTCCCGGTATCCCGGGAGGACTTTGACAGGAGCTTTGCACACTGTGTGTCCCTGTAATGTGCTCTGGAGAATTTTTCAGGGCAAATCACTTATCATTTGCCCAGCTACAAGCTACTGCAGGTGGCAAAATTTACGCAGATCTCTTTGCGGCCCAAAAATAGTCAGGAACCCGTGCAAGGACCCACCGTCTTCACTGACGGTTCGAGGAAACAGGAAAGGCCATTGTTACTTGGAAGGATGGATCTGAGTGGCAGGTTCTGGAAGGTCATGAGAATGGGTCAGCCCAATTTGTTGAACTGAAGGCTGCTGTCATGGCATTTGAGAGATTTTCCCAGGAACCTTTCAATTTGGTCACAGATTCTGCCTATGTGGCTGACATCGCGCAGCAGTTGGGTCACTCAGTTTTGAAGGAGGTCAGTAACCCTGCCTTGTTTCATTTACTGAAGACCTTGTGGTGTGCCATTCAGGCCCGGGTTCATCCGTTTTACGTTCTGCATGTGAGAAGTCACACCAATTTACCAGGGTTTGTAACAGAAGGTAACTCGAGAGCTGACAAGTTGGCTAACCCAGTGTGGGCAGCACCTCAGCCTGATACACTCGCGCAGGCCAAGGCATCGCATGGGTTTTTCCATCAGAATGCGCATACTCTGCAGAAGCAGTTTCAGCTGACAGCAACAGAGACTCGTGGCATTGTTGAGTCCTGTGATGACTGCCATGCACTTGCTCCACCTCTGCCAGCAGGGGTAAACCCTAGAGGCCTCAGGGCCTTGGAGCTTTGGCAGACCGATGTCACCCTGATTGCCGAGTTTGGCCGGCTCAAGTATGTGCATGTCACGGTGGACACGTTCTCCTCTGCGATGTAGGCTTCCGCTCACACTGGAGAAAAGGCCCGTGATGTCATTGCCCACTGGAGGCAGGCCTTTGCCGTTCTGGGCTTACCTTCTGCTGTGAAAACCGACAATGGTCCTGCTTACGCATTGCAGCAGGTGCGGCAGTTCCTGCAGTTGTGGGGTGTGTCACACAAGTTTGGTATCCCCCATTCTCCAACTGGCCAAGCTATTGTAGAATGCTCTCATGGTACTCTGAAGCGGGTTCTTCAAAAGCAAAAATTGGGAATGCAAGGTGATACCCTACACAGTCGGTTGTAAAAAGCATTGTACACCATCAATCATCTTATGGTGCAGCAGAATTCAAATAACCCTGTCATTTTAAATCATCATCTCTCGTTGCAGGCTGCAGACGAGGCACATCAGCCTTGGGCAAAAGTTTGAGTGCGGAATTTAGTCACCAAACAATGGGAAGGTCCTTATGACCTTATTGCTTCGGGGCGCGGGTATGCTTGCGTGTCCACAGATACTGGGGCACGCTGGCTACCTTCGAGGTGCGTTCGTCCTGACCTGCAACTGCAGAGACAGAATCCGACCAACGGGCAACATGGAGACTGTGACCAAATTGAGAGGCACCGAATGGATGGATCGTTGAGTGATGACTCAGTTAAGATGACGTGAGTGATCCCTCTGATGATTCCTCCATGAACAGTCACTGAATCTTGCTCGTTTTTCCTTTTCTTTTAAACTAAGAAGGATGAGGTGTCGCCCTGATTCTTAAGATTTTCTAAAGCCTTCTGAGTTTACATTCCGTTAGAGAACTTTCCCACACAATTTCTGTAAACAACATATTGTTTTTCATTCCTTCATGGGGGTGGAGAAATTTGATATACTGGTGGTTTGTCCAATGTCTTTGGAGAGGTGGCCCAACGTGGGGCCAATCCGCTGCCACCTTTGGAAAAGTATAAAAGTTGCAGTGAGACAATAAACTGCCCTCTTCTTTACCTTGCAATAGCAGTGGCTTGCATTGTGCTTTCACGTGTCCTATAGTGACAGAAGTAGACACAAGCACAATGATTCTCCTTTCTGTCCTCCCTGCCCTTCCTTCCCCCATGGTTCTCCATGCCTTATTTACCTTTTCAAGCTTCCTGAAGCATGGGCTTGACATTCCAGTGGCATAGTACACAGTGACACCAAACCCTTTCCTTAATGATAGCACTGATCCCATGCCTGAGTGCAGTTCTTTGCTTTTCTTGGTGTTCATGTGCTTTTTCTGGCTACCTTATCACCTCCTCACCCAATAACTTTCTCCCACAGATGGACCTTTGGATCTCTGAGCTGCTGCCTATGCCAAGCAGTTGTGCTGGCTTGTGTCACAGTCCCCACGTGGGAGCTGTGCTCGGGATGTTTGGGAGCTCAACTTGGCTACTGCTGCCCTCTGAGAGGTTTTTGCTCTGTTTTCACTCTCAGTTCTGAAATGTGTCTCAAATGTTTCATAAGTCCCCTCAGTACCAAATGAATTCTATCTGATGCTGCCTCCCTCCCAGCTCTTCTCCTGCTCTGCTGAGGAGTTTCACAGCTTTGTGTATTGTCCCCTTTGAAAAGCATGGCTGTTTATTTTGTATGTGGTTAGGCTGGAGCTGTTTCCTTTTCAGAGGCACAAATCAGAAAGCTGACTTAAACTCCTTGACTGGCTGGTTAAACTTAGCCAAGATTCAAAACTCAATCCTGAAGAGAATTGAGTGTGACATTTTCTTTTCCAGCTACTTCCCTGAGTTTAACATGCCCCACTCTTGGGAAGGAGAGTCTCAAAATAGAGCTTCTTATTCTAACCCTGGACAAGACACTTTACCACCACAGGAGAATATTGCATTATTAATAAAATTAATAAAATTCCCCTTTCCATCCTTCAGGGTAAACAGGGTGTGTGCCCTCAGGGCTGCTTGGGCAGAGGGAACAAAAGCCCTTGAGCCATGTGTGAAATATTGTGTCTGAACTCCCTGTTTCTGTTAGTCTGCCCAAATGAAAAAATCACTGGCACCGTAAATTCACAGTAGAATATACTCCAGTTATCTTAGCCCATGGCACGATGGGTCAAAGGAAGGCACTGGGGAACTGCTGGGGCAGAACTCAGTGGTGAAGATGTCTCTTCCAGGATGTTTGTTTTTACTACTACCATCACATCTCCCTGTGATAGGACAATGACCGTTTTGTGCTGTGGTCTCCTTTCAAAACAAAAATAAAGCAGTACCCATAGAGTTGTTTTTATTTTGGGCAACAGAAGCTTGGACATTATGGTATTTTTGCTGAAGAAGCAGCATACAAGTTACTGAGCATCTTACAGTTCTTTAACTAGTGTGCAAAACCATACTCCCTGAAAAAATAAAATATTGGGAACAATTAATTCACTGCAGCTGGCAATGTTAAAAATCCTACTCTATGTATTAAGTTTATGGTGTGCCACTGCTATTGCTGGTTTCCCACATTCCAAAACAATATAACAATCTGTCTTCATGTTAAGCACAATAATGGTGTGAGGTTGCCATGACTAGGAGTGATTGTTAATCAGATCTCCTTATTATATGTAATTACCTCACTGTCTAACCAAGCAGCCACACAAAGTAGCTTAATTTTTGTTATATTTGATTCAAATCTGACAGTATTACAAACTCTCAGAACCCTGCAATAAAAGGACTTGGTATTCATAAAGTAATTTGTTGCTAATTTTGTCCAGTTAGAAGGTTGCTGGAACTAGGGGGCCACAAAAGAATATACTGCTCTAACTGGGATTTTTATCACTTTATAAATGACACAGTGAATGTTAGGGAAAAGCCTTGTAATAGTGCCTGAATGGGTATTGATGATTTCTGTAGTGCTAAATGATGCATTGGCATCAAAATAGAGCCAAAGAACAAATCATCAGTGACTTGTTCAATTTTACTCTTTCAGGGAGAAAAACTCACATCAAGACTTACAAAACCTGAATTAGCTGAAGGAAACCTGCAGCAGACAAGCCCGGTTTTGTGCCCATGTTCTCTCACCCATCACTGCAGCAGCACAATAAGCAGGGGGCTCTGAAAAAGCACAAGAACAATTTTGTTTGGATCCTGGCTGTTCTTTTTACAAATCTGACAAGCTCTGAAGGCTGGAAAACTTCTGGAAGGAGCCAAAAAAAGCCCACCAAAAACCCAGCTCTACCTCCTCCCCCCAAAAAAGCCAGCCCAAAAAATCTACATGGGAAGAGAGTGTTGTTCCTTGTGCCCACTTTTGTACACCCAGCTCTGCTGCTGATATTAAAAAGGTGCTCTTCCTCATTTGTGCATGGGGAAAGCTCTTCCAGCTGCTTATGGAGGTGGGAAAGACAGCTCCCTCTGATATCTGCTGTCCAAACCAGACTGAGTACAGTGCACAATGCATGTTAAATACTGTGTGTGATGCTTTGGCTGGTAGTAGGAAGAGAACTGGGAGCCTCCCTAAATACTGCATAAATATTTCTCCATTTCAGGTTAATACACTTTGGGTCTGAGAAATGTGACTGATCTCTTTATTTGCCCTGTGGTTTAGGCACTCACAGACACCTAACCCGTGACAACCAGATTTTACCGGTGCATGCACCAGTATTTGTGGGACAGATTCCCAGGCTGGCCAAGTTCAGCTCTGTGGTACATCAACAGCTCAGGAAGTGCAGAGAGTAGGTGGATCTAGATTTCTCTTTAAGCAGAGAGGGTACAGGGATTTATAAACAACATCAACTTGTGGGGGTGGACTGGACTGAGGAGCAGTCTGGAAATTCCTGACCCTCTACACCCCTTGGCTGGCAAGGCTGAGCTCAATTCCTACTAAAACAGCAGCAGTTGTGCTCCAGAAATACGGGAAGTGTAGGATTAGAAAGGAGATGAGCTCACTGATGGGATGTGGACTCCACCCTCCTTTCTCCATGGTGGGTGATAGCTGCCATGTGTACGACTGCAAGTTCCCTGCCCCCTGACATGAGCTGAACACCAGCAGTGACCTCATGGGATTATTAATTCTTACTTCATTTGCCTTTTTTTCTTGAAGTTTTCATTTAGCCATCCAAAATTTTAATTCACTCAGTATTTCTTAGGCTACCCTTGGGTCTTATTATCATCATCAAAAAAAAAAAAAAAAAGAGAGGAGCTAAGAATAATTTTGCTTACACTGCTAGGGTAGAGATCAGTCTTTGGCAGCAAAGATGTTTGCAGTTCTACTAATAAAAGATTACTTAAAAAAAAAAGAAAAGAAGAAACCAATCAGATCTCATACAAAATGAGGGTTCATCCTCAACATCCTCTGTCTATCCAGGTTTGTTTCCTGGCAGACCTTTGAGAGGACATCACACCTCACTGTGACACATTTAGAGGGCATATAGGGAAGGGAAGAGCCAAAAAATATCCAACAGTCCCTATATACCAGACTATTTCTCAGGGAAAGAAGCAGCCCAGAATGATGCATCTGAAGGAGTCCAAGGAAAACCACAGATGCATGCCTGCATTGTGGTAGCAGCAGGCTGGGAGACAGAAATTATTATGCTCAAGTAGCAGTAGAGCTGCTGCCCATACTCTGTGCAATAGGACCTTTTAGAGAACCCTGGAATACAGCCAGCAGGAATGCTTGGAAATAACGTGTGGACAGAAAGGGAAATGCCTTTGTGGCACAGCTGTGACCAGGGAAAGGGGATTTAGAAATGACTTGCTTCTGTGGGGTCACCTGTTTTAATTTGAATCAGTTAACCCATGTTCTCAAAACAGGAGTTAAGGGGATGTGTCAGTAAAAGTGCATGAGCACCTACAGCTTGGGCAGGTCAATAAAACTTCCATGAGTAAACCACTCGAGTTGCTTCAGTAGCATGTAGCAGCTCAGAAGTGACATGCTTCACTTTTAGGTAATTGATGTGCTCCCAGAAACACATGGACAAGCTGCATTAATGAAGGAACACTTAGCCTTGCTTAGTGAGGTCAGGACAGGTCAGAACAGAGTATCTGAAGCCTGTCCTTTCACACCTCTCCCTAGGTTCTGAGGAAACCAGAGCACCTGTGTAGGTATAGAGTTTGTGGTGGTTTGGAGTGGGGCTGTGGCCCAGCCTCATCCCTGACTGGCTCCAGCTGTGCAGGACAGGTGAGCAGCATTGAAGGGAAGGAGCCATGGAGTGCCCAGGTGCACTGACCAACCCCAGAGGGAGCAGAGGGCACACAGGTGCAGTGCCTCAACATCAGGGCTACAAAAGGCTTGGCTGAAGGACAAGAAGGGCAGCTGCTGCAGCCTTCTGAAGTGGAATGGTGTTCCTCTGTATGGGCAGATGCCTGAAACAACCTGGAGAGGTGAAGTGTTACTGTGTTTGGGGTGAAGCCTTCTGAAGAGGTAAGGTGTTACTGTTGAGGTGAAGCTTTCTGAAATTGTGTGGGGATGTTCTGTGTATCATGGCTATCTCAGCTGCGACATGTGCTCTGGCATTTGCTATGATGCATCTGCACCTTGAAGCCTGTCTTTAGTTTCAGGTCCCTCACTGCACGGAAGACACTGAGGTGTTGGAGTGTGTTCAGCGAAGGGGGATAGAGAGAGGGATGGATCTGGAGCACAGGTTTTATGGGGTGAATTTGAGGGAGCTGGGAGTGCTTACTCTGGAGAAAAGGAGCCTCAGAAGGGGCTTTTATGGCTCTCTACAACTCCTTGAAAGGAGGCTATAAAAAGGAGAGGGGAGCAGAGAAGGGAAATCAGTCTCTTCTGCCAAGTAACACGTGAAAATGATGAGAGATAATGGCCTCAAATTGCACCAAGGGAGTTTTAGATTGGACGTAAGGAAAAACTTCTACCCTGAAATGTTGGCAAATCATTGAAACTAGCTGCCCTGAGGAGTTTTCAAATGACATTTGGATGTGGCACTTAGGATTGTGGTGTAGTGGTGAATAAGAACGATGCTGGATTAAAGGGTGGTTGGTGACCTTAAAGGTTATTCCAACATCAGTGACCCTGATTTGTGAGATCAGCATGCCTGCTTGAGAAACAAGGTGTGTAGCCACAGGAAGTGTCTTTTACTGGTTTTACACTTTTAAATAACTTTCTACACTGTATACTTTGTTGCTCAAGCACTGAAAGGAGGCAGAGGGAGACTGCAACATCCCGCCTTACAGCTATGAAGGGGTAATGCAGGGATGGGAAATGGAGCTCTTAGGAATGGTGAATGTTTCTTCTTTCCTGGTTTCCTAGTGTGTTTGTCATTGCAGGAATCTGTAACCAACAAGTTGATTCACCAAGTAAAATTAAAATGAGTCAAAGCCCTCTCAGGGAGCTGCTGTCTGCCTATCCATTTTTCTGTGGCTAGTGGGGTGCTACCCTGCTCCTGTAAGCATTGTGCTGAAGGTGTGAGAAGGCAGCTTCTGCCTGCTGGGGTGGGCAATGTCTTGCTGGGGACAGTGGCTGAGTGAAACTTCACTGAGGCAGGAAAATGGCATCCTCTGTGCCTGTGTGTGCTGTGCCAGGTGGGAAGCTTTGCCCTCACCTGAGGCACAGGAGCTGCTCAGCAAAGCGCTGCTGGCTCTGAGGCTGCTGCAGTGCCATGGACAGAGGCTGGGCTGGGGAGCCCTGGCACCAGCTCTCTCACCGCTGCCCGTGTCCAAAGGAGCGCGAGTGGCAGGAGGCTCAGGCAGGTGTTGGTGTCCCATGTCTACAGTCACTCACCATGTGGTGAGGGAGGGAACCTGCTCCTGTGCCACCAGCCCTGTCCCTCCCTGTGCTCCATGCAGGATCATGAGACCCCTCTGCTCACATATCCAAGAGCTCAGTGCAGGCTGAGGGGCACTTTCTTACCCACTCTTTTATGCTTTAAAGTAAAAGTCCTAGGTGAAAATTTGGACCTTAAGTTTGGTGGAAATAAATCCTGGTTACAAGGGAGTGATTTATCTACTGGTAAGAGGTAAAAAATGAAACTGCTAGGTGTTAACTCCACTATAACATATTGTATCTCTACATAATTCAGGTGTTGCTTTCTCAACCTCCTTCCCAGGGTGAAATGGTGTAGTTGTGGTGGGACATGAGGCTGCTCTGGGGCTAAGTAGCTGTGCAAAAGGGTCACAGTGCAGTAAATTAACTCATAATGGATTCACTCTGCAAAAGTGAAGCTGTGTAGTTGTGTATGAAAAGGTGCTCTGATTAAATGAGTGGTGCCTAATGGAATCAATACAAAAATATCTGATACTAATTTTCCAGCTACTGTGACAGAAAACTGTGGAAGGAGGAAGGGATCCTCTTGCAGATGGGAAACCCTGTGACTCCCCCAGTTATCCCCCACTTAAAAGCTATCAATTTAGAGCTGTCCTGTGTACTGCCCTGTGAATTGAACAAGCCTTTTCAGTCGTTAATTAAGGGTGACAAACTCTTTGAACATTGCAGCATTCATCTGTTCATGTGTGGAAAGCCTGGTATAACAAAAGAATTTAATCAAACTACAAGCCTAATAAAGACTACATTGCCTGAACTAAATGATGTTATTGCTGCTGCAGCTCATAGTTTTACATTTAAAAAAGCAGGTCAGAGTGTTCATTCATCTTGATTAGCAATGCCAACCTAATTACTTCTGGAGGAAACAGTAATTAGCTGGAGTCTCACCTCATTAATCATGACATTCTTCTAGCAGACTATTTTTATCTCATAAATGGCTTGGATTTGAACAAGGTGTATATTTGAATCCTAGTTAATTGTACACAGCTTGCTGCATAACATTTCACATTTTTATCATTTAACTGCTTCCTTCCTGTAAACCTCTCAGCTATTTTAGTAGGCTGCTCTTGTTAACTAAGAGGTGAATGGCTCACATAAGATAAGTCAGCCTTAATTGTGGCTGGAAGGAGATGAAGGTGTGTTCCAGCAGCAGGGAGACACAGTCCCTGCTTGCAGAGGAGAATAAAGACATCTTTTCTCAGGCTGAAATCGGGGCACAACTTGTATTGCACTGACACTTAGGAGAAGTGTGGGCCAAGATTTTCTTTGGAAAAGTGATTAGATACATCCTCATTATTAAAGCCAGGTTCCTGGGGATGTCTCCATGGAGGCACCTTGAAGCCAGTGCACCTGAGTTGCCAGTCACGTCAGCAGTATTGATTGTTATGTGGTTTAAAAATGTGTCTTGTCAGAAACTTGGTTTTGCATTTATTAAAACCAATGAGGAAGCAAGTAATTTTTATTTTTTTTTTTGTGTGGGGGGTGGTTTTTGAAAAGTTGCTTTAAAAATATGAATTTTACAAATCAAGATTGTTTTTCTGAACTTTAAGAACTGGGAAAGATGGAGAGCCTGGAAAACATGGTTCCAGATTCAGTTTACTAATAAAACTATTAGAGGCTTATTTTCTAGGAAGGGTGATTATGGGTGCATTAGTCTGGGAACCTCAGCTATTTTAGAGGTAGTAAAAGAAATGGATCTTTGTGTATATGCTTATAAGACGTATGCCAAGAGTGTCCTATTACTGGTCTACTGTGAAAAAAACTCTCTTGCTTGAGGCGTGTTTTATATGTATTTTTTTAAGGCTGAAATGAAGGGCTTTTTTCCTTACCTGTAATCTGACTTTTTAAACAAAGCAATATGTTAACCTGAAACAATGAGAGATGCTTCACCAAGAAACCTAGGAAAAATAAAAGGTATTATTTCATTTTCAATTAACAAATATTGTCAATTTCATACTAGGCATTAGTTGTATGTAATGTTTTACATTTCTGAAGTGCACGGTTGTTAGCCTCTGCTTTTTATTTGCTTGTAGTAAGTGATTAGCTGTATTTTAGGAGTTGATCTATGTTCTGTGAGTTCTGTTTTCTCTTCCATAATCAGGTAAATTTACACTACTACAAATAGAATCTATCTTTGAGCGCTTCCTGCAAGAATATATAGTTATAGCTGCCCCACGGATTAAGCTGTAACCCAGCAGGCATTGGGGTACTTTTGGAACCAGTAAAAAGACAGCAAATATTCTTGTTAGTTTTTGAGAAATTATTCTATTTTAATAATTAAAGTACTCTGCATTTTTTTGCAATTGCATTTTTAAAAAGTTTTCTTGAAGTCCCCTCCCCTTTCCTCTCTTTCAATTACAAAAAGAAAATGGAAGACACATGAGGAGAAAATCAAGTGTCCCTAAAATTGAGCGAACACCTCTCCCTCCATCCCTTGACCTTGAAGAAAAAAACCCCATTTTTTTCACAGCAAAGAATTTTATGTAAAAGAATTCTAATTCCTAAAAGATGTCAAATTACAATTGGGTCTACACAGTGATAAAGCAAAACACTGCTTAACTTCCCTGGCAGAAGCAGCCCTGCTTTTTTGTACATGTGAAGTAGCTGCAGAAAAAGGACATATTTGATTCATGCATATGCTACATGTAAGTGACTTTTTGATATTCAAGTGACAAATTTACAAGTCTGTTTTAATAACTGGCATTGTTTCTAATGGTTAATTTTATTATTAGGATCCAATATGTTTGAGGCAGATATCTTTGATCATAGGTCCCAGTTACAGTGTTATGCTAGAGGCACTGCTTGTCAAGTGTTAGAAATGTAGGAGTTTTCCTAATGAGTATGTACTTGTAAATTAATAAAACCTTAATAAATATTTAATGGAAATTGTAGGCTTGTTTGCCTGCCTATTAGTTGTGTAGCTATCACTGATGTCTCATAATTTCAGTCATGGATCACTTCTAGAGGATTCGTCAAATCTGGAGAAAATTACTTTTCCACTTCTAATAGGCCATAAGAAGCTCATACTAAGCTTTTGATATTTAAGTAGTACTTCTGACATCTCAAATGAATTTATAAAGAATTAATTAAGCCACTCTTGCACTTCTGATAGAGGCTGGCATTACCTGCCCAGCTTTGAGGAAGAACTGAAAACTAAGTTATTTAAGGACAACTCTCTCAAAAAAAATGTTAATGTGTGTAGGGCTCAGAATAACCAACTTTTCTCTTGCTACAAGTCAAAATGTCATTATACCTTAAACTTGAACTTTGTGAGCCAAGAGCAGAAGACCAAAATTCTTGTTTTCAGGGCTGGTTTTTCCAGCCATGAGATGCAGACACAAACTTTACTTCTGCCCTCTCTACAGCAGAAATTTAATCAAAGACCCTTCAGTCACTGATGTGATATCCAAATGGAACACAATTTCTCATCCTGAAATCCACAGCAAAGGGAGCTGAGCCTCCTTTGTACGAATGCTGTAGAGCAGTGGGGGGGGGGGGGGGCAGTGATGGCCAGGTGAGGTGCTTGGCTTTGCCCCTGGCACTGGGGTGGTCTGTGGCACAGGGAAATGTGATTGTTGCCTGGAGCTTGCAAAGTTGAATTTCTGTGCATTTGTGAGGGCTGTGGCCAAACAATGCCTGGAGGAGTGGGGTAGACCAGGCTGCTGCTCTGGTGGATCTGACACATCCCATTTCCCCCTGCCTGCTGCTGCAGAGCTGTAAAAAGCTTTGAGCAGGTGTCAAGATTCTTATTTCAGTTTCTTGTATTAATGTCCAGGTTCTCCTCTGTGAGGCTGGCTGTACAGAACACTCCCACCATCCCATGAATGTGCCAGTCATGGGATGGAGGTGCTGCTTTTGGGTGTGTTGGATCAGCCATGATAAGCTTTTTCTGTCCAGTCCTCTTACTGCATTTAAAATGTGTGATCCAGGGTTTCAGCCTGTGTTTGCCTTGAAAGGGGAAACATTTTAAACACTAAAATTAAGTTGCAAACTCCATACAGTTATTCCAAATTGCTACTGCTTGGTAACCAAAAGAGTAAAACCACAGTTTCTGGGTGTTGAGAAAGACAGAATGAGCCTGCACTTTTAAATACAAGTAAGGGACTTGAATGGCATGACTTCTGTCACTGTCTATACCCTTTGATAGGTCTATCCTCCAGATAATCCTAAAATTTATTACATTGCCACTGAGAGATTCCTGCAGGTCTTTGATCTCACCCATTGCCATAGCTAAACAGAAAGCCAACAGAAACCAGGGCAAACTTATGAGCAATTATAGATATACATTTAATGACTATAATTATTTTGATTTTTCCAGTAGCATAAGGTGGATACAAATGGCACCAGTGGGCAACTGGTTTGTGGGAAAAATAAAAGAATAAACCACAATGGAGAGGCATGGTGACCATGCATTACAAACATGGATGTCCTCCAGGGACAACCATGCATTGACATGAAGATAATCAGGCTTTCGGTGTAAGGCAGCCTTCTGGAAAAGACAAGTTATGTGGTATTTCTGCTTGCTGAAGACTAACTCATGTTTCCTAATTTTATATTGGTTTGAAGTTATCTAACACACATCAGAAAATACATGTAGTAAAACAGATATTTAAAATTTCTAACACATTTAAAAATAAAATCTAAGGCACAACCCTGTAACTGAAGGATTAAATCCTGCCCTAGCCAGTAAAAATAGATGAAAAGCATGGGAAACTATTTTAAGTGCAGTGTTGGCTGTACTAGACAATTTTAGTTAGTTCTGTGTCTCAGTCTTCTCAGGGATTAGGATAGTCCAGAAGGCTGCAGTCAGTATGCCAAAAGATGGTTTTGGCAGGGGGAATAAAATATTAAAAAATTTCTAGAAAGCCAATGTTTATAAGTAAAATGGGGTAGTTAACCTGTACCTGGAATCTTGAAGTGTGATAAAGGTAAGCCTTGGAAACTGGTTACTGATTAAAAAATAGAAGGGACTGTCAGTGATAGCATCCAGCCCTGCTGTATGCAGTGGAAGTTCTGCCACTTTCATCTTTTGGCCAGTGTTTCTTCATGTGGAGTGGGCCCCCCAGCTGGCACAGGCTGCAGTTCCCTAGTGTTCCATGGAATTGTAACGTGGCTTAAACAATGTGGAATGGCCTCAGTTTGAGGCTTTGCACCTTGTGCAGTCCTTCATATCAATGTGAGCAAGTTAGATCATTCCAACTTTACAGGACAAAAAAAATAATTCAATCCCCTTGTTGCTAAAACCACTTTTATTGGCAACAAGAAAAAAACTAGGCTAAGCTTCAAATGCCTGTTAGACTTATTTTTCCCCTTTAATTTTGTTTGATTGCTTACATCTGAGATTAA
Organism: Chloebia gouldiae; assembly: GCA_003676055.1. Classification (NCBI taxonomy): domain Eukaryota; kingdom Metazoa; phylum Chordata; class Aves; order Passeriformes; family Passeridae; genus Chloebia; species Chloebia gouldiae. The sequence continues at coordinate 8,232,682 of QUSF01000021.1, forward strand.
TATCTCCCAATTTGTGAAGAATTTTCAGGTGATCTCTGATCCACATTGTTTTAACGGTCTGGTCTGTGAGTAGACTTTCACAGTGTACACTTTTAGGAACTGATGTGGTCTCATTACCATGGTCTTTACTCCAGAGCAGAGGTGCAGATGTATCCAAAGAGTTTGTACAGGCAGAAAAACTCATGGATACTGAGTTCAGGTTTATCCTGCTGAGACATCAGCCAGAAGTAACTGAATTTTAACTTAATGGCCTCCAGAACATATAGCAGTTTGGAGAGAGGAATTTTTCAGTTCAGATTTGTGAGTTTTTTTTTTTTTTTAATTCCCAAAGAACTTTTACCATCCCTTTCTGGTGGTGCACCACTGTTCTGAGGACTGATGGAACTCCTTCATATCAGGCAGAATATGTGGAGGGCATGTTGTTATACCACAAACTGTCAGGGAAATTCCTGGTGACGTTTTCTCTCTCTAATATGTCTTGGATCAGGCTTTTTCCTCTGTGGAGTCATGAATATTTTCAGTATTTCCAAGAAATGCAAGGAGGTAGGGCTTCTGTTGCTCTTATGTCTCATATGCAAAATTTTCAATATGTCTTCTCTTGTTCTGACCTAGGAGCACCTCAGAGCATGTGCCACGCATTTGAATTTTGTCTTGACTTGGTTATTCTCTTCATTTGTAGGCAGTGTACTGTAATGATTCTTTGCCCCAGGGCTTCGTTTGTACTGAGTCACTGAAGCTGAATGGCCCTTCCTTAAGTGTATTTTCTGTGCAGACATAATTTGCTCACTTAAATTATTAGTGTGTTTATACTACTTATGTTTGATCTTGATTATAAAATAGTGCTTGTGGTGGGCCTGAGTTGTAGATAATGCCTGGCATTGATTAACCAGTTGAATTTAAAGAGTAATTTTAGACTGCTCTGTTAAAGAGGTGTAAGAGGTGGTGTGGGTTGGAGTGCTCTAAATGCTCTAAATGAACAACTTCTTCCTGGGATTTGGTGTGCAGAAGTTGGGTACCCTCAAGCTGTTTGGTTTAGCTGTTGCCAACTTTGTTGCTGTTGTTTGTGCCCATGTTTGCACCATAAATGCGATTGGTGAGGAGTGAGTGAGACAGAAGGTCTAAAGGAAAACACACTTTAATTGAGGCCCTGGGCATCCATAAGGGGCCTCAATGTTTGAAGTGTTTTGCAGGTTCTGCTGTGACCCCATGGTTTCATGGCCAGCAGCTTTGCTTGCTGCTGCAGGGAGGGGTGGGTGCTCCTGCCCTTTCCTGCTGCTGCCTCTGAGGCTCATGAGAACTTGCTGCTCTGCAGAAACCCTTTTTCTTCTGGCTGAGTTACTTCTGTGTCTGGCTAGTGACTCACATTCCTTGAAGGGGTCAGACAGCCTGCTGAGGGGAGGTGGGCAATATCTGGGAACAGGTGAGAGAGGTCAGTAACACTTCTGGGTGGAACCTTTTCCTCCAGCAGTGGTGTGAACTCCAGGTAACTTCACCCTGAGTTGGGACTGGGCCAGCCCAGCAGGTGCTCACCTGGTCAGGGCTGGAGGTGCTTCGCTGCCCTGGGTTCTGGCAATGCCAAAGGAGTCTCAGGTCACTGAAGTCCTGTATGAGAGTTTAATTTAACCTCAGACAGCTCTGCTGAGTTCCAGAAACAAATATGAGCCTGTCTCCTCTGTGCAGTGATGCTGCCTCACTCAGCCTGGCCTCTTGGCAGGGCTGGTACAGCAGGAAACAGGAGCAGCAAAAATGAGGGTGAGCCTTGGCAGGTACAGATTTGTGCCTCCTGGAACACATCTGATATTACAAAATGCTTGTGTGCAAGGCACATGTGATTTTGAGGTTTCAATTTGAGTTTGGATAGCATTCAATAATCTCATTTTATTCCCTCATTCAATATTCTCATTTTATTTAAAATCCAGCTTAATTAAAATGTACTGAGTATTCCCACAATGAGTATTGTTTCTAAACTGTGTGTCTTTCAAATTCCCAGTATAAACAATCCTGTAAATAGGTAATTAAAGCCATCTGCTTCTAAGTAGCCTACTTACCTTTGCAGAATCATTCACATTTTTCTCCCCTTTAACTTGGGGAATGAAACTTCCATAAAGTCTTACTTTAGTGGATAAGCTACTACAAAATAATGCCTATAGCACACAGTTTTTCAAGAAAAGGCATTCTATTGAATTTCTCTTCCAAATAAACTGTTCTTCACAGCCACAAAAAATTGTGTTGTCAGATGATGGACATACCCATAAACTGTAATCCAGCACAAGATACTTGAAATAATGTGGTTACTGCCTGTGATATTCTTTTCCTTCTTTCTCTATGAACATGGTGCTTTTTATCAAGTCATCAAATGATGTCCATGAATCTATTTTGAGCTAAAGATCTGACTCTAGTTTTAGGCCGGTTTCACAGAAGAGTAAACTTGAAGTCGAACTTCAGAATTGTTTTTGGAAGTGAATAAAACCAGAGTTCTGCCTTGTGGTCACCTCTTTGAGGTGAGAGGAAAAGCAGCTCTTGCAGCAGTCTTGCTGGGGATGTTGTGGCTGTGGAGTGAAGATTTGGGTGCACTGAGATCACTGCAAAGGCCCATACTGTAGTGCCTAAGATACCTGCTGGGACTCGCAGCTTCTGATAGAATTGCAAATTGCTTTTTCCCAATGGTAGAGGAGGAAAAATGTTTTCTGAGTCTTCTCCAAGCTATTCCAAGCTCTTGGGAACTTGTGCACGTTATTTTTGTGAGACGAGAAACACTCTTCACTTCTACTTCCTCCCTTTTTAAAAATAGCAAGTTCATTGCTGATTGCTTGCACTTGTAAGATCTGAACTGACACAGTAAAATCTGGGGCAAAATATTGCAATATTCCACCTGACTGGTATGTTTTAAAAGAAGAGTCTGCCTCAAAGGGAGTAGAAGGACTCCTGCCATCCCAAATGGCAGATGCAAAACCTGGTACATAGTTCTCATTGCATTGGTGGCGCTTTCTGAAAGAACACTTTGCAACTTCCAAGCACTAAGTAAAGTTATTTGAGCTCTTCAGCCCCTTGAATTCTTTTGGGCATCAAAGCAAGCAACACTGTTGCAAAATCTCCTACTTAAGAGGGTTTTCTCTGGATGTGGGAGAGAAAAAACCAAGCCAAAAACCCCACAGAGAGTAGCCAGGTTCTGTCTGTGACCTTGGGTTTTCTTTAAAACTCAAGCTGAAGCTTGCTGGTGAAGGGAGGTGATTGTGCATAGATATAGCAAATAACTTACTGCCGCTTTGAGTTTATTCCATAGCTATTTAAGGCACCTAAAATGGTCTGTGCACACCTTTAGGAAAAGAACCTAGTAGTGCTGGTTATTTTTATTTTCTGAGGATGCTGACATGACCAGGCAGGCTAGATATGTGCAGTCTTAGTCCCAAGTTATTAAAACATCCTCTTAAGTGAACAGAAATTGAAAAAGTAAGATTAATTATGGGATTGCTTATTTTATAGAAATAGCCTTTTAATGGGTTTATATAGTTGCATCACAGGGAGCTGAGACACATGTAGAATATTATTGCATAACTGAACCATTAATCCAGCATTGTACAACAATAACCTACATGTCTTTTGGTTATGAACAGCTGAAGTTTGAATTATATTTTTTTTTGCTCTGCAGGTAATAAAAGAGGGGGTTTTGGATTTGCATTTTAAGAGTTTGTTCATAATTTCTGAGTGTGGTGGTGTTTCTGTCCCACACACGGTTCTCTGTGAGAACATTCTGTCTTGCAGGTACATGGCATTTATTTTAAAGAAAGCTGATTTCAGCTGCAGTGGCTGTGGTTTAGCTTAGGAATGGGTACAAAGGGAAAAGCTGACCAAGCTGAAAAAATGGAAATACCTTTGACCTTGACCCATAGCAGAAGGAGTGACTCAGAGGGTGGAGTGTTGTCTCCCAGGAGAGCAGGCACATTGTGCCTTTGCATGTGCTGGAAATGCTGCAGGGGGTGGAGGGAGAGAGAGGAGCAGGGCCAGAGGGGGGTTCTGAGAAGGAGCCCCTCTGTGCAGGGGTGCTCTTGGGGTCTGGGTGTTGGGATGACTCCAAGAGTGTAGAAGTCCTTGTTTTCCAGCCCATGCAGCCAAAGAAGGAGTCTGGAATGTGTAGGGTCTGCTTCTCAAGGTTTTTTATTTTTCCTTATCTATAACATTCTTTCTCTGACCTGCTGAACTCTGTCTAGCAGGTCAGCCATGGCTTTCTGTGTGCTGCCTCGGGAGGTGTTTACATTTTATACTAAAAACTATGTATAATATATTTACAATATTTTGCCAATATCTGTCATTTATGTTAGACAGTGTGTCTCTACCTTAAACCAATAGAAAAGTGTCACCATCACACCAAGACATGGAGGACAAGAACGAGAAGGCCAGGACATGCCCAAATCCCTCCATCTTGTCCCCTTGAACCCCATTCTAAAAAGCTCCAAAATTTTACTTTTTCACCCTGTGTTAATTCAACTATCACACTACTCAAACCCTTGTGGCTTGTTATTCCTCAGACAAAGTTGGCAGCTTTTCCCACAGGCTAAAATCAAAGCCACAGCTGGTTTTGACTTTGTGCCAGGGTCTCAAGGCAGCCAGAGGGATGTCCTGGGTTCTGACAAGGTGCTGTTAGGGACAGCCAGCAGCCACTGAAGTACAGGCAGGGCAAAATAATCCAGGGGTTTCTTCTCTCCCTACAGCTTTTGGATCCATAGTCTAGAAATGAAATCTGCGTTAAGAGATAAAATTCTTCTTGCTTTAAGTGCAGATCAAGTGTTTGCACTCAAGGAGTCCAGGGTGCTCCCCTAACAAAAGCCTCTCCTTTCTTCCTCCCAGTACCTGAAGGGGGCCAGCCAGGGGTCCACAGACGGGCTCTTCATCAGAAACTGCAGTGACAGGACAAGGGCTTCAGACTGAAAGGGGAAAAATTTAGGTTAGACACACAGAAGCAATCCTGTACTGGCAGAGTGGGCAGGCCCTGGCATAGATTGCCCAGAGAAGCTGTGGATGCCCCACCCCTGGAAGTGCCCAAGGCCAGGCTGGATGGGGCTCTGAGCAACCTGGGGGTTGGAAATGGATCATCTTTAAGGTCCCTTCCAACCCAAGCCATTCTGCAATTCTGTGGTTTTTGCCAAAGAAAGTGGAACTCTAGGAAAGAGCAGGTAGTTTCAGGGGAGGACATATGATGGATGTGTATTCCAGGAGACACTGCTCCTGATGAATAGGGAAGAATTAATGTGCATTCATTCATACATACATTTATATATTTTAATTTTTGTCAGGGCTGGTAGCAACTTTTTGTCATATTTGAAGCTGAGATACCATTGGAAATGCAACTAGGTGTTTGGTTACCTTAGGGATATTGGCTGAAGTGATGCCATTTTGGTTTTATCCTTTTTTCTTTAATGTGTTCTCTGTATTCTTCACACATATATTTGTAGCTCTACAGCCTATTGAATTAGTGGCTAATTGTCCATGCCCTTTCCCTAGGCATAAGGACAAAACAAATCCCACAGCTCCAAGCCCCAGGAGTACAAGGCCCCTGTGCTGTTTTGGTTCTCCCTGGCTGCCAGGGTTGGGAACAACCCTTTGAGATAGATTCCCATGCACGAAGTACAGCCAGTGCCAAGAGGGGCTCCAGAGAAAGGGCTTGACTGGGGGGGAATTCCATCACCACTCATCCTACTAATTGATGCTTTTTTGTAAATTATAGTAATTTGCTAAATGCATAAAAACTATTCACCCTGTGTGGTGAGCTTTTGTGGCCATCCTTCCATAACTGCCCCAAAAGCCTTGGATGAAGATCTGCTTTTATATTACCTCCCATACTGAAATTATCTTGAGTTTGATTCCTGGGCTGGAAAGGGCAACAGAAAAAGTTAGTTATTAAAACACTGAAGATGAAAATTCCTTTATAAATACTATCTGTTTCCTCCCCAAGAGCATTGCTGAGATGGCTATCCAGGCCTTCAACTGCTATAAATTAGCACAGCTACATGCTTTCCAGTGAAGCTACTTTTAATTTGGATCTGCAGAAGATCTGGCTTCCCTGAGCCAATGATGCTACCACTTCCTTTGTATGATGCCTATTTAAAGATTCTGTTGTTTTTATAGCCTAGCCAAAGAATTTGTTTTCTTAATGATATCCACAAAAATACATGAGCCAAATTCTTTGTTACCTCATTGCAAATCATAGTCCTTGCATTGCTGTCAGTGAATTTTATCTGTTGTCCAGCTGTGTAGCTGAAAAGAATTTGATCCTGTTTGTCTGTAGGGTTTCCAGGATGAGCTGCTGCAAATATTTTTGCTTTCTATCTAGTGAGCATTTCCACATCAGTTTAGTAACCTTGACTACAGTGGAGCTGTGCCTGTTTACACTCATTTGCACTAAATTTGTGCAAATTTTCTTGATAATGTTTTATAAAAATTATTAGTTTGTTTTTTTTTTTTTTTTAGCTAGAAGTGGGGTAAATTAAGGTATTTTAAGTGGGAGCTCTGGCTTCTTTGTGGGAATTGTGTGATTAAACTCACTGGTATAAATTGTATAGTCTTCTGTAGGCAAGAGAAAAAGACACTTTTTCCAACAATATTCAACATAATTTTCCATGAAGGAGACTGTAGCAGTTTGCCAGAGTTGTCACATGCCTTGATTTCTTTGAATTTCTTCCTTGGAAGCTGCTGAAATCCTTCATGCAACTGCTCCACTTGGGTATAATCCAGGAAGAGCTTTCTCCAGCTGCTTTAGTTTATTATGTATTGGCTCCCAGGATCTGAGATCATAAGTGGAGAAGAAAGGCTAAATGTAGGTTCACACAGAGCAGCCAGCTCTCCAGGAGCCTCTCTGACCTGTCCCCAGGGCTTGTGTTCCCCACGGCACTCCCGAGACCCTGGGGTTTGGGCTGTTGGTGACAGCAGGCAAGCAAATGCCATGCTGCATTTATGGGACAAAAGAAAAACAACAGTAAAACCTATCCTTTTCTTCTGTATTTGTTGTATGGGGAGAAAAGCCCATTCCACACATCCTCCCGCACACGCCAGAAATGAAGTGCTAAAGCTAAAATCTTGGCACTTAGGAAAACAGGAAGGAGAGAGGCTGAGGTCCAGTACAGTGAGATATAAATCTTTGATGCTGCAAGACTACCCTTGCTATTTCTTTTGGTCGTATTTATATGCTTTGAATATTTTTCTCTTGAGCAAATTCAGGGCATTCAAGCTTATCAATGTGTTCTTAGGGAAGATAAGTTCCTTCCTTCATTTTGATAAGAAAAACAGTGTCATATTCCCAAGGCAGAACTGTCAGGTAAAGAAACATTATTGAGGTAAATGGGATTAATATAGCTTAGAGTGGGCTCCCTGTTGCTGTAGCTGTGGTGGGGTGGCAAAATGTCTCCAGCACCCTACTGGCAAAGTAGAAGGTGTTTACTGCCAGCTAATTCATCTTCCACCCTTCGGGATCACCACTCAGGTCTGTCTCAGCTCTGCAGCTGGGTATTCTCCCTGCCTCCCTTTCCTCTCTGTCCTTCACCCCTGCTCTCCTCTGCAGTGCCATGCAATCAGCTGGTATAAAGCTAATTGCTGTGAGGATGTTTGTGCTTGTTCCTCATTGCTTCAGGAGCCCAAGCCTGAGGTAGTGCAGAGCAATGGAAGGCTCAGGTTGGGATGGTCACGTTTCCAGGAGGGAGGCACACCAGGTAAGGCTCCACAAGCCCATGTGTTGGTGGCCTGCAGAGCAGCAGCCCATTGAGGCCCCTCTTCATCCACTTGCAGTGTCACAGGGTTCTCAGCTGGACAGGGGATGAGCTGGGAACAAATCCTAAGGACCTGCAGAGGTGCAGTGGGATGGAGATGTTAATGGCTTTCTGCTCCAGAAAGCTGCACCAAGGCACAAACCCTGCTTGACAGTTGGTAGCCCACCAAAGCAGAAACCTGGAGGAATGAGGCAGTCTTGGTGTCCCTTGTCCTCCCTGGCATGACAATGGAGTGGGCTTGACAGCTGGATGGATTTCTTGGCACTGTCTACACTGGTGTTTCTGTGTGTGAGAAACTGAAAACTCTTTTGTTTCAGATTTTCTCATTAAAAATAAAAAATCTGTCCTGTGTTCTGATAGTGTTGCAGCATTTCCTCCAAGATGTGGACATTCAGGAATGGGAGATGCCATGATTATAGAGTTCCAGGATTCCAGCCTAGCCCAGCTAAGTGTTCAGGCATTCCTTTTGCAAAAATGAATAATCCCTGTTAATTAAGAGGATTCTTAAGTGCTTTCCTGAAATGTCTTACAGGATCAAATACACTTTCTTCCCAGAGCTCTGTTTGGTTTTTTTTTTCAATTTTATTCTATCATTTATGATTTAAGAACAGTGCTTGAAAAACAGCTGCTGTGAAGACTTAAAGGTCTCTATAATTCACATGTTCTAAACTCAGCAGTCCTAGGATACTTATGTTCTTTTACAAAGCAGGGGGAAGAAGGGACATGAAAAATCTTTAAGATGCTATTTAAAAAGAAGACTTCAAAGAGGAAAAGATTTATACTTTCATAGCTCAAGAAAAGTATGCCAGAGTTATGCAGATAATCAAGCATCTTCTCCACACTTTAAGAGTGCAGAATGTGATTTCCCTCTTTCAGTTACATCTAAACACTTTGTAACTTGAAAAGCTATAGTTGTGGTTTTAGATACAGCTTAGGAGAGCTAACCTTAATTAGTGTATATGCATTTTATGTGAGCTGTTGTGCTCTTTAGTTATAATAAAATTGTTTTTCTGACTATATGCAGGAGTATTTTGTATGGGATCTCTCTCTGGCTTAGTTTGATTCCTCACTATTGCAGTTCTGCTGCAAGGGAGAGCCCACAAATGCATTCCATGATGTGTCCTGGTGTCCTGTATTCCACCTGCAGCAGCTTGGGAAGGACAGGGCAATTCTGGCCCAGATAAAGGGTGTGACCGGAGGTTGTTTTTTTATTCTTGTTCCCCTCCCCCCCCCCCCCACCCGAAACAACAGGAAAATGCACTATAATCCTAATCTTGACTGGTGAAGTCAATGGGAATTTTGCCTTTTTTTTTTGAGGTCTAGTTTTTTCTCCTTTCTGTGTGCTTGTCAGACAATATTTTCTGTGAGACAAATATAGTTGCAGTTCCAAATATGAATATATAGCTCATACAATGCTAAATACCATGTTTTCTCAATTTGTTGTCATTAATCTAGATATTGGAAATTTGAACTCCTTTGCTGAAGGTATTCTTCCTCATTTCTTATACCTTGGATGGGCTGTGTTTTCCTCTGCTTTACTGTTGTGATCAAGAGTAGTAGTGGACATCTGAATATAACAGGTGAAAAAACACCAAAGCCATTTACCAGCTAAAGCATCTCCTACCTATCCTCTGAACTTGTCCCAGTGAGAGGCAAGCAGGGACAATGGAAAAAGAAATCTTCTTGTACCTGAAACTTCCATCACTTTGGGTTTTAGTATTTGCGTTCTTTATCTAAATCAAAGACTTTACCTTTTGGTTAAATCTCACTGAATTTATGATTCTAATTTGCAGCAGCAATATTTCTTTTTTGTTCCTGACTGAAGCAGTTCAGCTCCTCTTGACACAATTTTTTTTTCTCTGTTTACAGGGCTGAATTTTTGTCTTGTAACTAATGTCTCCCAAGCCCATATGGTAATAAATATGTGCTAGCTCTTCCTTTTTTCCCTATTTTTCTTTACAAGATAAGGCCATCCCTGTCATCTTTTTGCAAACTATGCTCAAAGCATACTCTGTGCTCAAGTGTGATTATTTAAAAAAATTATGAGAAACAACACTATGTATAGAGGACAAGCACAGGTTCTGAAAATGTGAATTGGAGTATTTTTTTCTTGTTTCTATGCTGAGGGACTATTGCATCTTAAACTGCCTAAGTGTTATTATCATGACTTCACATTTGGTAGAAAGGCTTCAGACTTATGAGCTGCTCAGTGTCCTATGAATAGTGATTTGTATACTTATTTATACAAATATTTCAGGGTGTAGAGACAGCATGCACCACTCAAAGTTTTACCTTATGTCCTTGCCTTACATTTAAAACCAATGCATATTATTACTGAACTTCATTGTTACAGAATGAAAGCATTTTTTTTCTATGGTCTTTTAAATAATTTTAAACCTAGTTTATTGGGAGACCTGTTTTTTTATTTACTCAGCCCTTATTCACATAATCAGTACTCAGACCTTTTTCTGTCGAGTTAAGCCCAGATCACTGGGTGGTTAATTTCAGCTAGCATGGTTAGCTAGCTTTGGTTAGCATAGCTAGCAATGGTTAGCATTTTTTTCCTACTTACTTTTTGTTCTTCATGTTGCACCTTCAGACTTCATCTAAAGGATCCCAATACAAACCAAAGCCATTTTTAAGATTGGATTGCTAATATTCCTCTGCACAATCTTGGGAGCAGGCCTTTTGGACCTGTTTTTTCCATATTTTCAACTAACCCAGGATGCATCTTAGAGCTCTTCTGTGCCAGTTGTGCAAAAAGGACTTATCATGGTTTGACATGGAAAAAGAATCCTCTTGGAAGGAAGAGGTCAATTTGGATATTGACACTTGTGGTGACCAATTGAGGGTGGGCACGCCTCTGAGAACACAGAGGGGTTAAAAGCAGAATTCCCAGGGGAACTCGCTCTCTTTGGTTCCAGTCAGGGTGCAGTGCAGGACTCTCCCCTGCCTGGCCCGTGGCTGGGTGGGGGAGGGGAGGGCCCGTGGCCTGACTGAGGTCTTTTTCTTGTTAGCTATAGACTGAACTGATTTTCTTCTCCAAGAGAGAGACTGTATTTTAGGAGGATGCCAGTGAGCCAAGAGACCTGCTTCAGCAGCTGAGGAAGGACAGGAGTGGAGAGAACAGAGAAAAGTTGGGGAGGTTTGTGGTGGTGCCCCTTGTCTTCAGCAAAGAAGAGAAGATCTCTGTTCCTGAGATCCTCGGCCCCAGAGGAGGAAGAAAATGGGGGGGACTGTGGTCCTAAAAAATGAAAAACTGAACTGTTGTTTTTTCCGCTCTTGGCAGAGCATCCTTGAAAGGAAAAATCCTGAAAGCAGTCTGTCCATCCATGCATCGGTGGTGAGAGCACTGTGCATGGAAAGGAGAGGGTCACACTGGCAAACTTTTTCTCTGGACGGTGCCATGTGTGACATGGAAACACAAGAAGTGGCAGCTGTGTTTCCTGGGGGGTCTATGGTGCAAGGGAGACTCCTCTCTCCCCTGATGGACTCAGTATTGATTATATTGAAGGGTGAATACTTGTAAGGGTCCAAGTCGTGTCTCACTGTGGTTTGTTGGAATTGGGTGGTGGGAGGAGGAATGTTTTGGAAGGTTTTCATTTTGGAACTTGTGTGTGTTTTTTCTTTCTCCTTTATTAAGCTACTACCACTATATTACTATAAAGTTCTTTTCCTTTTTGTTATTAAGCTTGGCCTGCTTTGCTTTGTTCTCAATCGCATTTTACAGCATTCAATTGAGAGGTTGCGTTTTCATGGAAGCGCTGGCATTGTGCCAGTGTCAAACCATGACAGGACTTTAAATTACAAGGCTAAAAATCTGACTGGATACATCTCACTGGTGCTTTCTAGCTTTATTTGCTGAAGTCGATCCATTTTTGCTTTCACACCAAACACTGCTTTTCTTCCCCATGTTTGGCAGAATAGCTCTGGAGCAGTTGTGAGCTGCTGTGAGCTGAGTGAGGCTGTTGTTTCCAGCCAGGTATTTGCAGTATTCCCTTGTCACTGTGCTTGCTGACAAGTCTGGTTTGGGGCTGGAATTTCTCCTTTTCCTTAGTGTGACTGGTTGCCAGAAAATGAGCACCATATGCTGTATTTAGTTTAGTAAAGTCTTCGGTGCGTTATCTATGTCATTATTCCTTCCGCAGCAGATTTTTAATGTAAAATTATATTAGGAAATGGGGAGAACTGGAGAGTCCATGGAGATGGCAGAGCTGCTGCTCAGAAGCAAACAGGCCGGAAAGGCCCATGGGGGAGGTTTGTACATCCTGGATTTTTGCTCTTTCAGCTTTCTTAAGGTGACAATAGAGAACAAATCCTGTGCATTCTGGCTACTCAGAGACCCAGGGAAAAAAAATCCATTGGCAAGGGATAGAACTGGAGTAGATAAAAACAAATATTTTAGCTGAAACTAGGTGTAGTCAGTAGTGAGCTTTTTCCTTGGCCTGACTCTAAAGGTAGAGTCCTGTATGTAATATTTGCTTGTCTCATAGGTAAAACCCCCTTGTTTCATGTTTGTCTTAATAATGGATAATGTTCAGCTCCCTGGCTTGCAAAAATGTTATGCAAAACATTTCCTGTTTTCTAACTAGCTCTAGTTCTGAGCTTTTGGCACTCCTCATCAGAGGAATTCAAACAGCTTCCTAGCATGCTTTTATGACCTGCTTAATACACAGGGACTTGGAAGCAAAAGTGGATGTAAACCAGGTTTTAAGGAACAGCCTTTACATAATTTTTTTGTGCTTAGTTTGCCTGAATTTTAACAATTTATTTGCTTTCCAGAGTTTGTCACTACCGAAGACTTGCCTTAACTACTCATGGTGGTAGTAAACTCTCAATTTGATTTCAAGCAGTTCTTTTCACATATCTTAAGTCTGTTTGCAGAAAATTAGAGACACCTCCAAGATTAGAGATACTTTTCAAAAATAATGCACTGAAGGAATTGGAGCTCTGCAGTGTGTATGTATGTGATACCTTGCAAGGTAGTTCTTTTTAGTTTGTTTTCTATCACAATAAAGCTATTTTTGTGATAAAGTAATTCCAGTCCTGCTTGAACAAGAAGTACAAAAAATCTGTCTCATAAGGAGAGATTTGCAGGATTACTGTGTTGATTTTTTAGAGAGAGCAGGTGTTGGGAGCATGCTTTGTTAAGCTTGTAGAATGCATCTTTAGGCATGAAGAAACCATCATGCCTGCTCCTGGGCAGCAGTCCATTCATCACTGACTGTACCATGTCAGACAGGAATTTAGGAATTCCAGTGGCATGTGCAGGAACTCCCAAAGATCCAATTGTTGGGCAGTCCTGCCCATTACAGACTACATCTCTTCTTGCTTGCTTGTGAGTGATGGATGCAGAAACCACGAGGCTTTGCTTGCTCACTCTGCTTTTAACATCTGTGTCTCTGTAGCCCTTGTGGCAGTGCACTCTGCAGATTAAGGAGGTATTGGCTTTTTCTTGCTTTTCTGTCTGGGTGTTTTGCCACACCAATCCAAGCATGTGGTCCACCCCATGTAAGCCTTGTTGATATGACTCACTGAGATGCCTCCAGTTGTGGTGAACCAGAGGTGAGTTGTGAGGCTACACACCTCATTTACAAGGCCGGAGAAAATAAGCTATTAAAAGCTTTCTAGGAAAAGTATGACTCCCAGGCTGTTTCCAAATTAGGATTTGGAAATAGCCAGATCGTTCTAGGCTGAGAATTAAGCCAAAGGTAGAATAAGCTACAGAGCAGGTTCTGCAGCTGTGCTCCAGCTGAGCTCAGGTTATTCCCTTTGTGCCATTTCCTAAATTTATAACACAGCTGACCTACCACGCCCCAGTGACCAGCTGGAACTGATGCATGGGTCCTGAAAGTGGCTTAAAAAAGAGAAGCCTCTGCAGCATTGTGGTGGTCCAGAATAGATGGGTGTGGTAGGTGAACAGGGGAGGCTGACAGGGAAGGTGCTGTGGCAGTGAGTCTCTTCTAGTTCTCTCCTGTGTCATCCCTTCTGCCATTGCAGAGCCCTGGTCTTCATTTGCATGTCAGTCAGAGGTCATGGACAACTCAAAAGGGGCCTGGCATGTCCCACCTTACCCACTGCTGCTGAATTTGGGCCCTTGGGTCCTGCTGAAGAGCATTGGTTTGCAGGGATGACTGCTGCAGAGGTCTCCTGTCCTGCAGCAGCCAAGGTCCCCTGTGTGGTAGAACTCTGTGTCTTGTGGTGGCTCAAACAGGGAATGCCTTTCACAGCTCTGCTAAATCAATTGCTAAAATATGCTGTGACAGCCCTTTTCAGGCTTGTGTGCACACTGAGGACACAGTGTTATGACCTCTTAGTGGCAGACTATTGCCATTTGATCCCATTTTAATCTATATTAGTTCTGGTTATGGTTTTAGTGGGCTGGGACTCTCATAAAAAAAAAACTGCATGCATCCACATCAGCCTGTACTTTCACTCAGAAAACCCAGCAAAGGCAGGCAACTGCTCACAAGCCTTCTGAACACAAATAGTTCCCCCTGAGCCCTGCCACAGCAGTGGCAGACATTCCCACGGGCATCCAGGGAGTGCCCTGGTCACTTGGGCATCAGGCCAAACACAGCTTTTGGGTGCTGCTGCTGGAGTGGCAAACATGATGGGTTGTGAAGAATCGATGCAGGGAACAGAGAATAAAAATGCTTATGACTGACTGGTATGGGCTGAAGATTTGAGCCAATTGCAAAAACAATTTATGAAAATGTAGCAAAGAGGAACTGTCATTCTTGGGAATAACTTTCAGCACTTTGTGAGCAGCTGTAAAAAAATCTTGGAAGTTAGAGCAGATAGATGCTCTTTGAGAGCATGAGGGACGCACTAGTAATTTTAATCCATGTCAGAAATTATAATCCATACCTTTGCCAGACAAGGAATCTCTGGGACCTCTATGACTGTTATTTGAATGCTGTGTGAGAAAAATCAGAAATCAGCTCTGAGGTGTAAAAACCACTGCATTACAAGTGATGAGATCCTTTAAAATATAGAGCATGTGGTTTGCCTTTCTTGCCCTTTAAACCTGAAACACAGATATTCATAGTGGATTTAGTGTCTTCCTGTTGTAAAATTCTTGCAGTGGAATGCAAGGGGTGTAGTTTTTTTTTTTTTCTTCCAGTATTGTCCCTATTCCCTCAAAAAAAACTTTGCATTGTTGAATGCTAAAAGACCTGGGGTTTACAATGAGCATCCCTGTGTAAGATTTGTTATGAATTTGCAGGAACAGGCAAGATTTCAAACTCTTCTGAGATTTAAATATTAAAAGCTCTTATTGTGTGTAGATTCCTGCTAAGAATACTGGGATATGCCTCTATACTGGAATATGTATTATGTTTTGATCTTTGATGGTCTATTTTTGGGTATTAGAATGCTGATATTTTTAGAGGTCATTGTAAGTCTGCTGTAAAACTGTTGTGCTGACAGTCAAGTGACTATCAGGCAGCTGCCTGATTTCAGGCCCCTTGGAAAACTCACTCTTTTTACCTTTTATTTTTCATACAACTCCCTATACATGGGTAAGATTTATTTAATTTCAGCTTTCTAGCATCCAGTTGAAGAAGTCATCTGGATTATCTCTGTAGTTAATGGAAAGAGATAAGCACCTCCAGACAGTGCCTTATCTCAGAAAGGTGAGATAAATCTGCTTTTGGAGATGTGTATCCATTCTTATTGACAACAGAGGGATCCTGGAGAGGTAGCTCAGACTAGATGCCTATCTTTAGGTGGCTGAAGTTAGGTAGGATGTTTATTCCTTATCCTAGGTGGTTTTGAATCAGACTTCGCAGTTTGGACTGATAGCAGGGGAAGCAGCTCCTCTAACACAATACCTTGTGATGCCAGTGAAGCTTTGGGCATTTCCAAAAGTGGGCTGGGAGATGAAAAACAGCAGCTCACAGGAGAAGTGGGAAGATGTTCCCGTGACTGTGGCACTGCTTTATGGAAACGTCTGCTCTGTTCCACTGTGCAGTTCCAGGCTAACCTGGAGCACATCTCCCTGTCCCCCACATCATTGCTTGGCAATCAAAGTTCTGTCTCTCTGGAAGGAGTTTTTGAGGAGTTAAGACTGACTGTGAGATAGCCACAAAACTGGGAACAGCCCAAGTGACTAGAGAGGCAGAAGCCAGGAGTGCTGCAAGTGGGCAGGAGCTGCCTGTTGCTAGCCCAGGCTTTCTAATGCCTTTTGATTGCAGGGATCACATCTTGCAGGAATGAGAACTTCCCCAACCCATTTATAGCACTCCCCTCTGGCAGCTAGAGGTGGCTCCCAGGGAAAAAAAGGCAAGATGACTTTGAAGGGACTCATGATGAGAGGCAGCTGCTCTGACAGCAGGTTGCAAGTGGCACTTTGCATCAGATCTCCTTGGGCACCTGAGCATGTCCAGCCTTGGCTCTCACTCCTCAAGGCCTCCCTGGTCTGTGCCCAGCTATGCTGTGCATGCCATGGATGAGCCTGCTGGCCTAAGAATTGCTGCACACACAATTCTGGTTCTCAGTGGAGAAATAAACACAGACTTTTCTTCTTAAGAATACAATCAGATCAGGACACGTAGGAAGAGAAGTGTGTGGGTATGTAAAGACTGCTCCTCTACGTGCATCTGTCACCATTCAGTGTGATGACTGGGAAATTGTCATCTCTGTGTCCCAGAAAGAACACTCTTTATCTTTTCATGTGTTCTTTTAATCATCAGGGCCTCTGTAAGCCAACAAAGCTCTTGGAAACAGGGTTTCTTTAAAACTTCCATATATCATTTTGTAGTCACAGGGAATAGAGAGAAAAATAACTGAAAATGAGGAATTTATAAAAAAAGCCTGCTCCTTCATTTTTGCCAACATGAAAGGAAGAGTAGCTGCCTTGCAGAATATTGAAACAATAGGGAGCTTCCATCCTGCAGCATCCAATATTGCTTTTTTACTCCTCTGTACATGATGTTAATGGATTCCAAAAAGAGAAATTTGAAGTGTAGGAGCATCTAAAAAAGGTAAAAGAATACTTTAAAATGGAAGAGTTTATGGAGGCTAGATCTCAGACCTTTTAAAACATGATTTTCCCAAACCAATATAACATGAAAGCCCATCTTCACACTAAAGAAATGTTGATTATAAAGATACCAAGAGTGTGCATTAGGAAATGAATAAATTTTTCAGTAACTGTAATATCAGAACAATAAATATCCAACATGACTGGCAAAAGGAATATATAAAAGTCTTCATCTATTCTAAATTTCAAGATTACATTAGT
Organism: Chloebia gouldiae; assembly: GCA_003676055.1. Taxonomy (NCBI): domain Eukaryota; kingdom Metazoa; phylum Chordata; class Aves; order Passeriformes; family Passeridae; genus Chloebia; species Chloebia gouldiae. The sequence goes on from QUSF01000021.1 coordinate 8,249,686, forward strand.
AATAGCACACTTATCAAGATCAAATTTTTTTTGTTTATTACTGAACCTTATTGATATTGATGTCTGCACAAGACATTTCTTTCTTATACATGCTCTGTGCTATGAGGAGATAATATTTACAGGAAAGCTAAAACCAGCAGCAATGGGTAAAAATACCACAAGATGTCACTGCTAACCTGGCAAAACGGCTGCTGCTGCCAAGCTGCTAGACAGCATGCTATTAATTTATAATAAAAGGTATCTGACAGCTTTATTCTGATGAATTATGAGAATCCAAAGCACAATTCCAAGTCTTTGGTTTATAAATTGTCATTGATTTTAATGTTCTTTGTAAAGTTGTGGCATGCAACAAATTTTCCTGCCAAAAGCTGTTAAATAAATAGTCATCCTTTGCTCCGAGTAGTACATTGAACTTGTTAGAGTGATGAGCAGAATGAATTGATGGTTGCCCATAAACCATTTATGACAGAATGCAGAGCAGCAATTCCAACAATTATTGAATGCATTTATTAGAACATTTTCTTTTAATACTCCACTGAACAGAGAGGGAGGGTTACAGGTAATACAGGAGCAATTTGATGCTGCTCTTTGCCTGATGCCTCCTCTTGAATAGCACGTGACTGGGGCTGCCCCAGGATTTCTGAGCAGCACCTTTGCCTTCCCCTGAATTTTTTTCATTTCTCAGCATAGGAGATCTGGCACTATGACAATATATTTTCCACCCTCTGGAAATAGTTATTGTAAAGACAAGTTAATTTTCCTTTCTAAAAATTAACTACTAAATCTTGTGTTTCCTGAAAAACTTTCAAAATGGTTACAAAAATTGCAATTAATTTTAAACTCAAAAGTATATATTTCTGATAGCATTATCTGTAGAGCCAAAGCTGTGGAAAATTTACTTTTTTTTCATGTAGTGTCATTTGTTAAACCTGACAACCACACAGAATTACCTTTGAGAGGGAAAATAACCCAAACCAACAAATTGCAAATACGCACATTTCCAAACCTTTGCCCTTTTTCTAGATCTGAAGTTGAGATCAAATCCCTTTAGCAATTTAAACAGGTAGCAAAGTGGGGAAGGAGTTTGGGCATGGAAGGACTGAAAGACTAGTTTAAAAACAAGAATCAGGTTGCTTATATGATACTGTTAACCAAAAATAGAAAGTGGAGGTGCAAGAAATCTTACAAGTAAACTTGCTAAAGTTTGCAGCACCATTTTGTAGAGGCAGGGACAGAGTCCACAGATTATATAAATTTATTTAGCTCAAAGTTTGGGGGGGGGGGGGGGGGGGGGGCGACACATTGATTTTACAGCAGCTGAACATGGGGAGCTAAGTATGTTTTGTCAGTTCACTGAAGCTGCATGTATGCAGAACTGCTATGCTTGACTAAAGAAATTATACTCTTAAACTTTGGTGTTTATATATCCCCATTTTCTAATATCTTAGGAAGATTTCAGTCCATATTTGTAAAATCAGAAGAAGCAAAGTTCTTGCCTGTTATTTCTGTTTTTTGCAAAAGCATTACTGAACAAGGAATTTTCTGGGTGTTACTTATTTGTGGAACTGTCATTTCCAGATATGGCACATCAGCCTTAAATTTGAATATATTTTGTCCAAGGGAGTGCCACAATGTGAGTAATGTATGCTCTTTTCTTTTAAAAGGGACTATAATGAAAAGTTGGGAACAGAAATAAACAAATAGAAAGTTTTTGTAAAGCTGGCTCCTACCGACAGCTTGTCTGGAAACATTATAGTCTGACATATAAACACTGTGTTTACTAACATTTCAAAATGCATCCTATAATCTGTGTACACTTGTTATTTTACTAATGCTTTTTATTGCAAGTTACAGACAAACACAAATGTTTGACTACAGTGTGACTTGTATGTATGGACAGATGTTGACACACTTAAAAAGCTTTTAGTTGTATGGATTCAAAGTATATTTCGATTTTAGTTCTGCAAAGCTTCAGCAGTGGGGGGAAAAGATTTGTCAGTATACATTTATGCATGGTTTTAGTCTACAGGAGGTCTTGGTAAATGTATGAAAACTGAGAGGTGGCAAGTGACTGTTGTTTGCCTTCTCCTGGTGAGGATCCCGCTTGGAGCCCGTGGCAGGCACCTCTGGCACTGGGAGGTGCTGCAGTGCCAGGGACAAGGAGATGCTTTGCTAGTTTGGGGAAAGGGGGAAGTTTGCACTGACTCAGAGTGCTCTGCCAGTAATTCCAGGATTTGCGGCTGTGCAAACCCTCTCTGAAATCCCCGTAAAGAAATACTGCTCATTCTCCCTATTTAACACCTAAAACCCCAAAAAACAGAACCTTCATATCCTCAGCCATCTCACTGACATTAGCAGAACAAACAAACCCCAAACAGGCAGGTTGAGTGAGAATGATTTCTGGAGCCCATGTCTCTGAGGAGTGCTTGGAAGTGTTGGATCTCATTTCAGAGGGCCGCTTTGGAAAGGAGCAGCCAGGGCAGCAACGGCTGCTGGTGTGAATCGTTCTCGTTCCTTGAAAACTGCTGGAGCCGGGGTAAGTCACTGCAGCCTGAGCTCTGGCTCCCCCAAATGTAGTCACTGTTATGTGAGTCTTTCAAGCTCGGGGAAAAAAGGAGATAGCAATCTTTCTGTACATGCTTTTCCCTTGCATTTGGGGAAAAAAAAAAAGGCAAAGGGAAAGAAAAAGATATTAAAGGATCCCCTAGCCTCCCCAAAAGCTCTGAAAAAAATGGTTCACGCAATTTTTATGGGACTTCTGAGGACCTTGAATTTTTAAGTAATCTTTTTTGATTATTTTAGACAGACCATTAAGCTGAGGATAAAAGTCCCTCTGTTCAATATCTGGATACATTAAGCATTAGGCTTAAAATTTACAGCTTTCATTTTGACAAGAAAAATGGCATGTTTGGTCTCAAGTGCTACCTTGAACTGTTTTTCAACATTAAGACAGGTTGTCAGTCTGAGGGGAGGAGGTCTGGGCACCAGTGGCAGCTGCTGCTGCTCTTGCTGTGTGCACATGCAGGGATAGAGAGATGCAGCACTGCTGCCTGTCAAGAGCCGCAACTTGAGAATGCTTTGGTTTTTTCGAAGTAAAAGGAAAATTATGCTTGTCCAGGGGAAAGCAGAAAGCAAAGGGGGTGTCATTTCTGACTGTAAATTAAGTAGTACATTCAAATATTTGAAAGACGCAAAACCAGGGGAAGATGGAAAATTGAGAATCATATTTCCAAGAAAGCTTTAAGGATTAGATTAATGAAGAGTTTGACTTCCACCTTCCCTGGTGCTGGTATTCCAGAATGACTTGCTCTTCTCAACACCTGAGCATCTTTTGCCAAGCAGCAACCACTTTGAATTTTGTCCTGTGTCTGAAAGAGAGCTAGAGAAGCAGACATATTTATTGGCAGTGTCCTCAGCTGGCAAGATACAACAAGATGCCATTAGGAATCTGATAGGGAGACTTTCTCTGTGTTAATTCAGGGCACAGCCAGTCTACAGCTGGTCTTAATAGTATTTTGTGTGGGGAGAAAAACAGCCCAGGACATTCAGCAGTGGAGGATCACAAATACTGTCTGCAGGCGTTTCTCCTTTTGAGATTTGTCAAGGTTAACAGCTACTTTTGGTTTGGTGGATTATTAGGACCTTAAATAATCTTATTAATTAGATGGAAGGGGCAGGGGGGCAAGTGACCACCTCATGCAGGATCATGCCCTGGTCCCTGCTGTTATGTGTGGTAGATATAATTTGTGCCATTTCTAGTATGATATATGTGATATTGAATATCTGTTGGAGTATACACATTTGTATTAGGAGTCCCCCCAACCCTCGCAGGAGAGGGTTGTGTTGAAACCTGATTTACAAGTAAAAGGATGTGGCTTGGCCAGGAGATGGGCCCTGTCTGGAGAGGTGCAGAGATGGATATCATGGAAATCCTCGGGCAGATACATGTGAATGCAGCCTTCCCATAAACTTCATCAAGGATTCAGCAACTTCAGACACTGAATTGTTCTTCCTCATCACCAAGAAAGAAAATCTTATTAACCTATGGACTCTGAATGGAAGACTGACTGCCGAAATCTTGGCCTCAGGCAGAATTTTCCCTATAAAAACTGCTTGTGCCAGGATGGAGGTGTGTGGGCATAGAGGAAACCTCTGCTGAGGCTGACCTCATTGTTGCACACCCAGGGCCAACCCTGGGCTCGGCTCTGTTCTTTCTTTGTGGCTGGCTAGATAGAATTTGATTGCAAAATAAATATTTTGTGTTTTTCATTTTAAGTTGGCTTTACCAATTTTCATTTATAACACTGGGAAGGTGTAGAACTCCCTCAGTTAAAGAAAGTGCCCATCTCACAGACCAGGTTTGCTGGGCTACATCACAGTTCAATGACTTCATGTTTTAGTGAGGCAAGTTTTGAGGAAAGTTTGCAAAAATTTGCTTAATGGTAGTGGGTGAAGAGACAACTCCAGGAAGAGATTAGCTTTCTGTTGCTTGGCTGAAGCTAGTGAGTTTAAGAGAAAAAAAATTAATCCATTAATTGGTTGTCCTCCAAATTAAAGTAGAGCTGGAAAATAAAACAACTATAAAAAAAATGCCTCTGGGCTTTTCCCATGTAAGCAGAGTTAGTAACTGCTGCCAGCATATATGTCCTGGTAATGGTCACAAATCTTAGGGCAAAAAAGCTTTGATAACCCGTCAAAGAAAGATCTGAAGCACCTATAAAACTGCATCCTCTCTAGCTGCAGGAGGCAACACATGATCAGGCCCTGCAAAAGCAAGAGGCATATGACTGTTTTGCTGGCATTAGTCTGCATTTATTGTCCCTGTTATTATTCACTGCAAGCATCTTGTGATTTATCTGATACTTGAAAAGGACAGAAACAAAAGGAGTTGTTGTTTATTTGTTTCTAGTTTTTTTCCTTTGGAAGTAGTAAAATATTAACTCAGTGCAAGTATACTAGGCTGTTGTCTTCACACAGTCAAGAGAGAGATGACCTACCACCACAAATGCCGCTCACATGTTTCTCAGAGACATGAGATAGGAAAATATCATCTCTCAAGTCACAAGAGAGCTGAGAAAGTGAACTGTAACAGGGTCAATTAAACAGGCTTAATTACCATGGATCTTGTGAGTACTTGCCACCCTTTGGGTTAAGGTTTCCAGCCTGATCCAGGATCACATGTTGGGTCAGGAGTACTTAGAAATACTTCCATGCAAAAACTGCAGTTTGATGATCAATAATTCAAAGCGAAGAACACTCTTGCTGTCTCTCTCATTTCTAAAACATGACTGAAAATACCTAAGTGATTTAATGTCAGAGCTGCTGCTTGGATGGATGAAGTACTCTCAGAGCTGTCACTGGCTTGCTTTTGAGACACAAAAACTCTCAGGAAAAGGAACTGGGGTGTTATATTTCCTTTAAGTCCCAGAAAAATTCTGAGAGAAGTAACCAATAAAATTCTTTGCAAGCAGAGAGAAGTTAACAAGATGAATAGCCACCAAATGGATTTGTCATGTCAAGGTGAAAAATCATGTCAAGGCAATCTAACTTCCTTTTGTCAGAGGCTATCATACCCTGTGGATGAGGAAAAAGCAGCAGATGACATATTTGCACTTTCTTTAGGCTTTTGTCAGTGCCTTGTGACATTTTGATAAGTAGCCTAATGCTGGTGAAATTACTGTTTATGGGGCCCAAAATCAGTTAGGAGACTGAATGTAGAGAATTACCAGGGATTTTCTGTCAAAATAAAAGGGTGGATTTAAGGTGTTCTGCAGGAGTCAGCCCTAGGTGCAGAGCTAGTCAGTATTTCTGATGCAATTTGGGTGACAAAAGAGAGCACACTTAGTGAATTCCCATGCTCGTGGTGCTAGGAGAGACTGAGCGCACACAGAAGATCTAGATCAGAGCAGAAAGTACCCCTCATTTAAAAGAAATGTCATTTGATGGGAAGGCTCATATGACCAGAAGTTCCAGCTAGGGGGAAAAGCCCTTGATAGAAGCTCTGTGGAGTAGGACCTGAGAGAGACAACAGAGCATAAGCCAAGCATAAGTCAACAATGTCATGCTCTTGTGAAAAAGGCAAATATCATTTTGGAAAGGATCAACAACAGTATAACCTGCATGACCCCTAACATTTTTCTGCCTTTTTTTGGCATCTGCAATACCTCAGCTTTAAGGCTATATCTCCTTTTGTGTAGTGCAAGCCAAGAAAGATGTGGACTGGCTGGAGAAAATAGAGAAGAAAACAGTGATTGTGATCAGAGGCCCTGGAAATGTCACCTGTGAAGGGAAAGTAACTTAATTTCCTCCTAAGACTGGGGTGTATGTGGCAATGATATGCAAATACAGAAAAGCAGAGGGACAAGGCAGGAGAGATTGTGGGAACTCCATCATTGGGTCTCTTAGAGAAAACATAAACATCAGGATTGATACGGGAAGATATGAGAAACCAGCCTGTTCCCTGGCAAAGGCTGGGGACCACCATGTTAGGTGGAAGCCTCATACAGACAGGATCTTAGTCATGCCTAATTTTTTTGAATGTTAATTTTTAGAAAACCTTTGGATTGACTCATTTGAGGCTGGATGTCCTAGTTCACACAGGTAAAGAAACAGTCATCACTGTGTAACACTGAGAAATCAAGGGAGAGTTTATTTAATATACATGTGTGCAGGGACAAACAATATTTCTAGAAAGAAACCTTTGGGTCTGACAGATGTATAGCTAAGGGTTCAGTTTGGAAGTTTGATTTTTATATATCTATTGGAAAATACTGTTGAGGAGTGTTAATATTATTTGCTCTGCTATAGTGGTCACGGGTCTGACTTATGCTTTGACTGTGAGCAAAGACAGAAAAATGAGGATCCCAAATCTAAAAAAGGCAATATTTAAAGAAATCCTTCTAAATTCTGTTTTCAAAAGTGATTCAGGCACTTAAGAATCTACACTCCACTGAATTTAAACTCACTTCTGAAAGCCTGATGGAGATGGGTTATCATCTTTGGATGGATTTCAAGCAGTGGGAATAGCTCCTGCAGTCACTTTCATTGCAAGAGTTGTGTGAATGTTTGTATTTGCCATCCAATTCCAAACTCACATTTGCAGGAGAATAAAACCAGAGAGAGTGTGGGACAGGAGATGAGTCTAACTGGGGGCTCTAAATCACGAAAATCAGTGGTGTAAAACAGTCCGAGTGATCAATGCTGTCCATCTCACTGTGTTTTGCTATTTGACAGTTTCACTCCAGCCACTGTGAGACAAGTGGTCCTGGCAGAGAAATACAGGGACAGGGACTGGAAGAGACTTTCAGCTCCTCAGGGTATTTCACAGGGCAGGTGAGCCTGGAGAGAAAGCTAAGGAAAAAGTAGCAGAAGTAGTAAACTCTTAAAAAAAAAAAAATGAGGTAGGCAGGACATGAAAATGCTAAGAGCTGAAGGATCAGGATTTTTAACTGTGGGTCTCCATCACAATATTTCAGTTCTTCACACTGAAAAGGGCAGAGAAGGGCAAGTAGTTCTAAGTGAGCATCATCATAGAAGGTAACATCAGAAATACAGTGACAGACAGGAAGAAAGGGGGAAGATGAGATTTTACCTAGAGTAGATTGTATTGACATGGAACAAAATTTCAGCAAATTAAAAAGCAGGGACAGGAAACTTGGAAAAAGAAGGGGAGTTTTTGGCAAAGTCAGGAGAAGAGAAACTAGGGGCTGAAAAATTATAAACATGTAAATCAAAATGATTGACACATAATTCAGTGAAATGGTTAATCCTTTTCTGCCTTCACTGGGATTTAAATATGTCTTTGCATGTGTTTGTAAGTGCCATTCCTGCATACTACCACTGTTGTCTCTTCATTTGGTGAACTGAACTACTGTGAGTTTTCTAAAATCTGACCAATACTAAATGACTGAAGCCAGAAGATAAATATCTGTCCTACTTTAAAAACATGCCAGCTTGTCAGACTCTTACTACAGCAACCAGCAGTGAATCCTGCTGCTTTTCAGATGTGTTTGCAGAACGGATCTGCAGCAACCCTGCACATGACAGCAGAAACAGCAGCACATCCTTCTGAAACTTGAGTTTGAGAGGAGTCTGAGCAGCGCTTTTCTTCATGGCTTTGCTTCTTTTTCCTGATTCTATTGAGTGCAACCTACTTGTGCTTTGGACAAAATACTGGGATTAGGTAGAGGAGTTTTAGTTGGCTGGCCATCAGTTCTACATGGCAAAGAAAAAATATCTTCAAAACAAAGTGCGTTTCAATAAAAAAAAAAAGAAGAAAGGGACATGAAGACTTTACTTAGGCCATGAACTAAGAGAGAGAGAGAATAAGTGTGCCAACAATAATTTATTTTTAGGTTTTACCTTAATCCAAGTATAGGAAAATTAAGGATTTGTAAGTTATGCCCTTAATTATTCAGAAATCACTGTTGCATTGGTTGTGCAGTTTAGAGCAGCATTACATGATGCAGGTCTCCATCTGGGTGATGGCCTTAACTCCAGGGGTTTGTATGGAAAACACACAACCATACCGATTGTAACTAAATAAGATTTACAATGTAACTCTCAGGAAAGAGGAAATAATGTTGTTTGTTTTATCTGTGTATGAGCTGAGGAAATGGTGTATTGCCTATGGTGGCACAGCAATTTGGGCAAGAGTCCTGAATGGAAATGAATAATGGTGATTGCTCTGCAATCCTCTTCCAGTCACTCGGCAACTCTGCCTCTCACAAATGCTGTGTAGTATCTTCAAAAAAGTCCCAGTTTTGAATATTTTAATGGAACTTTCAAAGAAATTTGCATGAGTTAAACATTCATAACCAAAGAAATTAAAATACTCTGACAACTCTGAAATTCCAGCTCTCACTCCTGAAGATAGCAGTTGTGGCATTCTTTTAAAATGCTGAAGGGGAGTTTGTGAATCTGGGCATCACGCTGGGCTCTTAGAACCACATCTCTATTTCTGCCCACTAGAGGACGATCAGGGCTAATAGGCATTTTTGGAGAAGACCTTTCATTAACCCCATATGTTTTATATTGCTTTAGTACTTTCACTGCAGCTTTGCTTTCCTTTCTTATTGGTATTGCATCTTTAGTATTACCCATCTCATTGCTTAAGTCACATGGGAATTTCTCTGCTGTTGCAAATAACGACAGGAAAGATAACAGCTTGTACTGCAGGGGACATATACAATAATTCACAGTCTCTTGCAGGCCAGGTTTCAGTGGGTGCAATATGCAGACTGGCACAGCTGAGTTAATTCTATATGCAGTGGCTCCTGTTCATGTGTTCAGAAGCTGGAGATCCCAGCTGCCTTGTAGGTGAAAGTCACATCAGTACACGTGTGTATTTATACATATATTTATGTTTGTTTGGCTCAGTGAGGATATCGGAGTGCTCCTTTTGTTTTAGTTTTTGAACAGCGGTAAAAGAGAAAGCTCAGATAAAACAGAGTTTTTGCTTGCTGGCAGCAACACTGCTCCTAGAAAGATGATCTCCCTGAAGAAAGGCAGAGAAGAAAAGAAGTTGCTCCTGTAGCAGCAATTGAAGAGCGATGAGTGAAGGGACACTAATCCTGCAATCCAGAAAAGGTTCTTGGGTAGCCTTTTTTAAGGAATTAATCATTGGTAAGCTGGCACACATGCTGGGTGAGGCAAAAGAGTTGGTGAGTGACCCTGCTGTCATAAATATGTTTCTGGAAGAAAGCTGCACTGGGAAAATTGTGTGGAACAGGAGGAAGCCATAACTATGGACAGTCCCAGAGAAACGCACAAAGGCTGCACTGTGGGAAGGAGCAGCAAGCCTACCTGCACAAGTTCCACATTTTTTGCTTCTCATTTTCTGTGCATGTAGCTGCTTTTTTATGACACATTTATGACTGACCCTTCTTGGGCAATGGCAATCTACAGTGATGCTCCAAAATCTTGTTTATGAGAAATGGCCTCCTAGGCTCTGTGTTCCAAATTTACACCCTACCTGCAGTAAATGTTGCTAAAGCAGGCCTCTTGCTAAGGAGCTCAAACTACAGACAGGGAGATAACAAGTTTTGCAGGTGGCTCAGGTCAGCCTTGTCATCCTATTACTTGTGTTTCATCTCTCCATTTGGCGTAACTTTCTTTTCTGTTTTTCTCTTGCCTGTAAAATATTTAAGGGAGGTTTTCTAGTCAAGCTGGTTGAACACTATAATGTCTTTTCTGCTCATGGACCAGTGAGCACTCCCCCTTGTCAGTATTCAAATTATTATCAAACTCTTTAGTACCTGTCTAATTAAAACAACTTACTTGCTGATCGCTTCATGCTAAAACAACTGAAATCCTAATAAGGAAAAACAATATATCACTTAGATCAAAAGAAATTAGTAACTATAACACAACAACCTCTTCTTTTTCCTTTTTCTTGAAGTGGGGGAGGAGAATGGCAGGCAATTCCTGCTTTCAGATAAAAACCTATATTCAGTCACAACCTTCTCATTGGTTCCCTGTACTAGCAAAATCCCTGTGTTCTACTGTAGTGAGATGGAAATTTCCATAGCTGAGGAGAAGCATAATTCCAGGGATGGAGCATGGGGAGGGGAACAGGAGATGGCAAACTGAGGGAAGGGAGCACGCTGGGGAAAGGGAATGTACCCCTGGAAAGTTTTGGACTGACTGTTTTGCAATTGTTTTCTTGACTAAAGGAGGATGCTCTATGGAAGTCCCCAGTCCTTTTGTTTGGTTCCATTAAATTGCCCAAGCATCCTTGGGGAAGGGGCTGTCTCAGCCTCTCTGATACTCTTGGGTTATGGATAAAAATAGAAGAGAGAATACCTTCTTGTTCCCAGCCTATTTGCATAGTTCTTCCTAGAGCAGAATGGTCTGTTCTTCTTCCACCAACAAAGGCTCCATTTGTCTTGGGGTGCTGACTTGTTCTATGAGGCCTTCCAATCTTTTCCCTTCTTTTTCATTTTTTTTTTTCCCTTTCCCTGACCCTTTCTCTCACTGAGCTGTAACACACTTGCCTCTGGCTAGGAATATTAATGAGCACTTCTTTTCAAGAGCTTATGCAGATTCCACTTTGTGAATCAGCTGGCAAGAGGCGCTGTCCAAGGCACTTACCCAGAATGGTGCCCAGGGGCAGATCCTATGAGTGCATGGCACGTCTCATTCCCCAGCCTGAGAATAAAAGGTCAAGGAGTTGACTTTCAGTCTGGGGTGCCTTGCATGGCATGGAGGGCTCAGAGAGAGCCCTTCATACAACAAAGGTTATTTAAATAACTCCAATGTCTCCAAAAAATGTAAATGTGCAAAAAAATGGGGAACTTAGCAGCTCAAGTGGTTCATTAATAACAGCATGAGTCTTTTCCTTTCATTTGTTCAGATCTGCTCCAAGTCAGAAAAGACATAGAACATTAAAAGTGTCTAAGTAGGGTTCAGTAGCAGGCATGAAATTAATTTAGTTGGTTAAATGAGAGTGCATTTTTTGGTAGAAGGCTCTTGACCACACTGCACAGTTTAATTGGACATAAACAGACTTGGGCAATGAAATTTAAAAATCCTGGGCAGAGTGGCCTGCAAAAGTGTTTCACTCCTGTCTGCTGGAAAAGATGGGCCATTTATGAGGAGGGGTCTGGGTGACAGTACAGAGGAATGCCCACTGCTTTTTATTTGAATCCAAATTGCTTTTTAATGGCATAAATCCGTATTTGTCCTCCTCTGCATCCTCCTGTCATCTTGGCCTTGGTGGTGGTGGCTCAGAACATTGGTCTTTATGCTAGAGATCTTTTTTTCAGTGGAGTTTTGCCCACCACTCCCAGCCATGGCACCGGGAGCATCAGTCAGCTTCTGATTGACACAAAAATTCTGAAAGAACAGATACCAAATAATCTGCTGGGAAATCTTTTCTAAAATGTGGCTAAATCTGATGCCAAGTGAAGGAGCAGTTTAAATTGCCTCAGGTAATCCTTCTCACTGGGGTTCTTAACCCTGGGAGGAGAGGTTGGCATAATTTGACTGCAAAAAATGGGTAGTATTTTGCCTGTAGGTGTCTAAACCATCATGACTTTACCTAAGAGATAGAGAAAAGATAATTGTCAAAATCAGTGCTCTTAAAGGATTTGTATGTTTCCTTCCATCTTGTGTCCTGAACACGATGATGACAAAAAGGATTTTTTGTCATCATTTTTTGCAATATGTTGCTATTTTTAACTGTTTGTCCCACTGAAAACAGAAAAATAGTTTATTTAATATAAACAAGGCTGAAGAAAAGTAAAACTGAACTAGAGTTTTTCTTTCATTTACATCCTTCCATCTGCCAACACGGGTCAATTCCTGTTCAGACTCTTGATTCATTCTTGGGCTGAGATATAGGGCTTATCAAATTCTATCAGATTTCAGATAGCCACTAGATAAACCCCTCCTTTGCACTGCTCGAGGAAAAGAAGTGATGATCCAAGGACTGGTGTGTTTGGCAGGCCGTGGAAAACTAAACTTTAGTTCTGTGTTCTGCTGCAGGGCTCCACTCAGTTTTGGGCCACTTCCTTAATCTCTATATGACAAAGCATCTCCTGCAAAATTAAGGCTAATAGCATAAACAGGCATGTTCTGGCAATATATATAAACTTTTTGACAGGAATGGAGTGACATTAACAAAATCCAAGGTTGAATTTCAGGAAATTTCTATTATGTCACCTCACACTCTACTCTGAAGTCAACAAAAAATCAAACTTCTAGAGCTCAATGTGTTAATGATCCCAAATCACCAACAGGAATCATTGCCTAAGCAATGGTATTATTTGGAAGGGAGCACAGAGAACTCTCTAAACTTTTGTAGCGCAGTGCTGGAAGCTGTTGCCATCCATTTAGGTGACCACTCCCCAGGCAGAGACACACAAAATTACTTGGCCTAAAGCTCTTTGGGCTTTTACAGTTAACAGGTTTTCTTCACTTCATGGCACAAGTCCCCTGTTGTCATGGTTTGACACTGGCCAAATTCCAGGCAGCCACAAAAAACTATTCACTCATTTTTTTTTCTGCTGTAGCTGAGCAGAGAAGGGAAAAAACCCAAAAACGAAGGGCTCATGAGTTGAATAAAGTTTAGGAGAAAACACCCTAAGGGAAAAACCAACTTAAAGGTAAAAAGTAAATTGATTATTAGCAGAGCCAGAGGAAGATAATGAGGAATAAAAGAAACCTTTAAAGCATATCCCCAGCCCCTCTCTCCTTCAACAGCACAGGGAGACAGGGTGTGGGAGCTTTGGTCAGTTCTTTACTCAAAATCTCTCTTCAGTTTGCTCAGGGAGGGGAGTCTCTTTCTTCTGTTATGCCATGGTGTCCTTCCAGAGGAAACTAACATAAAGACTGATTACACTTAGGAAAAAAAATTGCATTGTAGCTGTAGTAGAAGATATAGCAAAAATTGCAAGCAAAATGACTAAAAACCATGATAGGAGTTCAGTGTAGCATGAAACTGCTGGAGAGAGGGAGATTTAAATACCAGTAGTGAGACTATGGAAGAAATATCCGTAATGTAACTGCCCCTTTCCAGAGCTGATTTTTTTCCTTGTTTCACTTGAAGACCTTAATCTTTCTTCCCTGTCTTCAAGATGTAGTTCTCTCAGGAAAACAGATTTTCGCTCCTGCCTCAGGTTTTTAGATTGATTCATTTACCCATTGTGGAGCACACATGGCATCTCAACTGAGAGGCACTTTTGGAGGTGCTACAGATTTTATGTGTCAGCATAACATATCAGAATGGCATTATTCTAAACATATTTCTTAGCATGACACACATTTTCTGCAGCTGATTGTGACGCTTGGGTGTGGAGTTGTGTTGCACTGTATATCCCCTCATAATGGTTTGTCCCTCCATATCCCCCTCTTTGTAGCCATTTGGTTCATCCCAGGTTTCCCATCAGTACCTGTATGTCCATCAAACCCCAAAATACCTGACCCACCCCCCTAGTCTCCTCCTGGGTGATGTGTCCATCACCCTGTGACCCTTCCCCTTTGTCCAGAGCCTCCTGTCAGGGTCACCAGGTAACTGGGCCCTGGCTCAGGGCTCCTCCCCTACCCCCTTCCCCAGTGGTCACTCTGAGCCCTTGCCCCAGAGAGCCACCCCCACGTCCTTCCCCCCTTGGCTACTTGGGTTTTTCCAACCCCCCCGTGTATCTGGCTTCTCCAGTAGGGAGAAGCTCTCTCTGTCTCTGGATGTCCTTTGAGGACAGATGTGGCCTGGAATCTCTACAGGCTTTCATTAAACTTCGGAATTATTCCTGAGACGAAGAGCGCCTTCTTTCTTTGCTTGTGGGACCAGCTCATCTTTGGACTCACGAGGGAGCTTCTCAGAGCCCCCCAGGATCCAAGGAGAAGTTCCTTCCCTCTGCCCGACTTGCCCAGCTGGCCGGGGTACACTGGGGACTGATCCCCATGGACTTGAGGGTGACACACAGCACTTGGGTCTGTAAAGTTATTGTTACTTTTTCCCCTTTTGCTGAAAAGCTGCTCCAGGAAAACTGATACCGATGATGTCTGGTAAAATCTAGGGTTTATATTTTAGTTTGATGAACACCCTAGTGCCAGTTAATGTCAGGTGAATCACACAAGTTAGAGATGGGAAACACCTATTAGATAATGGCAGGCCATGACTGTTTTCCCAGTGAATTCTCAAGTGCTTTGTCTCATCTAGTTTTAAATTACCTGCAGCTGAGGTGTCTCTGTGGGGGCTATTCCACAGCCTAACGTACCTTTCCATTAGGAAATGTTTGCTCCTATTCAGACTAAACTTTTCTGTTGCTTACTCTTATCAAATTACTTCTACTTCACTGCTTGATGTTGCTAAACTCTTGCCATTCCTCTCTTCCAGACTTCAAACCATAAATCAGTATTCCCATCCTTGTTTATTAGATGCCCCCATACCCAGTACATTTCTCTGCTTTTGTATCATGTCATAATCCAGGTTCTTCTCTTCCAGGACCTCTTCCTGATGTCAGGCCCCCAAACTGAAATGGTTTCTGTAGGAACAGTGTCCTTCACAGACACAAACTCTCATGGTTTGTGGTGAGAGGCCATTTTGACTGACACTGGCATTTCTTGTTCTCTTAGCACTGCTCTGTCCCACTCACTGGTGGTCAAATGCTTAAGGACCTTGGTTAGAAATATGTGAGGAAGAAGAGGCATTTTAGAGTTCCAGGAATTAGGGCTGGGTGACTCAAGATGTGCAGCTAGGTGAGAAATAGGATAAGCACCTCCACACCTCCTTCCACTGAAAAAAACTCAAGCCATTTTAAAGCATCTTTTTTGGAAGACTTAAAATGATCTTATGGAAGACTGGAGTGTTTGATAGTCATTTGTAGTTGAAAAAATAATTGTGGAGAGACATCTGCCAGTGTTTGCAAAGAGGCTATTTCTTCCTTCAGAGCACTTTAGGAACCAGCCCTTTCACTGCCCAAGGCCTTGCTGAGCTCTCCTGGTCCCTCTGATCCTCAGGTGCTAATGCACACCTTGAACTCTTTACTGTGAATGGTTTAAAACACAACCAACCTCCAAATTCAGGACTGGAATCCTGAACCAGTCATCTCTGTAATTAAAAGAGACTGTGGTCAGCCCCTGGGGTGACTGGTAAAGCTGAACACCAGGTTCATAATGCTTACGAATCTTCTCTTTTATGTTTTTGTTAATGAAGGATAAATGTGAGACAGATTTCTTAATTCCTCACATACCAAGGAAGATTAGTATTTAGCCAACTTTTAAAAAAATAAGAATCCAGGATAAGAAGGGAAATAGTTTTTTCCAGCTTTTCTCCTGGTAAGGAGGAGTGCTGTTTTGTCATATTTTCTTTCTTTGCATTTAGCCAAAATTGCTATTGTTGCAAATAATGGCAAAAACACATTTGTTCACCTTTCATAAAGTAAACTCTAGGCATTCAACCCTAATTGTCACCTCTTGCTAAAAATGCACTTTTCCAGACCATTTCCAAGGTTTAGTTAGAGAACAAAAAGGCAAAAACATGCATATGGGAGACTGCAAATGCATTCTGACCATGAAAGAAGACCAAATGATTATTCATTAATTTAAATCTCTGTCTAAATGCAGGTACCTTTTCACAGATCTTGAGAAAGTCTTATGACAAATACAGAGCTTTGTTCATGCCTATGGTTAATTTAGGAAGCTTGTTCCATGACTGCCAACAATAGCAACTTTAGTAAAATGCAAAATTCATCAAGAGTTGGAGGAAGCTCAAATAAAGTGAGTGAGTTTTGGATAAATAGCTACATTTCTAGTCTGTGTCCTAAGCTGAAAGCCATCTCTGGCCCCTCTAGATTTGCTTGGTTTTAGTTGTTGTGTTTCAAAATTAAAGGGTCTTAAATTATGTTCATTGGCCTGGTTTTAGATTCAGGCAGGTGTACCTGTGTGCAGTGTTGTTACCTTCAATAATGTAGTGTAAATGGAGAAAGAATCCACTTCACTACCTTGTTTTGGTTTGCCCTTCACGTATTTCATGTGCTAGGTGAGGCTGGATCTAAATTCTGCATCAACACCCTCTTGTTCCTGAAGGACCCTGGGGAATCCAGTGATAAAATGGGAATTCTGTGGCAGCTACAAATAAGTTCAGGTCCAATTCCTTTGTACTGAATTAAATATGTACATGAATAATACAATTGGTACAGTAAACCTTGTAGTTTACATCATCAAATAAAATTCTTAAAATGTGTTCCTTACATTTCCAACATGCCACCAAACTTTGTTTCAATAATGTATGTCTGCACTGTAAAAGCCTTCTACAGAAAAATATAACAAGATGGATTTTATTTTGTTTTTGTTATGTTCTGTATGTGAAATAACTTGGCTCCTGGACACCTGGCACGTGTTATAAAATCAATCACAGAAATGTCTTGGGTTGGTAGGAACCTCCAGGAACATCTTGTTCTAGCTCCTTGTCATGGGCAGGGACACTGTCCACTGTCTCAGGCTTCTCAGAGCCCCATCCAACCCGGCCTTGAGCTCTTCCAGGGATGGGGCAGCCGCAGCTGCTCTGGACAACTCTGGACAAACTCTGCCAGTGCTCACCACCCTCACAGGGAGGAATTTCTTCCCAGTATCCCATCCAAACCCACTTTGTCAGTGTGAAGCCATTCCCCTTGTCCTGTTTCTCCAGGCCCTTGGAAATAGTCTTTCTCCATCTGTCTTGTAGGTTCCCTTCAGGTTCTGGAAGGCTCCAGTTAGGTTACCCTGAAGCCTTGTCTTCTCTTGGTTGAGCAATCTCAATTGTCTCTAAGTGCTGACTTGCAAAGAGCAATATTTCACTTTTAGACTGACCTTTGCTGTATGTTGCAGTTGTTTCTGAGGCTGTTGATGCTGTGTAACACCCTGGAACAGGGGATGCCATACAGGCCCCAAGTCAGGGCAGGCTTGGATCCCAGAGGTGAGCCATGCATAAACTCATGTCCAGGAGAAAACTTCTTTGGAGAAGAGAAGCAACGGGAAAGGCAGGGATTTGTTCACAGCTGCAGCAGCAGAGCTGGCTCTGCAGGGCCGCTGCTTTCAGACACTTTCAGTGTGCAGCAGGGTGACACAAACCCTCTTGGATGGTCGTTCCCCTTTTGATTTTAAGAAGAGGTGTAGTATTTCACAGTGACTTCCTTAAGAATAGTTCTAGAATATGTTTTGCAGTGTAAATTGCAAAATTTATAGGAATGTGCTTAAAAGTTATTTAAGGATCCCTGTCCATTTCCTAGTGGTACAGATACTTAGTGTGTATATATACTGAACCTAGTGGGTGGCCACATAATTAATGAAATCTCTCCAGGACTTGGTAATGGGCTCTATCATTTTCTTTCTGGTTAATAAGAAAATGACTGGGCTTACAGAAAAATTCAGCTGGAGTTTTTCAGCTCTGGAGCTAAAAGCACTGTTTTAAGTCCCACTTTAATGTGAACATGGGTTCCAACGAAACACAAAAGCAGAATATGTCAGTCCAGCAATATGGTGTTTCACCTTTTATAACATGAAAGCAATGTTATTCTGCTTATAATTCTTGTACCAGGGCAAATTATCCATTTAGGTTTTATTCTTCTCTGTTTTCCAGTATCATAGAAAGGTAGAGATTTGGTCAGGTCAGGTCCCCTTGTTCTTCATTCTTAATGTGAAGAGTAGTATCTGTCTTGGATAGGGTCCTCGTGTGAAAGAATTAGCCTCTTTTTCTACAATGCCATTTAAAATGTTTCTTTTATAATTAGGTTTAAATTTAGGCAATGAATACAGGCAGAGACTCAAGCTTGGTACACTCAAACCAGGAAGGGAATATTATTTGGGATGTGTATCAGGGTCAATATATAACAGCATGCCTGGGCTCCTACCCTGTTTGCCACAAGTCACTGACTCTACATAGAATTAGTTTAAACAGCAGAAATCTTTATTACTGGGGCAAACCCATCCTTTGTGTCTGTGGGTGGAAATTCCCATGATTTCAGTGTGACTGACCATTGCCTACATGTGGATGTATTTACTCCATGGGAAGGGAGCTCTGGTCCACAATTTCAAAAGTGGGTGTTCAGCAGAGCCTTGTATAATATTTTTGCACTCACTCTCTAACATAAAAGATGATACGAGGCAGTGGTATTGGCAGGACTTGCTCACACAGATGTTGTTGGTAGTTTAGATAAACAGTAACACCTAGGGTGCCAGATGTTGTGATTCATCCCTGGTGCCTGCCAAGCTGTAATTCATATTCCATGAGGGGCTACTGGTTATTTATTTCTCAGCCCACCAGAAGTTTAATTGACTATTTCTCCACCTATTTTCATTTTCCCCTCTGCTCTTTCTTTCTCTCATTTACTTTTCTTCTACCTACATTAATATTCATTTTGGCCTGAAGCATGGAGAAATCCCATCAGCCACCCAGAGACCAAGTACCCTAGGCCAGACTATCCCACTTAAGACTTAGTGATAGTGTCCAAATAATTTTGCATTTTCCAACTGAGGTGGGTGAGAGGAGCAGATGAAAACCTCTGCCAAGAAGCTTTCTGTAATGGATAAGTCAGGTAGCAGATGCCCAGCCCAACCTTTGGTGTGTAATTAGCTGATTCAATATCCAAAAGAAGCAGGTAACTGTTGTGATTTGTGAATCCTCTGCCAGGGCAGATAGTTTACAGCTTGCAGATATTTCTCTGCTGAGGGAGGATATTGTGAGCTCTGAGCAGTAAAACACTGTTTTCTTAGTATTCAAAAGGAATGGCTGTTTTTTTTCTTCAGGGATGTTCTTGGCATTGTTCGTGTTCTTTTCTTTGCTATTTCTTGCAAGTATTGTGAAAACTATTGATACAGTATGCAAATTCAATGCAGGAAATGTAATGTTATATAAGTGCAATTATCCTTTTATTCAAAGATGTTTTTATTTGTCCCTACATATTTTAGTCCTATAAAAAAAGATAAACACAATTGTATACATTGTCAAAAAGAAAAAAGTCAGAGGAAGATGGTCTAAAGATCATACAGTAAAAAGAAATTGAGGAATTAGAGAAACAATAATAAAAGGAAAAATATGGATATCACTGGAAAGGCACAGAATGGGACCATTTCAGGAAGAAAAAATATGCCTGGCTGTTGCCATTCGAGGAGAACTAGACATGGAAAGAAGAGAATGGAAAATAAGATCAAAGCTGTAAAGCCATTTCTCCTCCCTTCTTTTCAGTGTCATTTCATAAGGAATACAGGGAGAGGGGGAGGTGAGGGGAAGGGGGCCAGGAATCCTAGCAACCAAAATAGTATAGATACAAACACCTTTAAAATGTACAACTGCCAGCAAAAGTTCTCAGAGGGTCAGCTCATTCCTTCTGTTCCTAGGCCGAGCAGGATGTGCTCACAACAGCACCATGACTTAGTTTTCTTCACTTCCTAAAGTGGAAAGTTATTGTTTTTATGGCTGCAATATTTTGATACACAAATATTCCTGTTGAATGTTGGGGAATGAAAAAAATTGCTTGGATGTAGATAATTTGAAGAAACAGCTGGAGAAGTACAGGAGGAAAGGAAAGAGTATTTCGTACAAGTTGTTAGGGTTCTTTTTTTATACTCTGTCAAAATTTTCCTTTCTTTTCTAAAATCTGTGTGTTTCTTCCAGTAAGCTTTTTTTTCCCCCAAGTTGAATCTCTCCTTATTGTTTTCATTCCAAACAGGATTTTGGACAAAAGTCACAGGAACTCTGTGTAGGAGATCCTTTTCTCTTCATTGTGTTAATTCAATTTGCCTATTTTTTTTTGCTGTCTATCCCACACATGACATTCCCTATTGAACCATTTCTTCCTTGTCCTTTTTTTTTTTTGCTTCATTCTTTTTCCTTTTTTTTTTTTTTCCTGCTCAGCACTTTCCAGTAAATATCTCTGTTCTTCACTGCCAGTACAACTGGAAGGCAGGTGTTGGTTCCTTCCATTCACTGACAGGAGGAATATTTTATGGCAGAACCCAAAACTGGTCAAACAACAAGCCCACAAATGAAATCCTCACCATCACAAGTGCCAGTGACAGTGAAGGTGCCAGTTATCTCAAGTCCTGGACTTGGCAGGAAGAGATGGAGCCATAATTCACCACTTCATTGTAGCTTGATGCTTTTGGTCCCAGTAATTTCTTTAGCAGGGTCACTATTTTAGGAATGGAACAGTAACATATTGCTGTCTGTAATTGCCCAGGAGAAGCTGACAGTGGAAATGGAGAGTGCAATTGTTGCTAACTTTGAAGAGGGCTCCAACTGCACTCACATAAAATGCAGCAATGGAAGCAAATTTACATGCAAATGAATCCAGTCCAGTGTGGATGTTGATTCACTGAAGCTAATAACAGTTCAGCAGATTGTAACAAAGAATAATGGAAGAAATTTCTACAGGAATGACAAAACTGAAATCTGCTCTAAGTATTTAAGGTCATGTAAACAGTGTTTTTCATATTGCAAAACCTGTCACATAATCTCTCAATCTGAATCCTTAAATTCCTTCTAGAATCCAACCCCTAGTTCACCCAAAACAATGCTTATATATTTTCTAATTGCATATAACTACTTCAGGCATTACAAGCATCAGTCCACATACTCAACACACATTTTTAATTGGCATAAGTTATTAAGAGTATGGTGCAGTATATTTGATTGTCTTTGAAAGGATGAGTGCTCCAATGAGAAAGGATAGTATTTGGCTAGAGAGCAGTAGACAGCTCCAGCTTCCACAAACAAAGTGTATCAAAAGCTAAATCGGGGCAAGTTGCATTCCAGAACAAAGTGATGGTATGATTAGAACCTGTATGTTCTCCTTGTGTTCCTGCTCCCAGTGGGGAAAGATCTTCTATAGATTGCTCAGAAAAGATTAAAAAAAAATGCTTGCCTTTTTTCTAAACCAACAGTAACATGATAATATAACAAAGAAACATTTTGGACAACATCAGAGTCTAACAGGGCTGAGGAGAAGGAGACGGACTGAAAACAGATGAAACACAGGTGTGGATTTAGACTCAGCCATAGTTTTGTCTTGTAACATGCTCATGGATAAGAATCTATGCTTTTCACTTTCTTCTGCTCTGGAGGGCTGGGACAGAGATGTTGTAAATGAACTACAGCACAATGGACATCTTGAAGGCATGATTGATGTCTTGAAGGCACAATGCCTCTCACAAATTGATTTAGTTGCTGGCAACCACAAAATACTTTCAGCCCTGGATTCTGCAGAACCCTTTTGAGAAAACATGTAAAATTTTGGGTTCCTTTTTGATTTTCAGAATGCAGAGACAAAGATCTGCATAACTTCAGGGTATGCAGAATTAGGTACATAAACAGAAAGTGAGAAAAAAATTATTCAGGGGGTTTTCTGTTATTTTTTTCCTCAAAAATGAGTCTTTTCATCCCTAACTTTCTATGTGAAGAATGGATTTCAAACTCTGATCTGCTCTGGGACACTAAGGGTAGCAGCAGGATGTAGCTGCTCAAGAGCAAGCAGTACAGACCATGCCAGTTTTGTATCTGGGGAAGTTGAAAAGAAAAAGGGGAGTGGGAGTCAGTAAACCCTCTATTGACCAACTTTGCCAGCACAATCCCAAAGTGCAGGGGAAAGCTGGAACACTGATGCTGGGAAAGAGGTCCCTGCTCCTCTGGCTTACCTGTGGAAGAAGGGTATTTTCCAAACAGCTTTCTTGGCTCCCTTGTCTTCATATGCCTCCAAATATGGGTCAAAAAGCAAGGAGAAACTGCTCAAATGTAATTTACTTTGTTACAAGAGGGTACATTAAGTTGCTTGTGTGTCCATAATCAAGTCTTAGTGTGTTTTAACCCACTGACAGTCTTCTTCATGCAGATCAAATATTCCAAGCTGTAGTGCAGCTGATAGATATTTCCATGTACACAGTTGTTATGAGCATGATTAATGCTTGGATACACTGTTTGCATTTTCCAGTGCGATGTGTAGGATTACAAAGCCCAGACTATCTCATGTGTAGCCAAAGTCCAAATAAGCTTTGGTTTCTCTGTTCCTGAAGAAAAAACTTTGACAATAGAAGAAACAATTGCTTAGAAACAGTATACACTTTCTAAAAGATGCACTGGCCTACAAAAGAATATGTTTCAAAAGTTTACACTGTTTTTACAATGCTTTTGGTGTTTTATGCAAGCTGTCATATAATGGAAATAATGGCCTCAGGGACATGTTTATCTTGGGTTTATCCCACTTAAAATACATTTAGCCTTTAACTGTTCCATAGGCCAAAACCACATCAAATGGGCCAAAGATGGAATAAACACACACACTCCTGAGGTCATTATCACTTCATTGTAGTTTTGCAGAAGAAAAGGAAAACAAGCACTGTCTCTTTGTGTTGCTTTTGGGACTCAGCATGCCCAAGCAATGGTGTATACGCTATTTTATAAATATTTTATTTTTAGGGATGTGCTTTGCTTCGTCTTTTTTTTTTTTAATATTTTTTTTCCTCTGCAACTTATTAATTGTAAATTCTTCTCTGTTAATAATTTAATCTTGAAAACATTAAAAAGCTGGAATTGTAGAAATTACAGTTGCCAGTGCAGTATTAATAGCTGGCATTCTCCACAAAGGCAGGCACAGATGGAAACATTTTAAGAAGAAGCAGAATTAGCATGGAGAACCTACTCCTTTTATGAGCTGAATCCTGGAATAGTGGATGGGGTTCTGTTTGTGAACAAGTAAATGAACTTTGCACTCCAATGCTACAAGGCAGTTACTGACCAGTAGAATGTATACAGATCAATGCTCTTCCTATTACTCCAAAAAAATGGTAGTGGAAAACAAACTCTGCCATCTTACTGTTAAGAAAGGCTTACTTTTTCTTCTTACTTGACCCTATTTTTAACATGAATATCATAGCTTACCCCTGTCATGTTCTGCCACAGTCACTGTGGACTATAAGTGATGAAATTTTACTCATCTTTTCAGAAGCTTTAGTTTGCTTCCTGACCTTTAGTGAGGAAGGGGGAGGAAAAAAGATTTCTCTGAAGCATTCAACTTAAAAGCAAAATGCCAAATATTTGTTCTGTTGAAGTCATCAGAAATTTTAAAAATGTATTTAATATGGTGAGGATTTCACTCTACACCCAAAGGGTACTTGGACTCAATGCTGTGAAATAGAAGCCTGTGGAAAGCTGCAGATTTTGCCTCTGCAAAGCCATCCAGAACAAGCTGAACTTCATGGCCTTCAATGGAAAAGAATGTCAAAAGTCCTAAGCTTTTTACATTTTAGGCAAATTGTCTGTTTAATTGGCTTTTTTTCCTTTGGGTGTTAAAAGGTGAAAACAACATGGTTTGACTTGTGGGTAGATGAGATGACCCTGGCTCCTAGGGGAAGGGGTGTGTGTGCTAAAGGGAGCTGTGGGCACTCGTGGCTAGGGCCAGCTGAGGATACCCAAAATTCGGAGCAGGCCAGTAAGGTCCTGATTTCCACAGAGTCTGCCCCAGGCCCAGAAGCTGCAGGGAGGTGGGGATATCTCCTCAGGAGGAGCCTGGAGCAGCATGGAGTCTCTGCAGGACTGCACCTGCTGCAATCCCAGGCACTCTGAGGAAACACACCAGTAGCAAACTTGCCTGCTGGTTTCTCTTACTGGTACCTGCTTACAAGGCATTCAGAGGGGCAAGGATTTCCTACAGATGACCCAAACAGCTGTCTGTTGTTCCAGAAAAACACCTCCTCTAGAGCTAATACCCACCCCTAGTTAATGGCCCTAATTCCACCTAGAATCTTCATTTTCATCATAGAGATACTAGCAACATGTGTGTGGTTTCCACCTGCACCCAGAAGGGTGACAAATGTGGAAGGGGAAGAAATTAAGGTGTCTGTGATTGGAAACAAACAAAAGTATGTGGGAAGGAATCTCTTAATCCTTTCTTCCCCCTCAAGTCACAGAACTGTGGGAATGACTGTTTCACCTGGGGCCTGTTTGGGGCAGCTCCTGCCCCTGTGGGCACCCCCTGCTCCCCAGCTGCACACCCGAGGCTGCTCGCCAGCCCTCTGCCTCCTGCCCCTGGCTTGACCATGGACCTTGATCTCCAACTCCTTTCCTCCTTGTCCAGATGTGGAATGGACAGGAGGAGAGCAGTTCTCCTGGAGGGCAGGAGGAGAGGAGCTGGGGACTCCTGCAGAGCAGGCTGGAGCTGTGGGAGGCTTTCGAAATGTCTTTACGTGTTGGACTCATTTTCATTTCCAAAATTCAGTGTTTCTGGCAGTGCTTATTTTTAGTTCAAAGTTCTATTTAACAGTTTTCGAGATTGGGCAGTGTAGTAATTTAGCAGCCCCTTTGTGAAGGGAAGAAGGCTGCAACTTCTACATCACTTTTAATATTTGTTGACCATTTCAATTTTGTAGCACACGGACATTTAAATATTCTGTTTGCTGTTATTTTGACACCTTCCTTTTATTTGCATATTTTTAATCTGTGAAAATATAAAACTTGATGCTTGCTATTTAGAATCTGGGGATTAGAGCTGATTTTTCTTTGAGAGCGGGCCTGGATGTACCTCAAACACGGGTGAAAAAACTGGGCTGGAGGTAACTGGAGAGTGTGCCTTCCAGAGAGGTGATCAATCAGTATTTTCTGAGTTTGAGCTAAAATATGTATCAAGAACTTTTCCTCTACCACTTTTCTCTGGTCTAAAAGAGAAAGCAAAATAAAATTTATTGTTATGCTGTAGTAATTAAAGGTTTTTCAAAAACATACAGAAGTTGATAACCAGCTTTGTTTTAAAATAATTGTCTTGGATTTGAGAACTCATCTGCCTTGTCTCATCTCTGATACCTGATCTGTACCATGGAATATTTTGACAACAAAACATGAAACCATATATCAATGCAGTCATGAATCTCAGCCCAAATGGGTAAAAATATTTGCAAACTATAGAGCTTGGCATGGTTTCAGTTCTTAATTCCAAATGAGACCAGGCAACTTTCAGAAGTGGAGAATGACTTCCCATCATGATTTTTTTTTTAAACAAAAATACAAAGTAAAATTCCAAAGTATGAAATTCACAAAAAAAAGGTACACTGAAGAAAATATTTAGAGTTACCTAGAATGATCTGAAGGCAGAATTATGCAGGACTGTGTTTGTGAACACAAAATCACACAGCATCTTAAGAGACTACCAGACATATTCCCCTACAGTGGTCAAAAACCCAGAAGATCATCTCTTTCATTGTGTTTTTTTCTTTTGACATATCTTTTTCTGTGGAAATCATTACTGTGTTACTGCTCTTCTTTGATTTCTGTGCTTTACAGCAGTTCACCTGTGGGCTACCTCTGCCTTCTCCCAAAGAGCAAATCTCCACAATGTTCAGGAATTATTACAGCCTGCATCTTCAATATTTGAACAAATGGGTGAGAAACTGCAGTATGGCTGGGCAGGATGGTGGTACTTCACTGTTGGCTTAGAAAAGTTCACATTAATGATCTTGCATTCAGGATTTAACCACAGCTGCAGCGTTATTGGGTACAAAACTGAGTTTCAAGTCTCACATGGAAAGTTGGTCAGGGACAAAGTCAGTTTCTGTGGCCTGCAACTAAAAATACAATTTCCTCCTCTTGCCAGAGGAAGCCTCCCCTGGTGCACAGAAAGGAATGGTGCTCTCCAAAAGGGAAATGGAAGTTGCTTTAACTTTTGTGATTTTCTGAAAATGTATTTGATTGTTATGTGGCTTTCCACAAGACAGTCCACATCTTAACACCAGAATTAGTTGGCACCTTTGATCTTCTCTGGGGATATGTTGTCAAAGATTCACTTGGAATTTAGCTGTGTGGCCAGTGTAGAGTCAACAGAATCTGGATGGTGATATCGGTTTACTGCTTTGAAAATGTACCCTGTTGTATTTTAAAATATGCTGTCTTGTTACACAGAAATAGAGAGGATTTTTCTGATACCTTATTGAGATAGAAGATGTGGGGCTTTGCGTATTTTTATTTTCACTGCATCTTCTTTTGATTAGCTGTCCATTTTTTGTTAAGCAATAATAGGAAAACATTTCTTTGGGTTTTTTTTCACCTCCAATCTTCTCTATAAAAGTAAAAGAGAGAGAATTTTAAAGACCTGTCCTGTGATTTCTTTGATTAACATTTAAAATTTGGATGTTGCTTTATCAAATTAATGTAACTTTGAAGAAAGGAAAAAGGAAATACTGATTTTTCATAATATATTTTAATTAGGATGAGTGTTTGAGTCTTTTGAGTCTGTCCCATGCATGTTTTCAGATCTCTCTCATCATCCCAGAATCAGAACTCTAATTACCACCCATACAGATCAACTTGTATTCTGAGGATATCAGAAAATACATAATGAAGGGTTCTTCTTTTTAATTGCCTCCTTATAACGCCTGCTATAGTTTCTATTGCCATCAATGTGCCTGCACTGCTCTTGCTGTGTTTTTGTTTCCTTTGTTATAGGTGAGCCTGTTGGGTTACATCTGTGAGAGGATCTGTGCTTGAGCATCTCTCTGTTCTCCCTCAGCTTCTAGCAGAACTCGTGTGGTTGGGCAGCTCCTGGCATGTGTGGGTACTGAGCTTTCCTTTCTGTCTAGATCAATGAACTTATGGGAATCTCTTTTTTACTGGAGATTTTCAGATCCAACGTTCTGCGGATGTTTGTTTTCCTGCAGTCCTGATTATCAGGGCATCAGGCCTGCAGAGGTTTGGTGTTGTGGTGATGACAGAGATCTCAGCTGTCCCAGCCAGCCCCTAGCTAGGAAGAAAACCACAGATTCACTTTTTAAGAAGTGCTTGCAGCCCTTAAGGGGTCAGTGTTTCCAGTGCTTTCCTGCAGTCTGCTAAAAAGGTAGAGAAGCAGGGAAGGAAATTGCCCACACCAGTAAATTAGCAACTAACTCTATGACTGAAAGGCCATGAGTTGGAATGAGTCGGGTAAGGTGCTGCTTTTCACAGAAAGAAAGAAGGCTTTGAAAACCTTTTTCTAGGGAAAAGGAATGTAAAGACAAGAAATGGCACAAGATGTGAATCTGGAGATAAGGTTGTAAGAGGAGATAAAAATAAAAAAAAGGATAAAATATTACAGGCAAAGACTAGCAATAAGAGTGTCTAATCTGCATTTTGGATTTGGCAATTTTATATTGGTTGTCAGGAGAAATTAATGTATTAATATGTTAATTTTTTTTTTTTCATTTCAATTGATGACTAGAAACAGGCAGTGACCACATTGCTGTTCTTCGTAAATACATTTTCCCCACTCCATATATGCTGAACTGTGTTATGTTAAAAAGGTAAAGTTACCTATGTGTGAACTTGTTACTATATATTCTCATTCTCTAAGATGATCTAGGGCTTACTGGGTGTTCTGTGGTAATATTCTCAATACCTGGACTTTGGCCAGTCTGTGAAATTACAATTCTTATGACACTCTCATTCAGATTTCCACATTTTGTTTGCAAGTGGATGCATTTCAAGAGTATGGTACAATTCTGTATTATACCAGCTTATCTCCAGTCTGCATTTGGCACACAGTGGAATTATTCCATAGACTTCAGTGGACTTTGCATAATTTTGGACTGCTTATGAGAACCATGGATATGCATAAAAATATATAAACACAAAAATGCACCATATATACTTTTATATAAGACTTTTGCATGTAACAGTGACTTTCTACCTGAAGGTGTTGTACAGGTTCCCTTACTTGGTTTCCCCAGGGAAGCAGTTTTTCATAAGTAGGGTTATCCAAGTCACTTTACTGAACTGAGAATGCAGAATTGCTCAATGTAATTGAAAAACTGGCAGCTTCTGAGGGTAATGATCTATGTTCACCTCCAGCCAAGTGTCACAGAAATGCACTTTAAATTCTTTTTTTTTTAGAGGAAGTCAGAGGCTCTAGCTAGTAGAGAAATTTGCATTCAGAAAGTGTTAATAAAATTTCTCTAGACAAAAATTTTAAAATAGACATTGAAATTGTTGACGGCACCTTGCTGTCCAAGCCAAACTTCATTCAATTGTCTCTACTTTCAAGGGAAATTATTTCACAACAGATTTGACTAGAGATTCACTAATATTCACTACTTTTGGCACACTCCTGAAATCTTCACTATGTATCTGGAAAGACGATGTGTATGTCAAATCCCTGAATTCAAGAGGCATGCTGAATGCTGGATTAAGTTAATAGCTATGATATGGCAATCTATATAATTCATCAAGTATTTGAGAAATAAATGTGCTGCTGATACACACTGAATTTGGTTCCATTCATTTTTTCATTCTTCTGCTTAGCAAAAAGCAAAAGGGTTATTTTTTCTTATTTGTTAATCCTCCTTTCCAAAGATTTTTCTGTCTTTTACAACATTTCTTGATAGTTTCACATTTTTCATTGACTGGAACGGAAGTAACCTGCTGCATTTAACTTGGGGAGTCAAAACAAGCATTGGGGTTGGCAGAATTATGGAGAAGATGCACTTTCCCCTAGTATGTTCATAGTTTTCTCTGTTAACTGATTTAACGATTTTGATAACACCCATTTATGGATGTACTTGTTAGGCAAGAGGATATCCATAATTTTAATCTCTATAACAGGCAGATTGAAACTGCATTTCAGATTCTTTTTATCTCTGTGACTTCAGAATGTGACATGTACCATCAAATTCCAGCCCATTTATTTGAAAGTTCTCTTACTGGAAGGAAACCTTTCCCTTGCTTGGGTGGGTGTTTGTGTTGTGCTGGGAATTTCAGAGAAAGCTTGGAAGGTGGGCGGTGTACAATGTCTGAGGTGGAGTGATGAGCACCTGGTAGTAGCTGAAGTGAAACCCGGAGTTTGGCTTTGGTTCTTCTCCAGCCCAGGACATCCCACAGCTGGGACTGGACAAACTATCTGCTGCTCAGTGACTCTGGCAGGGCATCCACAGGGAGGCATTCCTTCAGTCTCTTCATCACATTCTGTGCTTCCCCCCCCAAATTTTGGCAGAGCATGTCTAATATAGTTATTAATATTTCTTATGTCATGCCTAAACTTTGATGAGGTGTTTCATATTTAGAGGGTGTTTATCCAGTGGCTTTGCTTGGCAAATACAAGACCCCACAGACCACTTACTTTTTCAGAACATATCTGCAGGGCTTTGCTAAGCTCAGTATGCCAGGGCAGTGCTATGAGACTCCTGCAAAGCTGGAGTTCAGTGTTAAAAACAACAGTTTTTGACTTCCAGTCTTTTAAAGAGTTTGTTTCTAATATTTTTTTTTTTTGTGATTTCCAACTACGTTATACTCTGGCTTCCTAGACTAATTAATAAAGATAATTCAGAGCTTTGGAAGTTGGTTTCTGTTTGGCAAAGGGTTACCAACAAATGACACGGAGTCAGTGTGTTTTCTTAGCATAATTGCCACGTATTTCAAATGTAGGGAAGAGTCAGATCCTCTGAGCAGAAGCAGCACATTCAACTCACAGATGGTTTTCTCTTTGCCAATGCCTCAGGCTAGGCATCTTTCCCTCATCCTACCAGACCTACACTGACTATCTTGCCTTCCTTGCTCTCCAGAATCCATGCAGGCTATGTGAAAAAAGATGTGTCCTCAGTGATTGTTCACATAACAGTGCTTGCAGCTTGGGAAATCCAATTGGATTAGCAATCCCTCCAATCCATGTGCTCATTTCCAGTACCAGGAGTTTACTGCTCATTGATTTACCTTCCTATTCAGAGAGACCTACCATTCTCTCTGCTGCCAGGGCAGCATCAAGGAGCAAAAATTACTTTATATCAATATTCAGCCCCTTAAGAAAGGGGTGAATTGGCATATTCAACAGCACTTGACATATTGCCAGTATTTTTGCCCATGTGATTTTTTGACTTGTGACCCAACACAGCATTAGTTGCTTTGAAATAAAAGCATGCCCATTCCAGAAAGCTCTTAGCATTGTATCTTGATTTTATTTATGTTTTTATACTAACTTGTATTTTTATACTAACTTTTACCCTTGTAACTTGGGAATTATTTTTCATTTCATTGTAAAACATCTAAGATATTAGATAAGTGACACATAAATATTATTGTTATAGATCTTTGTGTATTTCTGAGTGCAAACTTGAACTTGCATTTGACAAAGAACATTTTGTTCTACCCATTTATACTGTTTGTTGGTATTTGCCATTTATAGAATTTTGTAAGACCAGTTAACTCCTGGTTATAATGCCAATATATGCACAGCTCAAAAGTGTTTCCTTCAGATGAGACACAAACATGCGTGAGAGGAAAAATTGGTGGAAATATCATGAAGCCTTGGGTTGGTTTTTGTCAGACAGAGAATTGATTGCACCAGCAGGGATCCCCCTCCCAGCTGCTGTAGCCTGGGTGTCCCCAGCCAGCAGCCCCTGTTCCCCTGTGGTGCCAGAGCCCCAAAGTTCAAGTGCCAGCTTTGGGATGGGGGAGTTTTTAAATGAAGTGATCTCTTTGTGTTTTAAGAGATCAATGAACCCCAAACCCAGTTTGGTGTTCCACTGATTTGAAAAATTTTTCAAGGTTGAATTTGCTAAAAATAGTGACAAATTACATTAACTGGAATTAATTCATGCTGTTCATTTTTACTGGTAACGAGGGGAGAGACACAGGCAAGTTAATGTCCCTCTGTTTCACAATGATTCAGTGCAACTAGAAAACCTGTTATTTAGGAGATAATTTTAGTTTGCTGTTGAGGTTACAAGGCAGTAAATGGCTCCTTGTTGCATCCTCAGAGTTTACCCAGCTCATTTATGAGGCTATTTATTGTCCTGTGTACTTAGAACCAAGCTAAATTATCACTACAGTATCAAATCTGCATTAACTCCCCTCCCTTTTCATTCATCCCTTCCTTTATTTCTTTTATATCTTTTTCCCCACCAGATACAGCAAAGTGCTTACTTCCTCTGTATTGCTTTTTCAAATAGAATCAGAGCAAATAATATGAACATTTTACATGTTAATTGCTGATGGTTTTTATTAGTTCCTTGATTTTAATTGTTTAAAATTTTGTAGGGTTCTTTTTCCTTGGGGAAAAAATGTGCTCTTGGTACAATCAGTTTTGTTAGAAGGATAATTAATTGCTCGTATGCAAAGTGAAGTGGTTAACTTACTCTGTTTTGGGTCACAACCAACTTATAAAATCCTATTTATATGAAAATTGTCCAAACTTCAGATTCCCTAATGATAGTGGAAAATATTCTTGTAACAGTCCACATACCTTTGCTTTCTCTGAAGTTGGATAAACACTGTCCAAGGGGTTGCAGGGTGTGATACTTTCTAAGTTTTACAGAAACAGAAAGTTTTTCCATAGTTTTTAAGATTTTTTTTCTAAACATTTTATGCTGTGATATCACTTGGTAGAAATTGTCTGTGTACTTTTTCTTGTGTTCCACTTGTAGACCATAGTTTTCTAAGTTCAGCTCCTTTGGTGTTTCTTTCTTGGTACCCCAGAGATTACTCCTTATTTAAATGCCTTTTATGATGGATGCCTGCCATATACCTGACATGGCCAACTGGTATCCAAAATAAAGCCAATAAATATATCACCAGTTGGGCAGGTGCTGTGGACAGCAGTCATAGAATGAAGGAGAGCTTGGTGAAAAATCCATATGAGATCAGCTATCACTAGGCCCTAGCCCCTTATTTAGGAATATTCCAGACCTGAACAACTTCTTCTGAAGGCAAAAATATTATGTTGGCTTATGCAATTTTTCTTTTTGTGAACATTTTCATTTTCACTTAGAAAAAAAAAAATTGTCTTCCTATATCAGTTCATATCTGTAAATGATTGCAGCAGAGCTGCAGCTGAAACCCAGTCACCTTTAAAAACCTTCAACTGTTTTAAAGAAGTTCTTAGCTGACTTTGGTGAGGCTGGTCTTGACTTCTGCAATTTATCCCTGACAACTTAGCAAGTCCTGGAAGCTCCTTTGTAAAATTTGGTCCTCATAAAAAGTAATTTAAAGTTATTTTAAGTAATGTGCTGTTTATAATTGCACATCAGGTGGAAGCAGGCATCAGGCACAGGTTTTCAGATCATTTAAGCCAAAAAATAGAAGCTCTTTCCAAGATAATTTGATGATGGTGCATCAGTAACACCTTCCCAATTTCCAGACTTACTGTATTCTTACTCATGGTTACAGTGGCTTTCTGTAGGGCTCATTTCCTTAGCTAAGCCCGGAGTGACTTGAATTCAGTTAAATTTGTCTTTGCATTTTGCAGATTATGATGAGTATAGTGTTAAGCAGAAGTGATTTAATGTTGAGCATCATTGATATACCGCTGGGAGATGTTCCTAACGTGAATACATAATGGCAAATACTCTGTTAAATTGCCCACAGACAAAGCCAATATGAACTCTCACTGTGGGAGGGCATCTGTGTGTTTGTATAAAGGAGAATAAACTGGAAACACCACAAGGATGCCAAGGTAGCAGGTTATAACCCCTTTATTTCAGCACCACTGACCTGCTAGTGTCAGACATACACTTCATAGTGTGGAACATAGACAGCTTTAATCATTTGGAGGCATATGTTAGCAATTACATTATCTCATTGGACTGAAATAGAACTTCAGTAATAATTCCAGTTGATGTTGAGGTTTTTGGTTTTTTTTAAGGGAAATGAAGAAATGGACTTGTTGATTCATGGGAGGAAAGAGTGGGGTCTATTTATTTTGCTTTAATCTGAAAGGGGCTAGGTTTGCATTAGATATTAGAAGAATATCCTTTGCTCTGAGGGTGGTGAGCCACTGGAACAGGTTTCCGAGAGCAGCTGTGCCTGCCCCGTCCTTGGAAGTGCTCAAGGCCGGATTGGATGGGGCTCTGAGCAACCTGGGATAGTAGAGGTTGTTCCTCCCATGGCAGGGGGCTGGACCTTGATGTTTAGTGTCCCTTCAAAGCTGAAGCTCTTTATGATTCTCTACAAGGTGAGAGTTATTTCCACCATTGTTGACAAAGATTGTATGTGGACCAACCAAAGACTGGAGAAAAGATCTCCAGAGCTGCCACTGGAGGGGTGGGCAGGGGAGCTGCTCCAGCTGCTGTGTGCTCCAGTTCCTGTTTTGTAGCTCAAAACATGGGTGTGATTAAGAGAAAGCACAAGTGCAAGAATATTTTCAATCTCTTCAATAGCCAGCTGTGGCTGAGCAGGCTGCATTCCAGAGCACAGGCATGGATATTTTTTTTTGTCACGTCCCTGTAGTCTGCAATTAATTTTTCATTGAATGGCTAACTCTGACTATTATAATGTAATCACTTACAGCTCTTGTGTGTAATTCATTAGAACAATAATGAGTTTCAATGAACAGGCTCCCCACCAGTGATGAACTCTGAATGATTCCTACAATAAAAATTAATTTGGAAGGGTGGCAGATGTAAGACGGATCATGGTATGCTCAAGATCTGTGCATACCTAAGTATAAATAATAAACACCCCTCAGGCAAATGTAAAACATTGCAGCTTTTTGTGAAGTCATTGTCAGAGGAGCTTCTCTGCATTCTGGTACTTTAAAGCAATAGTTGTCTCATCACTTAAGTTGTATTTTTTTGCATTTATTATTTTATTCTCCATACCACAGTTTTTGATAGCAAGTTTTCCACCTGTCCTGCATCCCAGTCAATAGTTAATCTCCAGAGTTTCAGGCAGCAGATTTGCTGGTGAATCTCACAGACTACCATGGAGGCTGCCGTTACACCCTCTGCTGTCACTCAAACCTCAGACTAAACCCAAGTTCTTTTGCTTAGGTGCATGCAAGGGAGAAAATTTCAACCAGATATTCTCAGGAGGTAGAAATACACAGAAGTTTACTGGCAGACTACAGAAAATTAAGTAACATTGGCAAAAGAATAACTGCAAGGTAATGTCACATTCAGCCTGTTGAGCATAGAAATCCATTCAGTGTTCTGTGAGAAGATTAGAAGAAAAGAGGGAGAAAAACTGAAACACAGGAAAAATATAAAAGAGCCAGAGCTGCCTGTTATCCTTCCTCTGGACTGCTGGTTTTCCCAGGAGCACTGCTGCCTAGGTTCTACATTTCCCCAAATGTAGGGAGCTGAGCAGCCTGCCAGCTGGCCAAGCAGGAGCAAAAAAATCCAAGTAGCATATTTACATTCAGATTGTTCTACCTTGGGAATGTTTTAGGTTTTTGAAACTAGAGCTATTTTGTGGGGCAAAAGGAAAAAAAAAAGCCTTTGGTTTTTCAGCTTTTTTATGTGTTGGGAGTTCCATTTTTATTCAGCCTCTGTGGTTGAATTATTAACACCTTGGCAATGTAGTTTTCAAAATAGTTTTTGCTGTGGAAAAATCTATTTTTAATGCATGTTACAAGTCTCTCAAAAAAAAAAAAAAGTTGAAATATGGATATTCCTACATATTTTGATTTTTCTGTGGAAAATGGGAGTTTGGTACTCTGCCTTGACTTGATTCCATTGAAGTATTAACCACAGAGATAGAGTCTTGCAATGCAGAGAGCTGCCTTTCTAATGGATGAGGAAGTCTTCGGAAGCAGACATGTGTCGCCCTGATTCTTAAAAGATTTTTCTAAAGCCTTCTGAGTTTACATTCTGTGGAAGAACTTTCCCACACAGTTTCTATAAACAGTATATTGTTTACATTCTTTCGTGGGGGTGGAGAAAGTTTGTTGTATTAGTACCATATCCAATGGTTTTGGAGAGGTGGCCCAGTGTCGGGCCAATCCTCTACCACCTTGGGAAAAGTATAAAAGATGGAGTCAGAAAATAAACGGCCTTTTCCTTTTACCTCACAATAGCAGTGGCTCGCGTGGTGGTTTCGCGTGTCCTACAGCGACAGACATGGGTTAAAATAATTCAGGTTGCAGATAGTTTGTGTTTCATGACAGCAAGAAAACTTTCCATAGTGCTTCTGATATTTGGAGGCAAAATAAATGATGAATAAATCTGGAATACTGGACCCTGTGTATAGAGTGGCTGGATTGGATTCTTGTTCTAGGATCTGTCCCCAGAAAATTTAGCTCATGTCCTGATTGCAATTTCAGTGTAGGTGTTACCGTTTATAGTTCCTATAGTTGGGCGCAGGACAGTGATCAGGACAGTGAGGGTCTTGCTGATGATGCAGAAAAAGGGAACTGTGTCACAGGCCATATGATGAAGGGAAATGAGTGTTTGAGGCAACTTTTAGAAGTTTGCAGTTTGTCCTGCAAAGATCTTCTGTCCTGGTTTGCTGCTGCTTCTGAAAGGTTGGTTTAAAAAAAACAATAGTTGCCACTGCAGCCAAGCTGGGATATTCCTAATTTTGTATTCTGACAGATAAAGATGAATTGATCGCTGAACTAGATGATAGCCTAGGTGCAAGCAATCATGAGCTAATTTTATTTGTTTTGTGCAAATAGAGTTATAGTCTTTTGTGCAGTACAGCACTATATTCTTGTATAAACTGTTCTAAAAACCCAGTTTCCCAAAGTAGAAAACAATCAGGGGTAAAATTGAGTGGGAGAAAAATTTGAACACAAGAATATGCAAGATAATTAGGAATTGTTCAGGAATGCTTTATTAGATACAAAAATACCTCAAATATAACCCCAAACCCAGGTCTGCAATCAAGAAAGGTTTCTATGGCTAAAAAATCTGACTAAAATAGAAGGAGAAGGAAATTACAACCCCTTTATGAAAGCAAGAGAAACCCCTAAGAACATTATGTAGCAAATGTTAAAAGGAGAAACCCATCATAGGGAACACAATCCAACATTTAGGAAAGAAAATCAACTGCTAGAAATAACCTAAATGCATCAATAAAGAGCCCTCTGCACTCAAGAGGATGCAAAATTCTGGAAAGAAGTTCCAATGCACATGAAGAACAAATCAAATCTCTGTAGATATCTCAGTGTTGGATAAAGATGACAAAATTTTCTAGTAATGTATATCAAGATGTAATAAATAGATGTTTTATAATTGTAAAGAATCAGGATTATATTTTAGCATGATACTGAAATACCTTCAGCTAATATTTAGGAGATTAAGCAGCAATAGCTAAAACCAATTATTAAAAGAATTGGCCAAGGAGTGTCCTGAAGTAAAATTGTAGACACTGAATTAATCTTTAAAGATGGGCAAAATGCCAGAGTACTGGAAAAAAAAGGCAATGTGGTTAGAATAATTTAAAAAGAAATTAAATAAATTGAAATAGGCTGAGCGGGTTAGTTAAGATAGGGATTCTGGGAAAAAAAATGAAAAACCTGAAGCAGACATTGCACAATAAAGGGTGCAATGATAGCTGCCTTGTTGCTGCATGTCAGAATGTTTGTATGTTATAAAAAAGGCTTTCTCAACCATACCTGATGTTCTCTTATTTTTGTTGTGTATTAAAACAACATAGTTGTCTTTATTCAGTTATTCTAAATATTTGACATAGTCCTGCAGGAAAAAAATATAGCACAACCCTAAAATAAGTCATGTTGATTTAAATAAATTTTGTTTATATAAAATAAATAGGATCTTATAAAATTGTCTCAAAAGGAAATAAGAATCTGCAATGCTACCCAGAGAAGGGATTAGTAAGGTTGGATTTGGTTAGCTGGTAGCTTTGTCTGGAAAGCACAAACCAGGTCCTGCCTTTGTGGAGGGAAGCAGGCCAGCCCTTACCCTGGGGCTGTGTAAGCTGACATGAGGAGCCTGTTCAAGCAAACATGCATTCTCATCCCGCTAAATGCATGTTCTTGTGTCCCAAACTAATGCAAATCGTGTTTTCAGTTTCAAGATCTGTTATGCAGCACACAAGGGCAGTAAGGATTCTTTAGAATAAATAAAAACTGGCTTATGTGAAACTTGAGTAAAAAACCCAAAATTATCTTTGGCTCTATATGCCCGAGCTTTTCTGTATGAATAGGAAACTGAAATTGCCATTGTATTCAGAATTAGTGAGATTATTTAAAGAAAACTGTGTGAGCTGGAAGATTAAATTGGGGAAAAAATTAAAAAGTGGTATGGAAGTTTCTTAGAAACTTCAGAAGCACAAATTTTCAAGTTATTTAAGACAAGGCTAAGGGAGATTGTTGGTCCTGAGCATCTGCATAAAGAAAAGAATATTAGGAGACAGGTGTTCATCTAACAAAATTAAGTAACTGAACAAATGGTACTGCAAGGTCCAGTAGCTAAAAAATTCAACCCAAATATTGATGAGGTTTGCACTGCAGAAGGTCAGCATTGCAACAATTTATATAAGGATACCATAGTTCATCTCCTGAAGCTTTTCAGCCTAGGATTTTTTTATACTTATAGGCTATATTTAAAGTTTACTGAACAAGTTTCAGTGAAGTTCCAGAGGTCATTATATTATCTTCTGTCCATTAAAACATAAAGAGATTGCATCTTGAAATGTTTGACTTTGTTGCAAAACAATTTGGCTGTTTTGTCCTAAAATGAATTCTGCATTAATTTCATGGATTATACAAATCTCAGAAAAACGATGGATATTCTCTTATGGAATTAAATGGAGTTTTCTCTGTTTTCTTTAGCATACACCTCTTTTATCTTGCCAACTCCAGTGACAGTCATGTGTTTCAGCTTAGAACTTCAGACTAACAAATGGAGGATGCTGTTAGCATCCTCTAACTTTCCTTTTGAAGCCTTTCTGTGGGTAAAGGGGAGAAAAAAAAGCAAGACCATTATTTTTCTGCCTTCTCTCTGTCTAACCAGGAGCTGCTCCAGTATTGTGACTGTGTACAAAGCAGTAAATTCCCAGTATGCATGTGCAAAAAGTCACATATGGGTTGCTCTTTTGTGCAGTTCTGGAGCACATTTTGTGGCCATATGTCGAGACAGTTGAAGTAATGCTGGAATAAATGACTCCAGAGGTGTCAGGAGGGTGAACTCTCTTGGTAGATATCAGTAATTACTTATCATGGACAGGGATGGGGCACATTCTTCTGGGCAGAGCTTGGATCCCTTTGCTGTCTGAGAGAGTTGACTGAAAACCTGTTCTGGTGTCCCTGAACAGAAGCAGATCCAAAGCGGCGCTTAAGCATCTTGCAATGCTGAAGATGTTTTCAGTAATACCCTACTGTATAAAACAGATTTTTTGGGTCTGAGGGTGAAACAAGGGTCAAACAAAAGAAATCTAATGGTATAGTGTTAAGAATAGAATCCAGTTTAATATTTTCTCAGTCTACATATTTTTCTTTTCCAGCAGTACACTTTAATAGTTTCCACACACAAGGTATGATTGTTTTATGAATTTCTCTGGAAGTGGTATGGCACGTGGCTGCCAGCAGTGATTCTCCTGTGTTCCCATTTCCACCACTCTCAGAAATGCATAAGCTTGCAGTAATGAGGGCTTCATATGACAACAAATCCCTTCTCTGATTGCAGCAAAGTCCTATTATCTTACAGATGAATCAATTGAAATCAAGAAACCATGTAAATATAATGACTTTTTTCTGTCCTTCCCCACTTTTCCTGTCTTTAGTGATTGTCTTCCTCCTTGGTCTTGCAAGCAGGCAAGACATTAATACTGAATTTGTGGGGGTGTTCCCATGAGAGTTTATTTCATAGACATTTATGAATATGACTAAGACTTTAAATCACATAACTTTCACATGCCTGGCTGGGTTTTATCAGGTGTTAAGGTGAGCAAAGCCACCAGGTCTTTAGGTTTACAAGCAGGGACTGAACTTCAACACACTGGTGCTCCCTTCAGGTGGCTGTGAAGTCACAGGGACAAAGATGCTTGCACAAAATGGATGGATAAATGTTTTGTTGTACTGAAATTAGGATCAGTTAGGGGATGAATTTAGGAAGAAATTCTTTGCTGTGAGGCTGGTCAGACCCTGGTAGAGGGTGCCCAGAGCAGCTGTGGCTGCCCCAGGATCCCTGGCAGTGCCCAAGGCCAGACTGGATGGGGCTCTGATCACCCTGAGACAGGGGAAGGCGTCCCTGCCCATGGCAGGGGGTTGGAATGAGATGATCTTTCAGGTCCCTTCCAACCCAGACCATTCTATGATTCTATGGATTTTTTGTATTTGAAAAACATGTATTTTTTTAATGTATCTTTGTAAGTCTGCAGTGCATCTCCAAGAAATAGCACTATTGATAGCATTTCATCTATCTCTGTAGGGTACTGATATGTTTATTTGAGGTGGACAGATGTGATCCTCTTCATTTCAGAAAAATATTGAAGCAGATCCATGAGTTTCTGATCTATTTAATGAACATTGTAACTTTTCTTAAAGGGTCAAGAAATAAGAAAAGTAACCTAAAGTCTTCTTGCACTTAATTCCCATAGATATTGTAAAACCAAAGTGTTGGGAACCAAAGTTCCATTTTAGAAATTCCTTCTTTAATTTTTCTGTCAAATATACCTTTTGATAATGTTCAGAGAGCTTTTAAACTACTTTATTTTCCTTTCAGGTCAATGTGAGGTTTGCCTAGTGGTCAGCTTTCTAAGCTATTGCACTTCCCACTTAAAAGGGAACATAAAGGTCATTACATTGCAATTAGCACACATCAGGGTTCCCTCCTATTTTACCACCAGTTGAGATTTTAGAGATTTTTGAGCTGTTCAGGGGTTGAAAAGAAACCCAAAGAAATCATTTTATCTAGCTAAAGATAACTGATTTTTTCACAGGAAAGGTAAATGAAACCAATGTATTTTGCATAATGAAACAGATGACAAACTGGGCAAACCGATCTAGTAATGAGCTTCCTGTAAAGCAAGAATGCAGGAAAATGAGCAAGGAGCAGAAGAAATCACTCTGATCTTCACATTTAACAACCACTTCTAATCAAAGAGTATTCTAGGACACGTGAATTTTTCATCTCCCTTGAATGGTCAGCACTATTTGAATCAAAAAAGGTGTTGTAAGGTTAAAATGTAAACCTCATTACAAGCAACTTATTCAGGTGTGCAGTATTATTATTTGGAGGGAAACATATCTGCTTATCTATCAGGTATTGAAGTGCTGTCAGTCAGAGACTTGCAATGCTAGGGAAGAATCACAGGCAAGAAGTGGGTCTGATCTGCCTCACAAAATACTTTGGTTCCTTCTTCCTCTGAGTGTTCATTGTCTTTGTGACAGTTCTTCATCATCTACTTTGCCATAAGCTACCTCCAAAAACAGAGCTAAAGAGCTCTGAAATGAAGGGGAGGTTGCCCACTGCTCCACTTGGCTTTGATCAAGCCCGTGTCGGTGTCATTTGTAATCCTGCTCTTTGCTGAGTGCTTCTATGGAAGCTTCTCCAAGTGCTGGGCCTGCATTCTTTGGGCTGGCTGCAAGGAGAAAAGACCTTTCCTCCTGCAGGGCAGGTTCCAGGGTGTGCACTCAGTGGGTATGCCCATGTCCAGCCCTGCACAGAGAACCTGTGGAAGTCACTGGGTGACAGGACTGTTATTGCCAATTCTGTGCTCGCTTCCCCTGGCTGGGGAGCCCTGCTCCCAGAGCTGCTGCTGACCCTGGGACTGCAGCCCAGCTTCCATCCCTCTGGTATTTCTGCTGAGCTGCTCTTGCAGAGCAGCCTGCTGGCGGGCACATGCTGGCCTGGGCTCTCGGGGGCTCTGGCAGCCCAGTGTGCTCTCTGCTACACAAACACCTAGGAAATGGCAACTGTGACACCAAAGATGTAAAAGCATTTAAATAGTCATAATCTTCCTATCCCTGTGGTGTCTAAGCATCATCTAGAAAAGAAGGCTATCAAGCTAATAAATCTAATTCTCAGCTTTCCTTAGAGGAGCTGAGACTTGATATCAGGAAATTGTTGATACAGAAGTTAAATCCAAGAGCTGTTACTGAGGATAGAAACAGTGGAGAGGCTGCTTTTTTTTTTTGAAATTATACAAGCCAAATAAGTATCAAATAATGAAGCCTATAACAAAGATCAGTGATTTCAAAATACGTCCCAGAAAGTTGCTGCCTGAGCCAGCTATCAGTCTGCCTGAAGAAGCACTAAATACATAAGAAAAAGAGGAAGTCAGGCAATGCTGTTTCTTCCGTTCAGCCACATGCTGTGTTGGCTGCTGTTTTTACTCCAGATGTGGCCACAGAAATGAGGTGTGGATTTATTTGGACTGATTCCTGGTCTGTTTGTGAATGCTTTTTTCTCTGTTCCTTCTTTTAGCTTAACCACCATCCTTCTTCTCACGTGCATATAAACTTTGAACTAAAAGTGAAGCCACTGGTAGACAAAGAGAATATGGCATAATTTATCTCTTGTATAGGCTGACACCTTACTCCACAATATTTTGAAGGCCAAATCCTAGAAAAGCATGAAGAAAGAAAAATATTAGTTCTAGTTAGTATTCTAACAATTTATTAGCAAATGCTTTTTTAGTTTTTTGCAATGTGATAGATTGTGACTGGGGGAGGAGGGGCTCAGTATACCATTAAAAGGAAAAAGCAGCTGTTTAGAAGGACATGGTATTGAAGCTCATTTTTATTTTTATTTTTAGGAGGCACAATATTTTTTGCTTCTTGGTCCATTTTCCATTCAGAAAAAAAGAGGGGATATATTAATAGTTTCTATTATTTAGGCTAGAGGTGTGTTTTTTCTTTTTCTCTAAGAAATTGTGTTTTTCCTTACTGAAGGATAAACAACAGCAGCAGCAGCAATAATAAGAACAAATGTTGATTCTGCTAATAACTGCCCTTTGTAATGCTGACTGGGACAAGAGGAGCCCCGTACACTGCAGAACAATTCCAGCACCTTTACAAAACACTGAGAGATGGGCTGTTATTGGATGCAGCCCAGGATTCACCCTGGCTTTAGTACAGGTTTGGGGAAGGCCTGCTCATGATGGAAATGGTTGCATGGATTTTAATTAGCTGGAGTTAGGTTGTGTTTAACCAACAAGGTGTTGAACATGATTTTTCCACCCCTATAACAGCAAAGTCATGCTAGTACTGTGTATCCTGTTCTTCTACAGAAGGGAATGCATTTCTTGCTTGAATGTCTTTTAGTGTTTACTTCAGCAAGCACACAGTCAACTAAGAACATTTCAAAAAAGGTCAGCTTTTGATTTTCTTTATGTTTTGGTGGTATGGATCTTTTGATATTGTTATGTTTTTTGGGTTTGACTTTCTTGGTTTCCTTTAAACTCCCCACAGAAAATCAGTTGTTTTGTTTTTTTGTTTTTTTTCCTAGAGTGAATTTCATGTCTGCACAGTTACATATGCTCAAATATTCTCATTAGAGAATTATTATTTTTAGAATTATAATGCAAATTGAATCTCAGATTGGTCTGAGCCTCCAGCATAGCTGCATATTGAATGAAATGCCTCTACTCACAGGATTGCATTTGAATACATCTTATTCTTTGTATGCCCTTAATTCTACACAGGGAAGACCTCATTGCTTGAGGGCGAAAGGAAATCAATTTTTAAAGTGATTCCTGCATTAAAGACAAAGGTGTCAGAGGTCATTCTTGATCCATATGCTGTCATTGTTTATTCATGGGGGATAAGGTAGTGCCTAAGTTAGAAGAGAAATTTTCCATTAGGATTTAATTCAGCAGCTCTAGATATAAAAGCATAATGTCTTAGTGCACCCTGGGAAAGTGGGGAATTTAAGTTATTACAGAATCATAGCAAGGTCTTGGGGCCTCTGTCACAATGATTTGGTGTCATCTGAGGTAAAATGGAAAGCAATTGTCCAGAGGAAGAACAAAAGAAATGAAACTCTAGTTACCAATCTATACTATTTACACAAAGACCCAACATAAATGGAAACTGAAGAGCTCCGTATCAACTCTTCCTTTGAACCTCAGTAGGAATAATAATTTTTTTAAAGTCTGGATTTTTCTTTCTTCCCCCTCTCCCATTCTTTCTTTAGATCTTCTTGTTTTGTTTTTACACTTGAAGGAAAAAAAAAAGAATAAGAAAAAAGCTATAACAATTCATTCCTGTCTGTGGGGAATAGCACACAGGTCATAGACCAAGGAACTGTATTACTACATTAGTGCTGAAACCCACCAAATGAATTAAATAAGTACTGTAAATGAAATAAATAAGGTACAACTTGCTACAAGCTTTCTAAAGAAGAAACCTTGTACCCAGCAGTGACTTTGAAGTTTTGTTTTTTTTTTTTTTTTTGGTATTATTATTACTATTCTGTGCTGATGTGCTGGTGTTCAGAGTCTGTGACCTCTGTGCAGTCCCTTGAGGATGTCAGAGATCTGAGAGCCATTGTTGTGCATGTATTCATTAGGTATAAAGGAAAAGGTACTGATCTAAATGCAGCACAATGTCAAAGCTCCCCAGATCTTGTTGTTGTTGCTATTAAGGACAGAGAAAAATATCAATCCAGAGCTGGTAAATTTCTGTCCTCTGTTTTTTGCAGAGTAAAATTAAATATCTCTGCTAAAGTACTTTGCTGAAAAATTTAGTAACCAGCTGGATTTTGGGGGGCTGATGGCAATTATATTAAAAAAAAACCCCGTATAAGTGAAAAGAGCCCTGCTAAAATATAATAGTTTTAATCTTGCTCTTATAAAAGTCCATTTCAAGACTAAAATCCTTTTAGGAAAACACAAACTGGACCTAATTGTTCTTGATGTTTGTAACGACACTCTCCAAACTGCTTTGCAAATACTCTGTGTTGCACAGTAACATATCTGAAATGATCATGCAGGATTGTTATTGCAAATACTGCTAATTTTCTTGTAGTGCAATTGGCCTCAGAACTCCCTTTGTGTTAGATATGATATTCACAAAAACTACAGACATCATGTGCCTCAAAGGATTTAGAATATAAGTGTCTATGACAAACAGAGGGAGTATGATTATCCCTAGAATGTAGCTATAACTGTGAGCTACATGGAGAGAGAGAGATCTCCCGTGCACAACAGTGTGTGAGATCAACACCCACAACCCTTGGGGTCTTCGGTTCACA
Source organism: Chloebia gouldiae (assembly GCA_003676055.1). NCBI lineage: Eukaryota > Metazoa > Chordata > Aves > Passeriformes > Passeridae > Chloebia > Chloebia gouldiae. The sequence goes on from QUSF01000021.1 coordinate 8,293,981, forward strand.
CTGGAAGAGACTTAGGAAATACTGGATTTAGGGGCAGAAAGAGGTCACTGTGCCCTGTATCCTGGCTTTGCCATGTGGGCTTACTCATAGCTCTGTTGGAGTACCCTGGTTCCCAAACAAACCACAGTCCTCTGGTTTGGAGAGTTTTCTGCTAATTAAGGGAAATTTCATTAAATTTTTGAGCTGTGAGATGCATCATAAGCACTGATATTTTTATATCTTGTCTGGCTCACCGTCTCCTAATTTCTTTGGATGCACTTACTTCTTATGTTGCTCATTAAGAAAATAATCCCAATTACTCATTGTAGAGAAATGCAGAGGAAGTGTAGGGCTTCAGTACAATTTACTTGAACAGAAGGTAGGAAACATTAGTATCGATGCATTCCAGGGCTTGCTAGCAAAGCACAACTAAATTTAGCAGCCAGAGATATTGATTTGATTAAAAATTGTTTTAAGACTTGTAAATGTCACTGAAACTTAGCAAAATGAACATTATTAAATCCTTCTGGTGATGGGGAAAACTAACAAAGGGATTTACAGTGGTTTCTGTAATTAATTGCTCTGTCATGATTTATATTAACTTACGGTACAACTCCATTAGCTCAGACCTGTCATCTCTGCTCAAGGAACCACCAAGTAATCACTACCACATTAAAGAATAAATTAGTTTTTGGCTTGGAGCCTAGTTGTAGAATGTTCCATTTGTGTCTGCTGTAGACATATGTACCTAATAAAGTTGGGAAGAACGAGTTAAACTATGTATATATCAATGTCAGCTGACTGTATTTTAGAAATTATATGATCAGCATTGTTCATTAGGCCTAATGAATCATTTAATTTCTGTTGCTTGCCTCCTGTTTTGGTGAACACCTTTGGATGAACTATGAAGCAGGAGATGATTGAAAATAGGTAGGTCTCCTGAGATCCTCCTTCCTTCATATTCTGCGATCTGTGGTTGTAGTAATAACTTCATATGGTTTTTGTTAACACTTCATTACCCCAGACTTGGATAAATTATCCTCCTGCTTCTTCCCCAGTTGCAGACACATGGGTGAAGCCAAAGTCTTAGCTGCTACTTACAGTAGATTATGGGATTTGTGAGGTTCTATCAAATTATCTCTGGCTTTGATAGTTTGAAGATGTTTTAAGTGGTTTCTCTGTTAGTGTGTTATGGCTTGCACAAGAAGCTGTTTTACATTTCCACATATGCTGTAATGTTCTTAGGAGCCTGCAAGTGAAGTTTTCAACCAATTTATCTTTTTTTTTTCCCCATAAATAAATCCTAGATAAATCCCCTTGAGGCATATCAGCACGTGGCCGAGAAGGCAGCAGTGGCACTTTGAACATGAGGTTGGCTGTTCCACTGAAGTGTCATGTGGTTAAACAAGAGTTGTGGGCAGACTTCATGACTTGTGAATGTGTATCACGTGTAACACCTCAAAGGGTTTGTTGTGCATTTGAAACTTTTAGTCCTTCGACAAGCTACTGAAATTAAAAATGTGTCGTTGGTTAGCTCTGCTGTTCAAACCAGCACATTATCCCTTCCCTTTAACCAACAATGGAAACCACACTGACAGCCTTGCTAGTTTTATTGTTTCCTACTATTTATGGGGTGTTGCATGGGTCCCAGTTTTCCTTCCTGACCTCAGTGAGAATGCTGCCCTTGGAGCTAAAGTAAGGACATGTGTGTCAAAAACTAATGAAAAATCCAGTCAGGTCTTAGCTGATCTTGTAGGTAGGAAAAATTGAACCTTGGTTGCTCAAGAAGACATAAAAGGCCTGCAAGCAAGCAAAAGCCAAGACAAAGAGGAATGGCTTTAAACAGAAGGACAGAGATTAGATTGGAGATTGGGAGAAAATTCTTCCTTGTGATGGTGATGAGGCCCTGGCACAGGTTTCCCAGGGAAGGCATGGATGCCTCATCCCTGGAAGTGTTCAAAGCCAGGCTGGATGAGGCTCTGAACAACATGGTCTAATGAAATGTGCTCCTGCCTCTTGCAGGGGGTTGGAATAGGATGGTCTCTTTAAAGCCCCTTCCAACACAAACCATTCTGTGATTTCATGAATATGTACAAGCTGAGGAATAGGAGATGAGTCAGTGTGGCATCCCAAGCAGAGGGAATAATTTGGCCACGAAATTGAGAGGTGGGCTGTTAAATGGATGTTTTGATGAAGTGTCCTGGACACACAAGTGATGGCTTGGAGTGATGTCGCATTCCTCCTGTCAGTTGCAGCTTGAGATAGTTACAGCTGCAGCAGGGTCAGATGCAGAGCACACAGACACTGAGAGAGCTTCAAAAATACATGGTGGTTTTGCAGGTTCTACTGGACGCTGATTATAAGTAATTTTAAACAATAACATATTTTATATTAATGGTTAATTTCCTATTTTCTCAGAGAAAAAGTCAAAGCCATGCCTGGCATGTTCACAGAAGTGGTCAAGGCACAGATTTTTGTGAGCCCTCCATCTGTTGGTGCCAACACAAGGACAGGAAGGGAGTGTGAGTTTCAAACCTCCTTTCTATGAAGGGCTCTGTGCCATTCCCCACTGTTTTCAGTAGAGAACTACAGTAAAACTCAAACTTTTTTTTTTTAATCAGATTTTCTTTTTAATCAGATTTTTTTTTACCAGATCTACTGGCATGATGACTGCTGTGCCTTTCTTTGAATGCCACAGCACAAGCATTAGGTTCAATGGCAAGAGACACTGTCATTTCTAGTGTCCCAGACTGCTAATCTTTAAATATTGTTGTATCAGCCAGCTCTTTTCTACACATGCCATCATGACTGGCACTGCCAATCTACTATTTATGTGGATTATGTTCAAACCATCTGTTTTAAAATAATAGTAACGATCTCTTGAATAGAAATATGCATGCTGACGTAAAGTACAGGGCAATGCTGGGGAAGCATTACAAAATGGATGGACATTAATTTGCAAATGTTCAGTGGTGGAAGAGATATATATCTATTAAGTAGGCCCAGGAGGAAGAGAAAAGCAGGCCAATAACGCCCCCCTGTTATTTTGCTGGACATAACTTGGACCAGAGTTTGTTCCAGTGTTCAGAGACAAGCCTAGTTTATTTTTCAGTTCAGACCTAGTAGGAGTTATTCAAAATGGTAAAGTTGTGATTCTAATACTCCCCCCCAAACTTGCAGAAAGTACAGATTACTATCCAAACTTTGTGGTTTGGTCTCACATTTCTTAGGCAAGTTTTCAAAATTAGCCATGAAATGAGGTAGTGCTTTTGTACAAACTTGATGGAAAATGGGAGGTAGAAAATCTCAAGAGACTATCAGTTTTCAGGAGATTTCAGTATGTCCTGAATTCCTTGGGAATAGAAAATCTCTAACAATAGCTTTTCTTTTAAAGATCAATCTAATCTAGTCTTCTAGACTCCTGGCTCAGACCCATCACAAAATATTTTAGCGCTTCCTTTTCTTGTGCCAGGCAAAATCAGGCACTGTTGTCTAATTTGCATTTCCAAAGAACCTATAACTGCAGTCTCTCCAGTGAGTGTTGAAGTGCAGAGACATACAAAAACATTTTTTTTTAATATCTTATTTTACAAACCTCTGAGAATATAATGATTTGGTTTAGGTCAGTTCTTACTTTATGTGAACATGCTCATTTCTTAAGTCAGTGTGATTCTTGGCTGTACTTTTTTTCTGCTGAAGCTTTGCTGTTTAACTTTGAGAATGTATTTGCCAAGCCAGTGTCTAATGTGATCATAACAAGCCAAGGGGGCATATTATCCTGTCAGATACCTTTCATTAACACCAGGGCACTTCCCACTTTCAGGTCAAGGGAATCTTTACTTGAAGAGGGATTAAATAATGACCACAGGCTTTGTCTGGGGTAATGAATAATCTTTCAGGCTGCCTTACTAGCAAGAAAAAAAATCCTAGTGAATTATTGATACACACACTTGTTTTACCTATTGCTCTTGAAAACAAGAGATTTAGTTTATTATCTGTGATTCTGTTGCATTACTTTACTGGTTCAGAGTTGTTTGTTGGATTCTCTCCCTCTGCAGTCTTGCTCCAGTTCCAGATTGGTTATTGGTAGTGACTGAACACATTGTGGAATTCAGTGTATCCAGTGGTAAAATGTCAGAGTGTGTGATATTTGCATTATCAGAAGTGCAGTTAGAGGTGACTGTAGAAGCTTTTGCCCCTTTCAGAAAGGGCAGTGCATGAGCCCTTGCAAGTCAGAAGAAAAAGAACATATTATCTTATGGCTTTCGCATTCATATTTTAGTGTATGCAGGAATTGTTCTTGCAGGCAGAATAATTGATATTAATGTTGTTATTATAAATTATTATTCTGCAATCATTGCCTTTTAAGAATGGTCTGATGATTTATGCTTTCCATATGAGCATGAATTTCTTTAAATGGGAAACAGTCAAAGTCCATCAGGTTTTGAACATATAAATTTAATCACTCATGACACAGTAATTGATAATCTCATATGTAAATATGTCGTATTACCTTTTCAAAGATGTAAACCACATATGCCAAAAGGAATAGAGTCCACACTTAGGGTCTAAAGGATTAATCAACATTTTAAGTATATTCCTCAGTGATCCTGCAGACCAATAAAATCCTTAGCCATGACCTGATACCCGGTCCTTTTCACTCTAGATATTGCTCAATACCAGCTTAATAGTTTTGTTGCATGATACTAAAATATATTATAGGTTTTGCAAATGCTTCTCCTCTACTAAGACCAGCACTCTAATAGCTCAGAGATTAAGGTGCTGCCACTTGCCCAGAGTTCTGTCTTCTCTTTCAATCCCTTCATGAAATGACATTGTGTCTTTACCTTTTTCATTTTGTTAATTAAAACAAGCTTTATTCCTGAGAATAAAATAAAATAAAATCCCTGTGTAATCTCAGTGTATTCCCTTTGCTATCCCCGTCCCCTCAACTGTTTCTCCTGTTCTAGTTAACAACCAGAGACAATTTACCTCCCTAATTAACTCAATGGGTCTATTAAGTGTCTAAACTTGACCTGAGGAGCTCAGCAGCTACAAAGCTTGGGGTCGTGGTGCAGAATTTCAGACTAGCCCTTGGCTCAGTGCAGAGCATTTTGGACAGCAGCATTTACAGCAGCAATATTATTTATCATTACACCACACCACTCCAGTGCATCAAAAGCACTCAGCTTGACTCAGGGTCTTGTAAAACTTCCTGCTGCACAGTCTGGGTAACCTTGCTACTTTATCACCTCCAGATACTGGACCATCTTTATGTTAGCCCAGGTTCTCTCTTTAGGAGCTTGAATTACTTATTGCCCAGACTCAGACATTGCTGCCATGCTCTGCCCCTTCAAGTTTCTTTGTGCCAAGTAACCTGATTTCTGCAAGCATCATTATCTGCCAATACTTCACCTAGGCTAGTCCTTTGCACTGAGAACACAGCAACTGTCTGCCAAAAGGGGCTGTGAATCAAATTAGCAAAAACTACTGGGATCAAATGCTTAGATCCCAGCATTCCCAAACCTTGAACTAAACAGGATAAAACCTCTAAATCATGCATACTCCTGAGCTTTGTGAAGGTATTTCTGCAGCATTCTACCACAGCCTGTCAGATCAGATATTTTTGGACTTGATCTTGGAAAAATGAACTTAAATAATATTATAGTAATCTAGGATAGAAGCCTAAAACTAAAATAACTGGGAAGGAACACTGTGGCAAGGAGGCTTTTTAATGGTGTGTTTCAAATTGCTTTAGATGGGTAATCTTTGTCTGGTAGAGGACAGGGGGAAAAAAGTTGATACTGACAGGCTGGTACAAAACCAAAACACAGAACCTCTGCAGAGTAGCTCAGAGAAAAAAAAAAAAAAGCTACAAGTGGTCTGGCAAGTGATCTAGAAGTAAAACTGTGGCAAAATTACATAAGCTGAAGTCTGGAAGGATGGAGAGAAATCAATAAGTGGGGAGAAGCTTCCAAAGCAGCAGTAAACACAGAGACAATGGTACTGGGAAAAGTCAAAATAAGTTTGAGAGTCTGCAGTTGCTTCTGCTGCATGGGAAATAGGAGCTGTGAGCAAAGGGTAAGAGGGGGCTGTAAAGCAAAGATAAACTGATACTTATGGTCTTGTGGAAAACACTGCACCAAACAGGTTGTGGCAGACTGGGAAATGGCTCTGTCATGATCAGGATTCAGAAAGAAATAATTGTCGCCCTGCTTCTTAAGATTTTCTAAAGCCTTCTGAGTTTACATTCTGTTAGAGAACTTTCCCACGCAATTTCTGTAAACAACATATTGGTTTGCATTCCTTCATGGGGGTGGAGAAACTTGATGTACTGGTGGTTTGTCCAATGTCTTTGGAGAGGTGGCCCAACGTGGGGCCAATCCGCTGCCACCTTTGGAAAAGTATAAATTGGAGTCAGAGAATAAACCTTCTTCCTCTTTACCTTGCAATAGCAGTGGCTTGCGTTGTGCTTTCACGTGTCCTATAGCGACAAATAATGAATAATTGTTTTTGGAAATACACAACAAAACTGAGCATGTTACCTAGTAAGTACTTGCTCTTGGGCTACTTCTGTATAAGAGGGGTGGAGTGTGCTGTGGTTCCAGGAGCTCCATTCTCCTCACTAATTGCTGATCTGCTGGAACCCCCAGACCCAGCTGGGATCCATAAGGGCACAGGCAAGGTTCCCCTGTTCCAGGGGTGCAATGTGTGCATGTGCACCAGCAGCCCTTGGGCAGGTGACAGAGGAAGATGAGGCTGTCTGAGCAGAATGAACACGTATTGCTGTAAATTTATTCAATCCTGCACGTTAAAGTTATTCAAGCTGCACATCCTCATGGATGTGCAGCTTGTTCTTACTGCTGTTATTAAAAATGAATGTATTTTTGACCGGCAGAAGAATGAGTGCAGTACATGCTGCAGCTTTTTCTGAGGTGTTTTTGGTGTGTGGTATCACTGGCTAGCCCACCTAAAAAATCCAAGGCAAATATAGAAGTCATGAGTGCTTACAGAACTGGTTAGCTTGGGATTTTTGTGGGTTTGGTTTTTTTTTTTGTGTGTGTGTACTTGTAGGTTAAGTATGCATTGATGTTTTCAGAAACCCAGCTCTAGGTCACAGGGCTTGAAGTTTTGCAGCATAAGAAGCATTGTCAGCAAAGTTTGTGCCATTCCTGGGTATGTTTCTGCCTGCCTCTGCCTTCATTGCCTGAGGTTCGGGACTCACAGAGCCTTGTGGTGGCCAGCTGAGCTTTGTCACAGCCATGGCAGAGGTGGCAGGCTCTGATGGCAGCTCCACACCAACCCTCCCAGATCCTGCATCTGCACCAGGCATCATCTGACTGCCTGATGTGCAGATCACCACTTTGCCCAGCTTCCTTGGGAAAATAATAATGCAGCTTCTGAAACCAGCTTTTGCTCTTATTTATTTATTTTCCTCTGTGTTGCAGTAAGAATGAGTGGAGTCAAGTGGCTCATATTGCCTGTCCCCTTTATTTGCATCTGCAGTTCTGGCAGGACATTGCTCTTAACCCTCCACAAACTGCTGTAGCATCAGGCCTTTTTTACCCGCAAGCACCAACACTGGCTTGTTCCTTTCTCTCTCTCCTGGCCAGCAAAGACACAGTTTTTGCTGTCTCCTGCCAGATCAGATTTATCCGCAGGGCTCCCTTGGCTTGGGCAGCTCTGAGCTCTCCCTCTGGCTGTGTCCCCTGGGCTGGGCTGAGCTCCAGCACTGCCCAGCCCCAGATGTGGGCAGAGGGCTCCAGGAAAGGAAGTCTGGGCACAGACACCCTGTCTGTGCCTGTGTATCCTCAGTGGGCTAAGGGAGCTCGCTGCTCTTACTGGGGAAAGCGTGGGAAGGATGGGAGCCAGAGGTGTGCCTCTGAGTCACCATATCCCCCTGGGCTGCTGGGGCCTGGCATGGTTGAGTCACTGCTGGCTGGAGCTGCACTCTGCCTCCTCCACAGCTGCCAGTGACGCCCGTGTCTGCCCTTCCCAGGGGGAGCTGTGTCATCGTGCCTCTGGTTTGGGTCACAGTGGTGCAAACTCGCTGTGGCCAGGTGTTCTCTGGCAAGAACAAGGTGACCAGGTCCCACCCTGGTGCCCAGGCCCTCCTTTGGCCCTGGGCAGTGAGAGCCTGGCCTCAACTGCCTCTGTGCATCTCCTGTATGTCGTGCTACGAGCATATCTTGTCAGGAAACTCATAGCAAGCCGTGGGAGAATTTGGCAATGGATACTGCAGTGGAAAATATTAACAGCCTGTAAGAAAGTCTGGCTTGTGCTGCTGCAGGGAAACTGGCAGCTGCTGGGGGTGCAGTTAGTGCAGGAAACTCCTGAGCAGCCAGAGGGCTGCGGTGACAGCATATACTGGGGTGGAGTTACTGCAGCACACCATCAGCTTAGGAGCACCCAGGGACGCTGGCCAGAGCCAAGCTGCAAAAGAGCACCACACTAACTGTTCCTCTGGTCAAAAAAGCCACGTTATAAAAAGGAAATCAAAGTAAACCAGAGGGGGAAAAAAACCCAGAAAGAGGCTCAGTTCTGTAAAAATGTCACCTTTAGAAAGCCATGTTATCAAAGTGGCACTGGAATTGTCACACTAAGTGTAAAACTGTTCCTGTCCCACCCCTGACCTGCTCAGCACGTTCAAAAGGTGGATCTTCATGAGTTTGGCTCTGGCCTAATTCTGCTTCTACTGAAGCCTTGGGGAATTTTGGAAGGAATTATTTAGAGTGGATGTTACACCAACACAGCACATTTTTAAAGAACCCCTAGAATCAATCAGACCATGCAGCATCCATTAAGGCAGTGGCAGTGGCATTCACTGGGCTCAGTGTGGCAGCTCTTGGTTGCTAATTGTCCATCTGTCTGGCTGTGGTGGTGGCACTGCCCTGCTCAGCTGTGTCCCCTGCAAAGGGGGAGGTGACTATCTCTGCAGCAGTGGCACACAGGAAGGCCCTGGTTTTGCTCCGTGCCCATGCACAGCAGCCAAAGGAGTAGATGGCGTTTCCCTGAGTGCCCCGAAGAAGATGGCATTTCCCCTAGTGCCCTGAAGAAGATGGAATTTCCCTGAGTGCCCCAGCTGTGTCCAGAAGCACACACCCTGCAGCTCCTTGGTGCTGCTGGCCTTGGCTGGGGCAGGAGACAGACAGCAGCAATGGCAGCCTGGCCAAACCCAGCTGTGATCGTGTTCTTCCTGTGACACTGTGCTGAGGGAGAACTTGGTGCTGCTCTGCCACACAAATCTCCTACATCTGGCCACAAAAATCCCCTACAATGTCACAAGCTGGGGACAGTATGGCTGGACTGTGTTCAGGTGGAAAGGGACCTGGGGGTGCTGGTCGACAGCCGGTTGAACATAAGCCAGCAATGTGCCTTGGTGGCCAAGAAAGCCAAGGGCATCCTGGCCTGCACTAGGAATAGTGTGACCAGCAGGATCAGGGAGGTCATTTTCCCCCTGTACTCAGTGCTGGTGAGGCCACACCTTGAGTGCTGTGTCCAGTTCTGGGCCCCTCAGCTTGGGAAGGATGTCGAGATGCTTGAGCGCATCCAGAAGAGGCAATGAGGCTGGTGAGGGTCTTGGAACACAAACCCTGTGAGGAATGGCTGAGGGAGCTGGGTGTGTTTAGCCTGGAGAAGAGGAGGCTTAAAGGAGACCTTATTGCTCTCTACAACTTCCTGAAGGGAGGTTGTAGACAGGTGAGGGTTGGTCTCTTGCACCAGGCAGCAACTGACAGAACACGAAGACACAGTCTCAAGCTATGTCAGGGAAGGTACAGGTTGGATATTAGGAATATTTTTCACTGAAAATAAAGTACTGGAATTGTCTTCCCAGGGAAGTGGTAGAATCACCATCTCTGAATGTGCTTAAAAAAAGACTGGATGTGGCACTGGGTGCAATAGTCTAGTTGAGGTGTTAGGGCACAGGTTGGACTTGATGATCTTAGAGGTCTTTTCCAACCTCATTATTCTGTGATTCTGTGCTCTGCACTGACCATCAGCAGCTGTCTCTTCTGGAAGAGACGGCAATGCAGAGCCAGATACTTCAACTTCCTGAGAAGTTGAGAATCTGATCAAAAATATCGAAGCTTGTCCTAATCTCCTTCCAAGGTCAGATGCTGCCAATATATACCAAATATAGAAGTCAAATATTTTACTTATTTGTCTCTTTTCATTTTGTTACCTGCCTATTTCGGTTATGAAAGCTTTTGCTGGTTGAGGATGACTTTTGTAAATATAAAATGTTAATTTTTTGTTGATTCAAAGCAAGCAGAGTTTTTAAAGTCCTTGTGAAATGCAGTGGTTCATGAATGCTACAGAAACATCTTCAGAGCACATATTATATATGAATGCCTATATATAGTCTTTTTGTGCTGACATGAATACATCATTTCCATGTTACAAAATAGTCCCAATTAAGGACATTTAAAAATTATCTTCAGGTTCTACACAGACTGTTGGTGCACAATGACATTATAATGTTGCATTTGACACATATATTGCAATTGAAAATTAGAAAATGTTTGTGCTCAAGTAAAGTTAAAAGCCAACAACCCAGAACTATTAACAGAAAAGTTGGGATATTGGTTAAAAATGAAATTGTCTGGTGAGGCTCATGTGATGTCCTAACACAAACTCTAACAGCCAGACTAAATTAATAATTTTCAAAAAATGCAGTTTTTCTTAGAAAAGAAGTCATTAGTTTAAGGAATGAAATTCCACTACAAGTGTTGAGTTGATTTGGTTGAATAGTTTTGGTATAGAATGTGGCAATGAAACTTGCTGATGGAAAAAAACCCCAGCAGGAATATTTTACAGTCAGAACTGCATAATCATACAGGGTCACCGGGAAACAATTGTGGATGACTCCCGTTGTATGAGAAGTTTGTGGCAAAAGTAAAACTGCTCTGAATACATTGTAAAAGAGATATTTATCATAGGAAGAGTGATAGATTTATGCCATAGCAAAGGGCCTGGGAAATCTGCCTGGCATTCCTTACTCCTGACAAAATTCTTGTGTCTTCTATGCAGCAAAGATAAACTCAGACTGAAGGAGGTGCTGAGGCAAACTGAGATTGTCTTAAAAGGCTACAAAACACTTGCATATTTTGCTGAAAGAAATAAAAGCCAAGGAGAAACATTTTTCTTTTCCAGCCACCCCAATCAGGAAGTCTAATACCAAGGGGGAAAAGGAACTACTTAAGGCAGCACACAAAGTTAGCAGCCAGGCAGGTGATATAAAGTGACTTAAGTGCTTGAAAGAAACATGAGGAGGACAAAAAGGAAGGAAGAGTGGTAAGTGCTGATAAGCAGAGTAACCTGGAATTGCTGTGCTGTTGAACACGGGAGGCTGGTGGGATTGGCTGGGGCTGTGCTGTGTAGGGCAGCCTCAAGCAGCCTTGCAAAGGATGTCTGTCCCAACACCTTTTGAAGAAAAGGTTTCGTATCTTTCCTGTCTGACATTCTTCACTCTGAGAAAGCTCTTTTCTTCTCCTCTGGCCAAAGCTATTTGGCCATTTCTAGTTATGTGAAAGAAATACATAACCATGTAAAATTCACCACTTTGTCAGGCACCCACCTCTGGCCTCCATACTATGCCTAGGTGTGATTCAATAGATAAGACCTGGATGCTGAAATCCCTGCATTTTTTTTTTATTTTTCATTTAAGATGTAAGTATTTTAAGTAGCTGGTTTTGATTTATTTACATTTTTTTAATTAAAAGAAAATTGCAGATAAAAGATGCTATAGCAATAATGTTCCTACAAAATCAAAATATTGCAATGTAATTAAAAGGACTCCTCAAATTATAATTAGATTTGAAATTTAATTATGACTAGAATACTTCATCCCTGTGCACAACTGACACCTTATTGATACATAACCTTTATTGTAATTTTATTACATTTTCGCTGAGATCTTAATCTATGGACTAAATAAGATCATCAGATTTATCAGAAGGCTTAGATTTAGGTGAAGAGAGCAGCATGTTGTTTTCTTCTGCATATTAGAGCAGAGTTTTGTATTTGTGCATTTCTTCATTTGGGCTTAGCTCCTCCAGGCAAAGGGAGTTGGCTCTGGGAAATACTTTGCAATACTTTGCTTTCAGCTATTAAAACAAACAAACAAACAAAAGAACCACAAAAAAAAACACACACAAAAAAACCCTCAAAAAACCAAAAACAAACAACCCCCCCCAAAAAAAAACCCTACCAGAAAAAAAAAAAAGCCAAAACAAACAAAAAAAACCCCCCAAGGAACAAATGCCAGCTGAGATAAAACTGGTTGAGGTCCTTTTCCATCCAACTTGGTCCCATTTGGTTGGTTGCCTCCTGTAGCTAAATCTGATTGCCACAACATGTGTGCATCTGCTCCACACACCATTTTCCTTTCTCAAGTTGTGTCAAATCCATTCCCTGTAACCAACTCTGTAGATGAGATCTCAAGAGCAATGAACAGTGTTGAGTGGGTCGCTTTCAGGTGGTGTTTATCTTCTAGTTTTGCTCAGGATTTTATCCATATTAAAGATCATTCTTCTGTTAGTGTTTAAAGCAGAAATGAGGGCCCTGGAAATCAGTCAGGTGTCCAGTTTGGGCAACTGAAAACACAACATGAAAGAATATCTCTGCTCATTACTGCAATAGTCAAATTGAGGATCCCTGGGTCTCAGTAGCTCCAGAAGGAAAAAAAAAAGCTGTTCAGTAGATGAGACTGAAGTCCTAGTGTATATCCCTAGTACTTCACTAAAACATTAAAATTTGTTTTAACATTCTTTTTAATCAGTTTTTTGAGTTGACATTTAGTCTACTTTTATAGAAGAATTATGTTCATTTAAATAGAAAATACTGGAAATGCCTATCAAAGAACATCAAGCTGGAAACTTTGGAGTAAATATACGTGCATATTCATCAGACAACCAAAACCATCTAAACGTGTCTGCAAAACACACAGTAAAATGAGGTTGATTGATAGGCTGAAAATTATCAGCCTTTCTCCCTCAGCTGAATTTGGTACAGATTAAGAGAGTCTGGAGACAAAAAGCATGGCTGACCATCTGTTTAGGTCATATCATGTTCATGGCATGGTACTTGTACTTGAAGTTTGCTGTCATGTAGGAAAACACACCTGTGCTGGGTCTGGAGGGGCAGCCATAACCATGGAGACATGGAAGCATGGACCTCAGTCGGGCTAAGAGAGCTGGGATTGCTCCCAGGGAAAGAGAAGGCTTTGGGGTGACATAATTGCTTCTCCCAGTGCCTGAAGGGAGTCTGCAAGAACAATGGACAAAGACTGTTTACAAGAGTCTGGAGTGACAGGAGAGGGGGAATGGCTTCACACTGACAGAGAGTGCAGTTGGATTGGGTGTTAGGAAAAAAATCCTTCCTGTGAGAGTGGTAAGACAAAGGAACAGGCTGCTCAGAGAATTTTGGCAGCCTAGAAGTGTTTAAGGTCAGGGTGGATGAGGCTTGGAGCAACCTGGTCTAGTGGAAGGTGTCCGTGCCCATGGCAGGGGGTTGGAATGAGATGATCTTTAAGGTGCCTTCCAACCCAAACCATTCTATGATTCAGTCTGGAAAAGCACACAAATGAGAGCTGTCGACATCATTGTGCAAAAAAGTGGTGACTGTCTCTACATTAATGTCTCTGACATTAGTCATTACCTAAATCTCCTTTAGTGAGGAAAAATTTCAGTATGTCAAGTAGTAACTATTTGATTATAATAGCTTTCAATTTAAAGTTATCCTCTAACTTTCTGCTCTTATATTGGTATTTCTTATGCCACTGACAACAATGACAACTCAATCAGCACAGGACTTCCAATTATTAAATAAAACTGAAAATTGTTAATATTATTAACAAGCTAATACCATAATAATGCAAAAATAATTTCATTATTTAACTTTAAATGCCTGTGGTTTTAGCATTTTCTTCTTCAAATACATTATTTATGGTAGGTTCTAATAATTTGTATTTATTTCTATATATATTTCTCTCTCTGTATATTTCTATATCTGTCATATTCAGCAATTGGAAGGTAACTTCTTTGTCATATCTGGATAACATCCTAATGACTTACTCTTACAGTACCCGAATTCCATGTTTCCTACTTAGGCTAAACATTTAGCAATAACTACCAATTTTATTTTCTTTTTGTCCAGTGGTATTTATGCAAGAATGAAATACAGTTGTTGTCAGCAGTAGATCTGACAGTATTTTATGTAGATGGGTTATATTTTTGTTAACTATTTAGAAACTGGGAAAGGTTCAACAAATATTGCCACCAAGTCTATGGTGTGGTAGGAAGGAATTCTGTTGACTTCTAGAAACAGCCTGAGTGCTCAGGACCAGTGCTCTCTTGGGATATTGCTGCAATCTTCTGCTTAGGAACTATGGCAACAACCATGTTGGTGGTGATAATAGCTCTATTTTAGTATAAATGGGGAGATTACCACTTGGAAAAAAAGGTAACCAACCAGCTTCATCTGTAGCCCATCTGAAAAACTTGTAAGGAAAGCTATTAAGGCTGAGTAGTGAGAAATCACAGGTCAGCTGGCTGGAGAGACATTATGTCTGGCATTGAATTCTCTTTGGGCCACTTCAGAATGATTCCCAGGAATACACCTTCCATTACTATACCTTGCCTAGGACCAAGCAAAGACCTTTTTAAAACTCTTCAGATTTGCCTTAGGGTCTCAAAAAGTCACTGACATAGAAGAAAATTTCTCCTTCCTGTTCATCTTTCTTGCCTCATGGTGTGTGGGCATCAGTATGAGAGTCTGGGTGAGGCTCCCATGCCTTCTGCTCTGCCTGTTTGTTTGGTCCTTGTTCCAGACCACCATTTCTATCTGGGAATAACCAACCTTAAATATGAGGGGTGGCAGAAGGAACAGCTGGGGTGGGATTTTAGGAGTCTCATTTAAAGGCTTGTCCCTCTGAGGCTGGTGTAAAAACAATGGACCTGAGATTTCATGTTGCAATTTAGAAGAATTATGAGATTTAAACTCATAAAACCACACATAGTTCAGGTTATCTGCTGGAAAGGTGTCAAAATGTAGTGTTCTTTCAAACTGACACAAATTATTTTCTCTATTATATCAGATGAAGTAAGTGGTTGGGTTATCAATTGTTTTTAAAATAGATTCCAGTTTGAAATCTTCAACATGTTATTTCAGTTTAGATACTGATGTAAAAAGCCTTGTACTACTTTTATACAAAGAACTTTCAGGTTGCAAGATAGTTACAGAATGTAATCCATGTCTATGTATACTAATCTCTTCACACTTGGATTAGTTTGTCTGGTTATCTTGAATTCTCATTAACCTCTTTGTCTCAAGTAATCCAGAAAGCTGAAGCAATGCAAATGCTTTTGAGGTGACCAATCACTATAAATATTGAATAGCATACAGTAAAAAGCAATACACTCACCAAAATATAGGCTGAAATATTTTTTTTTATTCCTTTTCAACCCAGCCACTGTTACCCAGGCAATCTTGCATTCCTACCTTACATATGAAAATCTTTTTTTTTTTAATGCCTTAAAAAAAGGCATTTTGCCTTCTGTCTGGTAACACCTGGATACTTAGCCTTACCTTGACTTACAAATTGCTCATGAAAATGTGCTTTCAGTCATCTGTAATGCAGTGAGAAACCGAGTCCATAGAAGTGGCTCCTTGCCCTCAGCCCACCTTCTAGTCAGTGCCTTACCCTCTGTTTCTCTAAATGCTTTCTTCTCAAACCTGTCACTGGATCTTTATTACAATATCTTCTTTCTAATTTGAGATAATCGGCCATTTGAAATGCTGCTTTAGTAACCCTTTTGTATTGCCCTAATTATAAGCTATTTGTGCTTTCTGTTTTCTCACAATTGCTCAAAAATTAATGAGTACTCCTTTCAAAGAGAATGTATTAACCCTATTTTTTAGTCATGTTTTTGGCCTGCCACATTGCTCTTTTCAAGGTAACCTTGACATTGTTACAGACACACATCATAATTTTTTATGTGGGAGCTATCTCTATTGATTTGACTGTGGCCTTTTATTCCAATGAATCACAACATATTGCTGTCTAAGTTTCCCTCAATTTGGCTGAGTTTAACTACAGTGGAATGGCTCTCTGGCTACATTAGAGAGCAAACACCAGTCATTTTGTTTAATGGTGTTGTATTTGGGGTGAAAATGTTATACACAAAGTTACCTCAGGAGATAATTAGAGGGTTTTTACTTTTGCAGTTTTTATTAATGACCTGTCAATGCTGTATAGTTCATGAAATATTCTGTACATCTACATGCTGATGATGTGACCTTACATACAGTAAGAGCACAGATAAGGTATCAGACTTTGACTGTTCTAACTCAGAATTTATGGAGTGGTTTTCACAATTTTAAGATATGCTTTTCTGCACAAATAAATTGGCTGAGAACCTTAGAAAAATATAAAACACATAATTAGAGGAGTACTCTCTTATACTACAAACAGACCTAGGTGAACTGCAGTGGAACATAAGATTCCTTCACCTCAGAAAATTCCTCAACTAGTGCAAAAGCCAAAGTTGCCTTTCTCCCTCCTCAAAGGAAATGCTTATAAAAGTGGAAGGATCTAGATCTAAATATTTGTAATTGTAGCAGCAGTTGTGATCATGGTCTCGAAAATAGCCAAGAACATGAGTGCCAAGTTGCCTTCAAACCAGCAACATTTTAGGAACTTTTGGTTTTATTTGGGTTCTTATTTGTTTTGTTTTCTTTCTAACATATAAATCCAGAGTGGCAGTATTATCAGTGTTTGGCTAATCTGTTTGCAGGAAGGCAAATTATTTACTTTGGTATTTTTTTTAGACAGTGATAATGGAAAAATATCCTCAATAACAACAGACTTTGATTCTTAGCCTAAACCATGGTATCTACGTAAAGGACTATTAAACAATGACAGGTACATAAGGATCACACACTTGCTGTGTTTAAGAATCATGCTTGGAACTCAGGAGAAAATGGGTCATTCCTTAAGTCTGATGGTAGGTCTTGTTCATGAACAAATCATTTAACCATGCCAGGCTGATTCCTCTTCTCTTTCTCCCTGTCTTCCTTCCCCCTGATAGTGTAGTTTTTCACAGGGTTATGTGCTTGCTTCACTAGATTGCAGAGAAGATTAATTATTTTTGCTCTGAAAGCATCTGAAATTGAACATGTACATATGCTTTCCTTTACACATTCGAAACCTCTGGCTGCATTTTCTGGCTAAACAATTTAGGAGACAAGTTTTAATAACCCTTTTCAATTAGACTTTGTTTCAGGGACATCACAGCAATTCTGAGATTTGTATTTAATAGCTGCTTGTACAAGCCTGTATTCCTGATGGAGGGGACTCTTTATTTAAAAACCAATATGCCAGTTCCTATCTACTCCTGCTCATCAAGGGATTGATCATTACTTTCTCCTCTCTCCCTGGGCACATGGATTATGTATCAAGATGTAGTGTTTACCCCACTGCAGCCAGGATTCCTTCTTCAGCAGTTTAGAGGCTCAAACAGGCAAAGAGAGAATAATGCACCAGGCAGAAGTGCTGGAAGGTTGACCTTGTGGAAGGGAGAATGCAAGCCTAGAAATAATCTCCTTTTCAAAATCCTTATCATCTGATATTTTAAAACTCTTCAGTAGCTCTTGTTGAGACATGTCTCGACTTGTGTCTGTGTCCTCTTCATTAGCACAAGTGAAAGAATGTACTTTTATGTATTGGCATCATCTTGGCTACAGATTCTTGTGTGATTTTGAGACCGCATCTAAGTCCCAAACAATAGGAATGCTGACATAAAAATGGTTTAAAAAGTTTTATTTATTCCAGGAGTTTCCCCTGTCCCATTGGCTGTACCAAATCTTGAGAGTTTTAGAGGCTGAAAAACATTTCTTTAGTTTCTTGTACTCAGGGCTTCTGCTAACAAACAGGAAGGAAAAGCAAGGTGGGGGTGGAAGAAGAGGAGAAAGTAAGTTGAAAGTGTGATTTAGGTACTGACGAAGTAGAAGGAGTGGGAAATCTGCAGAAGAGTAGAAAGCAAGATGTAATTGTGGAAATCAAATGCATGGACAAAATGACTATGAGTAGAGAGAGAAATATGTGATCCATAAACAATGTGATAATGTGTTCTCAGCTCTTGAGAGGCACACTACAGCAGGAGTGTCATAAGAACTGAGACTGTTTCAGGAGCAGCGTGCCTGGCTGTTCACACAGCAACACTGTTTTAATGTAGAGCCATTTCTTGTAGTTACTCATTCCCCACTAGTAAATCCTAGAATCTCTGTCTTAGACAAGACATCCAAATGCTCCATGGTTGTAACAAAAGCCCCCAAGGTTTTACTCCAAACACAGCTCCATGTGTAAAGCTCCAGACACAAAATTAAGTTGCAGTGGCTTGACATGTTTCCATGATGGCTCTCTGCACACGTACTATCAGCTGTCATGATGCAAACTCATGTTCTGCTACCCATTTCACTGAGGTTTAACTTGCTGCATTTTAACCACTGTGCTATGACTTAAAACTGCAATTTACTTCTTTGGCTCAGGCAGCACGTGGCCTTCATTAAGCTGTGGCAATTTGATCATGCATCTGAGCCCAAGACAAGAGACACCGTTTAGCTGCAGACGTACTTGGAAGTGCTCCAGGGACACCAAGGCACAGTTTTGGATCAGGCTGTAGGTGGTGGTCCCAGCACACTCTGGGTTTAACCACTGGCAAGTTTTTCCAGGTTTCATGGAGAAAGAAGTTTCCAGGAGAAGTTTGAAGAAGAACACCAAAATTATTATTATCTCTGACCATGAAAAGTTTTTGGTTTGATGTGGGGACAACCTATGGGACAAAGCATGGAAGTGTTTGAAATTCTAATAGGCCAGACAGGTGGAAACAACTCATTAATGAAGAATAGCTGATAGGAAGTGTGAATGAGATCAGCTATGAGGTTATTATAAACAACAACAGGTAGTTTTATATTTGATATAATATGAAAATTATGCCAACAGAAAAAAATGAAATGACTGGTTGAAATAGGCTAGAAAATAATTTTTGCCAGGCATATCCTTAATGGATGGGAGGATGATTGGTTTTGTCAAGGCTAAGAAAAGAATGTTGCAGTAATTAAGATGTGCTGTGATTAATGTATAGGAAGAGCTATATGTTAGAGTTGTTATACAGAAAGAATCTGCTAGAGAGAGACAAGACCTGAAGGGGTGGCTGTAGAGAGAGATTCAGCTCTAAGATGAAACCATTTAATGAAACTTTATGTTTACAGGTGAAGTATAGGTTTCCATTTATATTGGCTGTCCTAACAATGTTAATAAATCTTTGTTTATTATGCAGCAGGTATTTTTTCCTGCTCAAACCTGACTTTTGCCCTGAGGTTTACCAAAAATAGAACGTGAGAAAATGTATTTCTATTTATTTTCCCTTGTTTCCTTTGTCTTTTTATAAATACGTGTTTCTTCTTTGATCATAACTTACAGGGAACTTTCCTTTGTCACTGCTCCTGTTGTGTAGCTCATGTGATGTGCATAGCAATGCTGACACTTTACGTGTCACTCTCCTGGCTTGGTTGAGCTCAGGGTCACCCTGATCTTGGGTGCCCAAGAGCTTTGGGCTTGCAGGACGTGTCCTCCCAAGAGCTTTGGGCTTGCAGGACACCTTCCCCAGGGAGGGGAAGCCCAGTTGAAGACAGGCCTTGGTTGGCTCCCAGATGAGAGGAAGGGAAATGAAACATTTTAAAAGAAACAGATTTCTGCAGTAAATGTAGTTTAGTGCCTCGATGGAGCTGGTGAGGGAAGGATGTACAAGTTGTGCCAGGACTGGGAGAGCTGAGCTTGCTGTTGGGGGTTTCACAGCTCTACAGATCCAAAGTCAAAAGTCAGGCATGGTGAGGTTTTTGGTATAGCTTCTGCAACCCTTTGCTCTCAGGTTTTTCAGAGTGGATACCCACACAGATACTTTTGTGAATGTGTCTTGGTTTCATTTGTCGCTTTTTGTGAGGAGGAGCTCCTCCTCTGTGTGGGTAGGCTCACACAGAGTGCAGAGACCAAATGTCAGTCCTGGTGCCCTTACTGTGGTGCCCCAAGGACAATCTGTTCCTCTTGGTTTGTTGTGCCAGTCCCATGTCAATTCAGACTGGGGTCTTCCCTGACTCCAGGACCAGCAACATGCAGAAAACAGGGCAGTTTGAGCAAGATCAGATTTAGGCAGCACTGCTGACAAGAACATATTCCTAAAACTGGAATTAAAAATGTCATAGTGGCCGGGGCTGGAATTAATTTCAGCACAAACACTGATGTGCCAAGTGACATTTAATGCTACTGAAATTCTAGGTTAATATGAAACATTAAAAAAAAAAAGTAAATGAAGCAAAGATTTAGTTCTCTAGAATTTAATCACTAGAAATGGAGGCCTAGAACTGCTTATCATGTTTGTATGGATTACTTTCCATGAGTCAGACAAGCAGGATTTCAGCCCATGGGGGTGAAAAAGAAACTGTAATAGCCATAAAAAGGTATAGGACTACTTATTTATAGACATGCATATTAGAAATGCAATAAAAAATCCCAGTACAAACTCAGTAGACAGGTTTCAAACAAAAAAAATAGCCAGCTCTGAGTTGTTTCTGAATTATGGTGAGCCCTAAAGATGGCCTAAAACCACTTCACTTCTTATTTTCTTTTTTTTTTCTTTTTGCTACCTTTTTTATGTTTTAAAAATTACCAAAGAGATCTCTTTGAAAATATATTTTAAAAAAAAAGCTTCTAGAATTAAACCTTTTGTAAGAAGCTTCAGCCTGGAGCAAAATTTAATGGCTGAGCTATAAAGCACTGAAAACTTTCATAAAGGGGTTCATAAAGAAACACCAAGTGACCCTGAACCCAAGGAGGTCTAGAAGCTGCACTGTAATAAACACAGGGCCTGGTTTATTTGCACTTAAGTGGTGTCTGACATTCGAGTGAGATGAGTTAGTTCAGACTCACTTTCAGCACTATGTCCAGGAGATATAAATGGCAGAGGGGGACACTTCAGCTGAGAGGTTTGCCCTAAGTTAGAGCTAATACTAAATGAGGTCATCAGCTGCTAGCCAGACTGTGTTTTTGCCGCGTGGCTCTAAGGTGCCTAGCATGAATGGCTGGTAAGACCCTTTTAATCTATGTTTCCTACTCCTAAGCCTCCTCTAGGCTAGGACTAGACAGTGTGGGTTGTGTGTACAGCTTATTTCCAGAACAGCTGCATTAAAACATAAGAACTACTGTTAACAGCTGCTGTCACTTTCCTATCCAGCCCAGGGCAACTGCTAAAATCTAGACCCTGATCCATACCTGATTAATAGAGTTAAGTCAAATGTAACATCTAAAAAGTATTCAATTGCTGGGTTAAATAGAAATACCAGTATGCTCACTCACTCTCTTTAGTATGTTATCTGTATGAAGTACAGATCTACTGTAAAAAGCCATCATTACTGGAAGAAACCATTTATCTGTGTTTAACACAGGCACAAGCATCTGCAGTGTGTGAGGCGTTAATACAAGCCAGAGATACCCCTCACCATTTGAAATTGCTCAGGCATCATCCATGCTTTTGTAACACATTATTTTATGTTTCAGGATGTTGCTGGTGGCTTGAGGACTAAGTTTTTCATCCAGAAAAGAGACAAATTTATTCTATGTCATTGCTCAGAGATGGCCAGTGAGAGATGCTCTTGCACTAACAAGATACCTGTGCAGGGCCTTCAGTCTCATGCTCTGCCCTCATCACCACTCTGTTCTTTACCCCTTTCTCCCCCTGCAGCCTCAGCCATGCTTGCCCTTCAGGCTAGATCTCCCAGTGCAATTGAGGCATAGCCACAGAACTTATGAGATTTTCAAGTATCCTATGGTTAATTTTAAATTCCTCATCCTTGCAGTGGTCAGATTTGTTTCAGAAACAGACAGGAAAATGAAGGAGAGGCAGATGTTTGTCAAGGATATATTTAGGAAGCTGCTGCTTAAATGTGAAAATCAGTTACACTCTAACTGTGAGTGAGCAGCACAAAAAGCATATTCTTTCCTCTGCATGTGTTTGCAGAGCACTTCTCAGTTCTTCACCTGCAATGTGTTCCTTTATGCTCTGACTCTATTGATATTGATAACTATTGGTTATCAATAACGTACTGTGGGCCTAACAATGCTGCCTGTTTTCACAATACTTTGTGGAGCAATGCCATCCAGCCCCACGGATTCATTGGTCCAAGAAGCTATTGGTGAAAGGAGTGATAGATTTACTCAACATTTCAGCATAATATTGCTATTGTTCACTGCTATGACATGAATAAGGAATGGTCTTTAGTGTAAACAGCTCAGGCACTGAGCTTAGTGATTGCTGTGAGGGGTCTTTTTGAGGTGGGTGTTTCTAGTTCTTTGATAGATGACTTATTAAAGCCACTCAGTGTTGTTTACAGTGCTTGTTGTGCATGTGGCTGGCATCTGAGTACCTGTCTTTGATTTGAAAGGTATTTTACCTACACTTAGAAGACTTTAAGAGCCTGAACCACTCTTGCATTTTTGTTACGAAGTATCAGCAGAGGAGTTTGGGGGAATTGGGAGTTTCTTATAACAATAGAAATGGCCTTTGTCCATACAGACTTCCCTCTGAACTCACTAACCTCCTGTCAGCAGAAATAAAACAGGATGACACCATCTTCTCCATTTCTCCAGTGTTTTGTTCTCCCCAAGATGCAAAGGCTGGCCTTGCTCCTAAGTGTTCCCTTGCTAACAGGATCCAGACCTCAGCATGAGAGGTGCACAGGACTATCATGGTCTAGGTTTATTACACAGCCTAAGCTGATAACAACTTCTGTGCTTTGACACCAGCCTTGCATGGTCTAAATTACAGACTGCCATTTTTTCAGTGGGCTGTGATTAAAGGAGCCCATTGCTGTTGCTCAGAACCAAAACTGCTCCGAGCGTGGTGGGCCGGTAAGAGCAGAAGAATCCATTTCATTGGTGCCTTGTTGAAATACACTCCCACATCTGAGATGGGATTGCTGTGGAGCAGAGGCCACATCACTGATTTCCTTTCCTCCAGTCAATGGGAAAATGGCATACCTAGTCATTTTTAAGTGGCATACTTCTTGGCTATGTTCTACTCCAGGAGTTAGCCACAAATCAATACCTGCTACAATGAACTCTTGGCTTGGCCTTGTTTCATGCTCCTACTTTACCCAACAACACCTTTAACTTTGCCTTTTTGTCACTATTTTTATGAGTTTAAAAGGTGAGTTGGTGTCTAGGAAAGTGAGTGGAGTAACAAGTGAAAGGCAAGTGAAACAGCTGAAAACCAAGAAAAGAAATTATGTTCAGATTTCTAGATTATTTCCACATTTTTCACTGTGGCCATGCTACTGGAGATGGATTTGACCTTGAGGTAGCTACTTTCTGTTCTGCCTCCCCTGATCCTCAGTCTTACTTTAAGATTTCTCTTAAGGTTGGTAGAATGAGTTCCTGGAGGAGCCCTCCTGTTCTGAGTATCTTTGCTTCACAAGACAAATCTTGTGTAGAAATTGCTTCATCATTCCTCAGTTCAAAGAATATATCCAGCTGCATGAGAGAAGAGAAAAATCTTTGCAGCCTCTGAAATCTAAAGCTTCCATATAGGAGTCAAATGTCATTAATACAATTTTTAAATACCAGTGTGACCACTCTTATTATGATAATTTACTGCTGAAATGGTACACAAAAGCCTCTGTTCAGGTAAATTGGGAACAACTTGTTGAAACTTAAGTTGATTACTCCAATACATCTGACAGATTTGTCAGCATGGATTAATTGTTGTTGAGGAGAATTGTTAAGCATACAGGGCACACCATTTGAGGAAACGTTCAGAAGACAAAGCCAGAATAAAGAAACCTGTCCCTAAATTAAGTTTATGGTTTCCTGCCTCAAAAATGATCAAATTTCTAAAGCTCTTTTGTAAGTTAAATCTTACATATCATTACTAACTCCGTTGCTTGCAGTTCTGCTGAAGTTAATTTATGTTGACATTGTTACTAAGGCAGTGCTTTTTATCAGAGGTGAATGTTTTTTAATACATCTCCTCTGCAAAAGGCACAAACAGGACATTGTTTATGTGAGACCTGTCACCTGTGAGTGTGCCAGTGGTCCCCATTAATCAATCATTAAATCTGAAGTTTTTCTTTTTATTTCCCACATTACCTATTCTAAGGCTTTTAAATGTCCTGAGTGAATACAGGGTGGATAAAACTGTATGAGGCAAGTTTCTAGATTACTTCATCACTATAGAATATTACTCTCAATTTTTATAACCAGAAATAGCTGGAACAGGTCAGACAACATCTCTTTCAGTACACCTGAACTCCTGGAAATTCAAAGGTTTCCCAGGACTGAACTGTAAATTCTAATAAAGCCCAGGTAACATTCTGGCTTGGTTGTCTTTCTGAGATTTTTGTGCTTTTAGTTTTGCCACTTCTGTGCTGGTTTTCTCTCCCATCTTCCTCCAAGTCAGGAATCACAGACTTCCTAGGATCTGCAGCTCCTCATAGAGAAATATATGAGCTCCCTTAGGTTTTGTTTCAAACCTGTGCAGCAAAGAAATGTTGAATTCTCAAATCACACTAAAACCAGATTTATCCTTCTCTGGCCATCTTGAATTATTACTCTTCATAGGTAGAATACGTGTTTCTCAATGCTTTCGAAACAAAAGTTGGGATTCCAAATTGTGAATGTGTGAATAGAAAGAGTGGTGTGTAGCTATATAACAATAACACCCAGAGAGTCAGGTGTTACTTCATTCTTTACCTTGTCACAGCCTTTGGATGCATAACTGCAGTCTCTCACACAAGGGCTTTGCAGGAAAAGTTTAAGGCAAGAGTAAGGGACATACCTAAGGGAAGTAGACACAAATATTTTAGTATTACTGGGGATCAAACAAGATACAGAAAATATTTGTTACTGGTCAAAGTTCACAGAATTCCTTTTATTAATTGAATATTTATGTGGTCTGTGCTATGCAGTTTTATTTGACTTCTGAAAAAGTGAAAGTACATGAAGACAATTCCTGTTTGTCAGCTCTTGGATCCATTTCCTTGCAAGGAGGGACAGGTAGGAGGTTACCATGTGCAGAATGACAAAAAATTGGAACAGAATAAGTGTAGTATCCAACACTTGCAGTTTATGGGGGCTGCACCAAGTTGCACCTCATTCAGGGACATTTCTTTGTGACTTCCTGTCCAGCTGCCCAGGAACACCAAAAGAACCTTAAGCAAAGAGCAGAAAAGATGCTAGTCCTTCTTGTAATAAACTCCTGAGCTCTGCTCTCTGAGAGCAACTGCAGAGTTCTGTGTTGAGGTTCACTGGGTCTGCATAGCAGGGGGCTCTTGTCCTTGTGCACTTTGTCCCAAGTTCAGAATAGGTCCCAGAAAAATTTTGTGATGGCCTATGGGGCAAGTAATTGGTGCTTTATAAGCCTTGGTAGAACTTGGCAACCTCAGGGACCACTTATACAAAGGATTTGCATCTGCAAGTCACTTGTACCACCAGAAAAGAGAAATGATCTTGTTGTCCTGCAAACAATATATCAGAACCTGTCTCTGTGCTGCTTATGTCATTCTTTTACTTTACTTGCACAAGGTTTTCCCTTTTATTTTTGTTTTGCTACCACTGAAAAAATACATAGTCCCACAGCTCTGGCAAAAAGAACCTGATGAAGGTGAACATATAAGAAAAATACTAGTAGCTGCACTCTTCTTAGCAGAGGTAATGGCCACTGACATTAATGGAAATTATGCATGTGTGGAAGAGGAGTATGGCCCCTTTACTTACCAGGGCCCTTAATATGTTTTAGTGAGCCATGGTGGTGTTCTAAATATCATGAAGCCCAAAGGAGATAGGGAAAACAACCTCTGGCACTGATGAGCTGGATTCATTGCTCTAACATAGACGGCTCTTCAGGAATATTTCTCTTTCTTCTCCTGTGGAAATAGCTGTGCATGCACTATTCATTGACATGAAAGAGGAAAAGATAAGGAGAGTGCACAGAAAACTGGCAAAGGAAGTAAAGAGGGATCCAAGTTTTCAGATGTCAGACTGTCACATAAAAACATGGAAATCCATAACTAAGCATTGTAGTCACACATGCACACATACAATTTTGCACATACAATGTTTTTGTCTGCCTTTTATTCAAATTCTACTCTAGCCTTGCTTTGCACTATGTTCTGTTTTATGAAAATAAAATGTGAAAATCTACTGATAAGCCAAGATAATAACAACTTTATGGCATGTCGGGGCTATTTTTTTTATTATTATGTTTTAACCTTGATCATGTTAAAATAGTGAACATATGTATCCTTGGCCTTAATCACCCTGTCAAGTTAAAGGGTATATTCAACTTCATTTACATGACATATGATCTAATGCTGGAGAACAACAATACCATTGTAGTGCTAATTGAAAACTGTGAGCTGAGAGCCAGAAGAAACCACTGGTCTGATTGCTGAGGGTCCCAGGGAAAGGGATTTATTCCCACACCTGCAGTTGGTCCATAACACTAACATTGTTACCAACATCTGGGTCTAATCAGCACAGAGGCCTTGATATGCTGCTCCTGTGGCATATAAATTAAGCATTATGCTCATTTTAAAGGCCCCTTCTTTCAGTTTTTTAAGGACAAGATAGATTCATGGCTCCTCAGAGTCTAACAAAGTAGAAGCCACAAACAGAGTAAGTTACTGCCAGGTTTTTTAGGCCATACCTACGTAGTACATGCCACTTAAATAATGGGATTTTATGCTCAGTTCTAGTTTTCAAAAATGCATCTCCACGGAACAGAAAAGTTCAGCTGAAAAACCATGTTTAGGGCAGAAAGTAGTCTTTGCCAATTCACAGGAATAATTTTTTATGGTAATGTCTGAGCCTCAGGGATGGCCACAGGATCAGGGACAGTCCTGGGTGCTCCCAGGCAGTTAGTGTCTCACCCCAGCTCCAGGGAGAGGCTTGTGTCACAGTCTGCTGTGAAGTTAAAACACCAAAGCTGCTGAAAGTGTCCAGAGTGACTGGAAATTGTACAAAGAAAGAGAAAAAACCCCCACAGGACTGAAAGGCATGCTGCCCAGGCCAAGGGGCAAAATTTAAATCTTCACTGGTTGAGGACAGGCAGTGAATATTGTTGCTAATGCATCCCTTGGCTGGGTCTGTAATTTTCTAACTGGCTGCTTGCCTTTGTAGCTTCATGTTCTTTTCTGGAAACAATAGGACAGATACCCTTACAGAAGGAGGGTTTTTTTCCCCTGACATTTTTCAATGTATACATATCTTTAATATCTCTAAATGGTGAATGTAATTACATGGGGAAATTTTGTTGGAAGGTCCAGAACTTGACTCCTGATTCTTCCTCTGTCAATGATCTTTGTGGTAGTGGGCAGTTCATTTAACTATTGTGTCTCTTACCTACTGTGCCTTTTGAGGGTAAGTAACAATGTAAAAAACTGTTAACCTAAGGTTCCAAGGTGGAAAAGTGACACAGGGGCATTATGGAGGCTTAGGATTTCACACTGGTATGGGGTAATTACATCAGTTGGTTGAAATCATAGAATGGTTTGTGTTGGAATGGTCCTTGAAGATCCAGTTCCAAGCCCTGTGTTGGAATGTGGGGCTCTATCTTAGCCACTGCTGTCAGGAAGAATGTCTATTTCATGAGAAAACCCGTTCATTGCAAAGGCACAAAATTGTAACGAACAAGGCTTATGCCTTTATTAATGTTCAGCTCTTTATTAAAAAGATTAGCTGGGCAGGGGGCTCGACACAGAGCTCCCCCCGGCTGTTGCAGCTTTCCCGGTAGCTGAAGGGAGAGAAAGCGTGCAGAGTCTTTCCCTGAAGTCCTCGTGGCACTCTGGTAGCTGGAGGTGAAGAGGTGTGCAGTCTGTATCTGAAGTCCCGATCAGCAGACCGTCCTCTCTCCCTTCCTGCTGGCACCCTGGTAGCTGAAGGGTGAGGAGATGTGCAGAGCCTGTTGCCGGAGTCCAGCAGCAGCTGTCCCCTCTCCTTCCCTCCTGGTAACTTCAGGAAGAGTTGCTCCTTTGCTCCTGCTTCCCACAGCCCAGTCCAGTCCAGTGCTCTGGAGGCTATGGTGACAGGTCAGACATAGACTGGGGATGTGGTTCCCTTTTCCCCAGCCAGCGCACCCATCCAGCCCCCTCCCCTGTGCCCAGTCTTCCATTTAGGGGTGTTTTCATCCCCAAAACCCCCTCCCATGATTCCACTGGTCCCTCTATTTTGCACCCCAGTCCTAGAATGGCAGTGTGGGTGTGGGGTGTAGGTGATTCCCAGGAGCAATTGGCTAATTAACATTTCAATATCAGTACTTAGCTCAATTCATCAGTGTCCCCATGGGAACCAGGAAGGTCCTTTTGTTCATAACAAAAATGAGTAGTTTTGTAACCCCTGCAGACTTCTCAATACCAGCAGGATGCTGGAAGAGGGAGGAATTTTCTTTTCACTACTAATAACTCCAGGTGGCATTTTTAAACTAAGGAGTCATAACTTAAACCCAGAAGACATCAATGGGGACCTCAGCACACTGAAACAGATTCTCTACCACTACAAATTGAGTTAGTGCTATTAATTTCAGTAGAAGCACATTTCACCTCACTTGAGGAAAAGGTGCATTATTTATGGTATGACTGCAAAATCTGTCCCTTGATGTACCAGAGAAATGTGTTCTGGCACTAGCAGTTGGTTTTGGTAACATGCCAGCTTGCAGGCTTTGAAGGATTTCCAGTAGCCAGAGGGGAATTTTAGCACCCAGTGTCTCCCTGCCCCGCTCTCCATTTCCAGGGTCCTCAGTGGATTTGTCCCTTTCCATTCCAGCTGGATCAGCCCCTGTCAGCTCCACCGAGGTTCAGCCCAGCTCTGTGGCCTCGCGTGCCAGGGGGAGCATTCAGGGAACAAAGGATGGTGTTGGCAGAGATGTTCTGTCTGTGCTGCCCTCGTTCTTGGTTAGCTGGCCTCCACAAGAGTGAATACCTGCTGTCCTGCTGTTCTGCACTCCTGACCAGCTTTGTGACCAGAATGAGAAATCTGAATTTCCCTACCTGTGGTTTAACTACAGCTTCCACTTGCAGGAAAACCTCCTGGGCTGCCCATGGGACATGTATGCACAGGAGAAATGAGACTGGGGTCCCCTGATGTCTCTGTGGATGGCAAAAATAACAAAACCAGAAAAATCAGAGTGATGCAATTTGTCGTTGTGGCTTCATTAATACCACACAGAAATCTCACATATGTATTGAATGCTGTAAAAATAGTATAAGGAAAAAAAGTGTGTAACTTGGCCACTGTGGGGAGATCACAGAGCCCAGGCTTGTATTTCCAGTCGGTTACAAGGGCATTACTAAAACAGTCATGCCTGACTTCATGACAAAGTCTTCGTGATGATGCTAGTAAAATACAACAGTTGTACTGGAGAAATTTAAAGAATAATCAGACTGTGGAGAAGGAATCTCACATCCCTTCATGTTTTTCAGTTAAAGTGCAAATGTCACAAGTAGAAAAAAAAAGGAGTTAAACTTGTGCCATTGGAACACCCAGATAATTTGATCCTATTTATTTTAATATATGAAATGCAAAAAATATTATCAAATACAGGTATGTTATTATTTTAGTTGTAATATCTTATTTCATTTTATGTCGTTTCTGCTAATGTGGTGCCAGCAGATCTAATGAGCTATTTAGGTTTTTTTGCATTTCAAAGCATGACCTCCTAAAAATTAGGCTATTTCTTTCATCCAGGATAATTTAGCTGAAAAACACCCAACTTTTCAAGAATTAGCATATATTTGATGTGGAAAGAATGACTGGACATATCACAACAAATGAAATTATTGCAAAATACATCAATGAAATACTGAAAAAATTATTATTTCAATACTTTGTCAGAATTCTTGTAATGGCAATCTACAGCCAAACCCCAGTTCTGTAAGTCATAATACGAGAGTCTGCTAGGCACAGTCATGCACCCATGTGATGTTGATTGCAGACCTGAAGACATTTTCCTGAGGTGTTTTCTAAAAATCATCTTTATTCATCATAATTAAGCTATCCAACCCAATTTTTCCTCTTTATGAATCATTCACAAGGTGCGTCTATTTCCTCTGATTCTGTCTGTTAGGTGCAAGCGGTAGAGAGAAGCACCTGACTATGTTGTGTTCACAACTCTCATATTTTAGTCATCCAGTGTGGATGGGTCTCCAAAAGGACCTGCAGTCATTGCAGAAATGTTGTGGTTTGCATTATCAACCTCTGGATTAGGAGCTTGCTGCTGTCACTTACTTGCTCTTGAAGATCAGAGTCTCTGCTCTGCACTGCTGCCGTGGCCCACGTAAAGCACAGGATCCAGGCTCTTCCCTCCCTGAGGATGACTGAAAGGTTTTAGCATCAAAGTCAGGAACAGGAAAAGAAAAGTAGAGTGAAGTTTCGATATCCATCTAAGCCACTCAGCCTTTGCTGAATACTGTGGTGCTCGGGCATCCTTCTCTAGATTTTTGAAAGTTCCAGTTATTCTCCTGATGACTGCAGCGAGCCATTTTTAAATTCCAGTGCAAAGATATTTATGTTCTTTAGCGCAAAGAAAAGCAAGTGAATTAAGTTTTACAAGTAAATGTTGAGATGTGTAAGCATAAGCCTCATTCATATATTCACATACCTATTCAGACAGAGTTCCTGCAGGTATTTGACCTCTTCTGAAAGTTTCATGAAAGGGATATTTCTATCTGTGTGCCATACAGCTCAATGTCTGTTCTATTTTAAAATATTGTAAAGTTCATCCATTGTTTACCTCTATTTTATTAACCACAGTGACACATTTTTGATGTGTTCCAACAGTTTGTTTTTTTTTTAATACAGAAGATAACAAAGTGCTTTAATTTGTAGCATCAAATTAATGTAGTCGTCTTCAAAATTTCTTGATTTCAAACCAAGCAGGTGATTAGAAGCTGAAAGATCATAACACTGATCACTACAGTGTTCTTGCATTCCTCCCTTAGAATAGTGTCTGAAGTACAAAGGATGGCTGGTCTAATATACCAGTAAGAACAGAAGAGAGCAAATGTTTCCATGTGATAGTAAGTCTTATATGGTTTTTGCAGTCCCTCAAAAAGGCCACGCATCAGCCATTATAGCAAATATTGCATGTTCTTACTGCCAGTCTGCTATGTAGCAGTTTTACTTGCATCATACACTTAATTGCCACATTAAATCATGGTTTCTAAACATCAGCTCACAGCAGGATCCTCCTCTCAAATCTCATCTTCTTTTTTCTTTGACAACGTAACCCATAGTGAAAATGTCTTTTCTCTTTGTAATCTAAATTCTATTTTGTGTCCACAATACTATTCATGCCCACTGCATCAACTCACTACTCACAGCAGTGCAGAAGGAAAAGTCCTTTTTTCCCTTGAATGTGCATATTCCTGGTGGAGCTTAAAAACTTCCATAAATCAATAAAGTAATTGCTGCATAATGACCTATTGTTGGTGAGCGTGCCCAGAATTATGTCATTGGGGGGTAATGGAGCTACTGAATCAAAAAACCGGCAGCTGTTCCCAATTTATTTGAGAGTCAGTTGGACAGAAAATTAAATAAACACATAGACAAGCAGGACAAGGGCAAGTCCTTGCACTATTCTTACGATTGTTTTAATTCAATCGCAGGAGTCAGCAGGCAGCTGATATTGTGGCCCAGAGTTTCAGTAATTGCCTGTCTCCTCTTTCAGTCAGGCTGCACATGCTCATTTCATCATTTGAAGCATTTGTGACTCATATTAAAAGAAAAGAAAAAGTACCAATGAAACAAAGATGAAACTTAGTTCTTTTTTCTCCCACCCCCCCTCCCTTGTCAGCATAGCAGGCTATCCAGGACATGCATTAATAGATAGAAATGTTCATTTCTTCCTCCATCTGCCTCTATGGGGTCTCTACTCTTCTTTCCCTAGGACATGAAGGACAGTTTTCCCTTTTTTTTAATCACTCATATGTCCTTTGGGAAGCCCCCTAAAGTTTCATATTCGCTGGGGAGAGAAGAAATGCCACCCGGCTTCGCACTCTCTTCTCTGCTGTGAATAACAGCTTTGATGTGCTCCTTTGAAGTTCCTGGCTCCAGGCTGCATTAGGGAAGCATCAAATGCAGCCTTAACACCGTGTGTGGAAGCTGGAAGCCCATTGTGTGTGCACACTGGACCTGGGGGCACCCACGGTGCTTGTGGGGCCAAGGGAATACAGGGACCACAGCAGGAGCAGCTCTCCAGCACAGCCTACTCCTCTTTTTCCTTATTCCCATTTCCTAGTGCTGGGGCCCTGAGGACACATCAACATCCGTGGTATTTTCCAGCTCTTGCAGCTTCTTGTGGTACCTCTGCACGCTTTAGAAGCCCTGATGTGGGTCAGAGTATTGGGACATCACATCTGACTCCAGCAGGATTTGGTTCTTTGGTACTTCAGGGCAATGTGTCTTCAAATGCTGCTTCAACTGTTGCGGCTTTAAAACAGTCAAAGTGCTTTTCATGGACACTAAACGAAGTTTGGGTCACTGATCAGTTTTCTGACTTATACTGAGAATTACAATGTCTATTCCTTCATAGCTGGATTCTTAATATGACAGTTTTCACATTGCTAAACAAGTGTGGGTTTTTAACATCCCTCCTTTTTTTTTTTTTTTAACTTACAGATGGATTTTTTTGTGTGTGTATTTTCTCTGTCTGCATAACCAGACACAGTGAAGTTGATGTTTGTCTCCAAGATGGAGAAGTGCTTTTCCATATTTATCACCACAGATCTCTTCAGATCAGACATCTCTTTGATCATTTTAACTGTGTTTTATATGCTTCATAATTTCCTTGCTGAGTACCTTGTGTTGTGTTTTACTTAATAAATCAATAAATAATAGCAATAATTAAAAGGGTGTTCTGCAGTAGGGAGCTAGATGAAAAATAGGTTATTCCATTAACCTTTTACCTCTGGAGACAGGAATTTCAAATTTGTGCTAGGTCACAAGAGCAAATCAGTTTGTCTCTGGTGAACTCCAGTCCACATCACGGGGCACTGCTTCACTTCTCCCAGTCCCTCCTGACTGACAGCTTTAGTCTGGAAGAATTACAGATCTTTTGCAGCTTGGAAGGCTGAGATGCAGTGGCAACACCAGCACCAACACCCACTGTGCCTTATTCTCTAGAGAACCATTCAGGAAAAGGAAAAAGAATCCAAAGCCTCCCAATGCCTGAATTAATATTTAAATATTGAAATTGCAACTGGTAAAGGCAGGAAGTAGCTTGTGCAAGTAGGAAGGTGGGTGTTTTTCAGCCCTGTCCTATAAAGTAGCTCCCAGAGGACACAAAAATTTTGTCACAGGAAAATTAAGGGGGAGTTGGTGGTGTGTAATTGTACACCCAAGTGTAGGCAACGAATGTGTTAGTGAGGAGCTGTCTATTCCATCACAGATCACACAAACTTACAAACAGACCTTTAGGTTATCATTACTCTCATCTCCTTGTCCCCACTTCTGCCTTCCTCCGTCAGTTGCTGACGCAGCTCTGTTGTCTGTGCTCTGAGGTTTGAGTGGCCAAGTGAGGTTTAACACAAATAAATAACAGATATTCACAATCAG
The DNA here is from genome assembly GCA_003676055.1 of Chloebia gouldiae. NCBI lineage: Eukaryota > Metazoa > Chordata > Aves > Passeriformes > Passeridae > Chloebia > Chloebia gouldiae. The sequence goes on from QUSF01000021.1 coordinate 8,327,618, forward strand.
CGTCACAGTAATGTGACTCTTTTTTTCTGACTTACTCTGAGAGAAGGAAGGTGAATTATTAAGTGGCATCTCAGGCTTAAGATGAAAACTCATCTTAAAAATAAAGGTAGCACAAATTTTGGAAGAAATGCTTTTATGTTATAAAATCTGCAATTTTGCCATTTACTTGCTTGTTTTACACAATGAGGTTAAAAAGATTTTTTTTCCTATTACATAATTTGAAAACAAAAAGGACCTGAATTATATTTTTGCATAAAAAAATGAAGACTTCTAAAAGTTCAAAAGATTGTAAAAATTCTAATTTTTGACCAAGACATTTCAGTGTGTTACATTGAGAAGTAGTTTATGTCAAGTCTCAATATTTTCTGTTATTTCTCATCTATCTGCAGGTCATTTATAGGGAGAGAGACGGTGCTTTTGGATGAAACTCACAGAAGACTCCCCAGACTGGACTGCAATTTTTCTCAATTCCTATTGCCAGGACCTCACATACTAATTCCCAGCTGATTTGTGGTGAACACTGGTATGTTTTTTTAGTGAAAACTGTTTTTTATCTGACTACGCTTTTGTTAGGAAAAGGGAAATTATTGAAATTTTATTTGTACAATACCTTCAGGGACTCATCCTCTTCCTCATATCTGTATTCCTGTTTTGGAGTTATGGCGGTGAGTAGGGAGGACTTCTCAGGGCACCATTGTATGTTCTGTGTTGTTTGCCATCCTAATGATAGCCTTAGCAGATATCAATTTCAGTAGGCTTAGCAGAGAAAGTCAATCAAAAGAGATTGTGTGTTCCAGTTCTTAGCTTTGGAATGTTGTCTGGAGGAAGGACACAAAGCTGTGTGGTGGGAGTGTTGTGGGCAGTCTGATTAGGGCTAACTGGGATGTGGAAGGAGCATGAAGGTTTGAGATCCAAATATGGAAGCTGAATGAAGAGAATAAATTTTAGGAATAGGAAAATAAGGATGACTATGAAGCTTTCCTGCTGTACTTCCACAAAAGTTCTTTTCCTAAGAAACCAGTCTCAGTTTGAACAAGTTCTGTGCTCTCATTCTCAGTACAGTCTGTATGAAACAAGCAGCTCTTAGAGGTGAAATAGATTCTCAGAAGAAACTTTTGCACCATTGCTGAAGATGATCAGGTGCTTGATAACACTGGGGCTTCTCTGGAGAGTGACTTCCTAAGCTTTATCAGAATATCTTTGGTCCAAGGTTTTTTTGCTGTTCTGTTCTTTGTGATCCCCATGGCTGCAGGGAGACTGCTGTGTTCCATTGTGGGGACTGTGAGTTCTCTTAAAAAATGGATGCTCTAGAACAAAATTAAGTCAAAGGAGACAACCTTGTATCTGAGAACTGCTTATTGGTACCAAAAATAACAACAACAGAAGATGTTATTTTGTAGCTCTTTACAGCATTTTCTTTTCTGAGCTGGGTGGCTTCAGCCCTGTGTAGATCCAGCTCTGCTTTGTGCCAATACTCAAACATCTCTGTTAAGTCCTAAGGATGAAAGAATTGTACTGATGGTACTTTCATCTGTGTTTTGGGCTGAAAGGGAAAACTGGAAATAGAGCAGTGATGACAAAGAGTCTGGTGGGTGTAATGCCCATTTGAAGAATGCTTCTTACTGAAGTCAAACCAGTTTCTCATAGTACTGAAGGTAGTTATTCTTTACTGCCTTTTGTCAGGTTCATGGCTGTATAGAGGGCAGCTGTAATATTTTTCAGTATTTTTCAGTACTTTTTCTTAATTTTTATGATACAGCTTATACTTAGCCATACACGGTGGGACAGATTATACATTTTGTTTGCAGCTACAGTTTTCTTTTTCCGATGAGTTCTGTATGTATTCAGCCAACCTAATCATTGGAGAACATGGACAGCTGTTCACACTGCATATGTGAGTCTATCATGTTGGGTTTGCAGTCTAGGTTGATTAGCTGGTTCTTTGTGTGAAATAGGCCTGTTGCCCTGATTGTACAACAGGTTCTTTTTGCCTCTTTTTGCATCCATGTGAAGCTGTATTGGTTCCAAATCTAGTGCTGAACATCAGAATGTTTTTTATCCAAACAAACCTCTCTGTATGTAAGATTTATTTATTGCAGCCTATCTGTGAGCTCCTCTTTTTGCTATATTTGCTTATTTTCTCCCCAGGTTAAAATTATGTACATTTAAACCAAGGTTTCTCTTTAGTTTAAAACTGTAAATCCTACATGTGAGATTTCTTGTTTGCTTGCCAGCCTTGCCAACATTTTGCTGAGGAACATGTGAAAAGTAAGTGACCGCAGTTTTGTATAAAGATGGGCCTGCTTGCAGGGGCTGTCTCCTCATCCAGAGCTTCTCAGGAAACCTTTCAACAGCAGCTTCATTTTCAGCTCAACCTGGAACTGGAGAAAAGGCACTCCTTTGGGGAGAAATCTGGTGATGGGCAGCTCTGCTGGACTCTTTTGGAGTACTGGTGGAGAAAAGGCATCTCAATGTCAGCAATTTCTATGAGCACTGGAAGCAAAGGCACAGAGATGTTTTGACAGTGCTGGTGCAAGGGATCTTGCTCTTCTTCACCCTCTCTGAAGCTCCACTTATGGGCTCTGTCTGGCAGTCCTTATCCTGTCCCTACAGCAGAAGTGCTAGTGAGGTATTTGGACCTTTTCCTGCTGTCCCCAGCAATCCTGGGTTTGAGATGTCCATGTATCTGCACAAATGCTGCCCAGCTTACTTTCCTGTGCCTGCAGGTGCCCTGTGGTAGATACCAGCAGCTGTTCCGCACTGCTCCAGCATGTTCAGGAGGAGAGGGAGTAGTGCTCTTGAGGGAAGTGTTTCCCTAAGCTGTTTCTCTCTTCTCTTGGGTAAAGCAGGAAGGCTCTGCATGTAGCACTGTCCCTGAATTCTCCTGCTCAGGTAGGGTGGAGCTGGTTTGCCAGGACCATGGCCAGCAGATTTGGAATGTAGACAAGAATGGACCCTCCCTAACATCCCTGTGCAATCTGTGCCAGTGCTCAGTGACCCTCACAGCAAACAAAGAAAATAGACATCTGGGATTTTCTCTCCTTTTTCTTGACCCTGGGAAATCAAAAGGCCACAGCCAGGCAGCAGCAGGGATATTGGGAGAGACTCCTTTGGAAAGGTGATCTGAGCTCACATCTTTTGATGATGACAAGGAGCCAAGTATTTAAAGATCTTATAATAAGACCTTATCATTTTATTTAAAGATTTTATAATAAGAGCTCAGAATAAACACTAAGCTAGAGGCAAGCCCCTGGGACCCTTATCCTGACAGAAAGGCTCTGAAGACTCTGAGTTAGTTACTCAGCCCTGAGCCAGGGGTAGCTTTCCTGCAGGTGTGCACATCTGGGAAAACAGCTTCCTAGTCGTTACTGCATGTGAGGATGGGAAGCCTGGCAGAAAAAGCTCCAGTGCAGTAATTGTATGCAGAAAGGAGCTGGAATGGGAATGGGAATGAGACCCATTTGCTGGTTTTAGCAAACATTTCTTGGAGAACTTCAGTTTGGGATTTTTCATTTCCTTTCTTCTGTGTGGTTTTTGACTTCTTAAGATTGCAGCATCTCTTCCATTACCATAAGGACTATAAAATTTACTGTGCAAATAAACACCCTCAATCAACATGTAGCCCAGACAAGGAACATTTCAAAAACTGATACCAAGTTATCTTTATGGTTAACTATGATGAACTCGAAATTACCATTTAAAGTCTTAAACTTAAGTGTTAAAAATAGTCAAATTTCCTTGAAAAAAACATTTTAAGAGTAATACTTTGTGTAATCACCCCACATATGACACATCATCTTGAAGTTTCAGGAACGCTTTGGTTGAAATTTTAGCAGCTCTCCTTAAGAAATGCTAAAGAGCAAATATTCTTTCCAGAAATACTATCCCCTGTAAACCTGTCAGACGATTACTTAGCTATTAACCTTTCTCGATGAAATTGTAATAGTGCTGTTTAAAAGAATGCTGAATATCAGAAATATTTTACTAATACATAACAGATGGATACCATATCCAGAAATATTTGTACTGTAAACCAAAGTGCTAAGCTGTTTTGCACTGAGAGGTCAAAGATGGGCAGGAAACAGTTTTCCCATCCCACAAAAATTTTAGTTTTTATATTTTCCTACTCTCATGAATATACAGAATATGAAAGAACCTGGAGTGTCCCATAATAATTTTTTTCTGAGTTTTTATTTATTTGCTTTTTAATCCAAGTACTTATTCTCCACACACACTGCATATTTGTTATTTACCACATCTTTCTTGGTACAGACATCCTATCCTGAGAAGGCTTCAGATTGAACAGTCAATAGGTTTTCTTTTGGATCTCCATCTCCTTGGCTGAAAACCACTTTCTTACTAGGTTAAAGAGTAAAAGGAAGTGTTAGAGCAAAGCTGTGACTTAACTGAAATACAGATTCCATATGTTATGTACCTTTTATAACTCTTCATATGTGAGGATAACTGATTTTTCCATCCTGTTTATATTGCTGATTTCACTGTTGGACTTGGTCCTGGGTGTAACCTTTATTTTTAAATAAATGAGGCTTGGGAAAATTTAGAGTTGCTGTTTTCCAACAAGTTACAAGTATGGGAGTTAGACAGTTGCACTTGGAAAGTTTTTTGTGAAGATGTGCTTTTTATTCATCTTGTACAATAGTCCTAGCTGTGGCTTTAGCTGAAGAACATGTTTCTATAAAAGGATGGAATATGTTTCCAAACAATGTCTTAATTCAAAATAGTTCAGCACTTCTTGTGAAATGTAACTACAGCTGAAAAAAGTACATTGTGTGTTCCACTGAAGAATGAATAGACATCCTCCTAAATGCTTCTGCCATTGAGCAGGAAGACTGGGATGTGGGACAGAACAAAGTATTATTATTATGTGTATATCCACAGCATGAGAAAGAAGTAATGCTGATGATTTATTTTTAATAACTCCGAAGCAGTATGTTTTCAGAAAGTTTTGAAGTGGTGAGATGGAAGCAGAAGTCTTGTGGTCAAAAGATGTTTCATCCTTCTATTATGAGAATCTGAGGTAGCCAAGATGTGTTAGCCGTGATTTCCTTGCACTGGCAGTTTGTACAGAGTATCTCTCCTGACTGGAAATTACATGTACAAATAATACATTGCCTTGAGATTTATTCATTTATTCTGAATTGCCACACTAATTTCCCCTCCAGATTTCTGACCAGTGCTTTTAATTCATTAAAACCTAATTTCATGAAAATTTTTGTTCTTCTCCAACAAGAACTGTCTCTTCTATGCCTGTTCTCCATGAGGTGTAAATTCTACTTAGCGAGCATTGAAATGATGAAGTTAGAGGTGTTGTAACTTTCCGGTTAATTAAAGGCTTTAAATCCAGACTGGCACCTTTATAAATATAACTATACATTTACATAGATCTGTGTTCAACTTCATTTGTACCTTCCATACTTTGATTCAAGAATCACTAGCTAAAATTACACAGCCTATTCAGTCAGTTGAGTTTTCATCAATAATCCTAAAATGTACCCATTCATGTTAAAACATTTTATATTTTTACATAGCCAGCTTGCCTTTATTAAGTATTTACTCCTTGTGCTGTTAATTAGTGGCAAAGATGTTATCTGATTAATGTTGCTCTTTAAACACTTTGTTTTCAACTTTTTTTTTAATATGATTTTTTCCAGTGACAAGAAACACTGAAAATTGCCATAGAGACTGTTCAGGATTTTAATGTAGCAGTAAACCTGGATATAATCTTTCAGTAGCTGAAAAAAAATTAATTATATTATTTTTTATTTTGATTTTTCCTGTTCTTTAAAACTCTGAATTCTTTCATTTCCTTTAACTAGGAAACCCAAGAAATATTGGAAGTAAAGTTTTTTTTAAAAGTTTACAAAAAATACATAATTTTGTCTAGGAAAAATATCTATTTGGAGACATTACTTTCCCCTGCAGCTTTTTCAAAATGCTTTCTGATATCATTTTAAATGACATCTAGGCAATATTTTTCCCTTGAGTTTTCTTACCTCAGGAAAGCAGATATGATAGGCAGTGGTGTGATTTTATAGCTGAAAATCTATTCCATGGTTGGTTTTTTCTGTCTAAGTTTTTTTTTTAATTATTATTATTATTTTAAATGATATTATGAGATATATACTCTCATTTAATAATAGACCCCTGGCAGAAATACCTAGTTTGCTCTGGTGTCCTTTATCAGCTTTGTTCCTGGTGTGGTCACAGAAGGGTATTTGGGGTCACACAGGGCCAGGGCTGCAGGACCTGAAAGGAGCCTTCAGGAAAAGTGGAGAGGCACTGTTTACATGGGCCTGGAGTGACAGGACAGGGAATGGCTTCACGCTGACAGAGAGTGGTTTGGATGGGTATCAGGAAGGAATTCCTCCCCGTGAGGGTGGTGGGACAGCTTGTCAGAGAAGCTGTGCCCCAGTTGTGCCCTGGTGGCCCAGGCTGCATGTGGCTCTGAGCAGCCTGCTCTAGTGGAGGGTTCCTAGTTTGGAATTTAGTGATCTCTCAAACATTATATTATTGAAGTTTTGAGCAGCAACTTCTGGGATGCAGCAGGAGTAAAAATGGTACTGCTTGTAAAATGCAGTTAATTCTACCTCTGTGTAAGAGATAGCGTGGTGTGATTGTTAATGATAGTTGGATGGTTGTTTGGCCTTGATGATTCAAGAGTTGCCTTCCAATCTTATATTGATGGACACATAAAAGAAATCTATTTCGTGGAAAAATGGTCTCGGTGTAATAGAACAAATGGAATTTGCACATTTATTGGTAAACCCTGCAGTTTTTATCCATAAACTGTTGGACTGTTAGAATTATGCTCTCAGTATTATTAACTCTGACTAAAATTTATGTTCAAAACATTTATGACTAAGTGAGCACCTCTGGAATTCTTCTGGAATTCTTCTGGCATCAGTCACACTGTTGTAGGTGGTTATCTCATCTGAACTTGTAAATGGAGCAGTTCTCAGGGAGGGTTGAGGTTAGATAATGTTCACAGAGCACTGCCAAGTGAATCTTTGACCTGTCTTCTGAATCAGTAGTAAGCAAATATTTTGCTGAATAATTTAAATCCATGGATCTACAACTGCCAAGAAGGTACATTTCCAAGTAAAACACAAAATGAACTTCTGGTTTTTTTATGGTTACTAAAAACCATGGAGTGTTTGGACATCCTACTAACCTGACCAGACTCTGTAATAGGAATTATTTTTCTTCTTGTGTTTCTCTAATTTCAACAAGGTTGTTCTTCTTGTTCTTCTCCCAAGCCAGAGGTTCACTGTTTTTTTTGATTGGTGAGCCACTTTTAGGCCTTTGTGTACCTCAAGTGCTTACCTGAGGTAAACACAATTATCAGGTATAGAATCCCCCTGGGGCAGCTCTGGGTCTGTACATTGCTTGTGTACTGCCTATTGGGATTTAAGAGCCAGCATTAGAAAGTTACTGCATTGCTGGGACTGTTAAGAAAAAATTACTTTCTTTTGCAAGACACCTATAATTTGTGACCAGCTACAATAGTCAATCATTTAGTAGACTTATTTTTTCCTGCATTTTGGTGTAAGGATACATATAATTTTTTATTTCCTTCTTTTTATAGAAGCGATCATTTGTCATTATCAGTATCTATTATTGTTGCTGCTGTTACCCCATGCAGTTAGGGGCCATCTTTAGGAGCATTCACAAATATGACCTGCTTCATCTGTGGTCTTTCCTGCCTTGCTCATCAGGGCCATTTTTTGTGTATTGGTTCTGTTTGTGTTCCCCAGCAGGTTGAACATAACTGCATAAAGAGGGGTAAGGCCCAGTTTCGTCCTCCCATCTTAGATGAGCTAAAAAAGGAGGAGTGTGGGAAGTTCTGGGCATTAGCGCAGCAGGTCTGTGAGAGTAGGTAATACTTAATACCTATTTTTAAATCATCCTTTCCTGCCTGCTTGAATCAGACTTTTCCAAAGTCACCACTGTTAGAAATATTAGGCTATTGTTCCACCAGAGGCTGTGTCAGGTGTAAAATGAATTTTCTCTTACCACATTCAGACACAGTAATTTCTTTTGATGCATGACTGCATTTCCACTGCCACAAAGGGCCCAATCCTTGCCTGGAGTATTTAATTGCCTCAATTAGTTCCTGGTGCTTCAGAGTGCCATGTGCATTTGATAGATTTCCTCATCTCGCCTTATTTCACCCAGAACTTGCTGCAAAATGCTGAAGTACGTGCAGGAACCCACTGGGGAAGCTTGTTCTTGGAGATGAGTCTATACCTGGTCAGGCTCTGAGTAACATGAAAAGATCCCTCAGGATGGGGAATGTTGTATAAATGCCAGGTATCAATGCAGTAATAATATTTCTCAAATTAGCAGATCAACAGTGTGCCAAATAACAGTATCAGGTAGCAATTTCCAGGTTCTAAGACAGCAGTGATAGTAGTTTTAAAACTGAAGTAAGTGTTATTTAATAATCCTAACTCTTACTGCCTGACCAGCACTGAAAATTGCATTGATTTGAAGGACACTTATTTTTCAGCAACTTTTTTTTATTAAAGAGAAAACAATGCTGCCTGAGAACAGCCTGGTTCTAGAAAGATGATCATGGACCACACAGACATAGCTTTTAGAAGGCCCACTTTACTGAGGAATGCCAGAATATTATCACTTGGTATTATTGAAGAAGGAATTAGTGTCTCTGCACTAATGGTTGTTTGTTAACTTAAAATTAAAAAACAAACAAAGAAAAAGAAAGGGAAGAAAGGAAGGATGGTAAATTAGTACTATTATATTTAAACTATGATTCTCCATTGCCTTTGCCGAAGTCTTTTAAGGAAAGTGCAGCATTACAAATAAAAATGCAGTCAGAAAAAGCCACACTACCCTGAGTACGCCCATATGGCACATTGCAGAATAGGCAAAGATATAGTTTTTATGGGAAAAAAGAAAACCCAGACCACAGAAGCTGAATGATAATAAGAGGCAGAGCTTATTCTTTTGTAAGGCTATCCAGTAAGAACCAGCTATCCAAACAGTGATGCTGCTGCAGATGCTTGTGAGGTAATTACCAGTCCTGATGCACAAATGCCGCTGAAGGGTGTGACAGTGGAGGGATGGACATGGCTTTTGGAACTGGCTGGGCACTGGGGCAGGGAAGCAGGCAGTGCGGGAGAAAAGATGGGATTTCTCACTCCTATCTTGCACAGCAGTGGCTCCTCTGGTGAAATTTTATGAGCTTCCATGCTGCAATAATGCTGAGAAAGAGACTCGAAGGGGATTTTTTATTTTTGATTTGAGATTATTTGGAGGGGGGTTTTGGCTTATTTATAAATAAAAATTTCCTGCATTTGTGAATGTCCACCCTGCCCAGGCTGTCCTCAGTGGGCTGAGCTTGTCTGAGCCTGGTTTGCAGGAAGTCAGAGCCTCCCAATGCCATCAAGTATCCAACACTTTTCCCTGATGCTGCTTAATTCCTAGAATCATACCATGATAGAATGGCTTGGGATAATACAGACCTTAAAGAACAACCCTTTCCATCCCCCTGCCCTGGGCAGGGACACCTTCCACTATTCCCAGGTTGCTCCAACCCTATCCAGCCTGGCCTGGAACACTTCCAGGAATGTGGTAGCCACAACTGCTCTGGGTATCCTGTGCCAGGGCCTCCCCACCCTCACAGAGAAGAGTTTTTAACCTAAATTTCCCCTCTTTCAGTTTGAACCCATAACTACTTCTCCTATCAGTACAGTTCTGGAGAAAATCCCTGTTTTCTTTCTTTTTTAATTATTGTCACGTATCAACAATTAGTGAGGCTTATTCAAAACACTTACCTTTGAGGTGTAAACACTTCCTGAGAAAACGTCCTGAGCCTCTTTTACACCTTTAATTGCGGCCATCAGAAGAACTCGGGCCGTGAAGAGCCACTGTCACTGCTTACCCAGGAATACCTGTAGGCACCTGTATCCAACTCCCCATAAATACCAATTGTGGCGGTGTTAATAAATACCTTATCTTTTACATTTTGCAAGGCACACTTCCCTAAAACATCAATACCAAAGGAAAGAACCATAATGCAAGCCAGAAAACCTCAACACCCAAACCAAAGTGTACCCCCTTCAGTCACCATCCAGTTTGAAATATTCATTACAGAGAATGTGGGCAGAACATGCTCCTCACTGCAATAGCCCCCACCATGGTTTTATTGCTGCTCTGTGCAGATTAAAAAAAAAAATTCTACAGCAACAAACTTAGAGAATGTGGGAATCAGTCTCATTATGGAAGAAAGGGGAACTTTATGAAATATATTTACAGAAAAAGAAGGCAAGAGAAGGAAGAAAAGAGTACCATACCAACTCCACTAGGGAAATAAAAGAGACTACCACCCTTATACTAACAGAAAGAGTCAGAGAATTACTAGAAAAACAACTATAAAGACATCGTAAATCAAACAGCATAGAGTTTAGAACATCAAAAACGCAGAAATTTTCATCTATTATTAATTATGATAAAAAATTCTATCTCAGAATATTTTACACAGCAGCTGTTGCCAAGAAAATCTACATCTTCTTGAGCTGAGAAACTTTAAAATCAGAAGCAAATCTTTGTGTAGCCAGTGGAGATAGCATAGATATTAACACAGTGTTTCAATATCTTATTTCCATTTTCCAGTCAATTAAAAACACAAATATGAAATACAAAAACTATTTAATTTTATTTTGATCTTATTTAAATATTTAACTGAGCCCAAATATCCTGATGTCTATTTTGTGTGTGTCTGCATGTGTTATGAAAATCCAGTCATCTCTAAAATTGAGTTATGGCTGTTAATCCATATGGATTACTAGTTCTAAAAAGTAATTTATTTGTTGCTTTAATTCTTTCCTTTGCAGTAATTTTGATGTGGCTGAGAACTGCTTTTGGACATGGAGTCGGAGTTAGGATTCACCAGATTTGCTCCCTCTTCAAGCATGTTAGCACTGTGGTAGCTAAACCACAGTGACTGAATTACTAGCATTACCTTTCTGTTAACCTGTGTTTTTTAAGGAGCTGGTTCAGGACTTGGGTCCATAAGTATGGATGGATGCATTTCCCCCAGAAAGCATTTGGCCAGGGAGCAGGGGCAGAGCTGCATTTCGTGCAGCTTGAGACTTTTGTCTCTGCAACCCCTGCATGTCTTCACATGTTTTGTCATGAGTAAATTTAGGTTCCAGATTCCTCAGGTGGGGAACTAGGTTTGTCCTGGTGGGCTCCAGCTGTTGGCAGAGGTAAAGGAAATGAGTAGAATGGGCTATTACAGCTGGGCGGACCTGCAGGGATCATCTCTCTGAGAGCCTGGCCTCTGCAGGGCTGATCAGGTTAAAGCATATTAAAGCACTGCCCAAACACTGTGTTTCAAACACTGACATGCCTGGGGCACCTAAAGCATTCACTGCTGCTCCTCTGAAATTAGGAGATGTGGAGTTACAGCTGAACTGCCCACGTTACCCTGTCCATGGCTTTCAGTGAGTTTTAATGTTGGAGATATGCTGGTCTGCACATGCACTCAGTGTCCAGCCTTTCATCAGGGAATAATTTATAGCCACTTGAGTCGCAATCTATGGTTCCTGTAAACAAATCAGTTATTATTTGTCTAGATAAAAGATAAAGCATACAAAAAAAATTCTTAAACTCTAACTTGTTAAAACAGAATGCTCTATTTGAAGGGGAGCTGGGGGCGGGGGGCAGGGGGGGAGAATTTTCAGGGGAAATTCCAGTTACAGCAAACAGCTATAGCCAAGTCATCTCTCATTTGTCAACAGTGTAACACATTTGCATCAGTCAGGAAAGTCATTGAAGCTGTTCACTTGGAAGAATTGCAGTCTCCTGTTCTTGAAGCAGCAGTGAAATGACAACCTATAAAATGCTTGCAAAGATTTGAAAGGAAACATTTCAGGCACTGCCTGGAAAACGTGTGACTAAGGCTGTGAGAATAATTGTGATTTTTTTCAGCTAGAGTGCCGAAACTAAAAAAGAGGGAGGAAAAAAATAAGTTAGAGTCAAACCAAATGGAACTTCGTTTTTTGTTTTTCTTGCCAAAATGGAAATCTGAAAACATTTATTTAGTGTAAAATGCAAACATACATTCCATTTCACCCAAAACAAAAATGTTCATTTTAAAGCATGAGGAGGAAAAGTAAAGGAAATAAAGGGCTGGGATCTGCCAGTTTTTCAGAGGTGACAGCTTTTTACCTAGCAGCTGGGATGGGGAATACTATATATATGTATGCACATGACTATTGCTTGAGAAGTGACACCTCAGCTTACTGTGTGCCCTAGGCACAGGGACAGAAACCCAGGGTTTTGCAGAGGCAAAAGGCTCTTCCCAAGGGCAGCTTTGTGCCCACAGCACAGTAGGCAGAGGTCAGGATTCCTTCCATATCTGCTGTGAAGCTCAGTGTGCTGCAAGCACTCCTGCTTCAGCTGGGTGTCAGCTCAGAGTGTGTGGCTGTCCCTTCTCCTCTCTGAGGCGGTGTGCAGCAGCTGCTGGAGTGCAGCTCCCTCAGCCACCTGCCCAAAAAGCCTTTTCCTCCATAGCTTGCTGCTGTTCCTTGGCACAGTGATCATTTAAGCACCTTGCAATACTTCAGCTTCTTAATAACACGGGACAGTGCTCAGAAAGGATTTGGAGCTTTCCTGGAGATCCTGTAGAAGGATGTGAGGGCACAGGGGTACCTGGCAAAGCAGTTTCTCACCTCTGTCCTGGTGAGGGTGGTTTCCCAAGTGAGTTGTGCCCAGGTCACAAATTCAATGTGTGTACAATGAAACAATCTGAATGAGTTTGCAGGTCAGTCCAACATGACATTAATGAAGTTTTAAGTCCAGGTCCAGGTCCCACTGCAGGCACTCAGAGTATGACCCACTCACTGCTCATAACCTTCTGAGCCTTGAACATCCAACCAATTTTTTAGTCAACAAGTTGTACATGGTTTCTGGCTGTGGGATTTCAACTTGAGGGTACAGTGCTTAAAGTCTGGCTAAAGTCAGGGTAAATGGCATCTCCTCCTCAGTACTTTTCCACAGTTGCAGTAATTTTATTGTAGGAAGCAGTCAAGTTGGTCAGACATGACTTACCTCACTGAGGGTTCTTTATTCAACTAGGCAAAAGGCAGCAAAAGCAGAGCAAAATATCCAGACAAAGAGAAGGTGTCTTGTCCCAGACCACACAAGAGGTCAGTTGTGCAACCAAGGACAAAACTCCAGTCTTCTTTATCTCAGTCCAGTCCTTGACCCAAATTACATGTCTCTATTTTTTAATTGAAAGTTAACTTTTAGTAAAGTATTTCATAGCTGAAAGAAAAAAAAATCTCAAAACATGGACCACATGCCAGATCCCTAGAGAGCACTAACAGCTAATAGAACATATTGTGCAACTGTTATATGGGACTAAATTCAACTAGGAATTGATTAGCTGTTCTCTTTAGAAATAAATGGCCAACTCAATTTGGCCTTTACATTTCCTAGACCATAAATGGCTTAGGAGTTTTGAAATTATACTTGAGGTAGGATAAGAATAAAGAATGGAAGGATCTCTTTTTGTGGTAGTAGGAGGAATGTAATCTGTGTCACACCTAAGTGCCTACACATACCTGACACAGAACTTGATAAGTGTAAGTAAATGTTAGCTTTAATTCTTTTAAGTTCAAACTTATGGTCACTGCTAATGAGGCTGGAGGCTAATAGATGGGAGAGACAAAAGGGGGAATATTCTTAATGCACTGGAGTGCTAGGCTGTCTAGGGCTGATGCTCACAATTTTCATCAGAACTCTTCTGTCTCCAGCCCTTGTGAGGCTTTTGGCCTTTTTTGTGAGAAAACTTTGCACTGCTTCCTTTGCTGTGTTGAAATCCTGATAATTTTTTTTTAGTTGATTTGTGGATGGGCGCTCTCAAAAATCCATTCTAAGTAGGCAGCTGAAAACTCTGACTCCTGACTAATGCCAGGAGGATGCAACATATTTTATACAGCAATAGAGTTTGCCCTGGAGAGCAGCGGTGCTTTCCTGAATAACAGCATAGAAACAGCCCTTCCTTAGTGGGTCTGAGCTCCTGTGTGAATGCAGCCTTTAAGGAGGAATTTCAGAGCTGCTGAGTTTCAGGCATGAGCTGTAAGGGCTGGCTCATTTAACCTCAGGGCCCACTCTGAAACCACAGCCTAGGAGTCAGAGCAGTTGTGTAAGTGAGCTGCATCACTTGAGTGATGGATGTATCAAAGTCCAGGAACAATTTCTATTCCATTTAGAATGTGAAGAAATTATCCTTCCCATCTGTCTTTTAAATCTCTGTTTTGTTTTGTTTTGCTTTGCTTTGTTTTGTTTTGGTTTTGGGGTGGTTTTGTTTGTTTGCTTGTTTGTTTTAAAGTTTACAGGTAGCTCAGAAAAAACCTGCATATTTTGTCAGAGGACTGAGGTCATGTTTTTGCCCTATTATTCATTGATCATGGGAACTTCCATTTGATACAAAAATTTCCTGGAATTCCTGTAGAAACAGCCTCCCTGTACCATGGGCTGGTAGCAACATAATGCCTCAGACCATGATGTTCCACATTGTTCCTCAGACTTTTGGAAACCAAGCCCTGCTGCATCAAGGAAAAAAAAAATTCTCGTTTTGCTAAATTACCATGTTGTTAAATACACACCTATTGTAAAGTATTCATCTTCTGTGACCCATTGTTATCTCCTCATGCCCCACAAGGGGATATGTCTCAGACTTTAGGAAACAATGATCTGTTGTGACTCATCTGCTTAAACCTTTTTTCATTATTTTCCATCATACACTTAACCACTTGCTATATATTTTTGCTGGGCATTAAACATAACCGAAAAAATGATAATTTTTGATTGGTTAATTGATGAAAACTTCAGTGGTTTGAGTGGCTTTCAGGAGGCATCTGAAACTTAGTTACTGGTATAGGAAAGACTGGAAAATGGGTTCTGCTGATTTTGTATATAAAGCTTGAACAGTCCTGATTGCAGCAGGAATGGAAATTTAAAAAACTGTTTGATAATTCCTTCCACCTACACAGTAATGCAAGTTTCTACATCTTTCTTTCTTACCTTCTTAGGAGTGAGGCAGAGGGTGAATATATGGAAAAAGAAGGTAAGAAAATCTGGAGAGGGGGAAAATTTTAGATAGAGATACAAAAATACTACAAAAAAGGCTTTGGTATTTCAAATCTGGCCTAACCAACAATCATTAGAAATGTCAGGCATCAGTCTGTTCATGCAAAAATTTCCCACTCAGTCTGAAGAGGAATCAGCTTTGCAATATTAAAGAGCCCTGGAGCAGGTCCTGTCCCTCCTGTCCCGTGTCTCTGGAATTTCATCACTGCTGGTGCTGAAGAAGGTAGAGCTCAACCCAGAACCTGCTTTACCTTCTTGATGGTAAACCAAAATTTTTTATGACCTTGCTGTTGTGC
>QUSF01000021.1:8343067-8382931 GCA_003676055.1 Chloebia gouldiae
AATATACGAGTGTCTAGTTAAATTATGAGTCTTTTAGCACAACAGCATTTCTACTGTTCAAAATAGCATTTTGGACCAACGTCTGCATTCTCCTGCAAGCAGTGCTAATTTTGTTCATCAGCTCTGACTTTATCCTTAGTATTTGACACTGTTTTTAGTAATGTCTGAAAGGGGCAGAGATGGAATCCACACTGTGCAGTTACGTGGCAAGTTACCAAACCTCCTGCAGGCAGATCCACATGGCAGTTTGGAGTGGAACTCCAGAGCTCTTCTAGTTCAGTGTCCTGCTTCAGACACTTCTGTTTAGGTGAGGGTGATCAGGGGTGTACCTGCAAGGGTTTTTAATTTCTCAGAATATGGAGATCCCATTGTTTGCCTGGCCAGTTGCTCCAGTGGCTGTTTGCTTTCATTTTGAAAAAGTTCTTCTTCAAATCTGGCTGAAATTTCCTATGTTCTGCCTTGTGACTGGGGACTCTCTACCTATTGAAGCTGGGAAAAGTCTGGGTAATCTTTTAAATGTCTGGAATGATGAAAATGGCTGTAGCAAAAATGATGACAAGTACCTCTTACCTAATGAATCCTGCATATAAAATAAAGCAAAAATCTTTGCAAAGCAAAGCTTCTTTTGGACTCAGGAGGGTGGAAATTTTTGTTCAGTCCCATTTGTGGCACACCTAGGCTTGTTTTCAGATTATATAATTCCTGAAGCATCATAGTTTGATGAAAAATGTGCCCAGTTCTAACTTTATATTTTGACCTTATTTCTTCACCAGTGCATGTATGAAAATGAGTGCAGAAAATGAGAAAGAAGATGTTGTGAAGTTCAGTGCCCTGAGCAAATGAGAGCTGCTAGCAAATGATGTGTCTAGAAAGAAGGATTTTTGTTATGAAATCTGTGGCAGAGAATGGTTGTGTCTGTTGCTATCACAAAGGTAGATTTCCTTCACTGCAACCCCTTCTAGAGTAGCTCTTGTTTCATTATCATAAATGCCCTAACTGTGCAGGAGAAGTTTCATGCACAGGGTAGGAGTCCCTGAATAATAGTTTGTGCTGTGGAAAATTGTCAAGAGAAAATCTATTTTGGTCAGATTGCTATTTTATCTATCAAAGAAATTGAATATGGAAAAGACTTGTCAGATCATGGAGCCATTCCCATTGCAAATGGATATCACCCCCAGCACAGAATGGCTCTGATTTTCAGACAAAAATGCCTTTGTAGGGACAAGCACTGTGGCCTCTCTTTCTGTTGCAAGGCCTGGCGGCCTCACAGGCTTGTAGGAAAAGAGGGCTCTGTGGTGGGAAGGTGGGAGAGGAGAGTGGCAGCCAACAGGAAGCCCTTGGACAGTTTGGTGAGCAGTGTGCAAATAATTCCACATCTTTCCCCGAATTCTCCAGCACTCCCCTCAAGCAAGGAAAGGTAATCTTGCCTTTGCACTGGAACCCATATAATTTTCATTTTCACCTTCTTTCCATGCTCATCCAGATTTTACTGAGTCTTTTCTCAGATTTAATGCCTTTTATTTTAACCTTCTGCTATGCAGCTGTAGTCTCACTTGCTCCTCAAAACAAACCTGCCCCTCTTTGCCTGGTCCTGCTCACAAAAACAAAGGAAGATGGGAGAAGCAGGCTTGCTGCTAAACCCACTCTCCTGTTCTGGGGTCTGATGTCTGAGGTGTTAATCTCCATGTTCTTTTGATCTGAGTAAGAATAATAGGTTGTTTTTCAATATTGTTTCTGGTTCATTAATATGTATGCTGTCTGCTCCTGTTTTTTATGCCCCAGAAAACCCTTTGAAGATACCTTTGTAGCCTCTCTTCTGCTGCAGGCCTGACTTTGACTTTTCTGCTGCTTATTGTTTTCCTGCTTGTTTCATGTTCTCACCCTGTTACAGCCACTGCTGCTGCTGCAGAACTGAGGCACCCTCCTCCTGTTTCTTTCCAGGCACCTGTTTAGTGTAAGTGATGCCCAAGCTCCCCTGGCTCCTTCACGTGGCACAGAAGGTGTCACAGAGAAGATTTAAATGGGGCCCCAGCACTGACTGGCACTGGTGGCCTCTCGGCACCCAAGTTTCCCCCACTGGACAAACCCCACATATTACCTGGCATAAAGCCTGACATAAACCTGGCATTGTTTCCAGACACATTTCAGTAATGGTCACACTGCACCCCATGAAAGGATGAGACAACCACGATCTAGTTTTAAAGGCTGCTTTGTGGTGAAAAGAGCATTAGATCATTTCATTGCTGTTTTTCTTTGGTATGCATCCTCCTACTCACCACCCTGTGGGCATCCATACTCTCTTTTGTTGGACTTGTTTCTGTTCATATGATTTCATGTGCTTTGGGGCATTTCAGTGTGCCTGCTGTTCTTTTTTTCCCCCTGCCTTTTCTTCCTCTCTACTTCTCCATATTTTTGTGGTATATTTGGCAAAGCTGTGGGTTACACCCATGTTTCATCTTGTTGTTTTTGTCATTTATTCACCAGCTGAGCTCAGAGGAGGATTTGTTTTTCAGTAAAATCTGGGGACTTTATGTTTTTCTTTTTTTGTCTTTTAATAATTTTATAGTTTTGTTGACTAAATCATAAGAAAATTGAACAATTTGTCCATAGGCACACAGTGAGTCATTGCTTCTATCAAAATAAGAATCTGCCTAGAGCTGCCATAGCTTGTACCTCCTCATTCCAGCCATTAGAGAAACTCAGCTCTTGTGTGAATTTGTCACAGATCTACATGAGAGCTATTCTTTTACATCTGCTTCTATGGCACCAGATGAATTTCCTGGGCACATCTATGACCACACTGTGTGGTAGATAATAGCAAATACTGAGCTCTGAGATAAAGCAGATGTTAATTTCTGGCCTCTAATAAATGGGTTGATAAAGACCCTCTAGGCCTAGCTCTGTTCCAGTCCTAGATCCACCAGGGAGAGAGTCTGGGACAATGAAGAAAGGGGCTCTGAGTGTCTCAGAGTTTTGCATTTATTTTAAATTGTTCTCATCAACAGCTGAGCACAGAGTTCCCACACATGGTGTGGGCCAGAGCTGCTCTCCCTGCTCAGAGCCATGGATCATGCTGTGGAGAACTGAACCCTGCAGGGAGAAGGAGCTCACCAGTGATCCCCCTTCCAATGCTCCTTAGAACACCAGATAAAAGAACAACGTTGCCTGCAGAGACATAAGAAATTCTGTAGAAAGAATCTGTGAGCTTGTTTGTTTATAAAATAAACAGAGAAGATAAGGTGGGAAATATTCCCAGCATTCCCACTACTCCATCTCTTTTCTGGCTGGGAGTTCTGATGCAGAAAAATTAAAGTTGTATTCAGGTACGGAAGGCCATTCCACAAGAGGGTATTTTCTTCTGCTGGACAAGTGTCTTCTCACTGACCTGCATGGCAAACTGTCTCTGATCAGAGCAATTTTCTAGTAGTGGTACTGCTCTTGGTACAACCTGACAGTGTATTTGTCCTTCTCTGAGCCTTGAGCTCCACAAACCACAGCTTGGGGGTGCCTGTTTCAGAGGGGTTAGGGGTTCCAGGGAGCAAAGGAATTCCACCTCCAGGAACCCAGCCTGATTTCTTGCTCCTGCCTCCTGAGGCTGAAACAAAGCTCTGAGCTGAGCCCACCATCCCTGACTACCATTTCCAGGGGTAAACCTTAAAATACTCACAACATTTAGCCAAGAAAGCTAAGAACAATAATAAAAAAAACCAAAAACCCAAACCAACCAGCCAACCAAACCAAACCAAAAACCCAAAATCCTCACAAAAAAAAACAAGTGGAGAAGAGTACCAATGTATTTCATTTTTTTTTATAGGCTGAAACACATTCCAGCCAAAATCACATCTCTTGGAAGTGGAGAGACACAGAAAGGTAAGAAAAAGACATTACATTAGAATGTGGCACGATACGTAATAGAATTATCACGGGCCAAATGAAAGATTAATTTAAGTCTTATTTATAGACTGTGGGTAACATTCCAATTTCTCTTCATCTTCTTTAAGCCTTTCACTCACTAATTCTTTGGAAGGAAGAATAATTAAGAAAAGGACCCACTTGGCAACTCATTAGTTTAAAATCTTTCTTCTTTGCAGATTTGGTCAACCCTGCTTCCATAGTCTTTGGAAAATTTTCTTCAGTTTATTGAAGAGACTTCAGTTGCCTCAAACCTTTTAATTTTAGCTCATTTAAATATATCAGCCAGTTTCAAGACTTGATAAAGATGAATGCAATTAATCCTAGAGGCCTCATAAATGTTAGGGGAAAAGCTTTTATTTTGAAAAGACAGCAGAGCCAAATTAAAATCCTATCTGGTAACCCTCTGAAAATAGGAATGTGGGAATTTCTGTCGGTAATTAATTTTGTATGGGGATTATAATGACTTACATTTACATACAACAAGGATTGCTAAAGAACTGGTGCAACAGAATTTGTGTGTGAATGTATGTGTGTGTGTGTATAGATATTATACATATAGAATGTAGTACTACAATGTGGGAGTTATGTTTTATCATTAGGGTTGGTACTGAGGTTCCATTCTCGTGGTCCATCCCTCCACTAACACAAAATAAATTAACAATTAATCACATAATTATTGATCACTTGATGTGATTCTTGAGGCTGTCCTGTCCAGGGCCAGGAGTTAGGCTTTAGTCCCTTCCAATTCAGAATATTCTGTCATCACAACCAGCAAAATCTAGACCTGGTGAGCACTTTTGCAGCTGAATGTGAGATTGGCTAGAATGGCAGATCCAAAAAGAGGAACTACTGAACACAGTAGATGGATACCACTTGCTTGAGAGCTAAAATACCTTTTCTATTATTTCTATTTTAAAGAAATAATGCCAAAAGCTATTTGGTTAGCACAAACCAGAATGACAGTGGTCTTATGTTTTGGTTTATTTTAGAAACAAAGGATAGTCCTCTGAAGAAAAATATACTTTTCTTTCAACAACATCTGATAAGAATTCACAATATAAAGTAATGATTAGGAAGTCTCTGCCCCATTAGAAGCCATAATAAGATCAGGAAATCTCACCAGTCTGGGGTGGGAACACCCTTTCCCTTGACAAGACCAAAGAGGATCATGGATATTTCTGAAATGTTTATTTTCCCATCTCTTAGGTGTTTCAAGTGGCAGATGATGCAGTCTTAGATTGTAAAGTGATATTTCTTCTTCCCCCATCTCACTTGAGTGTGTGTGCATTTCTGTGCTCTGGGGCTGAGGGAGGGTACTGGGCACCTTTGCATCCCCTCTCTCTGGTCCACGCATGTTGGGTGCTATTAACTTCATCTTTTCAGAGAAACACAGCAGCAGGACAAAGAAATAGGGTTTGTTTCTATTTGCTCATTTGCTTTAGCCCAGCTTCCCACTTTAGCCACTTGCTTTACAACTAGAATATGAAAACCTAGGTAGGGAGGTTACTTGGCCAGATTGTGGAGCAGAGCTGACCTTGGATAAGACACGCCAGCTCTGCTGAGAGCATACAAATGTATACACACAGCATACACTGTATAATATGCAGAAAGGTCTGGAGGTCTCTCCCCTCTCTTTAAGCATCAAAGATCAGATAATGTGTTTTCATCCTTCAACATGAAACATTCTGTGGCAGCCTTGGCAAGGGCGGGTACTTGTCTCTGGGATCCGCTGCTGCGGGAGGGCACGGAGTCAAACAGAGTGGCTGAATTTGAAAATGGAGAGGAATAATTTTGTGACCAGTAATAAAATGTGTAGCTACAGATACTAAAATAATGGTAGGGCCATAACCTGAACATGGAGAGACAGAGAGGAATTCCCCTCTACGCCACATGGAAGCACTGCAGACATAAAGTGGTGGATTTGTGGGGTGAAGAGGTGGGATCACCTTGTCTTGAGGTAGCAGATAAATCAGAATTGATGGACAAGACCAATTATTTTCTGACAGTATTTTTCTCAAAGTTCAAAAGCACGAAGGAAGTTAAGAGATACTGGTAAAGATTTGTTATGCAGATGTTCCTGGGGACACAAATAATTTTTGTAAAAGCAGGAGCATATTTCAGGGGATGGTTTGAAGGTTGGATTCATTTTTTTGTGGACCAATAACAACTTTGAAATGCTTGCTGTTTTTCCTGATATTTTTTAGAAATCCGGAGGTGGAAGTGAAATCTTGGCTTTGCAACTTCTATGAAAGGGTTTTTCTGATTTAGATCATAACCAAGAGAAAGAAACATGGAAGAGTGGATTTTCAGCAGAGAATGGAAAGGAGAAGGAGGTGAGGTAAAATGGGGATGTGGATGGCGTGCTTTAGGAAAGAGAAGAATCAGCAAAACCAGCTGCTGCTGCTCAGTTTGTAGAGCTGTGTAGCTATGTACCAAGAGGTGGTGATGGCTCGATCCAGAACTTTGCTGGGTGTGCCCAGCTGGTGTTTTGCTGCTCCAGGCTGTGGTGGCCCTGGGGCTGATAGTGGTCAGTGCTGATCCCTTGTTCCAAACCACACCCCAAACAAAACTTTTCTATTGTTTTCCTCCCAGACCTCTTGGCAGCAGCTCTGGCTTCTTCATGCCCTGACATAATAGTGATCACATCTTCTCATGTCCTTCAGTCAGGTTTTCTCCTGTCCAGTGGGATTTGGCAGCAGAAATTTTATCAATGTCATAGTGCTGCCATATATTTTCAGACCTAATTTCTTGGTGGGCTTTCTCCAGGAGCTGTAACATTCTGTTATTGTTCAGCACACCTGTTTCCAAATACCTCAGTGTAAAACTATTTGTTTTTTCCTGTGAGAAGACTATAGTACAAGTTCTGTTAAGTCTTTGACACCTAGCCAAAAACTACACTATTCATTTAACCTCAAGCATTAAAGGCTCTATTCACACACATTAAAATAAGTATATTTCACAATTTTCCAGTAGGATTTTAAATGAAAAGGGGAATGCATGAAAATATCACCTACTCCAGCATTTAGTATAGGTAGACATGGGATGATGTGTTGAAACTGAATGTACTGAAGCTGGAAGTAAATAATAATAATAATAATAATAATAATAATAATAATAATAATAATAATAATAGCAAATAATAATATAGTCATTCTTTATAGCTTTAGAAAAACTGACACCTGCCTATACTCAGGAAGAACAAAGGGGAATAAAATAGCTCTTGATGACAACTCTGGTGACAACTAGGGGCTTATAACCCGGGGAAGACTACACAGTGTCACCTCCTCATCAGAGCATATGTCCTGATGTAGAGGTTATAGAACACTAAGGATTGTCAGTGAGTGCTGGGCTGGCTGCCTCAGAGAAGTTCAGTGATAAGTGAAATTATCCTTATATGCATATTGGGAAGTTTTTAGATCCTCCCATGCAAAGTTTTCACTTACACATAAGGTGGCTATTAGTAGTAGCAATACCCATAAAGTTTTCCAGCCTTTTCAATATTCAATCATGCTGCTTCATTTTGTCACCTCCTAATATAACAGAAGAAAAACTGTGTCTGTGAGGATTTACAATTACAGTCTCCCACATGTTAGGCATGCTGATGGCCCAAGGGCAGAAAAGGGGTTAATACCTGCCTGTTTGCTCCTTCAATATGAAAAAAAGTGATTTAATTGGCTACCAGCATAGCTTAATTGCAGGAGTTGTTAGTGCAGCAGAAGCTAAACCAGGTTGCATATGAAATGTGCTTGTTAAACACAGGCATTTCTTCTGGCTGGGAGGATGACTACACGTATATATTGCATATTTATATGTGCCCTGAAGCTCGTCCTCTTCCACAGAGGAGGTTCTTGTAAGCCATCCTAAAACCAGTTACTTCACCCTGGGCGAAGTACTTTTTTCCTCTGTGTTCAGTAAACATATTGATATTTCAGTCACTTCTAGAAAACATCAAAGGTAAAAGGAATGAGGGGGCTGCAGATCTTCTGTCTTCTTAGAATACAGACACTCTCTTATTAGGTGCATAAAGAGCAGAATGCACTTCACCTTTACCTGAAGAAACCTTCCTTTTAGGCTGAAGACAACAGAAAAAAAAATAAAAGGAGAGGAAAGAAAAGAAAGGAAACAAATGTAAAATATCTGTGGAAGAGAACTGATTATACTCCTACTGCAGTCCATATTGAGCATTGGGAATAAAATGGCTTCCTGGCTGATCAGAAGTACATGGGGAACACACAAACCAAAAGGTGTCATGATCTGACATTCTCCTGCATAACCTGCTCAGGTTATGGTCCTGAAATGCAGCTGGAAAACTCACCCTGATTTATAGTTTATGATGCTCAAATTTTTTAGAATTAGCCTGAAAAATATGTGCCTGGCAGAAAAATTTTCATTCTCAGGTGTTAGTAAAGTCAGTACACCCTCAAATACTGTAGCATAACCTTTCAAGAATTTCTCTGCACCACAAAATTTCAGCTTGTATTTTGTGCATCTCCACAAGTGGTGTAGTTGGCTCTGGTTGCAAAGAAAACCACATGGAATTTGAATTGAGTGGAACCGATGTGGAGTTGGCCTTTAAGAGAGATAAGAATGCATTTTGCATTTCTCTCCATGAAGCTTTAACTCAGATGATCAGTACTTTAAAAATATCTTCATTGATAACAAGGTCATATCTTTTATAAGAAATTAGAGGGATGATCACAGACTTGCATAACATATTGCGCCTGGAGTTATTTTATGATACAAGATGCTGGGGGAAGGGCAGGTTTGAGACATCCTGCAATTATTTTCTTGACTAACCAAGAAAGAGTCGAGCTACATGGAAAATCTACAAGACAACTAAATTCAGGACTGAGGGCAAAGCTTCTAAGCAAGCCCAGCAGTACTAGCTAACTGCATAGCCTGCTGTGAATGGGTCCATTGCACTGCCAAGGGATGCAGCTTATTTTTCATAGCTGTCCCTTTCTACTTTTCCACCCAGAAGAGACTCAGATACTGACAGAAAGTACAAACTTACTAGGCCGAGTGCACATATTCACCCTGTTCTGTCATATTTTTTAACCTGTCATAAAATATTACGAAGTTAGAAAATACAAACTCATTGCAGATAAAATGCACTTTGCATACAAATGATTTCCAAATAACATGTGTTTCACAGCAGTGTTTTTCAGGAGCAGTCCTTCTCAAACAAATCTCTAGTAGAATGGAAGCCATTTAGTACTATTAAAGCCAGGTTGCATTCTGTCAAAAAGGTTCTCTGGATGTCTCTACAGAGTCGGGGGAAAAGTAGGAATCTTTTAGATGCCTCATGGCTTCAAGCTCGAAATGCTGCTGGAGATATTTTCTCATCCTTTGCACACCTTTATTTTCCAAATAAATGCAAAATCACAATTGGGAAGTTTTCTTAACAAGCAGAAAAAACTTTAGGTTGTTTATCCAAGAAAAAATAAAAAGGGAGAGAAAATCAGGAAAGGAAAAAGTAAGGCTTGGAAAGTTTTGGTCTGAAGATGGTAAAAGCTGAAGTAATTTGTTTAGCCCCAGAACAGGTACAGGAGTGCTCCAAGAAAGTTCCTCACTGCTGAGCTCCAGGACCACCTGCGGGGATGAAAAGGCTCCTCAGGACCCAGGTCCAGCCAGGGCTTGGCTTCCCCACTGAGAGTTTCCACATGGGTGCCAGGGAGTGCCAGTCAAGCTGGCAGCTCTTATGATGTGGACAGGCATCCAGCAGGGAGCTGACTGAGTTAATATTGGTTTAATACAGTTCTTCTTGTATATAAAACTCTGCTAAAAACTCACAGTGCTATGGAATCAGCACTTTGAATCCTGGTGTGTCTGTGGAGAAACTGGTGTCAGCATAATGGGAAAAAAAGCTGCAATCTGCTGAAAATCTACCCAGCTTGAGATGAAAATTTTTTCTCTATGCTTTTATCAGATAAATCTTATGTAAATGTGATATAAATTTACACTAAAGCAGAGGATTTCTTATATGAGAAGGGTAATTGAGTGATTCTGCTAGTAGCAGATGGCAATACTTTGTGATGCTGTAGAAGACAGGGCAAAAGATGAAACAATGGAGGAATTGAGAAGAAGGAGACATTCTTCCCAAACTCTAAAACAATCAACATGTGCCCTATGGCATGGACTTCACCTGACTCCCATAAAAATATAGAATTTTGTTATAGACGATGTCTTCCTCCTCTATAATGCATCATTCAAAATCAATCCAGCATTCTTCTCATTTAGATTAGCTTATATTATTCATAAATAATGATACTCAGCATTTTTCATCTTCAACTTATTTAAAAACAATTCCTTCATCCTGATGTAACCTGTGCAGGCCTATATCCTGTAGGAAAACTGAGGCATAACAGTTATTGTTACAGAGGGAAAAAAATCATGGACTAGGGTCAGATTTTAATGCTAATCCTTCTTGCCTAATTCTTGCTGAAAAGCAGCAATTAAAGCAACACAACAAGATTCAAGCATTTTACTGTGATGACACTGAATTGATTTAAATTCCATTGTTCCAACAGAACTGTACGACCTCAGTCAGATCACCAAATTTAGCCCTGCTGTGAGCTTGTGCAACTCCCACATAAGTCACTGGGAGTTATGGCTGGTTTATACCAGGCCTAGACTTGGCACTGAGCAAACAGCTCTCATGGTAATGGAGTGAATTGATTTCAAGTGAATGCTAAAAATTCCTGGCAAAGTAACGTTTCTCTCCTCCTGCCAAGTGTCATCAACATTATTTTTTGGGTGGATTCAGATCCCTGAGAGCAGAGTTTTCCATTACGTGTTCCTAATTGTTAAAGACTGGGCCTGCTACAGTACTGGAGAAGGAGTGTGTTTAGTTGTACTTGTTACCATAACGGCAGGGTGAAACAATGCTTTTCTCTCAGCTGGTTAAGCCACAGAATACAGTAGCAGCCTTCCTAGCAATGTCACGGCATTAGACAGAGGCAAAGCAAGCCACAGTCAACAGAATGAATGGAACAATTCACACTGTTGTACATAGATATAGAGGTTAAACCCAAACACATGAAAAAGTGATGCTGGAAGCACTTGGGAACAGCTGGGCCAGATGAATAACTCAATTGGATGCCATGAGGAACAAATTAAACAACTGACTGGAGACCAGGCTGCTCGTGTGACAGACACTTTAATCAGGAAGTCAAAAGCTGATTGACAAGATGAAAAGCTGGATGACATGAAAAATGGAAACAGAAGGAACAACACAAGAAAAGGGCACCCTGGGTCAGTATGCTGACAAAAATAATCAAGTACGACAGGCCATAATCCAGTCTTCGAATGTTTGGCACGGTGCTAGTTATGAAAGTCTGCAGCCAAGAGGAAAGAAAACTATTATTAAGTGAAGGAAATTTTCTGCCTCCCTAGAACTCACTGCTATGCGTTCATCAGAGATTCTCTTTCTACCCACAATGCATTAGAGATACATACTAGAAATAGCTTATGTTGAATAGCAAGAAATAAAATGAAAATAAATCATGTATGTAGAAATAAAGTGCTTCCATAGCAATGTTAGAGTAAGTAATTGCTTTTTCAAAAACCTGCAGCTAAACAGGTGTTGACATCGAAGAGGTGTGAAAAGTGAACTCTATCACAGTACATGGGCTTTTTTCCCCTACAGTTGAATGTAAATCTGTTGCTTTCAAGTTTTCCATAGGAACCAGTTCTACCTAAACTCAGAGACTGACTGCGTCTGCAGTTATCTGCAAAATGTAAGAAAATTTGAAATTTGACAGTGGTGCACATTTAAGATATTCTGCACATGCAGTTCAGTTAAATATGTCCACAAGACCAAGGGACGGCAGTTTGGTAATTGATGGTTGAATTCACAAGATTTCACTGGCTCAAGATCCAAAAGAAAGGCATCCTGATCTTAGTGTCTGAAACTCAGAATTCTATACTGAAAAATGTAACTTTTCCCCCACCCCAGAAGTTCTGAAGAGCTTTTGGCAAAGACTGATTTAAAGCTGGTATTCCTGGAAATCAGGTTACTTGGGAACCTTGCTTTGCACATAGGCCTCCTACTCCAGTCAGGAAAAGGTTTGTGTTAATTGTTTCGGGGGATAAATTAAGTCAGGTTCTGCTGCAAGTACTGTGGATTTCAGTGAGTTTACACAGGCCTGAGAGGAGTATTTGGTGACAATTTCAGCATGACTGAAGTTTTCCAAGCTTGGGATATTCATAAAGGAGTGCTGGAACCTAAGATCTAGTCTTGAAAATGATCCTACCTGGTGTAGGCTTAGGTGGCCTTGTAGAGAGTTTCTGTACATCATGGATGTCATTGCACACAGAGGTTTGTGCTATTGGTAACTAAAGAGGAATTAACCACAGCAAGGCATGACTCTGTTTCAGCTTCCTGCCTTTTGTCCAAAGGGTGTGATATTTTGTCTCCTAACTGAGATAATGACAGCTTTTTGTTACTTAAGTGGTTTTCTCTGTTTTAGAGAACAATATTGAAACAATACTCTGAAAGTCAGGCTTAGTGTGGGGCACTCTTTACTGGAAAAAAACTAACGGTAAAAAAGCACTACCAAAAATTGGTGGAAGAAGAGGAAGATTCTGAATTTGAGATTAATTTATTTCTGAGACTCTTTGCTCCTCTCTGCTTCTCCTTTTATTGCCAGTGTCTTTGGGATTATTATGGCAGTTTTGTGGCTTTTTGTGTGTTTCCCTTTATTTCTCTCCCTTCAACAGCGGTCTTCTGTTTCAGGGACAGCACAGAGCCAGGACCTGTTTCATCTCTTCCACGTTTGTTTTTCTAAACAATAGCAACCATCACTGGAACAACAAATCCTCTCCTGGTACTGAGCTGTGCCCAGGTTGATGTTTACCACAAACAATGGCATTAAACTTCCTGGAAATCCTGAAAGTGGTGTTTCAGAGGATGTGGTAGGTCGAATGGTTGTGTTTTCTTCCTTTAGCTTTATCTGCTTTTGCCTGGCATCTGCCTTTGTGATGTCTTTCTTTAAGGCTTTTAATTCTTGCTTGTCCTGTGATGTGTTGTAGAGGCAGGACATGTTGTGCTTTCCTCTAGGAACTTTGTATTTGTTCTTTTCTTGTTTTGCTGCTCTCTTACTCAAAGATAAAGGTCATCGTGACAGGAAACACAGTATATTCTTGCTGCTGGTGGTGGTGAAGCTTACAATAAATGAGCTTTGTTCTTGATTTAAATTCTGGTAGACAGATGTTTCTGCATTCCAGAATCTTGCTGTACTTGAGACAAGTTTTTTTCCTTTCTGCATGAAGAAATTTAAGACTGTTCATACATGGCCACAGTGTAGGAGGAGGGGCAGTGAGATGTTGTCCTATGTCAGTCCTGACTTTCAGAGGAGTGAGACAAAAGAAGACAGTGAGAAGGTTCTTGAAAGCAGGACTTATCGGCCTCATGAAAGCAAAGCCTTGCACAAAATGTACATAAAATTACTATGGCTGATAGTCTGGCAAAATTTTTCTGTAGTAAAAACATCCATAGGCTGGTCAGGAGGCAGAATATCCAACTCCCATTTCTTAATGTTTTAGGGTTATGAATCCTGTAGCCTGAAGCAGCATCAAATCTCCATTAAAAAAATTAAGTGTGGGGTACATGTGTGTGTATATACATGTTCATGAACACGTGTCTGAGAGGAAAGGAGGGAAGGTACTTGTAAAATTCCTATTGAGATTCATCCAGGGTGCAATTCCTAAGAAAGAAAGGCTCCTGGCTACAGTGAGTTCAGGCTAGGGCTGGCTTCTACCCAATTAAAAAGAGATATTTAATATAGGTGCTACATTCTAGATTTTTTACTTCATGAATAGATTGATTGGATGAAAATGAATAGCTTCTTAGTGTATGATATTTAAAAGTAATTTTCAAAGCAGAGAAGAGTTTGGCTCATTATACACTTACTAAAATACATCTTTTCCATAGTATTAGAGATAAACTGCATGAAGGGATGCAGGTCCAAGGACAATCCATGCTCAGCCCAGAGCTGAGGTCCCTGCAGCGTGGCTGAGTGCAGGACCAGAGCTGGAGCAGTGAGCCAAAGGCAGAGAGCAAACACTGCTGGAAGGAGGCAGGAGCTGGGCCAGCCTCAGTCAGCACTGAGCTGTCAGTGTTCACACAATGGGCAGGTGAAAATGTGACAGAGATGAGGTATCAGAGCAGCACAGCCCTGCACATCTTCCCTCTGATTTACAGGCATCAGGGGCAGCACCACCAAGTCTAACTCAGCCAATGTGTAATGAAAAATGTTCTACAATCAACATTTGCTTGAACGAAAGAGAGTCTTATCCTCTAAGCATGGAGATAGTTTGATATTTTAAGATCTTTTTCACATTCTGGCAGATAAGCAAGTTGCAGCAGTCCATGATGAGCAATTGATGGAGATGATTTTGTAGTGGATTTGTTAAGTTGAAGTTTTACGTAAAAATTTTCCTTTTTTTTTTCATTTTTTTTCCAAAGGTGTCTCTGTATAGCTACGTGTCTCTCTATGTATAGATTTTTATTGGCATTAGGCAGTTTTGTTAACATTAACCATGAGTGATGTAGGAAGACATATGTTTACCCCCCCCACCAATAAAACACAGACACCTCTTTGTTAGACTGTATCATAGCAGGGCTGAGTCATAGCTCTCACAAAGCCAAGAAAAGAAATAGAAAAATGTGTGTATCAAAGCTGAGAGAAGCACAAGTAGCCCATGCCCTGCTTCCAGCTCATTCAAAATCTCACTTTCACAGTTTTTAAAGGAAGTTATATTGCCTGTTTGAAGAATCCTGGTGGCCAGAGCCACAAAAGTTTTAAGTTTGCAGAGAGTAATCAATATTCAGTCCCTGCTTCTGGCTTTGGGTCTCTGGGCCAGATCCTCAAGCAGCAGCATACTCCACCCACTTTTCTCCTGAGAACCTCCAAAAGGTTCAACCTTCTGTGATCGACTCCCTGAACCAAAACAAAGCAGGAATAAGGAACCAAAACCTGCAGATTTTGCAGAGCAGTTATGAGCATCCCTTAATTTCAGTTTTAAAACACACTTCATGTGTTTCCATTAGCTCAAGAAATGCACCCAACCTTGTGCTTCACCACATCCCTCCTGCTACACAGTGCCAATGTGTTCCTCAGGCTGAAGGTCAAACTGCTGCTGTGCCTTCATTTTCTGTGCAGTGCCTTCTTCACTGATAGAAGGACCTTGCCTTTAGTCTTCCATTCTTGACTTGAAGGTCTGGTTTTATTCTGTTAACTTTTTATGTCCATGGCCTTTTGTCCTGTGGAAGCGTTTATTTTAAAGCCACACTCACTGCTTGATATCTTTGTTGTGCTTTTAATAATGATGTCCAAAGGCCTCTCCCTGTTGATATCCAGCTGTCCCTGGCTTATCCATCTATAAATATCCATGCTAGGGCAAAGCCCAGACAGTTTTCAGCCTGACAACCTCATAATACCAATCATGAATCATAAGCTGCATGATTACAAATACCCCTCCCTAAAACACTGCAACCACTATGAAATAATTTTTAAACTCCTAGCAACATTATCACTTCAGTTTTCCTCTGAACTCACCCATCTGCTTATTAGCTAGACACAGATCTGCTTATATTGGGAAATCAAAGAAAAAGAAGGAAGTCTGGTCCAGAATTTAGGACTCTGCTTGGCTGAGACTGGCCTTTAGCAGGTAGCTTTGAGTTGGATGCAGGAAAGGGCTTAGACAACATAACATCCAACATTTATTGAATATAATGGCATCTGTAATTCTGTGTTGGGTTCCGTGCTGGCTTGTGAGGTGCTGTCCACATACCATGGCAGGAGAGGAGGTGTTTGAGGGTGGGAGCTGCCAAGGTCAGCTCCCAGAGCAGCAGGCACTGCTGAGGGGCCAGAGGGGTGGAAACACCGTGACCTGGAGGCACTCAACCCATGGAGCCGGCACCACCAGGTTACAGCTAAACCTGAAGTCCTACCAAAAACACTTTGTGTGGGCTGCAATAATTAAAGGTTAATTGTCCAGAGAAAGAGCAAGGATGACTTCATAGGCCAGTACTGATGGCACCCTGTGAGAAGGATGTTAGAGAAGAAATCTGTGTCTCAGTCCCCACTTAAATGACTGTTTTCCATTTTATTTGAATACATATATGTAATATAAAGAGTATTGGTATAATATGATATAATGTAATGGTAGAACATTAAATAGCCATTCGAGCAGGAACAAAACTTAGATCTCCTCCCTTTGGGAATGCCCTAATCATTAGGCAATGGAGTCATGCTTATTCTCTCACTTGTACTCTCTCTGGCCCAGTGAATGCTTCATTAGTCCAAGCACACTGGAAGGGCTTCAAAAGAAGTCTGCAAGAGCCCTCCTTGTGTATACAACAATGTTCCCTTGTTAGAGAATTCACAGTGGAAGGTGTGGATTCAAACCTTCCCAAGCAGAGGGGAGAAATAAATCTGCACTTACTATAGCCTTGGTGGATACCCCTTACCACTGAGTTATGGGGTACTGGGGAAAAGCCTGAGACCTCAGCTTTTTTGAGGATTGTTTGAGAAAGCTTGGTCCAAGAGGAATTCTCCAAAATGCCAGCTGAGCTCAAAGACCACTGCAGGGTGAGGAGATCTCCTTCAGAGCTTGATCCCATAGAAGGCTTGGCTGTTTGTTGCCGTGAAAACTTTAAGTCCCAGGAAGGTCTAGAGCAGACTTTCAAATATGGAGCAGGTTTGCTGGGGAAAACACAGTCAACCTGTGTGCCTTTAAACTGCAAGGACTGATAGCCAACAGGAGACTTTGTGGATAGAGACTCCATCATTCACAGAGGCATTGAGGCAAGATACAAGTAGCTAAATCCTGTCGGAAGTCTGCCATTATGCCACGGGTAGATATTAATTTAGGGAACAACTGTGTAGTGTAACAGATTGCCATCATTAGCCTGTTTGCTCTTTCTCTTTTTGTTGTTGCTGCCCTCATTAATTTCTGTGAGCACTTTT
This sequence comes from Chloebia gouldiae, assembly GCA_003676055.1. NCBI lineage: Eukaryota > Metazoa > Chordata > Aves > Passeriformes > Passeridae > Chloebia > Chloebia gouldiae. The sequence goes on from QUSF01000021.1 coordinate 8,359,957, forward strand.
TAACTTGGAATAGGCAAATTTCAGCTTCCAGAGCTTTGAGACATGGTTTCAGATAGAGTGGCTGAACTGAAATGCCATAAGAAGTGGGAACAACTGGTCAGCCAGTGGTAACTTCTGGATTTGGTGTGTTTGAGAACACCCAAGGTATGCTGTTAAAACACATCTAAACCAGGAAAAAAACGATTTGTCTAGAACCTCACTATATCTTTAAGTTCTTGGTTTGCAGAACAGGATAATAGATCTTTCTGTTGTCTTTTACATTTGATAGATGTTTGAATACCCCAATGTTCTTTTGGCAACTAGAACGATTTGGGGGATAAAAATGAACCATTTAGTTCAAGCTGCTGTGGAAGGAGACATTTTTAATTGGGAATGGCCTTGTGTTTTGTGGAGATTTGTGTTCTCTGTGTAGAAAAGGTGCAATACAGGCATGATTAGGACAAGCTTTCCCCACCTAAACTGCCACTGTGGTCAAAAGTTTAGTCTGAGAATCCCTGCTGAGGTGCTAAAAATAATTGAATGTATTCCTGCCTCCACCACGCTGCCTGATTGCTGCCAGCTGAGCTGCACACAAGTGTCCAGTGAGAGCAGGAACAAGGAGCTGCTTGTTTCCAACAGGTTCCCAAGAGCCACCAAAGGACTGAGACCTTCCAGGAGGACTTGGAACAACTGCTAGGCAATGTGGACATGTTGCCTGGCAGAGCTGCCAGGAGCTTATCCTGGGTGGGTACATGGGCAGGGTGGGATAGTCCTGACTTCCTTCCAGACTGTACCTGGTGAGCTAAATATTGCAGAATAGAGGAGAATTGTCTCAACCCTCTAAAGCTGAGGTCCTAAATGAGAAGAAAAAACCAAAAAACAACAACCAACCAAGAACAGCAACAAACAAACAACCCCCCTCCCCCAAAAAAAACCCCAAAAATCCAAACCAAACCATAAAAACCAAAACCCACCAACCAAAAAAAAAACCAAAAAACCCCATCCTCTCTGAATATACTGTGAAAAGACCCTTCATCTCATTAAAATATGGAAGCACTGGTTTCAGTGAAGGAGCTGGAGGTTTGCCTCTATTAAGAATTCACATCAGCAAGAATTCTGGCTGATGGAGAATGGTTACAGGAGATGTTACTGGCTATAATACAAAGTCCTTCATTATTTTAAACATTTGCTGTGATTATTTTGTAGTTTTTCTCTCTTAACAGGTACTGGCTGAAACATAGGGCCTGAGGGTGAGATAAGGAATATTCTGCAGGTGGTAGGAATGCTGGCTTAGGTAAGTTACCTGCCTAGGTAAGTTGCCTTTGTTCCTATTGCTGCAATTTCTCTGTACAAAAGGTGCCTCATTTGTGTTCTGCTTACAAACCTTGCCTGGGAAACTGGTGTTTGTTTAGGTAAAAAAATGCAGAATTTATTTCTGCTTTTTGAGCACAGACTTGAGGTGCTTTGGGTCTGATTTTGAAAGGTGCTGAGACACCACCGGTCCCTGCTAATGCTTGTAAGCAGTGGGTGCTGAGACGCTCAAGAGGTGATGGTTGTGTGAGCTCTTACCTCTAATGAACGCTTTCCAGTTACAGGATGGCCTAGAAGTTATTTTTAGAATTCAAGAACCTTTCAGAGCTTCAGCAGGTATATAGGGCCTACCTAGTTTCCTTCTTTTTAGCAGGATTTAGATTTGGCACTTGATTTGTTCATCTGTTAGTGTGGTCTCATATAGGCGTTCTTCAGTATTTTCTCAGTGTGAACCACCCCACCAGACAAAAATGTGCAAGCCACTTCCTCCCACAGAAGTTGTTTGTGTGGAAAAGGAACATTAGGAAAGTATTTAAGGTATTTTTAGCTGCCTTTTAGTGGAAACAAGGAGAACTGTGGTCTAGCACTATATGATGCTGGGAGCTGATGTATAGCCCTGCATCTGCAAGTGGGCGGGGATGGCCAAGACCCTTGGCCATGTCTCATCCCCCAAACTCCCTGGCAGAGCCTTTCCAAGTGCTGAGGCAGCTCAGCAGGGAGGTGTGAGCATACTGCAGCTTCCCAGGGAATGGCTCCTGTCCCATCCCAGCCTCCCTGAGGTGCCACCCTGGCCTGGGTGACTCAGGTCTGCAGAGCCCAGACCTGGCAGCAGTGGGAAGGAGATTATGAGATCCTGGGAGGCAGGGAGGGAAGAGGCAGTGGCAGTGGCATCATCAGAGTGCCTGAGAAAGGGCAGAGGGCAGATACAAGCAAACCAGGCTTTTTTTTTTTTCCAGCTGTGACCACTCATCTGCATAAAAGTTGCATTGCTGAAGGTTAGCTGCAGCAACATCATGGGGATTTCTCAGTAAACCTAAGTATTCTGTATATTTCTATGGAGTAGAAAGATAGACAAGAAATCCTTACCTACTTTCCAAAGCTAAGAAATTGATTTATGCGTTTATCTGAATGCAATTATCCACCTCCACATCTTCCCCAACACTGTAACCCCTCTACAGTAAAGCAGTAGAAGATCCTAGAAAAAATGGCACAGCAGAAACTGAAAATGGGTATTACATTGACAAATGCAATCATCCATCCTGGAAATGACTTGTAAGACTCATAAAGTAGTTTTCCCCACTCTCCCCAGAGACATCCCCTTTACAATGTCTAGCTCTCCCAACGTGTGTCATTACTTTTTATTGTTATTTATTCTTATGAAATTTTACATCAACTGTTAGAACTGGGGAAGACTAAACTTGTATTTTTTTTCATACATGACAATGCTTATAGCAGACTCAAGTGCCTTTGGTTTTCTATTCTTCCCAAAGGCAGTACCTGTAGCAGCCTGACATTATATCCACAAATGTGAGACATTACTGAGAGCATTGCCATGATGCTATTTAAGCTTCCCAGCACAGTTCAGTGAAAGGATTTTGATTTGAAGAAAGCTCACAAGAAATGTTCCCATTTGCTGAATTACCACCACCTCTGGCAGTGACACCAGGGGTACCACAGGTCCTACCCAGGGTCACTTTCCAGCTCTGCCACCACAGCAGAAAAAGGGTTTTAATGTGCTCAAATACACCTGCCTTATTGCTTATGAACAACATTAGGGGTGCCACTGGGAAATAGCAAAGGTCAGCATCAAAAGATGCCTTCTATGGAAAGTGGAAAGGTAAACCATCCAAATTCTGCATCTGTGGACTCTCCTCATCGAAGTCTTCTGTTGCTTGCAAAGTAAAAGCTGTCTTTGAAGGAAACAGGTTTCTCTTTCAAAAGGAGATGAAGGCTGAGAGCATGTAAAGGACCTGCTACAAGGCACATGTGAAGAGACATACCTGGAGTCTTCCCTCACAATAATCCCTGCAGAAGGCAAGTAGAGTCTAGCAGCAGCTTTTTGGTTAGAACAACTATTTTGTTATTGTAAGCTCTGGGGAGAAGTTATAGGAGTTTCTGGTTCAACAGCTTTTATCAGGCTGCAACAGCTTTTTCCGTGGCTGTCTGAAAATGCAATCAACCTAAATTGGACAGGGAGGATGGGATCACATATTCCAACAAGTTAAATTTGTCAGCCTGTAATGCACATAAATGACATAAAATATAATTGCTTTTGAATTTGGGCCCCTTCAGGTTTCATGTTGATTGCAGAAAAAAAGAACCAGATGTTTCTTCAGCAGGAATCACAGAGGCAAGATAAATAGTCTCTGGTCCATGACGATTTATAGAGTTTCCAAAAGAAGCCAATTAATTATTTAATTATTGGGTGTGTTGATCATGTAAAATATAATTGGCCTAGGGCAAATAGCAGTACAACCCTGGGAGCTGGCTGACTGAGCTTATATAATACACTTTTTGCCAACTCTATTTTCTGCTATGAAAACATTGTAAGATGAGTTAATGCTACTTCATCTTTCTTCCATTCTCTTTCACAAACAGAAGAGTCTCGAAACATAGACTTTTCCTCCTTTCTGATCACCACCTTTCGCTAGCAAGTAACTTGGAAAGAGAAGAGCCAGTAGCAAGCATAAATATTGTGATAGGAGAAGATAGCTTTGTTTAACTAACATCAATTTGAAGAGAAGGCAATCTGTTTGAAAGAGTCACATTTAATCCTTAGCTCTGTGAGGAATTCTGCATGGTAAGAACAGCAAAGCACAATTCCTTCCCTTGTCAGCACCAGTGGGGTGGGTCTGGAAACAGGAATGTGGTGCAGGATTTACTGGGGAACCATGCAAATCTAGGAAATTGAACTGATTACATTGGGTTGAATTAGCAAGCTGACATAGAATTTTCCTTTATGATGTTCTATAAGCAAATATACAAGAAATAATATGTAATTTCTTTAAATCAGCAGATACTTCTTAAATAATATTTGTGGTCTCCCAAGCTTTCTCTGTGTCCATGGACATTCCTGCATTTGCTCCGTGGTAGCTATTTTCCTGTTAAGGGGCAGGAAGTAATTGAAAGGAGGACTGAAAGAAATTAGTGACTCATGTTCTCATGACTCTTCCATCCTTGCTTTCTTTTGTGCTTGTTCAGCAACATCTGGCATCTGTGAATGATGTTCAGCTTCCTCTGTGTTTGCTATGATGGGATCTTTGGACAGCCTGTGGGCTGGAAGTCCATTTGTCCAGTCATTGAGAAAAGAAAACAGAAAATATAAACTCTGATCTGTGCAAAAAACAGTTTCGGGTTTCTTGAGTTCTTTCTTTTCCTTGCCATTCCTGCCAGAAACATCCTGAAATATTTCTTTTCCTGTTCTGAGGTCAAATCATTCCCTCACCTTTCTTCCAGTGTCCTGTGCAGATCCAATGGTTCTTGCTGGATTAGATTTGCCACTTACCAAAGAAATGTGCACAGCCACAACTCCTTGAAAATGTAACAGCAGGCCCTGCTAAGGAAAGGATTGCCTTCTGAGCTTTCCCAAAGGAAGACAGAATGTGCTATCTGCCGGGCTTTGCCCAACTTGTGCCCATTCTTAAAATAACCTTGTGGCTGAGTTCAGCAGTCCTAAGCTGAACAACCTTCCCAGCAAGTCAGACCTACTTATTCATCTGTACCCACAGCAAATGGCAGAGCTGCTTCCAGAGGACTTCAGCCAGGAGGAGGTTGAAGACAAGGGGTTTTTAGCCCAGCTGTGAGCCTACATGACCAGTCAGAGGCTGAGAACCACAACTGACACCCTCAAAACTAGCATTTGACCCTGGAATATAGACCAGTACTTTTCTCCAACACTCAGAGTCATTGCAGAGATGGTAGATGCTTAAGGACACTTTTTTTTTTACTGGGCTGATTTATATCTGCTGTTTGTTGAGCAAATCTCATTGAAGACACCTTGCTCCCCCAGCTCTGCCATCAAGGTGCTGAGCCCCCCCCCCAAGATCAGGGCACTCACAGGTCAGAGGGACTAATGCCAAGCTCGAATCCCCTTTCTGAAGTGACCCCTGAAGTGTCCCTGGTCTTACTCATGTGTGTTGTTTCCACCCCTTGTCTTTGTAACACAGGAGCCCCTTGACAGGTGACATTTTCAGTGTGAGGTCTCTTTCAGGATGCATTAAAAAATGAAGCTCTGCCTTCTGCAAGACTTAAATGCATCTAAACTAGCTTTCATTGGCCATGCACATAAAATGTTTCAGTGCAGGATGTATAAACAAGGTGGAAGATGCCTTCTAGATGGTTGAATTTTATTTTCCACCTAAAAGGCCTATCATTGACCACATCATCTGCAGCTCTATTGAGGAAGGAACTGCTCTCCATTTCACCCTATATATCACCTTACAGCGACGTTTTTTTAGCTGGGAATTGCTTGGTGATTTGCCAGCAGACAAATCAGTGCAGGAAAGGGATAAATAGATCACATTCATCCAGCTCTGAAGGTAAAACTTGGATCTCAGCCAGAGCCCTGCTCCCATTACAAACCTGCCTGTCCACCTGGTAAAAAAGGTGTCTGAGGAGCAAAGGATATTAGAGTGGGGTGGAGACAAAATATAATTCATACTGCTATAGCTAACCTTCCTCTTTAAATTATAGGCCCTGGTGAAGATATTATTTATGAGTTTTGAGCAGTAGTTCATAGCACTGGGACATTTTTTCTTCTTTTCTACATATCCCTCTTCAGAAACCTCAAAGAAATGGCAGTGAGTTTACTAAGTAAATGTCTCTCTGTATAGTGGCACAGTAGGCATAGAACCAGGTAGAAATATAGCTCTCTGGACTAATTTAGTTGAAAATGAAAGTTAGTCAAACAGTCATGAATAAAAGAGAGGTATCAGATTTAAAAACCATTACCATTTTGTTTTACCATTCACAACCATTACCATTACCATTTGCTTTACCATTCACAAGTAACAGCTTTTTCTGTCAGGTTTGGGTCACTAAAATTAAGTTAATTTTAACTTAAATTAAGTCATTTAAGTTAAGAAAATTGGCAGTAATTTGAATGTGAATTGGTACCTTGAATTTTAGCTGCATGTGGTCAACTTTCGGCTCATTGTGGTGATTTGAATGCTCACTTTCAGTACTTAATACCTCCAAAGGACTTTGAAAATGTAATTTGTTATTCCTAGTCCTCTGCACAGTGGGTACAATGTGTGTGTCCAGCTGGCAGTAGATTGCACCAAGGACCAGCCAAGTACATTGACCTGCACACAGACATCTGGTGATCCAACAGCTGAGAGATTTCTAGAAGGCATTGGTTTCACTAGAAATGCTAGAATTTCCTCCTGTTAGCAGACCTCCAACCATTTTACACAGTTACATAATCTCCAGTGTCTGAGTGTGGAAAGTGAGGCACCATGCTGGGAAAAGACAGCTCTGGAGCTGCTGTGGTCCAGCGATAGAGCCAGGCCAGGAGCTGAACATGGGCACCCCAAATCTCTGTTCAGCACCTTGTCAGCATTCCTTTTTGCATCTCTCTTAGCTGACAGATTAATGTGCTTTTCTGGGTAAGTTCAGCATATAAGATTTGCATGGTCTTAGGAAAACTTTAAATCTTGTGCTTTCACAGTGATTTTCCAGTAGTTAAAATGTTTATTTCCAGAACAGCCCACTGGGAATAATGGTTCTGTTTTTTTGGCTTGCTGGTGTGTAGGCTCCCTGTGACCCTCCTGGAATTTTGCTGGTGTGCACTCAGTAATGCAGCCTGGGATCAGGCCCTGGTGTGCTCAGTAAGACAAACCCACAACAGCCACCAAATTGACTTGGCTTCACTTGAACAAATGAAGCAAGGAATCTATTTGAACAGGGAATTAAAAGGAGCTATTAAAACATTCCCTCTGGTACTTTTATTTTGTTTACTCATGAGACCTGGCTTATGCCCCTCTGACTTGCACAGAGTCCATATTTGGAAAACTCTGAACTCGTTTGCATACATACACTCAGGCAAATTTTAGTAATTTTTTTTTTTTTGTATACACAGTGCACTTTTCTTACTATTTCTCTTTTTTTCTTAAACAATTTAAATCAGGAAGCTGCCTCTTTCATTTAGCTTTCAAAACATGACCAAAGAGGGATCTAAGTACTTTCTTCAATTTCTTCAAGCTAACATTTCTCCCACAGTTGTTATTGCTCCCTGTCCACCCTGCCCCATCCTGAATCTCCTTTTGGAAGAAGGAAGAAGCCCACATTGCCCTCAAGCTGCAGCAGGATGGGGAAACCTCAGAAGTTTCAATATGGGTCAGTTCAGAGGAGCAGCCTCAGCCTGGGTGCTTCAGTGAGACTCACTCCTGTGGGGCTGAGCAGCAGGTGCTGGGAACCTCTTCACATTTCCAGGACTTTCTGTTAAGCCTGAAGGACTTTCTGGTGGCTGCCTCCAAGCCACTGCTCTCACCCAGCAACACACCCCTGCCTGTGGGAGAAGGAAAAGCTAACAGTCCTGAAGGATTTTTTGCTCAGGTGTAGTCTGTAAACTCAGTTTCGGCAGTTCATGCCTCATGCAAGCCACTTCACCTGTTAAAGATACCACAACTGTACTGAACCTGACCAAACTGAGACTAAATCAACAGGATTCCTTAAACAGTAGTCAAACCACGAAATGGAGCTGTGCTTAGGGCTCTACTGACCTGCAGGAGGGCAGGGAAGTGGCAGAGCCCACCCTCTGCCATCTCCACAGACACCTGCCCAGCCTGCCTCCTCTTGGCTAGAGGACACAAAGAAGGAGAATTTGGGGATGCAGCTGGCTGAGAGAAGAGCCAGTTTCCAGTCAGGAGGAAAAAGAGCAGGCCCAGCCACACTGGTGTAAAATCCTGCCTATCTCCAGTTCCAAGTCCCTGAAGGAGGGCTTGTGCTGGGGACCTGGCAGATGGACTCGCCCTGCCCTGCAGGCACCAAAACTCTGCCGTGAGAGCCGGTCAGAGCCTCTGCAGTCCCTCTGCCACCCGGGTGGGGGGAAAGGGAAGGAGGAAGCCCCAGCTGATTAACCCTCCAGCAAGTCCTGTTCGAACATGGGATCCAGGCTCATCTCACTGACACAGCTGCTCACAGGAGCTGGCTGGGGACTGACATCCCCTCAGCAAGATTTGAACATTTGCCAAGCCCTAAATAGGTACCAGGCAGTCCTGGAGGCAACTCCCTTCTCAGCACTGAGCCTGGTAGCTCCAAATGCAGCCTTTGCTCAGGCTCCTGAGGTTCTACTGGCTGACCTGCTCTGTAGCCATATCATTCACAAATTCAGATCAGACCATGTGCTGGAGGGGTGTGCAGGCAGGTACTCCCAGCATGTGGCTGCAGAGGAGAGCTGGGTGAAGGGCACAGCCATGAGGGCTGTACACCCATCAAATATCAGTAAAGGAGATGCTTTCCCCTTCCCTTTCCAATCCCTGCGTCAGGAATGAGAGTACTCAGTCATGGTGTGAGAAACTTATTTTCATTTTTGTTCTTATTCTTAAGGGACTTGAGGCCATGCTCCCACTTCTGTTTATCAGGGACACAGTGGGGGAATAATAATAATTGGGAAACAAAATCTCTCTCAGTAAGTACTGTGTACTGTAGATGTGTTTCTATTGGTCTGTCAAAGAGAATAGGAGTATATGTGACAGTACAGCCCCAATGTCAGGATGCTGGACTGGAAAGGTCTTCTCCCCCTCACCCAGTCTAAGTGCCAAAGAGAGAACCCCTCCTCCTGCTCCTGCAATGGCCAGTCTTTCCTGGGCTCTTTCTGTGCAAGAGGAGGGCCAGCTGTGCCTGCTGCCTGCCCCAAAACAATTCCTGCTGTGGCTGGGATGGGACATTGGGAGAGAGAAGAAATGGGTGTTGTAACCAGAGCTGGTGTTGTAACCAGCTGTGTTCTGCTCCTGTGCTCGTGGGCAGCCTGGCCTCTCACCTCCTCTGGAAGTCCTGCCTGAAGTGTCTCAGATACTGCTCAAAGCACAATTTTGCCTCCAGATTTTTCACTATTGGTCAGTTTAACTTTTATTTTTTCTGTAGGGAAGAAGGGTGTGCACAACTGTCAGAAGAAAACCATTTCAAAGAATTATTTTTATATTGAGGGAAATAAGGGGAGCTGTTCACTGAATCCCATCTTCAATTACTTGTGGATATACATACAAGAAATCACTCCATCCATATTGTAAGTATAAAGCAGCACTGCACTCAGTCCAAGCCAAGGCTGTGCATATTGTATTCTCAAATGTGCTTTAACAGACTTCAGAGGTAACACTGTTACACCCAGACCAGTAATTTAGTTTGGTACTTCTGTGTCTTCATTACAGTAGCCTCCTGTTGCCTCACAGTTCTGAGTACATTTTTAATCATGGTGTTCTTCTTGTCCTGCAGAAAGTGTTTATGATTTCTTCTAAGACTCACAAGGCTTCCCTTAACCCAGCCCTTAACTGCAGTCAAGAAGGGAAATGTTCATAGTATTGCTGTCCTGAAGTCTAGGAGCAGAGATGGAGAGAGGTTGTAGTCTATCCAATGTCAAAAATGAAGCTTCTGACACAGTAGGGCATGAATTCAGTTCTTTTGAGTTTATATTTGTCTGCCAGGGTGAACTGATTTTCTTTTCTTCCTTACAGCTTTTTCTTTACTGTGATTTATAGAAAATCTGATTATTATTCTTTAATAGAATAGTTCTAAATAGCTTGGTAGTTATTGTTTCTACAGAATCTAAAACAATTTAATTGCTTGGAAGAAAAGGAGTGCCAAAAGAGCATGAAAATACAGATGTAGATCCAAAACATGCCATCCTGGCTGTCTCTGGAGTGCGTGAAAAACTGCCCACAGGAAGATGGGTTTTGTTTCTTTTTTTTTTTATCACAGCTGAATTTCATCCAAGGAGAAAAGTAAGAAAGTAGAGCTAGAGATAAGCTCCCATTGTCACATTCATCCCTTTTGTTTCCTTCTTTTTGGAAGCAGGGCTGGAGGTAAGTGAACAGACCATGATGAAGGTGGGAAAGTATTTTAAACCACCAGCAAACTGCCTCCTTCTCTGTTCACTCTGTCTCCCTCCACCTTTATCCTGTTTCCTCTCCTGGAGCAGTGCAGACATTTAGCACAGAATCATAGAGTGGGAGGAAGAAAAGTTTATGATATCATCATACTGAATCAGTACAGGATTCAACATGTTTATTGCCTCATGCTTTTGCCAGGGAAATTTGAAATTACTTATGTCATGGAGGCTTCCACTCCTCCTCTGAAATTATATTTTGGATGAAGTAAGTTATTATTCTTAGTTGTTCTTGCCATTACAGCCATATTTCTTTTAGGTTTTGGCTGCCTAATTGTCCTAACCCAGTAACTCAGTCAAATCACTCCATGGTTTTGAAACTGAGGCCAGGAAGGAGCACAAGGAAGTCTGACCCAAAAGAGATGAGAATGACTCCCTGTGGGAAGTGGAATGTGCCAAATTGCTGTGATAAGCAGAGGTGCAGGAAGGCTGTTTGGACTTGGCTGTGCCACCCTCAGGACATCAGGTAGCCAAATGTCTCCGAGGCTGGGTGTGGCCAGCTCCTGCCCTGGCACAGGTGCCCCTGGGAAGCTGATGGTGCTGGGGATGCTCCCAACACCCCATGGAGCTTACGGAGCTAAGGTGGGTGCTCCAACCCCTTTCTTTGCTTCCCTTTCCTTCACCTTTCCACAAAGCTGCTTAAAACCAGGTTTAATGAAGTTCTTAGCTGTGCAAAGGTGCAATAGATCTCCAATGGGAATGAGACTGAGCACCAATTCCCATGATTTCCTGAGGAATTTAGGCATCCTCTGGACTGATTCTTTCCACAAACCCGACTAGACTGTAATTTGCACTTTTAGATATACATGATATGTAAATGTTTTTAATATACATTTGTGTGAGAAAGTGATAGGGGAAAAAAATCACATCCCTAATAAGATCATTTACAGAGCTTCAGCAAAGGAGAAAACAGTGATTTCTAAACAAAGCCTCAATTAAGGATAAAAATAATTCTGCAAATAATACTGTATTTGCATGGGAAATATGCAAAGTACCATAATGCAATTCTTAATCAACTAGAGAGCTGTCAGACATACAAAAATAAGTTAATTCTGCTGTTAATATTGCTGCATGTTATAAATATTAATTGAATGCTATTCAACATTAGTTTCATTATTGTTCAGCAAGTGTTTTAATTCCCCCCACCTTTTAAGTTGTCAGATAATTGGCTTTCTTCTGCTCAAGTCTGTTGCCACAAAGTGGATTCATGTCGAAAAGAAGGAAAATCTCATGCAACCAACATTAAGCGCCAAAAAAATGATGTTTCCAAAGACTCTGTAAGTTTGTCCTTTTCACCTAAGTTTGATAAACTGTGAAGCAAAGTTTTGGCCTGGTGGGCAGCCTTGGTCTGGCTCTAGGCATCTTCCTGTACCCAGGAGAGGCTCTGCCATTCTGTGCCCCTGCTGTGTATCATGGGTGCTCTGACCAAAATTCATGACATGCCTGAAGAAAGCCGACAGACTGCCTGTGGGAGAAACTGTCTGCTTTTCTCATTAGCAGGAGCTAAAGGGTCTCTATCAGGGGCTTTCATGTGGTAAAAAGAACTCATTAATTGCTTAATCTCGTGGTTGCTATTTATGTCATTATTTATGAATATTCTAGAATCTGACACTGGGGCAAATTCTAGTCTTATTTAAATTAGTAAGTTAATAGTAAATTTTAAAAGTGGCTTGATTCACTATTGTTCTTTTGGATTTCTTCTAATTAAAATAAAACCCTAACCCATTACAGGGTTATTCCCCATTATCATGTTCAAGTACTGCATTACACTGCTGTTGTGCAAATTCCTTCCCAGATATTAAAGGTTTTGTATTGAAACAAGATGTGAGGTGGATAAATACAAATCCATTTTACAGACATGAAAGGGAACATACCTAGGCATGCTAGAGGGCACCCTAGTGAGTACCTGAAAAACCTAGGAAAGAAACCAGACTATCTGCCCTTGCTGTAACCACCAACATACTGTCTTCATCAGTTCCTCAGAAGATAAAATGTCACCAGCCAGCTTCGTACAGCCATAAACCTGGTCCTTTTTTTCAAACACAGAAAATGTCACGTTCCAGGTCATATGCATTTTTATGCCATGGAAAAATCCAGTCCTCCCTATGAAGAATGGGTTACTTTTGCACAACAGTTTGATCTGTAGAGATCTAAGCCAAAGCACTGGAAAAGTCTGGGAAAGAACAGCCTCATGCCAGCCAGTGTGAGATGGTGCAAGAGCTGATCTCCATTCCAGCTAACAGGCAGATTTAGCCAAAGGTTATTGAGTGCAAGAGTAGTTAGAGGAAAACATGGCAAAAAAGGTCTTAGCGCTCCTTTCCCCCCTTCAAAACTGTGACATGGTTTTGCCTTTGCTTTGTGAATCTAAGAAGAATGATCCATACTCACACATGTAAAAATGCAGTGTTTTTGGTTTTGGTTTTTTTTTTTTTTTCCTCATCTTAGCTCTCACACCATTCTAATAAGGTCTATATGTAACAAAGAGACAAAAACTGAGGATCCTCAGGCTCAATTAACTGGCTGGTCTGAATGAGCAATTTCCATGGACAATCTCAAAAACTTGCCCAGAGTGAGAGTTCATAATCTCTGAGAGTTCATACTCTCTTCTCATTTTCAGCTCAAAATTGTTCAGGCCAGACTAAAGCAACTTCTCACTGTATCAGTTTTATCATTTTATCAATTTAACAGTGCTGAGATGTATTGGAGCAATATGGAAGGAAATTTAGGAAACCTGCCAACAACACAGAGAACCCACAAGGTGTGGATTTCAGCACAGAGAACCCACAAGGTGTGGATTTCAGCACAAAGAACACACAAAGTGTGGATTTCAGCACTATAAAAAGTCCTCTTCCAAGGTTCTTAATTTTCTTTGGGCTTCTGTACTTACACAATTGAGGCATAGATATAATTTGCTCCTTCTTACTTTGTAGAAGAATATATCAAGTAGATATTAAAGCCATAGGAAACCCCAGACAATCAGGAAAAAATAAATTAATAATAAAATACAATTAGTTGCCTATTTAAACCCTGTGTGCTAATTCTTGTGGAATCAGATTTCACTTAGATTTGGGGTACTGTGGTTTTGGCTTTGCCTTGGCTTTCAGTGATATGCAGCAAGAAATGAAACACCTGTTTGATGTACTTGAAAACTCCTCTTTCAGCTCCCAGTTAAGAACAATGAAATGTTATTTTGCTTTCTCTGTCTTTATTTCTTCCCATCACATACTTTTTAGCCATGTTTACAAAAACTTTGAGGCAATACTGCTACAAATACATATTTAAGATTTGATTACTCATTCTCATCCACTATCATGTGCCAGACATGCAGCCTACTCTAACAGATTACTGTTCTTAAAGTTGTTACAGGAAGGTTAAATAAAATGTTGCTTTTATGACACTGAATATCTTTATGATGCTTTAGCTAAATTATAGGCTGTTTGGGGATGCCACAGATGTGCCAGGTATTATAATCAAACAGGCAAAATGTCACCAGTCCCTTGCCCAAGTTGTCATGTTCCTGATTCTCGAGCACCAACCATTTGCTGCCAAACACCTCAGGAACCTGTCCCTGCCACACTTCCTTCTGCACACTTAGGGACACAAAGCAAAATCAAAACATGCCAAGACTGCTCCAATAGTAACATCAAAGTCTGAACTGAAACCACCAAAAATCCTGCCTTTCCAGATTTCTGTCTGCTGCCGTTGTTAACCGTCCTCTTTTAGGAGCCCCCCTCTCCTAATTTTTGCTCTCAGAGTCTTGGGAAACGGCATGTACCATTTCAAAGTGGTAGCTAAGTGTGTGTGTATCTATGTATATATTTACATATATAAAAAATATCAGTATCTATGCAAAAATAACTAAAAATCAAATATGTATTCTCCACGGTAAAACTAGTACTACAAAATCAATGAATGACAGATACTGCATTCTTTTTGGGAGATAAAGATAGCTTCTGAAAAAAGAGGTTAAAGAAGAGAAGGAAAGTTGAAAATCTTATTCTTTAAAACAGAGCCAGAGCTGGACAATGATGCTGAATGGGACATTTTGACAAGTTCTTGGTGAATATTTAAAATTTAAGTAAAAAGAATAGCAGTCTGCAATGTTTGCAGGTGTTTTTATTCTACTTGCTGCCTGCTCTAGTTCCTTATGTAAAAATATATAAATAAATGTTTACTTGACACACTTTAAGTGAAAATGGGATTTCTTTTGAAAGTATATAAGCAAGAAATTACAATGCAAGTATTTTAAGGAGTTTCAGGTCTCAGAATTTGCAGAGTAATTCAAGCAAAAAGAAAAAGGACTTATTTTAAATATTTTGAAGTCTTTATTTTTTTAGTGTTGCAATCTATTTTTCAGCATGTTTGAAATGTTTCAGGAGATGAAAGCATCTCATTCTTAGATCATTCACATTCTTCTACCAACCTACTTTTTTTTTTGTTTTTTTGTTTTTTAGGTATTCAAGGAAAACCTGTGCTGAAGCTGCTAGGTTTTAAAAAAGCTGTGCTATGAAGATGCTGACAATAAAAAGTAAGTTATGTTTAGATATACATTATTTTGAGGGTATGAGAGCAGATTAAAAATTATTAATGGATGCATAGACTCTAAAGTTCTCTGCACCCAATTTCAAAATTTGTCTTATTGTATTGCTGTAAGTTGGTACCAGTATGGACTAAAAACAGGTCAAAAAGATTTAACTTAGATATTGTGCTGCCTTCAAATATTTGTGAATGACCTAGAATATGTACCTCCCTTAGCCAAGCAATATAGAAATGTGCTTGGATTAAGAGGCTGGAACAAGAGAAACCTTTTTTGTCCACTGAGCTGAAGTCACCCCCAAACCTCTCGTGAATGTTAATGCCAGTTGTGCAGCTTCACATCTGTAAATCTACTCTCAAGGTTCCAGGAGAGATAAAGGGTAACTCCACTTCTCTAGGACACCTGCCAAATTTAAGCATGGAAGCACAGCAAGGATAATCATGCTTCGTGTTTCAAAGCAGAAGAAAATTGGTTTATGGCCTGGAGATGATGCATTTTCCCCTTGGCTGTCACACTTTTGGGCGGGGATGTTACAAACTCCCCTCTCTGAAGTTCTAAGGGCTTGAGCACTGGACACTGTGAAAACTGTAATAGGGAGTTGACAGACCAAGGGGAAAATGACATCTTAGGAGCGTTTTCTGGTTGGTTTTTCCTTGGTCTGCACAGGGGAATAACCCAAAAATTGTTTTGACCAGCTCTCCTGAGTCACCCCATACCTGCATCATTTATGGCAAGTGAAGAAATTCTGAGGGCTGTGTGCTAGCTGAGCTCCCAGTCCTTCTATGGAACTGAAAAGAACCTTTTTAGAGAATATTTAATTTTGCTTCTCCCAGCCAATAAGAGGCTGGAGCCCTCTTTCTTTCATAAACCAGGATAAATATTTCAGCTGGGTACAGTCAAAGGGTGAGTGAGTGCTGAGAGCTGCATCACTTTTGGAAGCTTTACCTGAATGAATTCCACCTGCCACATGCAGACTATTTCTGCTGAATAATGGGTGATCTATTTTCCAATTCTGTAATCCAATCAGTGCTGAAGTTGCTAGTATCTGTGAGGAAATCAGATACCTGTTTACACAGAGAATCCTTACTTTTAAATACAATTAAGAGAAAGGGAGAATCCAACAACAAGGTGTTGATATTCAGTTGGAAATTGAGTGGATTTAACAAACCTGTGAATTTCCTAATGCACAGGAAATTCTTTCTTTGCTGTGTGGGTGACTGAGCAGAGGAACAGTTTGTCCAGAGGGGTAGTGGAGTCTCTATTCTTGAATATCTTTCCTCCAGACATGATTGTTGGGAACTGGATTTTAGTTGTTGGGATGCTGGAGCAGGTGACCTCTGGCAGTTCATTCCAACCCCCCTTCTGTGATTCTGTGTGTCCCAGCACTGCTTTGAAATTATATTTAACATTGTACTACCTCTCAGCTAGCAGATCTCTATATATAGAGTAGGCCTTACAGATTTGATCTTCTCTTTACTATTTGCCATTTGAAATATCTTTTGCTTTTACTTTGGTGTAGAAGTCCATGTTCAAAAGAACTAAAATGTAGGAATATAATTGTGAGGTTCCAGCTCATGGGAGAGAACTTCTGTCTCCTCTGGTTTTATTTGTGTTGCTCCCCCACTGAGTTTCATGTCCGCAGACCCTGCAAGTTCATGTTCATTCTCGCAGTTTTCACAACCTGACTTTAAAGAAAAAACATAAAGGGGAAAACATATTCCATCATCAGTTAACTTTGAAGAATAATCTATTGCTTTTTTTGGAGAGAGCAAATAACTCTTGCTCTAATGCAGCAAAAATGCATAGTTGTACCTACCATTAGAATGACAAACAGGAAGATGAGGAGAGGTAGGGCTGCTGAAGCAAATATCCTTTATTATTTGCAAGCAAATTTTCTCAATTTCCAGCAGCTCACACTGCATTATTAACTATCAAAGACTTAGGAAACCACAGCTATAAGAGCTGTAACAATAATAATAGCCTGTTCTTTCATTCAAGACTATCAAAACCCTTCAGGAAGGCAGGCTTTGTCACTGCCAGAACCCAGAGGAGGAACATGCGGCACACAATTTATGTGGCTCAATCTCGAGTGTCATGTAAACCCAACCACAAATTGAAGAAACTTTGGGATTTTTAGTTTCCAGTCGCCTCAGCTTCCCTTGGTGCTATATCTATATTTACAAACTGGCACTGTGCAGATTATTATGCTTGCTGAATATCTGTCCTAGCTCACAATGAATAGGAAATTATCTCTGGCATTACAAACAGTGGGTAAAATAATAAATGATAGCTAATTATGTATAATAGATCTGATCATTTATTGCTACAGGATGTCAGTGATAAAATTAATTTCAAAAAGGCTGATCAACTTCATAATCTTACAAAACAAAACATATTAGCTACCTATTACCTTCCTTTCACGGCTTGTTATTAATTTTCTATTGTTATCCAAATGCAGGACACGTCATAACACACAAACCACTCTTTTCTAATTAGGAAAGGTCCTTGTGTTTCAAGTAGGTACAAGATTATTGACTCCTACTAAACAGAGTGAATTTCCAGGATAAAAGGAAACACTGAAATAACGAAAAAGAAGGCAGGACAAACAGCAAGGAAAGAAGCCAAACTTCCCAATAAATAAAAGTAAGAAAATAACCATGTGATATTTAGTATTTTACTGCCTTCCAAAGAACCTTTTGTGCTACAAGTCCAGCAGTTAGATTTGCATTTTTATTTCAACCCTTTAAACTAAAGGGTCAAAACTATGCATAGTTGAGGAAACCTTACACAGCCAGGCCAATAGAAACCCATGTTTTTAAAGTGAGAAATAATGTCTCACAATTCTGCAGCTTCTTCAGTTCTCTATTAAACAGTAGACATTTTTTTGATTAAATTCAGTGACATTAATCTAAGAGAGTTTTTTCCCTCTCTCTCTCTTTTTTTTTTTTTTTTTGAACTAATGTCTGACAGCTTTTGTAACAAACTTTTCAGACAGGACTTCAAATTAGCTGCAATTTATAGCTGATATGAATAACGAAGTATTTGTCCAAATTTGTGCAAAAAGCTACAATTTCATGTTGAGCATCTTTGCTTGTCCATAAACACCTGGAAATGAATTTAAGGGGCACTTATGAGTGAGACAGAAGGTAATAGTGCAGGCTAGCCTAATTTGGCTTTAGTTACCTGATTAAGTATCTTTTTATTTCAGAGCATTTCAAGTGAAAAATGTATTGGTAACAAAATTTGGACAGTTTTCCCATTTATGGTAGAAATCCTATTAAAATTAATCAACCTTTCAATTTGAAGCAGCCTGAAAAAAATTTAAATAATGAAAATGCTATTCTACGTTTAGACTATCGTTCACTTAGCTTGTTAATGAGATCAAAAGTAACCACTTTTTGTGACATTTGATCACTTGAAAGTATGCCAAGAACTTCAGCCAAAGACCTTTCAAATTCAGAACATTTCTATGGAAATAGTTATATCTGAGCCAAATTTAATACCTTTTTGCTTTCAAAATAAAAAGGTATTATTTCTGTGCATTTGCCCACAAAATAAACTCCTGAGCTGAACAGGAACTAGTTCTGCAGCCCAAAGCTTCTCAGTACAGCGAGCATCTGACCTGAGAGTTACAGACATCCCAACACAAGCACACCTGGAGTACAATTCCTAATCAGATCTGCTGCCTCAAGTGCTGTTTGTCTCACACAGCACATTTTCCATGACTATGACAACATTTCTGTGCAGTGGCCATCACTATAGGGGCATTATATAGCTTCACTATTTATGAGGAGCAAATAGACGTGACTAATAAAAAAATCTTCCTTGAGTGCTAGTAATAACTTTGTGTTTCATTGTCAAACACCTTGTTTATGTTATGAGTCTTCTATTTTGTCACATCTCTGTGGAAGTTTCACCCCGTTTCCCATTTAAAATGCATTCAGCACTGTGGAGACATTTCTATTCCTCTTCAAAAACATCTATGTTTATTGATTAAGCAATAGTTAACATGTCACTTGAAACAAGCATGCAAGCTGTGATCCAGATGAGTATTGGTGTTGCACTGTTGTGAGTGCCTTTCAATGAAGGAATGAACCAGAGGTTATTCTTTGGGGTGGGTGCCTTGGTTTGCAGGTTATTCCCTTTTCTGGGAACAATGTATTTACAGTTTGGTTCCTATGTAATATTCTGGGGCAGCAGCAGGTTTCCTGGCAGCCATGGCCCCCCACACCTGAGTAAAGCTGCTCAGGAGGTATTGTTTGCTCAGGTGAATCAGCCTGGCCTCCAAATTCCCTCTGCAATAAGAGGCAGAAGAGCCCCCAAAAGAAGGAAACAGGAGCCCGTGGGAAAATGGAGGAGCTGTGGAAGCCCAGGGGTGACGAGCATGGGCTGGAAAGGGCTGGGAGGACACAGTGACCTGCAGGGCAGCTCCCTTGGCAGGCAGGCTGAGCATCTGCTCACCAGCTGGATGGGAACCTGCCTCTTGTCCCCATCCCTTTGGTGGCAGTGTGGGGACAGGCCACCTTCCTGGGACCCACCATCAGCAGGACCAGGATTTTAGGGAGGAGCAGGCTGTGGGGAGGGTCCTCAAGCCAAAGAGGGCATCACTGAGCTCCTGTGGTGAAAAGAGGAGGTGTGAAAATCAATATAATAGACCAACATCTGGGATTTTCAATCTGCAGATAAAGTTTTCTGTCATAAATTTGCATTGACAAATTATTATTCATTGTCTGCAGGGTACCCTGGGATTCTTCAAAGTAATGCAAAGTACCATTTCTGGAAAGAATCACAGAGTGCATGGCTGGAAAAAAACACATCTGAAGAAACAGTTCACTCCTAAAAAATAAGCCTCACAAAGTACAAAATGTGCCATAATTTTGATGAGCATTCAATAAAACCATGTATTTGCCTCAGTTTCCCTGTGGAACTCCTTACAAAAGCCTTTCAGCTGGCACCAAAAATGCAGGCATGTACCAGAGCCGTGTTTTTCAGTAGGTTTGTTTATTTTAGGTTCAGTTGATTTGTTGCAGAAATATGGTAGACCCTTAATCCCAGTAGGAAATTGAAACTGTGAGAAAGACAAAGTCTGGCTAACCCCCTGCAAGAACAAGCAGCAAATCCTGCTGAGAAATAGCAGGAACAAAAACAGAGGGAATTACCACAGAGTTTTGTCTTGGAGGATGACAACTGTTTAAAAAATGCAAGGACTGGAGGAGTAATTCTTCCACACCTTCCCACTTTGCCTGCATTAAGCGTGTAACGAATGGTGAATTGAAGTGTATACTGGTAATAGTGTCAATGAGGGCTCAGGATTACACAGGATACTTCCTCAATTTGTTCTGCCTCATTAGCATCGTGCCTTACTGCAGGGAGTGACCCCATTCTCAGGCATTCCCTCTGGCCTGTCCTGATGGAAAATGGAAATATGGAAAGGCAAGGTGCTGCTCTCACCATATTCAGCAGGGCACAGCTTGCTGGCTGAGGCTGCTTCCCCTGCCCCCTCAGAGTGCCATATTCACTGGAGTTCACTGTCCTGCCCCCTTGGTACTTTTCCAAGGAGCATCCCATGTGGGAAGGGCCCTGATGCCAATGGATACACAAGTTTATACTCTGAAAAAAAATTTACAGTGCTATGAGAAAAGCACCAAGCCTGGTTCTTTGCATCAAACTCCTCTCTGTTTGAGCTTTTCACACTGACCTGGTTTCACTAGAGGCAAAATGCTACTGTCATATGAATTACGTGGATGTATTTGTCTTATCTGAGCTTAAACCTTAAAAATGGCTAAAGAATTGTTTTCAAATATGTGTTTTTATTTTTTCAGTCCATGCAGAGTCCAGATTTCATCTCTATGGCTTGTCTTTTCCACACCCTGGCACGTGAGCTAAAAAACAGCCTCAAAACATGGCCAGGCCATTCTAAGAAAACGTGTTTTCCTTCCTAGCTTATCCTGTGCTCTATACAATATTAACAACAAGTTAGAAAGCAAAGGATTGAGATTTAAGAGAAAGGAATTTTTATCTGCATTCTCAGGATTTTTGGGAGAAACAGAATTTGAAGCTGGTAAGTGTTAAAATGAGTCAGAGGAGAAAAAAGACCTGAAAGAACAGATGCATGATTAAGGCTACCAGTTAAGCATCTTGTAAGAGAAAGAAAATGGAAAGCATTTTTCATCTTTATCTGTTGAGAAGGCAAAGAGCAAGACTGGTATGAAACCCACTATGAAGCAATGAAAACCAACAAAAAAAAAACAAAAGAAAAAAAAACAAAAAAACAAAAAAACCCCAAAACATTCTCTTTCCGTGGCACAGAACCCACAAGCAAAAGAGTGAAAGAAAAATTGAATGCATATGATCAGCTGATACACAAAAAAATCTGTGCTCAGACTGGTCCACAGGATGGTTGTAGGATATATAAAAACATCTTTTTCATCTGATTTTCAATACTCATAACTTTGCTTCCACTTTTTGTCACAACCAAGACAGTCTTTGCAGCTTGGCTATGCTTTCAAAATTGAAACTGCAATGTTTTTAAAAAAGGCAACTAAAAGCCCTCCAACTTAAATCAGAAAATGTAGACAGTGAAAAATCTTTATGGTGCTAGAATCATAATTCAAAGCCAGTTCTTAAAGTAGCAAGAATAGTATTAAATGTATATCTATATATCTTTTTAACCTTTATACAGACAGCAGGAGCACTGCAAGCTAAATTTGCATTTCATAGCAGGAAACAAAACCATCCCACAAAGATTTGATAAATCATCAGAGGAACAACGAAGTGCCATCACACATGCATATGTTTTTCTAAAATCACAGAGAATGAAGATAAGAGACACACAACCCAATCTCCATCTCAAAGGTTTAACTCTACCCAAGCCTGACTACCTCAAGAGCAGTATAACAGAAATTTGAAATAAGGATTTGTTTCTAACAGTTCTTCTCTCTTTCTTTCTTTATTATTATTTTTGGACAATTGGCTGACCTAGTTCTCAAATAATAAGAATTTTTAAGACAATTCTTGCTATAGAGGTACAGCAGTGATGCAGATTTACTTCCAGTGATATTTTTATTCCAGGGAGGAAGAAAAGTCTGTCATTCCTGAAAAGGATGTTGTGTAAGATGATTGTTCATTCTGGTTCAACTTTGTTGACTTCTGTGAAGGTATAGCAGATACAGGTTTGGACAAGTCAGGTTTTTAAACTGAAATCACATGAAAAATTTCTACAGAAACCGTATTTTACAGAAGAATCAATTTCTACAAGAGACACGTACACCAAAATATTTCCACTTTACAATTTACATTCTATTTTTAAAAGTATTTTTTCCTATATAAAACCAAAAGAAAACATTTCCTTTTTTTCTTATTATTATTTTACTTTGTTTGACCAAGGTTACTGGGGGGAAATGGGTTTGAAAACCAAACCAGATTGTTTTGAATCAACTGACTTGGCATAAAACTGCATTTCTTACCAATGTATTTCCCATAGCTTCAGTCCCCCATTTCTTTTGGGCCAGCCTTCCTCAAAGACCACATATTCCATACTGTAATAAACGGATTTCAGTGGTACATGGCTTGCCTACAAGATAATTAATTCTCCATGAGCGAGGATCTGAATTTACAGTGCACCAGCTATGCTGCACTGACTCTCCATATGGACATCCTAATTGCACTGGGCCTCCTCTATCTAAAGCACATTAAGGGTGGAACTGCACAGGCTCCTTAGCAGGAAAGAGGTGAGGATGAGGGTTTGCTGCTCTGTCAGGCCATTGGCTGCTGCTGGGGGATGCCCTGAGCTCTCTGCTCCTGCAGGGATGTGCGAGGTTCCTGCAGGGATGTGCAAGGTCCCTGAGATGATCACTGCGGGCTGGCTGAGGGACACAAATCCACATTTGTGGATCTTCTGGCCTCTCCACACCAGTGCTGCTCTGTGCTCCACAAAGCTTCCTTGCTCTGTGCACTTGGAATTCCCAAATGTATGCAGCACATGGCAGACAGATATCTACCCCCCCCCCCCCCCCCCCCCCCCCCCCCCCCCCCCCCCCCCCCCC
>QUSF01000021.1:8383031-8538959 GCA_003676055.1 Chloebia gouldiae
CCCCCCCCCCCCCGCCCCCCACTCCCCCCCACCCCTCCCCTGTCAGTATGGAAGGCTGAATTTGCGTTTTATCCACAGGTACCACACCCGGCCATGCTCACCACTGACCCGCCCTGCCCGCCGGGACTTGGTCCTGGGCAGAACAGGGATGCCAAAGCTGCCCTGAGCAGAGCTCAGCAGAGAGCTGGTTCGGCAGCCCAGCCTGGTGCCACATGGCCACTGAGGCTGCTCCAGGCTCCCTGGGAGCCTCTGTGTCCAGCTGGGGAGGTGGCAGCTGCCAGCAGGGTTCATGTGGGACATATCCCCCTTGAAGGCAGGGCTTTCCCTATGCAAGCATAGCTGTAGAAGCTCAGACTCCCAGGGTCAGGTAATAAAAGACTCTCCTCCTCCTCTAACAACTGCTTTCATTGGTCTGCACTGCTGAAACCACCTTACTCTGAGGAGGGGCTGCAAGAGCATCCCACGGGTGAATCCAGCTCACCTGGATAGGTCGGAGCACTTCCATTGCTGGACTTGTTTAGGTTTTTCATATCTACTGCATCAATTGGAAGGATTTCTTGTAAGGCTCCCACAAGTGCTGGTTTCCAGCCAGTACTAAACTATACTGAAGTAGACTTCCTTGCCCCTGAAGCCTGGAGCTGCTACAGCTGGAGAGTTTAGAGGTGTTAAAAAGGGATGGGCTCTCTCCTCCCTCAGGCAAATATTGTGAGCTGAGTATTAGCAAACTTGGTTTTATAAAGATCTGTGCACAATCTCCTGTATTCCTCCCAAAAAGGCCTGCAGTCTTCCCTTCTCTCCAGAAACTGCCCCTGCTATCCAAATTCCTCCAGGCTTTCTGGAAGCCCTTGTGCTCTGTTTCACAAGGATCTTTCTGCTCTCCCATAGCACATAAGTGTGTTCCCTTTTTGTCCCTGGGCATACCTATTGCCCATGGTTACCTCCAGGTCTCCTGCCTCTGGTTTTCCCTGCCACTCCAAAGGACACTGGGTGTTGGACCAAGTTTGATGCTCACTTGGCCTGCATATGTGTTACCCTTTGTCTCCCTAACTCTACCATGCCATTCACAGCTTGGAAAGGAGAAGTTTTCACTGTATCTGACAGTCAGTAGTGGCTTCTTTACTGCTGATTTTCCCTCTCTCATATCTTTCAGATTTCTAACACATCAGGCTGACAGCAGGTAATGTGTTCACACCTTATTGGGGAAGGATGTGGGGTGGTGACAAACAACTCAACAGATCCATATATGTGACAGTGATATAAGCCCCATTTTCTTAGAAAATAAGACCAAAAGTTCTCAAGATTTTGCTCATATGTGAGTTTCTTTGTGCATGCTAGGGACTTGCTGAAGTTTGTGATTATGCTCATGGTATTTTTGTTTTTAGCCAGGAATTGATGCATACCTTCAGAGCAAAGAAAATGAGCAAATTCCACAACAAAACATGTTACAGTGACTTGCCATCCTACACATGCAGTTAGACCCAAACAATTATGAATTTGTAAGGCACTTCCAATATAAAATTAGATCTCAAGTTTATATATCCATAAATATCTGTATATACATATCCTCATATGTAAGATCTACTGTGAGTTTATTAACAGTGTAAACCGGCATTTCCAAACTTTGGGACAGCAGCCTGTTATTACAAAAAAAATTGCCAAAAAAAACCCAAACCAAAAAATAACAACCAAAAAACCCACAAACAAACAAAAACGTGCAGCACAACACTGGGGAGACTTGATCAGCTGTAGTAATTTGATACAGAAAAAACTTGCTATCAAATCTGGTTTTTTTTTCCCTTTAAGTAAGTCCTTCTAGTTGAAATACACTGCAATGTTATGTAGTTTTATGGGAATAATCTACACAGTGAATATTGCAGTTAGAAATTAGGGTTTGAAGCAAGACATGATCAGATAAATTAAAACACTTTTTTTTTCCCCCATTAAAAATTTGGATATTCAGTATTTCAGCCTGAGGGAAAAAAAAAAAAAAGATTCTCCAGGAATTAATTTCTAATGCAGTTGAAGAAATTTCGGTTCATGATTCATTCATAGAGAAAAAAACAGTGAGAACCTTTTTCCACATCAACTCGCGACTCCATTCATATTTATCAGGCAGTTCCTAATCCATTTAATCCAGCCAGAGTGCCTGTGAAAGGGAGAGAGGTATGGTGTGAAATGTGACAGCCACCAGAGCAGCAGGAGGAATCTGTTACTGCACAGCCGCCCTTCCCTGCCGCAGGAGCTCCGCAGCTCCGGGCGTGGAGCAGCGATTCCCAGGCTGTCTGTCTGTCTGTCTCTCTGCCTGCCTGCAGCTGCACCTCAGCACCAGCTCCCCCACGGCAGTGAGCTTTCTGCCCAGCTTCCAAGGGGTGTCAGGCATGGGGCAGGTGGAGGGGGTGCTTGGAAGTGGGAAACTTTTGCTTTCATTATATATATAATATTATATATTATTTGTATTTATTTATATTGATATTATGTATATTATAATATTATATATTATTTATCTGTAATATATATGGTATAAAATAATATTATATAAAATAGAATACATAAATATATAAATACATTATAAACATATAATACATATAAATATATAATATATAGTATATTATATATTATATATTATGTATTATATATGATATATTGTATATCATATATTATATATAATATATATAATAAATACATAGTACTATATATCACTTATATTATAATATATAATACATATTATACTATATATTATATATAGAATTGCAAATATATTTAATAAATTATACATATACAAACAATATTAGATATCATTTCTATTTATATATATAAATAATATTATATATTATAATATTATATATTATTTTAACTCAATGCTGCTACCTCCCTTCACTTTGGACTTTGGAGGTCTAGTGGAGTGGCTTTGTACCTGTGCCTGTCCCATGACCTTTATGGTGGTACACCCGAATTTCCTTTCATTTGAAGGATGGCCTCGTGGGAGCAGAAGGTGCAGATATGAGGTGCTGTGAATAGCTGTGCTGTGGATAATATATTTGAATGATGAGCCCCATCTTGAGCTGCTGCAGCCAGCTCTCTGCTCTGATGGCATTGCAAGCTTCATTCTGGCCTCTCAACCCCAATCTGTGTTTTCTTGGCACCAAGAATGTGAACAAATTTAGGGTCTGGTGGGGTTTTTTTGATGGCGATGTGAATTTCATCCTTTCAGAGAGAAAGATCTAGAAGTTATACTACTAATAAAGGAAACTCATATTAAATGTGGATGCTTGCAGTGGAATTTTAGATTCTCCCAAGACAGTGGAAAAAAAAAATCAACCCACCACATTCTGAGGCATCCAGATTCTAGTCATGCCTAAAACATAGATTTATTAGATCCTTATCACAACGATAGAGGATCATTTTAATGTACTGGGAATGACAGTGGCACAATTCAGCACTGGGAAAGAAGCTTTTAGCACCCTTTGATTTGCCTGATGCACAGCCTCACAGGAGAGCTCCTGAGACACCAGGCTTAACCTCTGCCCTGCCTGCTCCTCTTATCTCCTTGGTTTGATGGATCCATTGGCTCTCCTGCTGCCAGTGCACTGTGGGGAGAGGATCCCTTGATCCTTGGTTAGGGAGGGCAAGCCAACACTTTGTCTTTCCCCAGTGCCTCCAAATGGGGTTGTGAAGAGGAGTAGCAGAAGGAAAAGGACAGAAAACAGAATAAAACAGAGGAGAAAATGGGAGAGCAGGGTGAA
The DNA here is from genome assembly GCA_003676055.1 of Chloebia gouldiae. NCBI lineage: Eukaryota > Metazoa > Chordata > Aves > Passeriformes > Passeridae > Chloebia > Chloebia gouldiae. The sequence goes on from QUSF01000021.1 coordinate 8,386,775, forward strand.
GGGAGCTGGCTTGCTGAGAAATGTGTCTTTCTTCTCCCACCTGGTGACAATCTCCCCTGAAGTGTGGAGAAGGAAAATTAAAACTGGGAGTTCATTTCATGTGGGTGTGCAACGCCTAATGCTTGCTTTCCAGAATTATTTGTAAACTCCGCACAAATTTGCCTTCAGGCTTTTCTGTGACCTCACATAGACAGCTCTTCCCTCCTCATTTTAATGCTTTGCTACTTATTTTACCAAATTATACAGACAAAGAATTAGTTTATCCAAACTCACTGTCAGCTGACTCCAGAGCACAAGCAAATTTTCTTTTGCAGGGAAGCAAACAATTCAGAGGTGCTGGAGATGTTCACCTGGGCTCCTTTTCTGCCTGTGCCAGAAGGCTGCAGTGCAAACCCCTACTTGCAGCAGAGACAGACTGATCCTTGCCTTGTCTCAATTAGCCTAGTGCAGTCCCTCATGGAACATTTCTGATCTTCAAGGTGTTGCATTCACAAGAAAGGGAGAGGAGGTATCTTTGCTTGCCAGATAAAAGAAACTAATTAGATTAAGGATTTTTTTTTTAGTTCTATAAAAAACAAGAAGTGGGTGTTAGTTCCATGTCATGCTACAAAGCATCAACACGGTGACCTCATTTAATTATTCCCCTCATTCACAAAGCTCCTAAACCCACAAGGTTTTTTTTTGTATTTCACAGGGACATTGTAATACTCCAAAGACAAAAGACGATATTTAAAAAGAAAATAACTAATTAGATGTCAAAGCTTTCTTTAAAAGATGATCAGCAGAAAATTAGTAGATGATTTTTCTCAGATAGAAACAGGAAGTGTATCCTGTTAACTCTGTGCTTCCAATCCATATATCCACTTGGAACAGAAGAATTTCATCCACGAGGCAGGCTGGGTTACATTAAGGAGGGGTTGAAGTCTGACTGAGGGATGTGTATTTGTATGCTTTGCCATACCTTCTTTTTTTCTTCATATGTGGTAACTTTTCTGCATGAGTAGCTTTCCCAGAATGAATGCTGAAATGAAATTTGGGTACCACAATATCAATTCCTCTGTACGCCTGCTACCTGTGCTCCTACTTCCATAATGCTGCTGAAGTTTTTGTTCATAATGCACAAATTTCTGCAGTTTTCATTGCAATTCTGAAGCAGAGGCAGAAAGAACTGGAAAATAAGGTGGTACCAGCCAGTACCTTTCCAAGCACACACGTGCACAGTGTATGTTTTAAAACCTTCGACGAACAAGCCAATTTTTAAGACATAAAATCATGGAATCAATTTCCTCAACATTCAAGGTGTGGTTATGGCAGAAACTTGCATGATGGTGAAATATCACCTATATTGTCAACTATTCTGCAGCATAGTTACAAGAAAAGTCTTTTGTGTATTATTATATCAAAAGAGCAAAAAACCCCAGCTCTCTGTTTCTGGAGACCCTGATAGGAAGACACCAAGAAAAACTCCAAGTGGAGGAAGCAACACATAATGTGAATAGTATCTTTTCCAGGGAAAAAAAAAACAAAAACATGCAAAAACAATTGCTTGAGACTAAGGACTTGTGAAGTGCTGGTAATACACTACATGCAGATACAAAAGTGCAAAATGCTACTAGATAGGAGATGATGACAGATCTTTGCTCTTGTCAGCAGAGAGACAGTGACTGTAGCAAGTCATTATCACCCAAGTTGTTACTGTGAAGTGTAAATAAAACAAAAATAGCAATGCAGAAGATTGTAAGATTGTTGATCCAGATTCTGGGTGTGTGGAAATCAGCAACATAAGATTCAAGTAAGAAGCACCTTCATCATGAACTGGAAGCAGAGCTTAGAAGAATGCTATGTTTTACCATGAAAAGAAAAATCATCCTGCATCCAGACAGCTTGTGTTAAACCCGACACAGATAATCTAGCATTAAAGACAGTCTAAAGCAGCCAATTCAAAAGAAAAATACCTTCAAGTGGTTCTGAGTAGAACAGCTTTACAGATGAGAGATGACATCAAAGTAGAAACTGTGAAAGAGTTGTTGTCTTCTTGATGCTGAGAATTCAATCACGGTTTACTAATTATACCTATTTCAGTCACAATCTTTCCTGCACAGCATTAGCAGAAGAAAGGCTTAAGCCCATCAACCATAATACTTCATTCACTTGAAGTTCGGCTGCCAAGATTTAGTTTATGCAGTTACCTGATGAAGGGAATCCATCCAGCAGAGCACATTTCCCTGCTATTTATTTTTCAGACTTTAAGAGGCAATGTGGAGCTTATTTGACTTGGAGATGGTAAATTTCAAACTAAAGAGGCCGATCCAACCCTTTTTATTCCCGAGCTAGAATCCGCCTAAGAGAAGGAAGGACTTGGTGCCTTGTCTGCCAGGTGTGTGCTGAGCTGGCTTGTGATGGTGCACTCGAGGAGACACAGCGCTGCTCCTCAGCTGCTCCCCACAAGGCAGCAGCAGGAAGCCCCTCTGGGGAATGCTCTGGAGGCCAGCATGGAGCAACAGAAGAGTCAAGTGAAGAACACAGGATTGCAGTGCTTGGACAGCCTGGTTTGGATGCTTCCTTGCTCACACACTAAAACAACCTTTGAAAACTTCAACGCCACTTTGAAATGCTGATTGTGCACATGGAATTTTTCCTTTGCTTGTGTACAAATAAGTCTTCTGTGTATTTGCTACTTATTTATCCATCTCTACCCTAAATGTGGAGAAGTCTTGGCATACACCAATCCCCTAAAACTACCTGGGGAAAAAAATCCCCAGTATCCTAAATCCTTGAGGAGACAAAAACTAAAGATACCCAGATTCAAAGGTGTGAAGAGATATATATCAAATCATGGGCAGCCAGTAAGCACCACAGCGAAGAAACTGAATAAAACCTTCTCATTTCAATTAAGCACACTTTGAGGCGCCTAGTATTCACTGAGCCTGAGCAGATAGTGAATGGGTACTTGCTGTTCTTGAGGAGAGTTGGACATTCCCAGACAGTGATAATTGGACAGGTTTGTGTTTGTCAGCTGCCTTGCAGAACAGTGTAGCCTATTGATAGATACTGATAGCACATCTTGAAGCAAGCATGCACGGATTTCCACAAGAGACTGCATTAATTATGACATGTCTTCATAGAAATGTTATGAGCACGTGTCCAAGCACAAACTTTGAATATTTCAGGCATCAGTGATCAGACAGGTATTATTAAGACCTCAGGAGAGGCACATATCATTTGAACAGACTGGAACTCACTTTGAAATTTGACTGTTGCTCAAAACAGAGAACTAGAGATGGGAGAGGCACTGACTCGCCCATGCAGATCCTGCTCCTGAGTGCTGGCTATATGAAAAAACTATGAAAATACAAACATGACAACTTTAGGTACAAAGTAAATAAAATAGAATTCAGACCCTGCTGAAACTAGTCTCAGGCCATCTGTCTGCATTTCTGTGAAATGAATGGTTAATAAGACATTTGCAGAGTGTGTCCTGTAATTAGCCTGCCCTGGCAGTGTGGAAAGCTGCAGAATGGATGCACTTTTCATTACATCCTAGAAAATACCACAAAAGGTCTGAGAAAAACAGTGGAGGATCCAGCACAAGAATTAGTGTTAAGGATGTAAAGCTGAGCACAGCATTCAACAGGATTCAACATTTGGGTGGGGGGCATCACTAGTCAGGCCTTATTGAATTATTTGCTTAGAAATGTTGGAAAAAGGATAGCAGAAATAAGCTGTGCAACAAATGTTCTCCATTTCTCATGAGACCTGTACATGTTTCATCAGGTGAGGACAAATAAGACATAATCAATTCCAAAGACAAGTTTCTTCACAGCACCACTTCCACAGACAGCTTCATCTTGTCCTGTGTGTGTGCATATTTTACCATGGATGGAAACGAGTTCCACTTCAAATTAACACGGTGCAACACTGAGACAAGAATGCAAAAGCTGTGCAAAGAGTCTGTGTGCCTCTTCCATGCTTCTGGTACTTTTAGAAGCAGAGGAAAAGCTTAGAGACTTGATATGAGATATGAGGAAAGTAGAGTTAGTAACAAACCTTCTCAAAGCTTGGACAAACACAGGACAAACAGATTTCTTTCTGCATTTCAAAAAAGATTCATGTGCTACCTGTCTGCCCCCAAAAGTGCAACAAACAGCATGAGTGAGTGTTGTTACCAACATTTTGGTGCCAGCTGGGGTAAAGCATTTGCAATCAGCTTCCCAATGAATGGATTCCCTTTTCCAAAGGCACTGTGTTCCTGCTTTCAAGGAGGAATTTGAGCTCCTCCCCTTGAGCTGAGCTCCATAGCTTTGGACAGAACACTGATGCCAAAAGCAATCTGAGCTATCCAAAGCTGTCCTGAAGTCCAGGGAATAGAAGTCCCTCAGTCCACGTCTCATCAAACATGCATAAATCATGAGAGTGCTTGGGCTGTGTACTTAGCAAAGCTGTACTAAAGAAGATTGAGGAGCTCTACAAAGTTATTAATGAAGATTTAAAAGAGGAGGTGGTTGGTGCCTTCAGGAGGGTACATCTACTGCCTTTTGCACTCCTTCCAGTACATCTGGTATTCTCAGCCAAGGGAAAAAAGACTCTTTCTTCATTACTTTTTTTTTCTGCCATTTTTCTTAAAAATATTTCAGAATAATAAATTAATGCAAAATTAATTATAAATACATATGTAATAGCTGGATAGCCATTAAGAACAAAAGTACAACTAGTAAACTACCAGTCACAGGAGAGTTAAATAAATTGATTAAGAGTCCTTCAAAAAGGATTTTTAGAATTTACTACTTTACATGGCAATAGCAGCATGGCAACCACAGTCCCGAGCTTCATTCATGGACTTATTTAGCAGAGATTTCTTAAAGACATTTCCATACAGTGTGTAATTAATAGACACTGATGTTTCTACTTCAGGAAAAAGTTATGTTATGTTTAAGTTGTTTTTTAATTTAAAATTAACCATATTTACAAGATGCTGTCACAGCTCCTGCTACCAACACTTTTGAGGACTGAGCTTGAACCTTCGTGTCATGTATTCCTGGATATATCCCTCCAGTAGCTAGCGCAGCAACTGCTGTCAATAAGGGCTTGGGTTTTTTTCCCTTCCCTCTGCCTGTCCTCTCCTTTTTTCATATCTGGCACCAAGGAAAACTTCTCCAATTAATTGGCAATACCACCAATTATAATGTTAAAAATGTCTGAGGAAGTAGTACAGGAAAGGAACAGTCTAAATTGTTGTGTTGTGGTTTTTCTTTTTATTAATGTTTGTTAAGTGTCTGTTCATTTCCCTCTTCCCTAACCCCCTCCTCTCCAAGTTGTCAGTCCTCCTCTTCCCTGCCCACATTCCCTGTCACTCCTTCTAGCCCCCTCCCCTGCTTCCAGAGCATTCTCTGTCCATTTAGTGAGTCTCAACACGCTATTGGTTACTTTGTGTTATTCCTCTCCTGTTTCCCTGTTTCCCCTGATAGGTTTATGATATATTAGTCCCACCTTAAACTCCTCCCCAGCTCTACCCTCATTGGTTGCTGTTCCTACACGCCCTCCCCGGAGGGTCTTGGGGCTCCCTGAATAAATCCATCTTGTAAACACCCCAGGCCCCTGTCGCCTCCATCTGGCCCCGCACAGGTAACTGGGGCAGCAGAGCTTGCAGGAGGAGCGGCCGCTCGTTCTCTTCCCTCGCCGCCCAGCACACCACAATTCGTGGGTATCACAGCGAGAGGAGCTGACCGTGATACAACACTAAATTCGTTCCTAACCTGCAGTAACATTGCTATTAATTAATTTTTAAATCTTTGGAAACTTGTCTCGCAAGTTATAATGGAAATGCTGTGAAAACCAATTTTCTCACTGGGGGTGGTCTACATGCAAAATTATTCTAAAGGTAGGATAATACTAGTATAATTAGTCAAATACTGAAACCAGGATTTTAAAGTCATATTTAACATATTTCAAGACTTCTTAAGTTTCTCGTAGATAACCTTTGAACTGCTGCAAAGTCTATCTAATTGGAATTTCTTCAAATTCTATTGTGGCTGAAACCATTGGAATTTGAAATTTTGGGTGTTTATTTTGTATTTCATTCAAAGTAAGATCTCTCACAGCCTAATGTATCACCAATGAAAATGGTGTGGCAAAGAAAAACAGCTATTGAATGCTACTCTCCTCTAACTGCTTTCTCCACCAGGTGGTGAGATTATTGTCTGCTGCAACTTTTCTACTGTAAACTACAAATAGCACAGTTGTAACTTAATATGACATGAACATTTAACACTCTCTCCTGATGTTTTGACCTATTTTTTTAAATAACTGTGTGAGTAGGAGACAATAGATTTATGAGAAAAATTTAATTTAGCAGTTACATTAGTGAGATATTTTACTTCAGGCATCATATGTATGCACCTCATTATCCTACTTAGTAGACTATTAACAGTGTATATTGCACTCTTTTACTACAGAGTCAAAAACTGAATGGCAGTTCTGTGTTCTCAAATTAAGGTTCCTTGATGTGATTTCTAAATATTACATCTAGAGTGACTTCCGTTTAGAAGCCTTGAGGTCACTAGGATGACCTTTGTGTCCACAATTACATAAAGACCCAAACCCCAAGAACTTCTAGGAATGCCTACACTGAAATCCCTGTTACTTTTTGTGCTTTGCAAATGGGACATGAGCTTCTTGTTAAAATGATCATTATTCATAAGAACAGCACGGTTTTAAACTGATTCAGAGCTCAGCATTTCAGCACTGGATATGGTGCAAGAAACCATCAAATAGCAGTGACAATAAAAAGAGATAAAAGTGTGTGTAGGCAGATTAACTATCTGGGAAAAAAAAAAAAAAAAAAGAGTCAAGTTCCTGAACGGCTTATTCCATCTCTGGTCCACCCAGATTAGTTACCCAGCTCTTATTTTGAATGATACAGCTTTGCAGCTTGTTACTGAATCACAGTGAAAGAATTGCAGTGACAGAGCTGTCCAAAGCTATCAGAACTATAAAAAATTTTGATGAAAACTCAGCAACTTAAATATGCAGACAGACAAATTTCTATACGCATTGTTTATGAAGGACACAGCTGTAAAATTCCCCATGAGACACCAATGGAAAGTTGTAATAATTGCATCAAAATGACTCATTAGTTACATTAGCTACCACTGCAAGCTTCATTCAAAGGCCATCAGAAAGGATGTAAAGTGAAACATCAATAAGCTGGGAAATGCCAGAATTAAGGCTGTCTGTGTAAGTCCAGTTTAGCCCTCATCATGACTATACTATATAATGCAATCTGCAATTATGTGGTCATTATTTATTATGTGTATTATTATTATTATTAACATTATTTTCTGTAGGTTCATTCCCTTGTTCAGTTCTCAGCAAGGATTAAGTACAAGAATAGCCAAAAGGAGTAGGATTTGAGGGCTTTCAGAACTTGGACCTGATGTAGTTGAACTTTCTATATTACCACAGAAAGGTTCTCAAACAGGACTGTTAATTTTGTTGTGCAAGCACGGCTGGCAAGAATTTGCAAAAAAATGATGGTATTGAAGGGGGACCCCTTGTCCTTCTTCCACTTGCTGCTTTCCTGTCCCTCTTCTGGAGTTATGTGCTTCCTTAATTAAGACAGGCCACTGAAGCAACTGTTTTGAAAGAGGAAGCATCAACTTTCTACTTTGTGAAAACAATAATCGGGATGCTGATTACCATTTCCTGACTGCTGTTCTCAGCCACCCCAGATTTCAGAAATGCAAGTTCAGAATGGCAAATATCACTTCCATGCTGCACTTTGAGAAGAGCACCCAAGAAATGTGGAAATCCATGCAGTGCACAGGGGATGCTCCAGTGCAGGTGGGATGTGAGATCTGGTCACTAAAATAAGTCTTTTGAAGGGTGAATCTTGACTAAAAAAAGTCGTGTGGCATTTTTGAAAGGAGATAATGCTGTGATCAGATAGAGGTGAAGTTATGAGCATAATCTGCTTGGATTATGAAGATTAAATGGCATTTGACATACTTGTGCATATTGCACTGGCACATAAGGTCAGGAAATGCAGGACAGAGAGCATTGTCCTTTTCTGCTTATAAAACTGGCCAGAAGCAGATTTTCCTGATTAGGAGTTATGAGTCAATAGCCTGGAGAGAGACAGGGAGTGGAATGGCACACATACAGACATATTCTGGCTGTTAAATCTTTCAAATGCCACTTTGCCAGGGTGGGTTGGAGACAGCTCTTTACCTCCCACCCTTTTGTTCCAGCCACCCACAGCCTTTTCGTTTCTCTCAAGACACAGGGAAAGCTGCATGGCTGAGGTTAGGGACTTTCTTAGCATTCATAAGAAGGGAAAATTATCCCAGGGAGAGGAATTAAATGTTGAAAGGCCCAAGCAACATAGTCATACCAGACATAGGTTTCATTGCCTCCTTGTAAGTAGGATATTGCGTGGTGGGGAAGAGGGTCTGAAAGGCAGGCCTGTATCTGCTCTAAACTTCCAAAGAGAACTCCAACAGCTTGAGAGAAGAAAGTATCTTGGAAAGACAGGAAAAATAAAGGGAAATCGAGGAGAACTAAGGGAAAACTTGAGGATATCAGACCATCAAAACATTCCTAGGCAGGGTGTCCCTATTTCCCCGTGGACACCGTAGGCAGCGCCCTGCAGTCTCCCTGGGCTGCTCTCTGCCCCATCTGGCAGGTATGGGCTCGTGGTAGGAAGCAGGATGGACCACGGGAAAAGCAGGGACAAAAATCTTCCAAGTGGAGGCTTTAACTTGGATTTCCCATTTCTCCTCAGAGCAGCAGCAGCAGGAGCATGGGAATGCAGCTGCCCAATGAGCATGAGAACCCCAGTTTTCACAGCTCCCTGCTTTTCCCCAGAGCACACTGGAAGCTGACAGAGGCCCAGCTCCTGTGAAAAATCAGACTGCTTCTTACAAGTGTAACAAACTAATTTTAAGTGTCTGTTTTTAGAAGATTGGCCTTTGTTTCTCCACCAGTTTTTCATTTCTCTGTACATCTTTAACAGCAAAATATGTTTAGCAGCAAGGAAAAATAAATAATTCTTAGCATTAGATGGGGATTTTTCCAGGATCATTTCAGTGACAGCTGTGTATAGTCCTAAAGCATATGGGGGCATGATTCAGTGATCCAAACAAATTTTTGGGTTGAGACCTGCTGTTATGAATACTTTCTTGGTTTTTTTTAAGAATAAAAAGAATCAATGTATATATTACACTCAGGCTGAGACTTGGGCTGCTTTTGTTTGCTTTTCATCATGTCCATGCTTATTCTCATTGTTATTGTATTGCTTTCAGCTTCAATAAACAGAGCATTTTTTTTTTTTTACAAAAAGCCCAATGCCTCTAGTATCCTTTGCAAACCCAAATTCTTTGTGACTTGGCACAACTCAAAGAACTGGAGTCTGCATTACTGATCCAACTCAGATCTGCTGGTTTTCTGGTTGCTGCTTGCATTTCTCAGTGGTAAAGAAGTGACAGTAATACATCTATAACTTGAGCTACCGTGTAGCTTTTTCATTCTGCTCTGATAGCTGAGCTACCACACAGCGAGTGAGAGAAACCAATCAAAACTAAAAGAGAAAAGGAAAAAAATTAAAAAAGGAGGCATGGCATAAAGTAATAAGAAATGAAAAAATATGAAATTCAGGAAAGAATAATAAAAGCAAATCCTAAAATCAATGGCAGGGTTTGATTTTGCACTGCTGGCTTACAGCCAGATAACTGTCTGAAAAGTAAAACAAGTGAAGCAGACACACCTAAAGTAAAAATAATGTGCATTCTCTTTTGAGTAAAAGATGATCTAGAAGAACAGAAAAAGACCCATGAAGAATGATAGAACTGTGGGACTTTAACCCATTCATTGCTAAGTTTTTAGATTCTATTTCTCTGTGTTGCTTTTGAAAGAGAGAAATCAGTGATACATGAGAGCAGTAGCGGCGGGAGGGGCTGGAAACATTTGAAGACTCCCAGGTCTGCTCCAGCTGTAACTCCCCATGTCCTCTCAATCTGGTCAGCAGGAGGACTGAAAACCTATCTTCTCTTCCATAGTCCATGTGCTTTCCTTCTTGCTCCAGAAAACCCCATAAGACTGCTCTCAGTTACATGGGTAAAAACAGACTCTAGCCCATAGCAGGAGGAACCACTTCACAGGAAAATGTGCTTTTTTCACCCACTAGCTTTTGGTAGTAGCTTGTTTGGCTTTTGCCACAAATGTTCCAAGAAAATTTTTAATCTTAATTCCTTCTGTTCTACAGGGATTTTATATTTCCACAAGTGTTCTCCTTGAAATTTTTAAACAGTCTTGAAAATTAAATGGTCCTTATGGTTTTTTTTTCGGGATTTTTTTTTTTTTTTTAAGCAAAACTAACATGATAGCCAAATAAAAAGCAACTTTTCTAAGGCTGGAAGAATTCTTCTAATCTATGGAAGATGTAAATGTTACTGCTATTACTATCAGCTGGTAGAAGTAGACTGGCTAGGAAGCAGTAGGCAAAGAAAAATTAAGGCATTCTTCAGTCATAAACTTATCCTTTCCACATAGGTCAAAGAAAAGTCTTCTCACACAGGATTTAGTTCCCATTTTCTGGGTGCTGACTGGCCACAGTTTTGGTACAAAGGAGAATTCCAAATGAAGTCCTTCCCTGAAGGAGTCTATACGAAGATTCTTCTGCAATGAACTCTGCCTGCTGTTATTCTTCACAGTGATAAAAGAGGCCAAAAGAACTCCTACAGACCTGTTAAGCTGATAGGAAGTAAAAGCTACTTATATGCCTCTGAAACCTCTTTGTGTGAAGATGGGTAAACTTTGCCTTTTTTTATGGCTACTGCTGTACATATTTTTCCCCTTATCTTAATGCAGTCTTGGCGTATCAGAGTATAAATAAAGGCAACCTATCCATTTCCCCTTCAGATTTCCAAGGAAAGTTACAAGGCAGTTAGCTTTGTATCATAAGCTTTATTGGCAGCAGAAAGACAGAATCACAGGAACATTTGGTTCCCAGGAATTTGGATCTCGTCAGTGAGGGCCAGTGCCAGCACCAGCCAGAGTGTCTGCCAGTTGTTGTTCTTCCTCACAGCTACAGCTGGCTGCCATTGCCAGCTATGCTGAGGATTGGAGACCAACACCTGATCAGATTTACTTGGTGACAGGGCTGACATCAGTGGGACACAAGGCTGTTTGTGAGGAGGAAGGTCACCCATCCCTCCTCACAGGACACAAGTAAAAGAGGGGTGAGCAGAACTATAGCACCTGCAGGGAGTGTTGAATTTCAAGGCAGGCTTGCACTGTCCCCCTGGCAGAGGTATGATATCAGTAACCTACAGATCATGAAAGTATATCAGTCCTTGGGAAACTACATCATGTGGCTTCAGGAATGAATCCTGCACAATTTGCCATCTTCCGTCTTGATCTCAGGATTCCCCCCCTGCAGTCTTATTTTCTCACAATGAGAGTGACATTTCTGAGACTGCCATCACTCCTGAAATATGTCAGAACATTATTGTTGTAATAACTGCATCTCAGTATTCTTCCTCTGTGGTCTCCTGGGATATATAAAATGCTGCCTAGGAATCCTTATTTATTGTCTCCAAAGCAGCAGGGCAAGGTAGCAGTTTAGATAAATGAAGTGCCATCTTTTGCCTTTAGTGTCCCCAGCAAGTGCCTCAGCAGAGGAGCAGACTAAAACATTAAAGAAATAAAAATGGCCTTGTTCTTGTTTAACTCTTTGGGTCACTTTTTGTAACATCATTATATTCAAGATACCACCATTCATCTTTGGCTCCCCCCTCCCCACCCCCACTGCCTGAGTAATTGGTGCGTCTCATCCCTGACAAGGGGTAGAAACACTTCTCCAACTGACTGGGATGTTGCAAGGGAAAATTAGTGGGTATATGCAGCACACACTTAAACACAACAATCTTTGTGTAGGCACCAAATGTTATCAGGGAGTTGTTGCTATTTTTCTTCCATGACACAGCAATGATCCAAAAGGAAGCATTTTTGGGTAGACACAGCTAAGACAATCCAGCCAAATGGCATTTGAGTTGTGCAGTTTAGTGCAGATTTTAGGCCTCACTTATCAGTGCCTGGATCTGTGTTTGTTCAGCAATTTCCAGGGGAGCAGGGCTCCCCAGGTCTCCCCCTGAGCACGCAGGCTGCCGGTGTGTAGCAGGGAGCAGGAGGAATGTGCCATTTCCCACATGTGGTAATTGATTTAGCAGCAGTTTAAAACTGTGTTGAGATCCTTTGTGGTATTAAATCAAGCTCCCTGAGATGGATGACATACTAACCACATACTATCTCAAAATCCCAAGGGCTGTTTATTGTTCAGCAATTTATGATAGCCTTGTTAGAGCCCTGCATATCAGGCATCTCTGGAGTATGGGAAGGAACAGAGACAAATAGCACACAAACTATATTGAACAATTCATTACACTATAGTGTGGAAGCCTGAGCACATCTTGCAGATAACCCTTTTATGAATGCTGCCTTATTGAACAATAATCACTGTAATGTTTCAGATATTTAAATCATATTTATAATCACACATTTTAACGCAACATCCCTCATAAAGTTCTCAAGGCATTTTACAGGATGCATAAAGCACGGGAAAATACAAAATTTAAAAATGCAGACGCACCTACCACAGGTGCTGGAGGTAGGCTAATGAGGTAGATATACAAAAGTCTAAGCTGACAGTTTAACAGTTTAAGTAGTGCATATAATAATTCAAACACTTTTTAAGGTATCCTTAGTTATAAACCTGTTCTTTAACTAAATATTTGGGCTAGGTTGTATAAGTGCTTATTTTCAGTTTACAATTATGGAGAGAAACAGCAACATTTTTTGGTTCCTTATTTAGAATCTTGTGTTTAAAAGCTTTCATGGATCCCAAGCTGAAAGATGAATTATCAGGGGAGGTTTCCAGTGTGCCTGCTGAGCAGTGTTGTATATAACAACACGTCTCCAAAGAGGACTGAAACCCTTGCCTGGCTGCATATTCCACAAGACCATGTGGAACCACATCCTCTCTGTTTCCATGTGTGTATATGTGCACATCCATTAAATAATGATAACATTCCATATTCATGGCCATTGGTGCTATCCAGCCAAGGCTCCTGTTCATTCTTGTCTAAACCAGCCCCTAAGGATGTTCCTGAGCTGGTGACCAGCACAGCTGTCCCTACACCAAATGTGTGAAACATGCAGTAAAATTATGATCCTTTAGCACTGCATAGCATACAGGCATCTGATGTGGAGCTGGTTTGCCCAATGGTATCTTAATTCTGATTATATATGTGCTGTTCTTCCTACCAGAGCAGGTAGCAGCAGGCTAATTCCATCTCTTTGATTTACGTTATTTTTGGTAGATCACATCATCTGAAAATCAAGGTTAAGTTACTTAACTGTCATGGAAATTTTTCTGAGAAAAAAGCGTGTTTAATTCTGTGCCTGTTACTGTAGAAAATTCTGGAGGTACTTGCAACTTTCTAGTTTGGTTTTTTTTTTTAATTTGAACATATTTCACTGTGTCCAGAAATAATTTTTAATATGTTGTAATGTGTAAAAAATGTGGGAGGGTTGGGATCTTTTTCTTGATGGCACTATGTGCATGTGTCTATATTCTCATGGCATATTTGTGGCTTGGATTCAAACTATAGATCAGTTCTCATTTCTCTGCTTCGAGACATTTCCCTCTTCTTTGAAGTTAGAACTTAAAAATTGGGATAAAGTGTCAGGGAACTTTAAATGAAAATATATGGTATTTTGATGTTTAAGGATCTCAAAAACAGTACTTCAGAGTCTGATGGGATATAATTAAGGAAGCAAACAAAAAAACCCAAACAGAAGTGAAAAATCTTATGGAAGAAATAGAACAGAGAGAGTTCCTGTGGTGGGAAAAGAACTGGCTAATCAACAGTATCTGTGGATAGGAGTATATTTGGAGATTTGTGATTCTTCGTGATTTTTTTTTTTTTTAAGATCCTAATTCTATTTTTGTAAAGCACTCCTGTCCTGGAGGACTAAGGAAACCCGGCACGTCACAGGACATCTGCTTTTGGCTAGCGTACCACAGGGCAGCACCTTTCCCAGGCTCTTTGTGAGCAGCATGTGAGGAGACCTGCTCAGAGCTTTTTCTAGATTTCTGTCATGGAGTCAGTCATGCTGGCAGAGCCTCTGGATTCAAACACCCAGCAGAGAGACTGGAGCTGCTGCCTGCACCCAGGAAAGGAGCCTCATGCCCACAGGGGGCTTTGGCTCAGCACAACCTAGACTTGCCCATGCTTAAAAGTCCCCTGTAGAGAAGCAAAAGTGATGTTCTGTTACAGGCACCAAAAAGAGCTGGAAAGGTTGTTCCTGTGTGGCCATGAGGTTGTAGCTGGGGTTAAAGCACAGGGCATGAGTCTCCAGCAGGGACACAGCACAGACAGTCTGGGGACATCTCTGGGGACATTCCCTCAACTCTGTCCCAGTCAAAAATACTGCTGTTTTGGAGGTAAACCTAGACTGAGCTTCCTCTCATACTTCTCTCCATGTTTTTGTTGTCTCTTTTTCTGTCCAGTCACAATTTTCACCAAAAACAACATGTCAGGATGGTTTTTAGTGAGTGGCTTGAGCACACAATAGGTTATAGAGCTGCAAGCAGTCAGAGACTGTCAGCCTTACCTAATGGAATAACAGAGAGAGGGAAAAAACAATAGCTCCCTTGTCTGCTCCTCTATTAATAGAGGAGGCATCAATACTCCAAAATGACTGGCAATAAGAATATTTTAAGGATGGGGGTGAACCTTGGAAATAAATGAACTTTCATTGCTAGCAGGATTGCTGCAGCATAAATTATAAGCTTTTAGGAATTGTTTGTTTTGTTACTGGGCAGAAATATGGTATTAAATGTTAGTTATTGTTTTTATTTTGTATTATTCTGCTTTTTAAAATGTTTAGTCATTCTTTTTCCCTTTAACATCCATGTCCAAAAAACACATAGAACTTCTGACCTAGGAATATATTTATACAACATCACAAATCTTTTCCATGGCAACAGGCCTTGTCAAGCTGTCACAAGCACCATAATGACAGATTTCCAAGCAGCTCCCAAATAAATATGATCTTAGCATGTTACTGGAGAAAAATTCTTTCCCTAAGTGATGGGTAGCTCAAAGCACCCGGCCCAGAGGTGCAGGTGGAGCAGTTAAGAGCCAATCCTCCATCAAGAAAACCAGTAAGAGATTCAATATTCGTTTAAGTCTGAAGCCTTTATATTTGGAAAACAAAGGAGAATGAAGGCTAGATCTTCAGACCTTTTGTCACAAAATTAAACATAACTGGCCTCGGTCAAAAGGACTTCTTGAATGATTATAGACCACTTCTCCAAAGCTGGAGAACTGCACCCTTCCAAGTCAAGAAATATTTAGAGTGACAGCTGGCATGGACTCTGCAATACATAGATCTTCAAAAGGTCCCAAAGGAAGGAATTCAGAACTGGGCACTGGGATCTAGAAAGCAATCTCAAAGTCAGATTCTGCCTTTGAGATATTTTCTGCTTCTTGCTGGATTCCACAGCAACTAGTAGGAATAAGGACCTTGGGAAAAATTTTATTTAGAAATAAGCAGCAGCAATGACTTTTGAGAAGTGGGTTCAGGCTGTTCCTCCCCTTGATGTTTACAAGCAACTCGATTTAAATAGGATATCTCTTGAGGAACTGGTGCCTGGTTCCTTTCTGGTACCTGTCCACAAGATACCAGAGAACACCAAATGGAGCCAGATGCTGTTTCATGTATTTTTTTTTAATTATTATAACAGTGGAACTCTGATAGTAGGGTTTTTTTTTTGTACTGTTGTAAATTTTGTCTTCCATCTGCCTTCTCAGTACACCCTGCAATAGCCTTATCTTGCTCTTTTCCTCCCCTTACTCACTCTCAGCTTTATGCCTTCACTCGTGGTGCCTCCTAACACATTAAACAGTCCCCATGACCTCATCTGTCAAATGTCCTTTCATTCACATCCAAAAATCTCTTAAAACCCACATCTTCCAGTAAGCAAGCTTTCTCCTATTATAATTTATAATTTTGTCTGTCTTTTTTTTCATGTTGTCTCTCTTTATTTTTCACATTGTAATAGACAGGGCTAATAGTATCATCAGAACCCAAAATTGCCTGACATTTCCCATTACAATACTTTGTTTTTAGTTGCTTATAATTTTGCAGCTTTAAATTACTTAGACTGAATTTTTCCATGCCAGGTGTCTCAAGCAAAATTTTTCTGGAAAGTTTCAGCTAGACTGCCTTAGACAGTTCTGAAAATGCAATTAAGGAAGAACTCCATGGTTTAGCCAGTTGAAAGAATTCTTACAAGCACTTTGTTCAAAAGCACTTGGGTTTGAAGTAGAAATTTCAAGGATCCAGAATTCTTTGCTCTGCCTCTGTCTGTACCCCCAGAAAAATCTCGGTCTGTGCCCATCCCCAAAATCTCACTTAAAACTAAAGCCTAAGGGAGAATTGTGATTCTCTGGCAGCTAGGGACTGGAGTGGAAAAAATGAGGAAATTCCAGAATTAAGGTTGTTTTGGTAGACTTAACTAGACCCCTCCTTGTGTGTAAGCTGCTGTTGCATTTTATATTTAATTATGTGATCTCACAGAGATTTATTTCCCCCAGCTGAATCTGGCCCCATGCAGGGCACAGGACAAACCTGTCCAACCTGTGGTGAAGAAGGGCTCATTTGTTTGCTGGATCTGAAAGGCACTGGCTCAAGAGCAGTGGGCAGGGGAATTACGGAGGAGGAAAAATTGTGCTTTAAAAATTGTGCTTTACGTAGTCAAACACTTCCTGGAGATTTTGGGTGTTCCTTCTGACCCTGCCATAAGAGAGAAGACTTTAAAAGGCATTTAGCCGGGCAGTTCCATGGAAAATATTCAGCATCTACAGTGAAGTGGAAGAACTACAAATTTTAGAAAAATAGGAATCTGATTGTATATATAAGGGCAATATGAATGTATACACTTGAGACAGGTCTGAATTACAACTTCAGAGACTTTATATTTAGGTTCTTGTGTTGTGCTCTAGAGCTTTTAGCCTCCTTTCAACTAGAAAAATGGTGTATTAAACTGTTAAGCCTCCACAGCTTGTTAGAATGGGACCCCATCTCTCTAATCCCTGTCAAGATAAATCAGGTTAAAACCTGCATTTCTGAATGGCAGCTCTCACATCTAATATATGCCCCAAAATAATTATTTTCAGGATCTGGACCTTGTTTAAGACTAAGTGCCGCAGCTGGTGTTCAGAAAGCAGAGCCTCCCAAGCAGCTGATAACTATAGCATTTCACACAGTATTAAGCAGGTGTCGGGGCAAGGTATCAGTGTGCCACAAAGATGGGAAGGAAAGTCTCATTCTTCTCTGCAAGTCCAGTGCTGGCAGTGAACAGGGATGACAAGATGGGATGCACAAGACATTGCAGGGATGGGGCCTTCTTGTGTAAATAGGAAACTGTTCTGAGGGCACATAAAATGTTCATTTGAACAAAACACTTGGGGAAAAAAAAAAAGGAGTGTACTTGGCACTCTGGCAGAATTTTATCATTCTGAAAAGTTTTCCATTAATCCCTGGACATGCTGCATACAGAATAAAGCAAAATAACAACTACTGGTGTTTGGTCAGAGCAGTATCTATATCTTAGTAAATACCAATTAGTTGCCAAAAACTACTGTGTACACATGACAGAGGTTAAAATCCCTCTGAAGGTTTTATTTCTGAAGCTGTTATCTTTTTAACACAATTTATTAGTCATATCCAGTTAGCACTTCTAGAGAAGTGAAAACAACATCATCACATTAAGAGCTGAGAGTAAAAAGGATAATTAACCAAACAACTAAACTGCTTCCTACAATTATTATTTAAATTCTTAGTAAAGCATTTATATTTCTTAAAAAGTAATCTGAGCATTTTATCTTGAAGTAATTTATTTTTATAGAAAAGTAGCATGAAAATCTTCTAAATGGGTCAGACTCCCGTTGCACTGCTCCTTGTTTTAGGAAGATGTGTGGATTGATCTATCCCTCACAGTCACATTTCTGTACACAGGAAGGCAGAAGTGCTCACTTTGAATTAAGAAAAGGTAAGCTTCATCCAGGAAGGCAGGAGTTTTGTGAATCTTTGAATTTATTTCATATTTGCCTTCTTTTCAAGATTTAATTACAAAAACAGCCTAAAAGAATCCCCTGAAACTCCACCATCAAATTAACTCAGGGCTGCACGTCTCTGCTGCAGAACAGATATCCCTTGTAAGTGTTAGACGTTTTGAGGGGGGTGGATCTTTTTAAAGAAATTATTCTTGCTGTGCTTAATATGACCTTCTCTTGACTGGCAATTTTTCTTGTCTCTCAGTCTTGTTTGCCTGGATGTCCCCTAAGCAGTCTGAGAGCTCAGTGCAGGCTGAGCAATGCCTCAGACTCTGCAGTCTTCCACAGAGTTTCTAAATAGGTTAAACATGTTCACCCACCCCTATTCTGAATTGCCATATGCCTGCAACTTCAGTGAGCTTTGCTGGATGGAGCTGTGAGGAGGCATTTCAGAAGACTCCTGGCTCTTCTGCTCAGCTTCTTCCCTACCAATGACTGAATTGTTTACCTACACAGCACTTCTGCAGCTATTGGGAATTTTTCATCAGCTTTGCCTAATTTTTGCAGTTATTGGGAAATTTTGATTGGTTGTGTTGAGATTCCTGGAATTTTTGCTCACTATCCCCAGAAACAGGAGAAGAAAAGTAAAGAATTTATTAACTAGTTCTTTAGAGATAACAAGACTGAGGAGAAAGCAAACCAAAAAGCGTGTGCAGAGTCATGCAGTGAAGCATTTTCATCTCCAAGATTCCTGATTTTGGGACCAGCATGACAGCTACATAACAACACAGCCTGGGGCTGCTCTTTGATCAAGGTAAACTGGCACTTTTGGCAAGCACAGGTTTTGCTCCTACTCTTCCTCCCCAAAGATGGCACAGGAAGTCCAGTGTGACAAACAGGAGGACCCAAGGTCACAGTGATTAACCCAAAAGACCATTTCCTAGTGGATTGTCTTGGATGATGTTTTCTAAAAAATCACTCCACATTACACATGGGCCAAAGGTCACACAATTCTTCCTCTGGACCCTTCCCTCTGTCACACTGTCTTTGGTGACACCAGAAGTTCAGTGTCTGGGGAGAGCACTGAAAGCTGCAGGATTTTGTGGAGCATGTCAGGGAGGCGAAGAGAATGTGACAGAGCTCGTGTTTCCTTGTCTGAGGTGCCTTATGTACTGCCATCTCTTCACCTAAGGGGTGGAATATTTTTTCTGCCTGACACTGTCTTCATTTCAAGAGATTTCCAGCCAGGAGAAGCCACATTTGTGCTACGAGCTAAAAGTGCCAGGCTTCTGCCTGTGTAGACACTCTGGGAGATTTCTGTGATCCAGACATCATTTCTGTCTTCTTGTCTGGAACACCAAAGTCTGGAGATGCCACTTTGCCACAAAGCAGAACAAATAGGTTATTAAGGGCTTGTCTGACACAAACCATGCAGAAAAGACTTTGACTTTAATGAATCAAGGCAAAGGATGAATAACTGAAGGTCCAAGTCTCTGGGTGACCTACCTTCTGATATTTTTGCTTCAGCTTGCAGGAGCCTAAACCCTGAACCAGCACATTATGGAGAAAGGTCTGGAAAGCTCGTCTTGTAAGGAGCAGATGAGGGAGCTCGGGGTGTTTAGCCTGGGGAAAAGGAGGCTCAGGGGGGAACATCCTCACTCTGCACAGCTGCCTGAAAGAAGAGTGTAAGCAGGTGAGGGGTGGATTCTGCTCCCAGGTAACAAGTGACAAGATGAGAGTGAACGGCCTCAACCTGCACCAGATCGGGTTTAGATTGGACATCAGAAGGAATTTCTTCACAGAAAGGGTAATCAGAGGGTGGAATGGGCTGCCCAAGGAGGTGGGGGAGTCACCATCCCTGGAGCTGTTTGAGGAAAGATGGGATGTGGGACTCAGTGCCAAGGTCTGGGTGACATGGTGGTGTTGGGTCAAAGGTTGGACTTGATAATCTGAGGCCTCTTCCAATCTGATTCTCTGTGATTCTGTGTACTTCTGTGATGTTCATGCTAGCATGCTGTGACAAAGATGGTTTTAACTGAATTTTTAAATGTATTTTTTTGGAGGACCTTTCTGTACACCTCTGCAGCCTCCAAAGGACAGGCTGGTCCCGTGTGTGGCAAAAGCCCCTTTCCCTTGGAGCTACACCTGAGCAGACACAGTCCTCCTGCTGCCTAATTCAAGATGCTCTGAGGTCTGTTTCCCAAACCATTTCAGTGGGAAAAAAACCCACATTTTCTCATATTTCCAAGACATTTACTAGGAGAGGAAATCCCATGCTAAATTTAAGCATGAGATACAAGTGGGCACTGGCAGAAGATGTACATAGCACAAATGAAATTCTCAGATTGCCAAAATTGTGTCCACTCCTTAATTTCTGTGAGTCTGGCAAACACTCCACATACAGACCACATGCACCTTACAAATATAGACTTGCATATTATATTTTAAACCAAGATTTAATTTTAAATCTTGATTTCTGGATAATTCTGGAGCATCATTGCAGATGGACACTACATTACTAAATAGCTAAGCTGGAGGCTCCCTGCAGAAGAATCACATATTAAATGTATATGTGATTTACTGTGGAATTTTTCCTATTAATGCACATTATATTGACATTTACTGTGAGAATTCATGCTTCATAAACATGGAATTGTTCTGTTTTCTCAATGTGTGTCAGTCTCCTATAAATACAGAAATTAGGTAGCTATCACAAAAGCTATCTGATAGAATTCAAGAATAGATAAACAAAGAATAGCAATGCAATTTGGTCATTAAAATTCTAAAAAAAACAACCAAAAATATATCTGCCCATTATCTTTTTGATGAATCTGGCCTTTTGCCTCAAAACCACCACTAATTTCAGCTGGCATAAGAGGAGCATTTTATGAATCCTACCCAATGTTTGCAGCTCTGAACTAGAAATGCCAGTCAATAACAGCTCATTATCATTATCCAGATGAGAGGCAAATTAAACATGGGAACACTGTGCTGCTGCAATGTAAAGGTTGAAATTCAAAACAGCACAAGCAAGAAAAATTTGGCCTAAGATTGTCTACACAAAACCATAAGGATTATCATGCCTGGATCTGAATCTGCATTTTTTTTTTCTCAACACGCTGGAGCATCCTTGCAAAAATTAGGTAAGGCCTATAGAAGTCCTATAGAATTCATCTTTTCCAGAGAATTCTGCTAACCAAAATGAAAAGTTTTTTTATAGGAAAGACAGAATACAGCCAAGGCTCTGTCTAAAGTGAGCCTTCTTCCTTGATAACTTGTCTTCCCATCACTTTGGCAGCCCACTTGAGTGGCCAAGTTCCCAGGACTGTTTCAGCCCCTCCTGGCATGTTTTCCTGGGATGCTCTCAGTTTTATACCTGAATGACTCCACACCACCCAACTCCCATACCAACCAAGATTTTAGAACCCTAATTCTTCTTTCAAAGCCTGAATTCTTCAGCATTTTGGGTAGGAGGACAAGGACCAGTGAGAAGCTCCCCAGAACTTTGCTCTCCAGCTGCTTTGGAAAGTTTGTGCTCTGGCAGTGCCTCCAAGAAGGTGTCCCCAAATGTCAGAGTCCAGGCACCCAAACTAAGCACACCAGGAGAGCCTGAACTCTGTGACAATTTAGAAATCTTTCTTTGGAAAGATTCTTTTGGAAACTGGCTGCTTAGAAAACCTTTGAGATGGAGGCTGTGCCTCCGCTGTGAACAGGGCAAGGGTGGGCCTAAAATACACAGGAGGATACATTTAATTTCCCCTGGCAGCTGAAGCATCACTGCCCTGACAGAAATTACCTGACAATCCAGAACATGAAGGTTTCACTGACATTATAAGGACTGTAAAGAAAACCAGAAATTACTTGGAACCAGAGTTTTATAATCTTATACTTCAGAGAAAAAGAGAAATTTATACTAATTATGTTAATTTGGATATGAGACCACATTTTACAGAAGTGTGAATCATGCAAGGTTATGACTGGAGCTTTTTGGGCATAAACACCATCCATTTATTAAAAAAAGATTAATCTGTTTTCCCCTCAGTGACTTTACTTCCCCTGATCCTAGGTGGTTAGAATTCTGTCTGGGTACACATGCGTGTCTGTGTGTGTTGAACATAAAAAGTTTGTTTAATTTCTTCACTCCAATTCTTGGACCTGTTAAATCTAGTGGGGATATAGTTGGGTTGTTTTTTTAGTCAAGGTTTTGGATAAAATCCATTTTTCTTTTCAATAACATAATCCAGAGGTTAAAAAGTTAGTGGTAGTGGGCTTGCTTATGGCAAGTAAGGGAAGTGTTAATGTGAAAAACCCCTCAGATTAGGCTATAGGGTAAATCTAAGTAAAAAAGACAGTCAGTGTAAAAAATGACAACACATCACTGTGGAAGATGAGAATCAATGCAGCTCTTTTACATGACAGATTTTCTATTCAGCCTAAATATATTCTGTCTTGAGCATATTGTGTACTGCCCTGACATCATTTTGCCTTTATTCACATACTGTGGTAATGCTATCTACAGCATATAGACTCCCATTGACAGCATTTTGCCTTTCCTCAAATCATAACATTGTCTATGCAGACATCCACTGACATTGTATTGCCTGTGTTTTCCACTCTAGACTTACAGTGACACTGTCTGGTATTTCATTATGTTCCATCTCAGCAGGGTTCTCCACCAATTATTAAAAGTTGTAGCCAGGCTGCAGGATACTCCACTAACACAAGCTGGCTTCCAGGTCTTACTGGAAGATCACAAAATGGGGTTCTCTGAGGCATTTATAGCTTTCTTAATCTGGGAATTCTTTAACAGCATAATTAATGGGACAAAAAAAAAATGTTACTACTTTAGATGGAGTTAATACATCTGTAACTGTATAATAATATATAACTTCCTCTTATTTAATGACTTTCAAGTCTTTCTGGCATGCTTAGACAAAAAGAAAAAGTTGCCAGCATGAAGTGACACCAGGGAATCTGGTGAGTATCAGTGTTATCAGCTCCACCAGAAAATCTGTGGTCAGTGCTGGCATGTGCACTGCAGGATGGAATCTCTTCTCCCAGCTGTCCTGGCACATCTGTCTATGCTAATTGATGGAACATAAGCCTGGCTTCACTCTGCAACAGGTGTGCAAAGTACTTGGTTTAAAACAGGGTTTAAGATTAGTTTCATAGCATCTCACTGGGCCTAGATATTTCTGACAGCACTGGAATCCCTCGTGATATACTGAGTGAAAATGCAGATGTGGAAAATGTGAATTTAGTGGATGCAATGCTATTTTCTAGCACATGTTATTTTCTAACACATGTGAAGTATTATCACAGTTCAGGGATGCATGCATCCAGGGGTTAAAGAAAAGCTCACATCATTTTATTTGAAAAGGCTTCTGGTAAAGAGAAAGCTGGTGTTACTTCTTTTTATTTTCTCTAAGCAAGGAAGCCTTTTCAAGGCATAGAAACGATTTATCTGTCTTAGCCAAGGTGATTTCCATACCAAGGCCATTGTCCCTGCAGTGAGACTGTGATTATGTGAAGAGTAATTGTGTGTGTGCATATCTATATACCTTTACATTGTTTCCAGATAAAATTAATGAAAAAAAGCCCACAGTGAATACAAGGAAATGTGCTTTTCCTGCCTTTCAGAGAAGTATTTTCCTTCATATTTTAATGAATTACTCCATATTTTAATGAATTACTGTGCTGGTAAAAGCTGTATCTGTCCATCATCTGCTGAGCCAGAGTGGTCTTCATTATGCTGCAGACAGTTTACTCCCATGAAATGCTGCACAGACTGAGGCACTACCATCAGCAGGAGCAAAATAAAAACTTGTCATATACAATTCTGCCAGCAAAATTGAAATGCTTGAAGAAGATGATTATCTATTGAAATATATATAGTCCAGAGGGCAAATGTTCATTCAACATATTGACAACAAACACGCAGCATCTTTTATGAATGCTGTCTTTCCAGTTCCTTCCGTGACTTTGGAGATCTCAGCATATGTACAGGGCATTATTTCTTCTATCAGCCCAAATCCTGAGACAGTGTCAAGTGCCATTGCTCTGCAGAGTTTGCAGATGTAGACATCTCACAGTGGGTGACAGCGGTGCCCAGATTTCATGTTGTGCACAACATTTTGCTGCTCTAAACCTAAAGGTTAAATTAAATTCATATTGTTATGTTGGGTTTTGTTTTTTTTCCCTAAAACATTTCCATTAGCAAGATGGTGCTCTTTTAGTTCTTTTTCTAAGACAGTCTGGAAAGTTTTCGTATTAACTTTTCCATACAAAAGCCTGAAGCCCAGATGAAACAACACTGCACAGTAGTCACTTTTTCTTTTACTGCAGCCACATGTAACTATGGCACAAAATGATTAAAACAAAGTGAGGCTGTCTGACTTTAAAGTGGGTTTAATTTCTTTATGAGCTTTTCCTATCATTTGATTCATAATTATTTTATTTCGTGCTCTTATCTTAAGGGAACTTGTCAAAAAGCTTTTGAAATCTTAATAAGTAGGTTCACAGGGTCTTCTTTGGCCACAGTTTCCCTAACCTTTTCAAAGTAGACAGAAAGCCTTTAAATTAATCTGGTCTGCAGACAGCTAATTTTTGTAGTTACAGAAAATAACTGACTTCTGTAGTTTGGGCTATTCTTTCAAATATAAACATTTAAAAAATAAAAATGGAACAGCTTTTAATTCAATCTGTGTTTACTTATTTGAGTTAACAAAATCACATAATATAACTTAGTATTGTGTTAATGTGTATTGCTTTATGCTATATGAAAACTATATTAATTGATGTTTTACAGTGCTATAGCACTTGCTGTGCATCTCAGAGGAAGAACAACTCTTGTTTTCGCTAACACAGTATTTACCAAAGCTGTAAAAAACCCCTTCAGAGACATAAAAATATGAAAGGTTACTGAAGAGGTTTGTTTGCTTTGGTTGCTATTGAACTGTATGAATTTGGACTCAGGATGCCATGTAAGAGAGGAGTTTGCTGCCTTTTTGAGAGAGCCCAGATCTGTTTTCATGCAGCTCCTGGGAGTGGCTTTGCACCTCAGTGGAGCTGTAGCTGACCACAGTAAAGAGAGGGGAGTAAAGCTGATGTTTGTCCTCCTTAGATATCGTAGAATGTCCTTGGTTGGGAAAGAACTTAAAGATCACCTTGTTCCAACCTCACTCCCATGGGCTGGGACACCTGCCAGAAGACCAGGCTCCTCAAAGTCCTGCCTGACCTGGCCTTGAATGTGGCAGCCACAGCTGATCTGGGCACCCTGCACCAGGACCTCAGCAGCCTCACAGGAGGAATTCCTGCCCAATATCCCATTCAAACCCACTCTCTGTCAGTGTGAAGCCATTCCCTTTGTTCTGTCACTCCAGGCCCTTGGAAACAGTCAGGTGTTGCAGTCAGAAAGAAGCAAACTGAAGGAGTAAAGAGTGCAGATTTATCTCAGCTGAGGAGTTATCCCAGATGTTCACACAGTCCCCAACACACCAGGTAAAACTGCAGCATTACAGCAATTACCTTTGCATTGAAGTTCAGAGCACTGGCTGAACCCAGGGCAAGAAATGAGCTCAGACCAGGCTGAAAAGGAAAGTGCCATCATTCAATTTAAGCCAAGTGCTGAGGAGGCAGCCATGGGCTACCAAGAAAAGGTGTGCCTTGGGTGTCATGCCATGCTTTGCTGGAAGAAAGAAGCTGGGGAAGATTGGAGGTCAACTTCAAAATGTCAGCTCTGTGGGGAATCTCAGTTTATCACTGCATGGTTAATTTAAAAAGAAAGAAGGAACTCTTCCTGAAGTAAAAATTATTAATCATAAAAAAAAAAAATCCTAAACCCAGATGCAGCAAAGTAAAAATAGTTACTTCAGAATAGGCCAATATCCAACTCTCAGGAGCAAAAGGACAGGGAAAATTTGCATATCAAACCCCTGAAGAGTATGGGGGTCACCTAAATCAGTTTTCAAATGCCTGTTGAATTTTGATGCTATTTTCTGTAGTGTGGATTTTGAACCAGCAAGAGTTAAGTAGGCTTCTCTGAAATTCAGTGCGAGCCTCATTTAAATGCACACTTCTGCTGAGCAGGGTTTGAGAGCTCCTGAAAACCTATAGTGGCTATGATGTAACCTGACCTATTACCTCAACAATTTTATGTGCCCCACCATGCAATTCATGCATGGAATCACTGGCAACAATTACAGGGGCACTGGGTGAGATATAAAACGATGCAATGTAACAGCTAAATGGTAGTTTTATTTGTTTATTATCTTGAAGAGTCCTTATTTAAAAGCCGCTTTCTTTCTGCATGGAGCAGTTGTCACACTCAGCATCTGCTTGGATCTGTGCTGTGATTGGGATCTTCAGCTGTGCAGTGATTGCCTGACATACTTATTTCAGTACTTAGAACAAAAGGATAAAACCAATGCCCTTTTCAGTATAATACTTCTCTGTAAAGACACCAGAGTATCTCATAGTTCTGAGAAGTTCTGCCAGAATAGTTCTGTTGGGCAGCTTCCCACCAAATGTTTATTGTTACATCTGGAACACACAATAACAAACATATGGGTGCACTGCTCATTGACCAACTTAACAGCTGTTCAGCATGCTCCTGCCATTCCTTCTAAACATCTTAAGAGAAAAGAAATAGCCCAAAACCATGCTACCTTATACACCTATTTATTGACTTCAAGAATATTTAAGCAAGATCTGTATTTTATCACCTAGACCTCAGAATAGCCAGCAGTGCAGTGGGAGCAATGGTTGTGGTCCAGGTGAGGGACAGCTATATGAAACCCTCTAATTTTAATACCACATATAGCCAAAATGTGCCCAGGAAACCTATCTGTGTGACAGCTCTGACTGAGTGGCACAGTCCTCTCACAAATTAAAAGGCATCAGTCTACATTTTGGGCTACCAAGATATTCTGGGTACCTTGAGTAAGCACAAATTCCTATGCCACAGAATACCATTATTCAAAAGATAAGTACGCCTAGATATCTCCAGCTATACACTATTATGTTTAAAGTACTGTTGGTTTTCCTCCCCTTTTGTCAAGAGCTCTGTAGTGCAGTGTTAGCAGATAAGGATTTGGCATCTCCAGAGATAAGGCACAGACCTTTTCTAATTCTGTTCAGCTCTACGTTATATGGTGAGGAGTAAATTAATTTTGCAGCTCCAGATCAGAGAACAGGTGAGAGGCAGCAAGACAACCACAGAATTTTTAGATCAAGGGATTCTTGTTCTTTAAATATGCACTCCATGAAAAATACAAATGCTGCCTTCAGAGCAGTGATTCATGCTTACCCAGATGTCCTTATCTGCATCAGAAAATATGACTGTCCTCCAAACCCTCCTATTAGATATTTACTGTGTGCTTCATGGCCTGGGTCCTGGGACTGGAACAGTTGTGCAGGGAAGGGAAGAGGCAGCCCATGGGCAAGCACTCTGATTAATTTGCATTAAACCACAGGATGGAGCTTGAACTTCTCCAGGCACATCAGTGTGCATCAATCAACCTCGTTTGCTTGTCTAGTGTGAATGTGTGTGTGGATGTTCAAGCTGAACACTTTAAATCTCCTCAGCATTGGTAATATTCCTTCTTGCAAGTAAGCCTCGTAGTAAAAAAAAAAAAAAAAAAGGTCCTGTGTTGTTTTAGATCTCATGGTTACCTTCTTGGGTCGTAATAGAAAGCAAGAAAAAGAAATGCAGACAGTACATGAATAAGTAATACGGAGAGAAATGACCAAATCATATGGATAGACAGAGGGATTTACAGTGCAGGTGCTGGGTGCACATAGCTCCTGGAAGCATTGATGGAGCTCCCCAGCCCACTAACACAAATGTTTACCTCTCCAAAAGACACATTTGCTTTAGCTCTCTCAGTCATAATTTCAAGACACACATTGCTCAATCTCCCTTCCAGAAGATATTGGTTCCAAAGTGTTGTTTTTTTTTTTTTTTTGGTGTTTCTTTTGTTTGTTTGTTTTGAAAAAGGAGAAAATTTTTTTTGGCTGTGGGGCAATGAGAGTGAGTGAGCTAAATTAATTTGAGAAACAAATTGTGTTAATACTGATAGATAAGCAGCCATGAGAAATCTATCTAGAGGGAGGACAAACAAACACAACTTGACTCTCATGTAACCCCAATCTATTTATAGGAAGAAGAGTTGGGAAATGAAGTACCTTTCAACAGCAGTTTAAGTCAACAAGTAAAATTAATTGTCTTCACTTTCAAACTCCAGTACTTGTGCAGGCAGCACATGAACAGCCAATTTCACACTCCGAGACTCCGGCAAAACATTGACAAAACAAATTCCTCTTTGAAAAGGAGAAAAAGCCAGCCCTGCCTTTCCTGGCCTTAATAAGTTTGTCAAGGAGTGCAGGAAGGGATTCTATGCTGCAGAGGCAGGAGCCCATCATCAAGGACTGCCAGTTTTCCCTCTGCAGCTTGAGGACCTGAAGTGCCAATATCCGGCTGCACCAATGTCCCAGGCAGGGTGTGCTGGCCTTTATGCCAGTGCCACACTGCTCCCCTTATGCCTGAGGAGCCCAGAAATGCTGGCACAGGAGCATGGAGCTCAGAACCTGGTGAAAACACAAGATGGCAAAGCCCCTGGGCTCCTGCCAACCAAGGCATCTCAGCTCTTGGCTGTAGGGCAAACCAGGGGCTCACACAGGCAGTCCAGAACTGAGCAAGCCACATGGCTCCACTGCCCTCAGTGATCTGATCTAATAAAAGTGCATTTCAAACCCCTTCTTCCTATAGTTTAACTTTTCTTTTGGACTGAAAGTTGGCAAAGTCATTAGGCTCTTAGGACTTTTCTCCCTTTGCAGAGCTTGGTTGCATACCTGTTCTCTGAATGCTGTCCTGTGGGTATTTTTTATTCACTGAGATATTTATCTCCTGACAGTGTTTTAGATAACAAAGAGGTGGGCTGCAAGCACTGCAGTCAGGACTTGGGCCCTCCCCCTTACCTACAGCAGAGCTCTGGCCAGGGGGCTCAAGGCTCTGAGCTTCACCACACAAGAAAACTGAGCCTTGGTCATGTCAGCACTGTCTCCAGCCCAATTTTTACACTGTGTGTGTTTATTTCTGCAGGCTAAGGAAACACAAGCTAGGAACAAAATATCTTTTTCATTTAGCTGTTAACCGAGATCTTTTTTGATTTCCCCTCAATCCACAATGGGAAGGAAAAGATTGCCTGTCAGCCCAATCTACCTCAGAACTACCAAGGAAATCTTAAAATAAATGTCAGTAAACATGGGGTATGTATATGCTTGTTTGTATGCTGTGTTTGTGAGAAGTTTTGAATGCTATCCCATTGTTTGTAAATATTCTATATAATTCGTCTGTTTTTATGTATTAATTTGTATGTGTTCATGTATTTCTGGTAACAACCTGTTTTATGGAAATATTTTAATAAAAATCTGTGAACATGAGGAAAAGTAGAGCACAATACAGATGCACAAACACTCGCTGCATGACTCTGAGGAAAATAAGTGTACAAGGAATTCACACATCATCTAAATAGAGAAACGTATAAAACAGAAATGCTGGAGGAGCAGAGTGTGTAAATAAATACAGGCTGAACAGGACCACTGGCAGCCCTGCTTCCCTGTGACCCAGTCTGCCCCTCACACCATGGGAAGAGTGTGGTGAGCCAGCAGGAGAGGCATGTGGGAGCTCCTGATGCTCTCAGGGGAGCCCTGGGGATGCAGGGAGGACCAGAAGCAGCTGAACCTGGTCCAGCAGCCAGGGGCTTTGGAGGGCAGTGCTGGGCAGAGGGAGGCTTTCCCAGGACTGGTGGCAGGGGCAGTGGAGGTGACACCCCAGCAGTGTCACCCCAGGGTGACAGCCCTGCTGCTGCACCAGTGCCCCTCCAGCCTGCCTTGGTTTCTCACTTGGGCTGGGTTTAATCTGGCCGTCACAATATTTCCAGGCTCACTGGACTTTGTGTGTCTTTATTAAAGTTTGCTGAGCATTTCGAGACCCTTTGATGAGCTGTGCTAAATAACAGGTGTTATTTTCCCTTTTCTCCAGCTGTACTTAATACAGTTGTCTGCTGCTTTGCTGGTTGCCACCCTTGCAGCAGACACGGAGACGTACCAAGTAATGAAGCTATCAGTCAGCACAGGAGCTGAAACACTCACAGGCTGCACCAAAAACTACTCTGCTGTTACCTGTGGGGACAGAGAGCAGGTGGGGGCTGGCATGCAAGCAGCACATGGCCAGTCACAGGAGGACTTTGCCATTCATGCCTCTCCCTACCCTCAGCCAGAGGCCCTGGGTCTGCTCCAGCTCAGGCATTTACCAGGATTGTGCCTCCTCCCTGCCCATCGATCCCACTCATGTGGGAATGCTGTGCAGCTCTGGGAAAGCCTGGAAGCACAAGCAGAGCCATCTGACCCACAAGCAGCATTTGCCTTTTTCCTGTTCCTATTCAGCAGGCTGATGTGGAAATCCCGCATTCCCTCAAGCAAAACCCCTCTGCCAGACAGGAAAGCTGGTTGAGATTCCTGAAGAGTTGACTCCTGTGGTTTTGACATCCCCCTCTCCACCTGGAACTGAAACACTCACAGGGGAAGGTGGGAGTGACCCTGAAGTTTATAGTAAGGAGTGTTTTGGAACACAATTGCAAATTTTGTAATGAAATGCCAGAGATGTTTACACTTCAGAAAAAATTTTGGACACAGTTCCACATCCAAGGTTAATAGTAATGTTTCAGGTGCAGGAGTCATGGAATAAGTGAAAAGTTGGCTCAGAAATTAATGATGAAGAATGGGGAGACAAAGAAAATAAATTATATGAGATGAATTATAGCAGGAGGGATTGTAAACTAACCAGAAACTATTGCATGAAGACAGAAAAGATTGCAATCACATCAAGGCTAAAAGATAAATACAAGTCCCTCAGCATGCTTGTTTTACATTAATCTGTGTGTGCCACAAAACACTAGAGTGAAAAAGAACCAAAAGGGAAGGCTTTGGTCAGTATAAATATGTATTTGTTTGAAAAACAAAACAACCCATTTGAACTTTTGCCCAGAACTTGGAATGAAACCATCTGCACCTTTATGAGCTTTATGCAGTTAGGTAGTATTTCAACTTGCTTTTCAATTCCTAGATGATAACAGAGGTGATACATGAAGTGGTCTACATCCCCTCGTGTCACAGCACATGTCACAGCTGAGATGGCCACAATACACTGAAGATCCCCACACAATTTCAGAAGGCTTCACCCCAAACACGATAACACCTTACTTCTCTAGAAGGCTTCTGGAAGCCACCCATAAAGAGGAAATACCATTCCACTTTGGAAGGCTGCAGCAGCTGCCCGCCTTGTCCTTCAGCCCAGCCTTTTATAGCCCTGATGCTGATGCACTGCACCTGTGTGCCCTCTGCTCCCTCTGGGGTTGGTCAGTGCACCTGAGCACTCCATGGCTCCTTCCCTTCAATGCTGCTCACCTGTCCTGCACAGCTGGAGCCAGTCAAGAATGAGGCTGGGCCACAGTCCCACTCCCAACCACCAAAAACTGTGTACACCCTTACTCTCACTGCTGGCATCAGAGGGAACAAAGCTGGAAGAGAAGAAGGAGTGCCCAGCTACTGCATCAGTGCTTGAGTGGTGCTCACACATCTTTTTTTTCCAGATGGTTCATGATACCAGGTGAGCTGAGTGGTTTTGCTTCCACTGAAACCCCCAGCTATGAACATTTACACACCTTCTCACATCTGGTCAGTTGTGGCCCTCTCACTTTATTTCAGGTCCCATCATCAAAATAACGTGGGGTTAGTGGAAAACTGTTTAAAAAAATGTTAGCCTTAAAAGGTAGAATAGGTAGATGATCGAAAACCAGGCCCCTCTTATTCTCCCCCCAGTCCACTTTAAACATTAAGTAAAATGCTTTGGGGGAAAAATAGTAACTGAGACTGTAAGAATCATTGTTTGCCATCATACAGTATGACATTTTGTTAAAGGAGCTTCAATCTCTGCAGGCCAAGGCACAGGTTCTGTGAAAGCTGTCTCTGTAAGTACATTGGTACATTCCATGGGGTACTGGAGGCTCAAACACCAGCGATGAAGGCATGAAATGGTTAAAAGAATGAAAGCCAGCAATGCTTTCCTGCATGATGCTCAGAACAGCTGAATGAAGCCTCTCCTGCATGTTGCTGAGTCATGATAATTTCTGTAAAAGCATGGATTTTTTGTACAGTGAAAAGCCCTGCAAAGATGTTTCTTTTTTATTATTTTGGAAGGTATCTGTTGGAAGGGCAGAATACCTGAGATGCAGGGAAATGCAGCTTTTCAAAGATACATGCTGTTTTTCTTACTTTTGTCTTTTTCTCAGAAGAATGCCTTACAACACACACAGTTACCCTTCAGCCAGCTCTCACTTGGGAAGGAAAATAAAGTGGCCCACAGCATGTATCACTTGCAGCAGGGTCAATCAGGAGTTACTCCACGGGCACTTGTACTTACACTGGTGTAAATCCCATGTAGGTGAGGCCAGAGTGATTTCAGAGTAACAAAGAACGTGACAACAGCAGCTTTCATCCAGGGACTATTCTGGCCTCTACCACATGGGTTTTCAGGAATCAAAGCCCAGTGTGTTTGAACCCATGTCGACTCAGACAGTAAAATAAAGCAGCCTTTCTAGTCTGTTTCTCAGTGTGATAATTCTACTACAGCATTAGTCCAAGGTCCTCTGAGTAGCTGCATTTAATAATCCTTTACAGTAAGGTTCCATTTATAAACACTTCATTATTAATAAAGCATGGCAATTTGTAGCATGCATAAAAATTATTTATATTCATGTGCTAACCAAGCCCATAGATTTAATAATATTGACGTCTTATAACACGCGTTGTAACAGCTTGTCACAGCATCATCTGTTAAGCATTTCTTACTAATGCCTTTCATACCATGCCTTATAATAATTTGTTAAAGGATGCAGCTGCATCTATTAAGCCTTTCATAAATATGAATAGCACATTTTCTAAAATGGCACCATATAGTATATTATTACTGGGTATTCTAACTGGAAACAGAATTTCTCTCTTACTTTCCCCCTTTCCTTGTTTCCTTTTTTCCTTTCTTTTTCTCTCCCTGTCTCTCTGACCCCTGGCCCCAGTCTGTCTGTCTGTCTCACAATTCAGCCACACTAAGTTTTCTTCTCTTGTGCAGTGATGGTTCAATTCAGTGGGGTTTCCTGACCTGGTGAAACATACAATTTGGGCACCTCAGTTCAAAAGCAGCTTGGGAGCAACTTCAAAATGAGTGAGGTCCATGGTGCTCCTGCACTAGCTGTGCAAGGAGGAGGTTACCAGCCCTGAATTCCTCTCCTGGTTGGGCTCATGACTCACTCCTGAGCCTGGAAACAAACAATTAGCATCAGTTGTTCCTCTTTGCTTCTCGGGCACCACCAGCATTTAACAACAGAACAATTTATTTTCATATAGGAAATAAGACTGGAATTATAAATGAGTAGAAGAAGAACCACCTTCTTGTCATGAAGGTCTGAATCCAAAAGATTTGGTGGTGGATCTTCCCTGCCAGAGGGACTTGTGCCTCCCTGGGGTGCAAGTGGCAGCAAGGACACCGTGTGGCTGTGGAGCAGCACCTGTGTGGCTGCTTTGGCTACCAAGGTTTGTGCCAATCCTTTTTGGCTGCAGGAAGAGGTGGCATTACAGCAGCTGTGAGCACAGCTCAGGGATCAAAGCCCCATGAGAAACTCACACATGTTCCTGGCACCTGCCAGCCACCCTGCTCCTAAGTTTGGCACTGTGGGCCAAATCCAGTGATTTTATCCTGACCTATCAAAAAATTATGTTCCCTAGAGGTCCTTGGACAGAAACTTGACCCCAGGTGACAGTTCCTCACCTCAGCTCTGACCTCAGTCCTCTGCTCCATGTTCCTGGTGAAACACCTTTGGCTGCTGCTGTACAGCACCATATACTGCTGTGCACCCTGTACAAAATACTCAGGTTATGCTCTGCACTTTTCCACTTTATTCCTATTCAGGCAATGCCTTTTTTTGTTTTGTTTTTTTTTTTTCCCTCCCTTCCTTCTTCTGCCATATAAGGTAAAATTGTAGTGCACTGAAATGTTATTAGAGATTAAGTTCTCAATTGTGAATTTCTTGCTTTTGTAAGTTTGCCTCAGATCCTTAACATTTTTAATGCATTTTTATGTGAATTTCCATGCTATTTTAACTCATTAGTCATGGGCTATCATTTTTCAATGTAATTACTGTAATTTCATCAAGTGACATAATTACAGTAAATACTTTGAGCAATTACTATTCATATGGAAAAAGATATCTGGAGGTGTAATAATGTCATATAATAAAATATTTATGATGTGTAAAGACAAATGATGATGACATATTTACTTCACATAGTGTTGTGACAACATTCTGTATTTACCTTTGGTGAGGATAATGACACAAAAATAAGTTTCAGTGATGTCATCTCTTGGTAACCATTACAAAGTGTTGTTCAGCATTGAGGTACAGCAAATTCAATAACTTTTGGAAGGTAAATAATGTTTCCCCACCCCTGGAAATGCCAGCAAAGCCAGTGGGGTTGATCTGCTGCCAGCTGAGGGGTGAAAGAAGGATTTATGCCTCCCTTACTGCAGAGCATGGTCACAGCAGGGTGTAAGAAGAAAAGATTTTCAGCAGGTGGAAGAATAAAGAAAGAGGATATCTGAATTCCTGACCTATCTGAGCTATTCTTGAGAGAAGGGGCAGGATTTATCACTGGCTGTATAACCCCCATTTTCTGAACCTAGGTCTTCACCTGCCTGGTGGAAAGGCTTCTTGCTTGGGGCAGCAGCTGGCAGACCTAAACTGCTCTAACCAACAGGCAGCTTTGGGGCTTATCTGCCCGTGTGTCTAAGATTAGCCAAAATTTTTACCCATAATATGCTATGAATTCAAAGCAAAATGATGCTTACTCTACCCTCTGGCCTCCCAGAGACCTGAAGACAGCAAACAGCTGAGAAGAATGCAAATTA
The DNA here is from genome assembly GCA_003676055.1 of Chloebia gouldiae. Classification (NCBI taxonomy): domain Eukaryota; kingdom Metazoa; phylum Chordata; class Aves; order Passeriformes; family Passeridae; genus Chloebia; species Chloebia gouldiae. Next base: position 8,421,914 of record QUSF01000021.1, read on the forward strand.
CACTGCAAACAGCTGAGAAGAATGCAAATGACACAGCCAGGTGTGTCAAAAGGAAGCAGTACCTTTGCCAAAAGAAGGGGGCTCCTTTGCCTGGTTGGTGGGGCTGTCACCGTGGGTCACAGCAGAGGCCATGAGACAGCCTTGGAGCAGTGAGCTAGCAGGGAAAGGCTGGCTTCCGATTTAGGTGCAAGTCAGTACATCTGTGTCTCTGTGCTAAGCCAGGGCCCCAGGAAGGAAAACCAGCAAACAATATGTAGTTGGAAACAAAATATAAATAGTGCATGAGGATAACCACATTTACACCGATAATCCAATTTTTGAAGCTTTTCTGCTGTCAGCCTGCCCCCATCCTTGCAGCAGCCTGTTTAGGGACATGACACACACCTGATCTGCTCACAGCACAGGGATATTTCATTTTACACTTCTGTGTGGGCTGTGCCACTCTGTGCGTGCTGCCCTTGGCCTTTCCCTCCCATTTACATGGTGGAGGTGACTCCTGGCACAACAGTGCCAGGATGTGTCAGCCACCCACTTACACCTTGGCCCAAGGTCCCTGAGCAGCCCACACAAATATCTCATGTTGAGAATTGTGAAAGCATCGTGGTGGCTGAAGGCATACTAAAAATAGAAGCATTTACTGATTTCTGGTGGACTACAGCAGCATTCATTTCCCTCTGAGGGTTACATGTAGCTGTCCCATATTTGCTGGTAAGGAGGTGTCTCAGTGGGGCCATGCCTTTTCCTCAAACCTGGAAGAAACGCTGTAAAATTGGTGTTATTCTCTGTACACCTGTGAAGCCTAACAAAGAGAGAAAAAGTAAAAGAACTGGGTTTGGGAACAGAGAAACTCTTCAGGGAAATCTGAGAAAAATAAGGCCAAATGCTGTGCTGGAGGAATTTGGGATTTGCCACATGTTAGCATCAGGTGTCAGCAGTGTCATTTCTCTTTGGAGCAGGGAAGCAGAAGACCTGGATGCTAATGTCAAAAGCAAAAACAGCTCCCTTTTTTTGTTAAAAAGAATTCTGAGGATCTGATAGAATTTTAGATCCATCTTGTCTTTAGCTTAGTAAGTGTCAAGCCATCATTCAGACACAAAGCAAATAGCTAATGTCACTTAAATATAAGCATATGCATATCATATACACACAAACATTGTCATAAATACCTGTAATTTCTGTTTGCATAAATTCACAGAACCAGACCTTTTTTATTTCTGTAGAACGAACTACTGCTTCGTTTGCAAACTTTCAGAGGTTTTGAACAGTGTCAGTAAGCCTCAGTGCACTGTAGCCAACGTTCAATTGCTTGCCAAAGCCCCAGGCTAAGCTGGTCTTGTAAATCTTAAACCAAGTCCTTGGAACTTGCAGAAAAATTTTTGCAGAAAAATCCAAAGACCAAGACCAAAAAACCAACCAACCAAAAAAAAAAAAAAAAAGAGAAAAAAATTAGAAATCAGATGCGCAAGAGAGAATATTCTTGCCAGTAACATGACAGAGTCAAGTTAATTTGAAGTGATTCAAACAAGAGAGATTATTTCTTTTTTTTTTTAAGATATTGCTGGCCAGTTCTGCATCCTGAATCTGTCTGACATATGATGCTACTAGGCTGAATGAAGACATTTTGCACATGTTTTTGCTTTAAAGAGCAATCGCTAGGGGTAACACTGATTCCTTGCAATGTGGAGACATGCCAAACTATTTGGAATTATTCTAAATGAGAGTAGATTGCTGGCTATCTCATGCTTCAAGGTTTGTAGGACTGGGTGCATAATTTAACATTCCTGACATCACCATGTGATCACATAAACTCAGAGGTTTGGAGAAATAAATGGGAAGTTCAGGTTCCTACCAGGTGTGCCATTCACTTCTGTGCATGGGCATTTCCACTACAAGAACTTGAATGAGCTCCTCAGTAGACTTTATGGGAAGATCTTTGACTTTTATAATAATTTCACCACAAAAAGGAATGTTTTGACATAAGTTTTTGACAATGGTTTTTGGACTTCTTTTTTTCTAATACCCATCTCTTTCTACTGCTTCCTTCAAGCATTTTCTGCAGAATTTTATTATATTATAATCTGTACCTTTCAGAATATACTTCCCACATTTGGAGATTTTGGAAAGATTTTTCTGAATGGAAGCTCTTCTGTACCATGAGGTGTTGATACAATATTGAGAGCAATAGCAAATTAGTTAATTAATTCTTAACAGCAGCTGAATCTGTAGAGGCAAGCTTGGGTGGGAAAGTCCTTAAATCTCTGTCAGAATTTAATCCTTTCTTTTGTTTGTTTGCTTGGTTTTCAGGCAGCACAGCTGATCCTCCTGTTACAGCCTGTTCACACTTCGAAGTAGCTTCAGTTTTCCTCAGCCTTTGCATCAGATAGCTGAGCAACAAAATACTTCCCAAGTTCTGTTAAAAAAAAACCAAAAAACCAACAACACATAAATCAAACCCAAACGAGTTCTATCTGAACTATCAGCCTATGACAAGTTCCCCCCCTGGGAAAGAAGAATCAAAGTTTCTGAACCAGCCTTGTTTTCCATGGCATTAGCACAGGGAGGGAGTGGGAGAAAACCCCACAAACTAAACCACCTGCTTTGAAATTTACCTGGAAAACCCACTGACATCTGAGACTGGCTAACCTAAATTTCCCCATGCTCAGAATGGAAGTTTTCTAGCCTTTTCCAGGCACTGATTTTACCTTAAATTGGACAGCTCAGGCTCTCTCAGAGTCACCAATACATATTTCCAGGCACATGTCCTTATGTGGTTTATCTCCACACTGCTCTGATCACTCTGTGCACTTGGGCAGGTCAGTGCTTCCTTTTTAGTGCTTTTTGTCCTGTTCTTTGTCATGCAGGGCAAACTGAGAGATCCTCCCTGCTGTTAAGCCCAGATCAGGGCCCAGCAACTCCCAGGGATGCTTTGCCTCAGTGTACACAACATGTCAGAGCATCTTGTGAGCATGTGACAAGGCACATCAGATGCTGAGCATGTCTCATGAGCAACAGCAGGGAAAAATGTGGGGGAATGCAGAAAAAAAACAGCAAGTGGAGAAATGGAAATACCCCTGCACCAACCCCACTGATGATGGCTTGTGCCCACAGAGTGGACATTGCCAAGAGACTTGGGAATAAATCCAAATGCTGGCAGCAGACAGTTCCCACCAGGCCAGTAACACTTGCTTCTAGTCTTTTCCAAACTGTGGTTTGTTAGCTAGCTACTAAAACTTTAAGAAACTCTAAATGTCTGTAACTGAAACAAGGCCTAACTCTGTTTCAATAAACTTCAAAGTGGCATTGCGGGTTTTTTATGCATTGTATTTTGTGAAGGCATTTGCTTCCAAATTGTGTTAACAAAAATATGTTGTTTGACAGATATCATCTCAGCAGACAGGTTGCCTAATCTGTTTTGTTGACAAATTGACTTATTATTTGATCAACTTGAATATAGTCTTCAAGATATACTTCTATTATTAAAAAGGACATGGAACAGAGAATAATGTGCTTAGTCCATCATCTGCTTTCAGCTGTCATTTAAACATTGGTGTATCTGTAAGAAAAGAAAAGTTATCCAGTTGTTTTGATCATGCTGTCAGAACCGTCTTTATTGTCTGGGGGGAATGCCCATGTAATTTCTTCTTCCTTGATACGATAATATCTTGACCTTCCTCATTCAGTCAGAAGAAAGCAGGTTATGATGGCTCTACCCACCACCTACATGAAGTTTCAGATTCTATCAGAAGAGAAACAAAGCATCTCTCGGAGCCAGAATCACTTATACTTTGCTTCCTCTCTCTTCTCTTTCAATGGGACCAGGAAACAAAGTGAAGTTAAAAGGTTTCCCTCGCTGTAGTCAGAAATGCTTTTTTTTTTTTTTTTTTAAAAAAAGGACATCCTAAGCTGTTGTGTTGCTGTCTTTTTATTAAGGGGGCTGTGGGTGGGCTGTTGGTTATATTTATTTTTAAGCCAATAAGTTCCACTCAAAAAGTTTCAAAAGTATAAAGAATAAAAACCAAGTAAGATCTGTATGAATTCAGATAATAAGGTAGATGTGACAGCTTTAAAAGTGTTCCTCAGCACATTGTTTTAGAAACGTTCTTCTCTCCTCACCTTGGCTGCCTGGTTTTGATGGGGGAAATCCTGCTGATCTCTGCCCTGTGGGACTCTGATGCACAGGCACCGAGTGAATGAGAAGATCAGACAGGATTTAAATCTGGACCTACAGAAACAACCTGCTACCTTTGGCTGTTTGCTCTTGAAACTTAACATCAGAAATAAATTAATACTTGGGAGCAAGGCAGTCACTAAAAAAAAATTCCTCCATTTAGTCAATTTCTGGGTGTCAATCCCAATTTGTCTGTTTGCAATTACACTCACAGTAGGTGGATCAGCTCCACTAGAGATAATTAAAAAGACCCCATTTTGTGATAAAAAAAATCCCTCTGGATTCCACATAATTACCAGTATTGAAAATCTTAGCCCTTTAAAATCAAATGGAATAGACTTTTCATTGGGAAAGTAAATGCACAAACTGAATTTAAAAAATCCTTAAGTTGTCAATACAAAGGAAAATTATTTTCTTCTTCTTGTTTAACTCAGTGGGTAAATATATCCTTGGAGGAAAGTTGAATAGGCTTTTGATGCACAAAAGCTGGATTTTGATAAAATGAAGCCCCTTAAAGAAGCCCCAAATCCAAATAGTTGTGTTGAAAATATGGGAGCTCTAGAAGTGACAACAAAATCATACACTGATCTGTACAATTCCCGGCTTCAGTTTAGCAAAGCACAGATCTGACTAATGGAAACCTGGCCACAGAGAAAAAAACAAACCCAAATCACTCACAATTTGCTCCTCTTTGGAGTTTTTTCTTTCTTTTTTTTTTAACTGCAGACATTTAATGCCATGCTTGTCTGAGAGCTTTTCGTGTAGCTAATAATACTTTGCACTGTAGTGCCTTTAATCCACAGATCTCAAAGTGCTTTGCAGGCATTAATGAATTAAACCTCATAACACCCCTTTGAAGTAGGCATTATTATAGCAGTCTTACAGATGGGCTGAGTAATTTTCCTGAAGTTGTAGAGCAAGTCCCTGACAGAGACAGGAATAGCTGCTGAAGTCCTGCATCTCAGCCGCTTCTGTAACCACCCTGCCATTCTCCCAGATTAGCTCTCTTAAATCATTTTAATTTTAAATAATTATTTTGATTTGCTTACTGTATTTAAGTCGTATCTCTGTTAAATACAAGGGGAGGCATTGATTTATCCTTGGTGGGTTAGGCATTCAGTGCCTGTGAAAGTTGTGCTGATAATGTGAAGTTAAACTGACACAAATCCCCATGTGGGGATGCTCTTAGGGGGGCACAGGAGGGGCTGTGCAGGACTTAGCTTGAGCCCCATCCTCAGGCAGCCCCACCCAGCTCTGTGCAGCTCCATCAGCTGGACTGAAACTCACCTGTGGTACACACAGTCTTCTCTCTCTCAAGATTTTTTCATAGAGGAGCACAGAAGAAAGAATTTCTATTTCTGTTCCTTGTTGTTCCCATTTGGAATGTGTTTGGAGAATTGTTTACCTGGGGTGATTACTTGATTGGATGCTGGTGAGGATTGTTTGAGCCTGATGGCCAATCCAATCCACCTGTGTCTGAACTCGAGCGAGAGAGTCACCAGTTGTGAGTCAGACATGGTAGTTAGAAAAAGTAGGTATGCAGTTTTATCATCTCCTTTAAATAGTATATTAATGTATTATAGTATAGTTATAATAAAGAAATCATTCAGCCTTCTGAATGGAGTCAGACATCACAATTTCTTCTCACCGGGTTTGCCTGCATTTACAATACTCACCCAGCCCTGCAGCACCGGTGCTGCTGCCTGAAACACCAGCAGCATTTTCCAGGGATGATCATCTGCACTAAAAAGGTTCCTTCTCATGGCTACAGTCATGCCCATGCCACACTTTACACACATTAGGGGACACACATTACACACAATACCAGCCCCCCTCCCTCCCTCCTGACCCTGCTAACTAAGACTAAACATGCAGTCGAGATTCAAACCAAGCCTCACTTCCTTCAAAAAGCCATTCAAACTTGAATTGCCACACAGGGCTGGCAGAGTGTGCCCTAGCCCTCTGATTCCTGCTTTTAATTAGTTTTTCAATGATGTATGTACCCTTCGACTGTCCTTAAGGCCCAGCTATACTGAAAGTCTCCCTGTGTTTTGGTTTGAAAGCAAAACTAGTGAGAGACTCTAAGTCAGAAATACAATTTATTGGGGCAAGGGAAAAAAGACAAAAATACATGTAATGATACAAAAGGAAGACCACTGACAAAGTCAGAATATAACCTGACATCCCTTTGGCCAGCATGCTGGTAGCAGTCCAAACTGGAGTGGCTGCAGTCCTCTTGGAATGGCAGATGTGGTTGCTGTGTCTTCTCAGAAACCTGTGGAAGGGCTGCCTCTTTGTCTAGAAATCCCCGGATTTATCTAGGTGGGAATGCCTAACTCCTCCCCCTGGGTGGAGCATCTCACAATGGGCTGATGTTATTCTGAGTTCCGAGGTGTGTCCTTAATCACCTGTTAAACAGAACTGGCTCCTGGAGAGTGTTATCTCTGAGTCACGTGGCAAGATATTGATGGGCCTATTAACAAGAGATAAGGAAAACTGCCCAGAGGCAACTGCTACTCGGATGGTAATAGGAAACATCTTGGTTCTTCAATCTTGGACATTATTTACCCCTTTTCTTATTTCCATCTGTATCATGATGAAACCTTACACATAGTTCTCACTTAAGACTAAGTTTCTTTGTGGTTTCCCCATCCTTCTGCATTACCCACCAAGTATAACTGGGTCCTTGAGCAAAAACAACCCCACAGATAGGTTTGTCTTTGCCTGGGGTGAGATTAATCTAAACAGTCTTTCCTAAAACACTTTTCATATGTACCACAGGGACTTTATCTTCATCTACTGTGTGAAAGGGTTCAGATTGGGCAGGACTAGCTCAATTGATGGACCCTCGGGTGTTGACCATTTAGGTAGCTTTTGCCAAGTTCAATTCTCAATTCTTGAAGGTTCCCCCACTGAGTGCCTTCAGGGTGGTCTTAAACATTCTATTACATCATTCATCTTTCCCAATAGCTGGTGCATGATAGGGGATATGATATATCCGCTCAATGCCATGTTCTGTGGCCTAGGTGTTGATAAGGCCATTCTTGAAATGGGTTCCATTGTCCGACTCAATTTTCTCAGGGGTGCCGTGTCTTTACAAGACCTGCTTTTCCAGGCTTAAGATGGTGTTCCGGGCAGTGGCATGAGGCACAGGGTAGGTTTCCAACCATCCTGTGGTTGCTTCCACCATTGTCAGTACATAGCGCTTGCCTTGGCGGGTTTGGGGAAGAGTGATGTAGTCAATTTGCCAGGCTTCCCCATACCTGTATTTCAACCATCGCCCACCGTACCACATAGGCTTCATCCGCTTCGCCTGTTTGATTGCAGCGCAGGTCTCGCAGTCGTGCATGACCTGTGAGATGTTGTCCATAGTAAGGTCTAACCCTCAGTCACAGGCCCATTGGTATGTTGAGTCTCTCTCCTGATGACCAGAAGCATCATGGGCCCAATGAGCTAGGAATAATTCTCCCTTATGCTGCTAATCTAGGTCTACTTGTGATATTTTCACTTTGGCAGCTCGGTCTACCTGTTCATTGTTGTGATGCTCCTCAGTAGCCCGACTCCTGGGTATGTGTGCATCCACATGTCGAATTTTCACAGTCAGCTTCTCGACTCGGGAGGCAATGTCCTGCCAGATCTCGGCGGCCCAGATGGGTTTCCCTCTGCGCTGCCAGTTAGCCTTTTTCCAGCAACTTAGCCATACCCAGAGAGCATTAGCTACCATCCATGAGTCCGTGTAGAGATAGAGCCTCAGCCACTTTTCTCGCTCAGCAATATCTAAAGCCAGCTGGACGGCTTTAAGCTCTGCAAGCTGACTTGATACACCTTGTCTCTCAGTAGTTTGTGCCACTTGTTGTGTGGGGCTCCACACTGCAGCTTTCCATTTCTGGTTAGTGCCTATAATTTGGCAGGAACTATCCGTAAAAAGGGCATATTGTCTTTCAGTTTCTGGTAGCTCATTATATGGTGGGGCCTCCTTGGCACATGCCACTTGCTATTCTTCTGAAGAAGACAATCTAAAAATCTCCCCCTCAGGCCAGTTTGTTATAATTTCCAGAATCTCAGGGAGATTCAGATTTCTATATGGACGTGCTGAGTGATGAGGGAAATCCATTTATTTTATGTGGTGTCTGTGGCATGATGTGTGGAAGGAACCTTTCCTTTAAATGTCTACCCCACCACTGGTAGCCAGGATGCCAGAAGCAGCTGTGTTTCAGTGCCAATTACTTCTGAGGCAGCTTGAACTCTTTTATAGGCAGCCTGTTATGTTCTGCTCAGGCCATGTTTTCCCCGTTCCCGGGATCCCTGTGACACTCATCAAGATAAGCCTAGACCACTCCTTCATGCCCCAACGGGGCTGGCGGAAAGCCAAGAAACCCTCCCTATCAAGAACCTAGAAAAACACCTGACATTTCCTGTTCTCTCTCTCTTTCCCCGCTCTTCCCTCTCGGACCATGGAATAAAAGAGCTGGAGCAACTACATTGGGGGAGAGCCTCTTTTAAACCTTTGCCCCTCTCCTGATGTTTCCCCCCTCTCAAGGCCTCGTATTTCTCAGCTAGCCTGATAATTTAGGGGCTGAGAGAGAGGGGGAAACCACAGCAGCCAAGATTTCCTTCTCTGTGGGAGTGTAGTTTGCTTTAGAACCTTTGTAGCTCTGGTTTCAGAATCCCAGTGGTCAACCCCGAGTCTCCCCAGGCACCTTCTGCCAAAGGCTCCAGGACAAACCGTGGTTCCTGGCTGCAGAGTAGAGCACGTTCTTTACCTCTGGTCCCATTCTGACTGGGCCAAGGGCTACCACATGAGCGATCTCCTGCTTGATCTGAGTGAAGGCTTGTTGCTGCTCAGGGCCCCAGTGGAAATCATTCTTCTTGCGGGTGACCAGGTAGAGGGGGCTCACAATCTGACTGTACTCAGGAATGTGCATCCTCCAAAAGCCTATGGCACCTAGGAAAGCTTGTGTCTCCTTCTTGTTGGTAGGTGGAGACATAGCGGTGATCTTGTTGATTACTTTTGTCGGGATCTGACAACGTCCATCTTGCCACTTGACTCCTAGAAATTGAATTTCTTGAGCTGGTCCCTTAACCTTGCTTTGCTTAATGACAAAACCAGCTTTCAGCAGAATCTGGATAATTTTTTCTCCTTTTTCGAAGACTTCCCCTGCTGTGCTCCTCCACACAATTATGTCATCGATATAATGTAGATGTTCGGGAGCCTCGTTCTTTTCCAGTGCAGCCTGGATCAGTCCATGGCAGATGGTGGGTCTGTGCTTCCACCCCTGGGGCAGTCGGTTCCAGGTGTACTGCACTCCCTTCCAGTTGAAGGCAAACTGAGATCTGCATTCCGCTGCCATAGGAATGGAGAAGAAGGCGTTCGCAATATCGATGGTCGTGTACCACTTTGCTGCTTTGGACTCTAGCTCGTACTGAAGATCTAACATGTCTGGCACGGCAGCGCTCAGTGGTGGTGTGACCTCATTCAGGCCACAGTAATCTACCATCACTGGACTTGCGCACTGGCTGTATAGGGCTGCTGAAAGGTGAATGGGCCTTGCTGACCACCCCTTGGCTTTTGAGTTTACTAATCATCTCATGGATGTGGATCACAGAGTTTCTGCTGGTACGATATTGCCGACGGTGCACTGTTGTCATGGCAATTGGTACCTGCTGTTCTTCAACTCTCAGCAGTCCCACAGCAGAAGGGTCATCTGAGAGACCAGGCAAGGTATTCAGTTTCTGGATGTCTTCTGCTTCTACAGCAGCTATCCCAAAAGCCCAGCGATGTCTTTTTGGGTCTTTGAAATATCCATTTTTGAGATAGTCTATGCCAAGGATGCATGGGGCCTCTGGGCCAGTCACAATGGGCTGTTTCTGCCACCCATTCTCAGTTAAACTCACTTCGGCCCCTAATAGAGTAAGCTGCTGGGATCCTCCTGTTACTTCAGAAATATAAATGGATTCTGCTCCTACATATCTTGATGGCATCAGGGTACATTGGGCACCGGTGTCAACCAAAGCTGTATATTTTTGTGGTTCAGATGTGCCAGGCCATCGAATCCACACGGTCCAATAGATCCGATTGTCCCTGTCCTCTACCTGGCTAGAGGCAGGGCCCCTCTATTCTTGGTCATGGTACACGTTGCTCTCTTCTGGTAAATAGGTTCTTGAGGTTCCTTCAAGAGGATCAGTTATATCATCATTCCTATATTGTCTAGAATTCTGTGTGTGAGAGACTGGAGCAGCATTGTGTCTAGATAAGCTTTTTGTGTTAGGTGTTCTTTTTAGTTCACGTACTCGGGCTGCTAAAGAGGAGGTGGGTTTTCCATCTCACTTCCTCATGTCTTCTCCATGCTCCTGAAGAAAAAACCAGAGGTTTCCTCATGGAGTATATTCTCTTTTTTTGGCTTGGGAACGCTGGCTCCTAATGGCAGAGACTCTTGCTGGTTCTGGTGAAATATGGTAGACTTTTTCCTTAAGTTCCTTTTTTAGTTTCTGATGACTCTCTTGAATTAATCCTGGACTTGCTCAGCCAACCAACCTTGTTTCCACGGATGAGACATGGGTACAAAATGGGGCGGTGACAGTATCCTCATAAATTCTTAATTTATTGGCTAAGACACTCACCCTGTCCTCACCTTCCCTCCACTGCAGTGTTGTCAGGTAATGGGAGTACATCTCTGGTCTAAGCCATGCAAATCTCAACTACATTTGCGATGTGCACTGGACACAATCTGGACTCTTAGGAAATCTCTCGTCTTCTGAGAAAATTATCTCTAACACAGCCAATTCTCTCAGGCATTGGATACCTTGTTCTATGGTGTCCTATTTTCCTTGGTGCACCTGGAGGTCTTCTTTACAAAGGTATCTGTCCCTCACACTTGCGAGCAGTCGCCACCAGAGGCTGAGTTTCTTGGGTTCTCCCGATCCCCTGGTCAATGACCACATCTTGGGATAGTGATCCCAGTTGCCTGGCCTCACTTCCATCTAGAATGGTGTCATTGGCTGCAGCGTCCCAGATGCGGAGAAGCCAGGTGAGGATGGACTCATTTGTCTGGCAGGTGAATTCTCTCCGCAGGTCACGCAGCTCACCCAGGGATAGAGAGCGAGTGATGATCTCTGGTTCTGTCTCTTCCACTGGGTGCGGAGGTCCTGCAGTGTCCTCGTCAGTCACTATGCGGATTGATTTGCTCTTTGATTTCTTCTTCTGAATGGGGGAAACTACTATGGGTTCAGGCTGCTCTGGTTTGGTGATGGTTTGTGTGGAGATGCTGATTGCACTTTTGGTTCCTTCCTCTTCTGTGACAGTCTGCGTCAACAAGGATGCTGTTGTGGCATTCTGTACAGACACAGACACTGCTGCTTTGCTTCTTGTTTCCTCTTCTTCAAGAAGATGTTGCATCACACTATGTATGTTTTGCTGCATCACACTATGTAGTGTTTTGTTTCTAAGCATGTTGCAGACTGTGCAGAGAAGACAAAGCAGAACTAACAACAACATTATGCTGTCTTTGGCATACAGAGAGAACTTAACATTTTCAAAAACTGCTGTGTCAAGCCTGAAAGGTTGGGAAAAAATCAATCTTTACCCCTCCCCCCAGGGGCTGGGTGTGGATGTTGAGGCCCCAGACGTAGCAGCCAAGATTAGGACAAGCAAACAGAATTGAGTACATATTCTAAATTAAGCAATTGCCTTGGAGGTTATAATGCAATAGACATAATAGATCAATAAAGCAATTCTGATACCATACCCAGGTCTACACATGAGCATTATAATCGTCAGACAATTCCCCACATTCGGGAAAATATAGAGAGCTAGGTATAAGACCCAAAAAAGCATGTTAAGCATCATAGTGAATAGGTACCTTCTACAATACAAAATTGTAATTCTGGCTTTTCTTAGTACCTTCTTGCCCCACATTGGGCGCCAAAAGTATGTTCTGGTTTGAAAGGAAAACCAGTGAGAGAATCTAAGTCAGAAATACAATTTATAGGGAAAAGGAAAAAGAGACAAAAATACATGTAATGATACAAAAGGAAGACCACTGACAAAGTCAGAATATAACCTGACACCACTTTGGCCAGTGTGCTGGTAGCAGTCCAAATTGGAGCGGCTGCAGTCCTCTTGGAATGGCAGATGTGGTTGCTGTGTCTTCTCAGAAACCTGTGGAAGGGCTGCCTCTTTGTCTAGAAATCCCCGGATTTATCTAGGTGGGAATGCCTAACTCCTCCCCCTGGGTGGAGCATCTCACAATGGGCTGATGTTATTCTGAGTTCCGAGGTGTGTCCTTAATCACCTGTTAAACAGAACTGGCTCCTGGAGTGTTATCTCTGAGTCACGTGGCAAGACATTGATGGTCCTATTAACAGGAGATAAGGAAAACTGCCCAGAGGCAACTGCTACTCGGATGGTAATAGGAAACATCTTGGTGCTTCAATCTTGGATACCCTGCTTGAAGCATTTTAGGTTTTTGTGGAGAGGTGCATTTTGTTGTGGCTTTAGTCTCTTCCTAAAGGCTTGGCCTCCACAAGGAAGGGGTGAAAAGCATGCCTGATTTTGGTCAAAGTAAAATTCCATGCTGCCTCTGACAGCGAGTTTAGAAGAGTCCTATAAGTTAAATTGCTGTAAATCTGCAAATAACCAACCCCAAAATCAATTAATTGAAATTATTAATCTCATGTCAAGCAGCTCTCTCTGATCAGGTTAGTGGGTGGGAAGCCCTCATCACATCCTCCTCAGCCCTAGGGAGCTGGGTGGTGGTGACAGCTGAGTTGTGTGGGGCACCCAGTGCTCTGAGCAGAATCTGTCTGTGGTGGAGGACAGCTCCATCTGAGCACGTGGTCCTCTCCCTGCTTCCCTGGCCACATACATCTGCTGCTTTGCCAGCAGAAAAAAGCACCCAGTACCAAAAACCCCAGAGCACCAAGCAGCGGCTGATCTCTCAGGGTGTTGGATACAGCCAGCCGTCTCCCAGGGCTGGATTTCCAAGTGGCCAGGCCAGGTGTGGTGTCAGGGAAGGTGGGAGGTCCACAGCTTTGTGTGGGCAGTGGGAACCTGTGCCCTAGCTGAGCAGTGCCAGAAGGCTGTGGCTGCAGTGATGAATGCAGTGCTTGCATGACTGAAAGTTGGACAGCAACAGCTCCAAATCATACCTGGGAACCCGCATGGATTTAAATCAAATTTACTTACTGGAGAGGTACACTCACAGAGCTGCTGCTAATCCATCCCAGAGCAGGGAGGGCAGGCTGCCACCCCTGTGCCCTGCACAGCTGTTTCTGCAGGGATGTGGTGCAGCTGGGGCACAGCTGATGCTCACAGGGCCGCCCACACCACCAGCCTTCCTGAATTAAGCCAAGGATGCTACAGTGCTCGTTTTTTTTCCTGTTTTCGTGGTTACCTCACAAGAATCTGTGATTGCAGTGCGTAAGTGCTACTGTAACACCACCAGACACACACGGAGCATCCCAGGGACTGAAATTAGCTCCTGCAACTCTCTAGATGCTCTCAGGCACCAGATTCCTCAGATAAATATGTTCAAAGGATTTTCTGTACCTTTGCAGCATGTGTTTTCCACTGGCTGGCTTGACAGACACTGCCTGCTCTTCTCCCACGTTGCTTTCCTACAGTATTGCTGAATATTTATTAACTGGGAGCTTATTGACAAGCTCCCCTGCACCCTTCTCTCACTGGTGCCAAAGTCACAGTGCTGAGCTTCCTCGTGAGGCACATACGCTTCCCATAACCTTTCATGGCTTCTGCGGGGGGTCTTTTCACTTTCCTACACCCCCAGAGCCTGCTATGTTCCTTTCTTGGTAGGAATGCGCTAATTGTCACACGTCTTTCTTTTTTAAAATAGTTTAATGTCATAATTACCCTCATTTTCTTCCTTCCTGCTACAGGCAATTACTGGAATGTTTTAGAAGTAAAAAAAAACAAACAAAAAAAACCACCCAAAAAAACCCCACCAAAAAACCCAATAACAACAACAAAAAAACCCAACCCAAACCCCCTCACAACTTGTCTAGGGAGAGAATTGTTACCACTCCCAAGGCTGGGCAGTATCACATAAGGACATTAGAAACTTTTTTTTTTTTCACTTCAGCTGCATACTTAGGGCTTAACTAGTTGTCATTCCTGGTTTTGCAAAGCCCAGCCTTATCCACACATATTACAGTTCAGATGTATCTTTAGCTTAGATTGTCTCAGGTTCTCCTTGACATTTTTTCCACCACAAGGTTTAGGGAACTTTGTTGCTTCTGTCAGGTACCAGCCCCCCCAAAAAGGAAAGAAAAAAACAAACAAATAAACAAACCCCTAAAACACAAACAAAAAAGTTCTAAGTCACTCCATCTCTGTGTAGGGCAGTGAGAAGACCTCACCTCCTGATCCAGTGTGGGCCATGTCAGCACCAGAGAGGGGCTCCCTGCATCACATGTTGCTGACAGTACCAGAAAAATGGATATTGAGGAGTGAAACCATTCTGACCTTTATTGGCTTGAGCCACTATGAGATTGTTCTTCTCAAGCCCATTTCCACTTCCACTGAACAGGTGCTCTGCAGGTGCTCTTGGCTGTATCAGGGAGCTGCCAGAACAGATCTCTGGTTTGTTGCTAGGACGTTTCAGGTGCCACCTCACTCACGGGAAGAGCACAGAAGACAACCTGGCAAACCGAAGAAGTGGCGACAGGTTCGAAGGATCTCCACCAGCTACCTCCTGCTTCCCCAAATATTGCCTTTTCCCTTTAGGAAATCTGGAACCACAGAGTGGAATCTGTCAAGCCGTAGGCACTTGAGAGTAAGCACCCATCAGAATAACTGTCAAAAACAGGTACAAATTCATTTCATCCCACTTCGTGCCATATGCTGCTGTCAAAACTTCATGAACTGTTTAGGCAGCATGTTGGGACATTGTGACTAACTATGAGCAGAGCTATTTTTTCCATAGCTAGGTGTCACTGGCGTTTATAATTGGGTGTTTCCCTGGGCACACACAGCTGTGGCAGGAGAACTCAGCCTGGCAAGGTGGGCACAGGCCAAACCTCTGCATCCGGCCACCTGCTCATCATCCTGCAAACTGCACCGGCCACACTGCACAGGGACTGCTCCTTCTGTGCTAATGCTAGCACTGGGAAGGTGGGGTGATCTTTTTCTCCTGTGGTTTGATGAAAATCTTGACTCTTGGAGCAGACTGGTAAGCGGAATCTAAATCTCACTCTCTGCCGCTTGAGACCAGTGGTTTTGTTCTCCTGACAGGAAAGTTTACTAGCATGGCCTTTGCTGTAAGAAGTAGGAGACAGACCACAGGATAGGTAAAGAACACATTTGCTGTTTTATTGGTGCCTTGCAGGGCAGTAATACTGAAAAAGGGGAATGCAAAAGAAACAAAAAACCCAAAAACCAAAACCAAAAACCCAGGATGGTGGCAATCCACATCGTATTTTTTTTAAAGAGTACATCAACTCCTGTTTTTTTTCATTTATTGTGGCATGAATGGTAACATAAAACCAAAACATGAAAATATACAACTTATATTACACTATGTGTTATGAACAAAATATAAATCTATAACTCTATGTTATATTTACATAATTATTTCTTTTATTAAATTTCAAGTGAGATGGTAGGTTGCACATACTTTGTTTTAAGCTCCAGGCATTTGATTGTCTCTATTTCTTTTCTATTTTCATTTCACTTGTAAAATCCAAAACGTTAGAAGGAGTAAGAGCTTTAGAGCCAATGGAGCTGTATAAATACTGTTTCAGAAAACCAGTGACAAAAAACACTGGTGAGTAGAGAAATCAGTCAGTCGAAAAAACAAACTTGACATGTTCTTCAATATGGGAAACTGACAAGTTAAGATAAAGTCGAAAAAATGTAAATATAAACCAAGCTAAACAGACAGCCCATGCCCTGTGAATTGAGGATACACTTGAATCCACACCTAGTGAATTACACAGTTATTTGCAAAATGGAAGGGATGGTTCTATCCAGAAGTGGTCAGACAAAGAAACTTCCTATCCCATACCTTGTGACCTGAAACGTCCGAGATACCACACAGCTGCCTTTCTTTACAGCTGATGAATTCTTGCTCAGGAAGACCTACATTTCCATGGAGTATAATTATTTTTGATGTTACAAATGTGATGTCAGAGGCTTCTTTGGGGACAATAACAGCTCATCTCTTTGGATTAAAAAGAAAAAGCTCTGAAAATGTGCTGTAAAAAGGTTAAAGACAATTTACTTTCTAAAAAATGATTTAATTAAAGACAGTCTACTGCAGTAACCAAATCTTTAAAATAATGTCTGCGAAGAAAGAATTTCTTCCATATGCATTCATAATAAGAGGATTTGGTTACAAAACTAATTAAATGCTATAATAATAGCTAGTGTTCTTTTCTGGGGGCCTGATTAATATAGCGGAACGGTTAGATAAAGATGGTAAATGCACTTAAAAATCCTATTTTACTAATATAAGGCATGAAAAAATGGAAAAAAGGATATACTCTGTGTTATTTAATTGAGCTTAGAAGCAAGTGCCTTAGTTTTTTTCCTTTCTTTTCCCCCTTTCCCCACTACTGGAGATGTTCCTTCTCAAACTCTCAAGATGCATGGTGGCTTCGGGAGAAGGTGGTCTGTACACCCCTTCCAGGCAGCTCCCCAGGAGCATCCTGGCTCGCCAGCTTCCCAGGGAAGAGGGGAACAGAGCCACCTTGGCATTAGGGCCTCAATGACCTTCAAGGTGAATAAACCCTTATCTCTTCTAACCTGGTTTTTCTACATGCTCCACGGCACAGAGCCCAGAAAAAAAAAAAAAGAAACAAGAAGATAATTTTTATAAATGTATAATTTGCTTTTTATGTTTTTTAGATTTTTTTCTCCCCCAGAAAATTCAAGAGGGACAAACAGTACCCTATTTTCAAATCTGGTCTTCTACTGCTGAAGGTTATATGTGTGCTCATTCTTGGACCTAAGAAAACATTAGCATGGGCATTAAGCATTTTGCTGGTGTGGAACCCCAGAGCCATTTTTAAAAGATTTATGTTTTCATCGTTTGGCCTCTTTTTTGTTTCCTTTTTAACATTTCTGCATGGGTTTCAACATCCCAAGCGTGAAGGAGGGGGCCAATCTGCTAAAGCAACCCCAGGGAAGGGCAGGCACAGCCTGTCACAGGGAATGTGCATGGGACAAAGTCAGCCCTGGCTGGGGCAGTGGGGACAGCTGGGGGTTCTGGAGAGGGCATTGCCCCACCCCTGGGGCCCACAGACACAAGGCTGGGGACACCAGGCACTGCCCCATCCCTGGTGCCCCGGACACCAGGCTGCTGCCAGCAGCCTCTCCCTGGAATTCAGGGCTGACACTTGGTCCCAAGGGCCCCCTTCCCACTGACCCCTGCCACCCCAAGGCTTGCTCCAACCCCATCTGGCAGCGTGGCACCTACCTGGAGCTAAAACAAAGTATTTCTGGTCGCCCGAAGTGACACAATTAAACCAGAGAGTCTCTCAACTGTGGTGGAAATCAAGCATCCAGCAAATGTGAGGTGAACCCACAAGAGTCAGAAGTAATTTGTTCACAAAGACAGGGAACAAATTTAAAAGTTAAAAAAAATAAAATAAAAAGGAGCAAATATCTGTTTTCACATTGTACATAATAATGATATAAAAACAATTGTCTATTTTTTTTCCTTCTTATCCAAACAGAGTGCTTCAAAAAATTGGCTCTAGATGACTGGTGTAATTAAATAACTAAATGAGTGATGAGAGAGCAGAAGTTAATTAAGATTGAAAACAACACTCCCATTAATTCACTCCATCATAATAAACATCAGAAGTTGACAAGGTTGGGGCCAAAATTAAAATAAAAGAAAGAGAAATGGTGTGAGCAGAAGAAGAAGCGATTTGTTTTCATATGTATATATATATATATTTATATATATATAAAAAGGTAAGGTGGGGAGGGGTATCCATTTTAAATAGCCTAACAGCTTCATTTGCTGCACTGCCAAATTGGAACAGAATAAAATAAAGTTAAAAAAGGGGGGAGGGTGTAAATAAATTATACATAATTTACTAATCTGGGAACAGCTGACCATTATTATTATTATTATAATTACCATTCAACACTAGCAAGAAGAGGCAGTTCAACTGAAAAAAAAAACCCAAAACCCCAACACAGTCATAAAATACAAACAAAAAAGAACCCTCTCTGACATGGAGAATATGATCAGCTACTCCAAGCATAATTTTAGAGCAAATCTTCTGAGAGAGAGAAAATAGAAAAGAATTTTTCAAAGCAGAGGTGGAAATTGGAAAACAGAAGAAAAAGAAAAGAAATGTAGCAGGGTAAAACTGTCACATGCCCAAACATCGGAGTATTGTCCTAAGTCTTCAATGGCATTTGCTTTTTGCTTTGCACGAAGCCTGCAGAGGTTAAGTTACACTTCAAGTGGGATTTCAAGAGGCAAAAAAAGGCATTTCCCCCTTCCTGTCTATATTGTATATCATCCTGCACCTGGCATCAAGGGCTGAACTTGCCTGATTGAGGGACTGTTTGCAAAATCAGGGCTGCCAAACAGCGGTGAGCAGGGCTCTGGTGAGTGCTTGGGCTGGGATCTCACTGCCACTAAGATGTGTGGGGCTAACTGTACAAGTTAGAGGTGATAACAACAGCAATGCAGCTCCCTCTGGGACTAGGGATTTACAAGGAAGCAACATGAAGTTGGCATCCCCAATTAAAGAAACAATTTGGAGGAAGGTTTTTGCCTCAACACGATGCCAAGACCTTCCCTTCCCAGGAGAAGAGCAGCTCCCAGACACCTTACTCATCTGGTTGGGGCTGCCCAAGGAAGACAAAACTGCCCAAGCAATGTGAGTGGTCTGGAACAAGACTGGAAATAGTTTAGCACAGGAGAATGTTTTTTCAGTTGTGAGAGGCAACAGTGAGGGGAAACTCAGCACTGCAGCGGCCTGAGTTCTTGTAACCCCACTCGGAATACAGAGATCTCCTCAGAGCTACCAGCCTGCCTTCCCACGCAAACATCCCACTGATAAAAGAATTTCTGCCAGCGTACAGGAGAAAAAGAAGTCAGTGAAAAAAAAAAGCCTTTTGAATCAGAAATCAGTTCTCAACCACCTTGAAGGTATGAGTTCATCAGAACTGGTCTCAGCTGGTGGTAACTTAATTATGCTCAGTGCGTGGTAACTGAGTTACTGTGTCCCGTGCAGAACAAACCACATTTTGGACAAGCCTTGTATGTTGTTTATGGTGCCACCTGAAGTGCAAACTAAAAGTAAAGGTTTCTTACAGACCAAGTCACTTGGAGGGTGCAGGACTTCATTCTGGAACATGCTTTTTGCTCATGATAATCCAGGATTACTCTTATTAGTACCATAAACACGCACACATGAAAATCCAAGACCATAAAATATTTTTTCTCTAAATTTCTTATGTCTCTCTCTCTCTCTTTTTTTTTTTCACCTGAGAACAGCACCTACAGTTTCCTTTAAAAAGCAAAAGCAAAAATATATGTCTAATCTCACCAGCTGCTGGTATATCAGGTTCTTCAAGGGATTGTCTAAGATATAACACTGTCCTAACTTAAGACAGAGCAAGAAGCAAATGAAAAACCAAAGAAAAACAAAACAAGAAGAGACCAACCTAAACAAAAGCAAATTCAACTAGTTCAGCGCTTTAGTACAAATTTGGCACTTGCTCAAAGACTCAGTATGGTGTGCAACTGATGAAGAGAAGTCCTCTCTTGAAAGGAAATGCTTGTTGGGGTTAGCAGAAAGACTCCCCACTTCCTTCCTTGCCAGCCACGCGCACAGGCATGCACACACACACACTTCTGACCCAGATTTGACAGGGAGGAGGAGGAAGAGGAAGAAGGGGAGGAGGAAGAAGAGACAGAGGGGGTTAAAAGGAATTTTATATTTTTTTTTTCCTGTCAGGTGCATTACCAAAAAAAATTATTTCTCTTTAAACTGTAGCACAAAACAACAAAACACATTCACAAGCCACTTGTTGGCACTGTGTACCTGAGTGAGAATTTCTAGAACATTGTAGAACAAACAGCCATAAAGTTTATTTGAAAAAAAAAAAAAAAAAAAAGGTCAACGGGTAAGACTTCAGTGCTTGGGTATAGCAGCTGAATTACTGGCATTATTTTACCCATAGCTTATATCGTTCTGTTGTTGTTGTCGTTGTCTTTGTTTCCTTTCTTCTGAGCCTTTTTTCTTCTGATGCAGGCTGATGTCTATTAGTCAGCTGATGTCCCAACTAGTTAAGACTAACAGTTAAAGTAACAGTCAGTGTATGAGAAAGTTAATGTGCTTGGCCACTGGCAAGGATAAACCAGATGGGGCTTTATTTATTTATTTGTTTTTTTCTTTCGTCCTTGGAGTCCTGCAGGTGGTGAGCCGTGGGGACCCCGATCAGTTGGCCTGCCCCGCAATGTGGTTTTCACTGTCACTGCCATAGTCTGCATCGGGGTCATCCTCCTCCTCGTCGTACTCGTCATAGATCTCCCCGTTGGCGTCGTCAGGCTGCATCTCCTCCTTGATGTGCGGCTCCTCGCCCTTGACCCCGTAAGTGCTCTGGATGACAGGCATGCCGGGCTCGGGGCTGCTGGACATGCTCGAGTGCTCTGAGGGCAGGTGTGGGGAGGGCATTCCCGCCATGGCGATGGCTCCCGGATACACCACACCCGCCGTGGCCATGGGCAGCTGGGCCTGTTGCCTGCCAGGAGGAAGAGAGTGAAGGATGTTGGAACGCTGCATGGAACACCAGGAGGGT
The DNA here is from genome assembly GCA_003676055.1 of Chloebia gouldiae. Taxonomy (NCBI): domain Eukaryota; kingdom Metazoa; phylum Chordata; class Aves; order Passeriformes; family Passeridae; genus Chloebia; species Chloebia gouldiae. The sequence goes on from QUSF01000021.1 coordinate 8,442,868, forward strand.
GAGCTCAACAGCACATATTCTTGAGCATGCAGAGGAACTCTTGCATCAGCATTTGAAACTCACTGAGCAATGCTCCACAAACAAACCCAAATCAATTCCACTGATAGGAAAACCCCACCTCTGGGAGCATCTCTAGCTGTTACCTGAGCTACACAGCTTCAGCTTGCCTGCTTGTGAGGGAAACTTCTGCATCAGCAAAATAAACATGCTTGCCAAGTGTGGTCCAACTTAAAACGCATGTATTTTGAAAAGCTTCCTTTTAAAAATCCAACCTGCTATCAGCACTGGACATAAGAGTCACAGTAACAAGACATAAATTGCCAGTAGGAGAGAGGCAGCAAAGTCTAGGTAGATTGCACAGGAATGGGAAGGTGCTGCAGGAAAATGCCACTGGATGAGGAGAAAGCAGAGACAATGCTTATTCCACATTCATTTGGGGACCTGATCATTACTAGAGAGAGGAACAGTGGCCTAAAGGCCTCTGAAGGCTTCCCACTGCAAAGTGAGAGTTTCCACTGGGAGCAGCCCTTGTGAAAGCAGATCCTCTTTTCCCAAAGAGAATTTTTTTTTTGTCTCTTTTATCCCACAGGTGGATAAAATTGGGAAAAGGCAGACTTAAAATGGTAGTGGGCATTATTGAAAAAATAAATAAAAAGCAAGGAAACAACATGAGCATTTGAGAAAATCTTCTACAGGATGCCTTCATACATCTAAGCCTTGGAAGCCTTTCTGCAGTAAAAAGAAGAATTGTTGCAGGCCACAGAAATTCCCTCTGCATCAAGAACACTAGCTGTGTTATACCAGTGTTTGTTTCTCTGAGAAGCTTCAGAGTCCCAACAAGCCTAGAGGTTTAAAATTCATGCTCCTTTTGTTGCCTTCCTGCATGAAGTAATTCCATTGCAGTAATTCTGTTCTGTACATGCTGCACATTGTAATGTCATCAGTAGTGTGTCCATCTGCACTGAAAAGCCTTGCCACAGGAGACAGGGCAGAGATGAACATTCTTAATTAAGGATGAAATCCTTCCCTGTTCCCCTGCCTGCCTGCCCTGACTGCACAGTAAGCCTCACACAGTACAGTGATCCTGAAAGACTTTCCTCTGCCAAGCAGCTTTATACTTGTTTGGAATTGCTTGCTGCATTTTCAGATACTTCCGGCCTGCCATCCAAGCAAGGCCTCCATCCACAGAGCCCCTATTTCCATGTTTCTGAAACAACTCAACTTGTCTCAGCTAAAGATACAGCTCTTGAAGTAGGGAGCAGATCTAATTTGCATTTTATTCTTAATTCAGTAGGAAGGCTTTTGTTTTCTGGAGTCAGCATCTCTGCAACAAGATTCAGCACACTTAAATTTGTTTTAATATTTAACAATAGGAACACTTTGTACCTAAATGGTGCTTTTCAGAGTGCTTTTCAAATATTAAATAATTTAAGAATAGTATTTTTCCACCTCTATGGGATGTCCAGCCTAGAGGATCTTGCATCAGTCCTCAGATACTAATGTATTAGGACTCTCAGCAGGCCACGCTTGACACGCTACCACTGAAGATGAGGACACTGAAATAGGGAACATTAAAAAATTCCCAATCCTTCCCATTGCCTCCAGCACAGCCACTGTAAAACTAAGTACTTACTGTAGTGCCCAGCAGGAGCTGGGCTGGTGTTTAGGAGTTTAGCCCTAAATGACCTGCATTGATGGATGCAACAGATGGGGAACCTAAAGCAGGAATGCAACTGCAGTGCTGTGACTGGTGACATCCCACCCCGGCCCCACTGCAGCCACTGGCCACTCTGTCAACTGCTTCCAGAAAGATTTTGCCCTGGGTTCTGCCCCAGTGCAAATTACATCCAGAAATGTCTTGATTTCAATGTCAGCCTTGTTTGGAAAGCTGAATTTCTGCAGGCAGAATGTTACAAGGTTAATTTTTTTTCCCATGATGAGGCATGCATGTTAACCAGATAAGCAGTGTTTTGAGGGCTCTGTTGCCACCTATTCTTTTTCCATAAGGTCCCCTCCTCTTTTTTTAATCTCTTGATGCTGAATGTTGGCTGACTTCCCTGTGTTTGTTTCAGTGCTTACCACTGGGATCACTGGACCTGCCAGCACCACAGGGTTAAGCAGCTCAAATTTCTCTGCTGAGCGGCTTATTCTAACAGCGCACACTGTAGCTGTTCAAAACACAGTCTGGTGACACTTAACAGTCACTGCATAGATGTTCTCTCCTTTATTGCTACTTCCAGCCATTGACTAAAGAGATGTGCAACCCAGTAAATACCAAAAGGGTTCCAAACCAAGATGAAACAGAACACAAATTCCATAATTTCAGAGGGTCGCTCTTGTTGCTGGTTTTGTTTTTTTTTCTTAGGACCCCTGTGTAGCTTTTAATTTTCTCAAGTAAATACAGAAATATTGTGGAATATTTGATTATTTTAGGTTCTTTTTGATCTGCTGTAACCAACACCAAGGAATCTCTGCAGAAGAAAAATATATGCTAGTCTTCTAGGCACATTTTATTCTAATCATATCAAACATTTTATTCAAATCATATCTATTTGCTGTTTGTCAGAACTGGTCTTAAAATTTCTGCTCAACAGAAAGCATTTAACTTGCTGGACTGTAAGACACTCCCTGAAAGGACAAATGAACAATGCAGATATGATATGAATACAGCTTGGCATCAATCAACTGAGTCACGTCCATATTCCAGTTCAGGTTCAGTGTGTTCAGCCGTCCTTTTGCAGACCACTTGCCACAGATCCTACTGAATGCAAACTCCTTTTTTTGGCTTTTGGATCCAGAGGCACTACCACAGATTCATTCAGATACTCTCTCTGAGGCCTTGTAATATTTGTAAGACTTTACTAGAAAGACTTATTTCATTAGAAATAAGTTTCATTAGAAAATCTTAAAGCCTTTTTTTCTTTCGTGATCAGAGCGGAAATGAGACAGCTGGCAGAGGCATTAAGATGAGTGTAAACCAGAGCCAACAAAAAGCTTCCTAACACTGCCTAACCTCCTGGACCACTTTGCTATGAAGTACAACTCCCATTTTCTGTTAGCAACATCCAACGCCCTTGCCAGTAAACTACCATTAAAAATTAAGGTTTCTCCCTGTTTTTTGTTTGTTTTTTTGACGGAACAAGCAGTGCTTGTGGGAGGTGCCATACCCAACATTGAAGTACTGCCTCATCTCCTGGCGTCGGTTGCGCATGATGGCCTTGTACTCGCCGATGCGTAACTTCTTGCCATCCACGAGGCAGGTACGCTTCGGCCTGGGCTTATACTTGTAGTCTGGGTATTTCTCCAGGTGCTGCTTGCTGAGCCGGGCCTGCTCCTCATAGTATGGCTGCTTCTCTAGGTTTGTCATAGCTTTCCAGCGAGATCCTGTCACCAAAAATAAAAAAAAAAAGAGGAAAAAAAGAGATGAGATGCTACTCATCCCCAAACGCCACAAGGCAGAGGAACAAGTAGGTCACCCAGAAGACTCCTAAGGCCATTTGGCTTTGGGCTGGGAATCTGTCAGAGCTTCTAGACACGGTTCTGGTCTTGTTTGTATTTGACTCATAAACCTCCTGAGTACAGCCAAAATGCAGAGAGAGGAGGCCCTGGAAATTCTGACTCAATATTTTACTGAAATTTATCTACCTTACAATGCCTTTCAGGTGGTCAATAAAGCCATGAACCTGAAAATGGGTAATCCCTGACACTCAGTTCCAGGAAACAAGGCAGTTTATTTTGGAGTCATGGACACACAGAGTGTGCTCTGCTGTGTCCCCACATTTTCCCTTGGCCATGTGCCTGTTCACATCTCCTGCTCATGGAAGGCTCCATGTGCCGCTGTCTGTGATCCACAGCTGGATCAGGTCATCAGATCTGGATACACACAAGCCCACAGCCTCATCATTCCTGACAAACACTGGGTCTTTCTGGTTCCCAGGTTGGTGGTCAGAAGAAGAACTGACTGTAAATGCTCTGCAGTCAGATACAGGAGCCTGCAAAGCCCCCAGAGCAATGCCTCTAAAAGCTATAAACCATCCCATATGTACCAGTGGGGTTTTAACTCCAAGACCAAGTCCTGGCAAACACTGCAGGCCCCAGCTTAAAGATTTTACTGTGTCATGAAAGGAAAAGCACTGGGCTACTGGCACATCTCTCCCTGGAGCTCCACTATGGCTTCATTGCTGGCAGCCCTGTTTTCTGACTATGCTAACGTGGATATTTGAGATAGAGATATAGTAAATACTTCAAAATTGTTTTCAAATTCTTCTTAAAGGATATAATACAGGAGCAGAAAGTAAAAGTTCCTGAATCAGTTGCCCCATTTTATTTTTCCATTAAATATAGAAGTGCTTCAGGGTAAGATACATTTCAAATAACAGGAATAGTTCAAGCTGTGAAACCTGTGGCCTAGAAAGAAAACTTTATTGGAAAATAGTCAATTTTTCCACTGGAATAATGTTTGAATAGTTTCTCAATTTAATGGGTTCATAATGCCATATGACATACTTGACTTCCTCTTGTTCCTCTTTTTTTATGGTCAGCTCCTGCTACTGCTCAGGCTGGTCTTATCCCACTGTACTCCCAAGACTTGCAATAGAGGGAGCACAGTTATGCTTTCCCCAGGAAAGAAAACAGTTCCATTCCCTCTAGAAAGGCGCCTTGGGATTATTGACACCATTTTCCCTACTACTCTTTGAACCTTTATTCCATGCTGGAGTCTGGGCTTCTGAAGAGAAGATCTGGTGCCACCTGACCTCACACCCAGAGATAAGCAACGTATGAACAGTGATGTCTTTGTCCTGAAAAGGGGCAATGGGCATGCCTTTCTCAGCAAACATTGCTTTGAAGTCAAAACCATCATTTTTCATCCTGTTTACAGCACATAGCATGCAGAGATCCCCCAGCTAGTCCTGGAATGGGAAGGAGTTTAATGACATTGTTATTAGCTTAGGCCCAGCACCATAATTGCATTGCTAGATGGCTTTTAGGGCTGGAACTGAAACTCCTGCACTCCTGTCCCTTCTGATGCCACACAGAGGTAGTGTCTGTGCCTGGGGACTGGTGGCAGGGCTCTGCATTACACAGGGCAGCACCCTGAGACCAGAATCCTGCTCAGCAGCTTGGTCTCCTGCAGAGAAATTTTTCCAAGCTTTTCCTGGAAAAGAGAGAGGCTGGAAAAATGGCACTGACTTTCCTCCTGGACTTGGGGATGAAGGATACAAGTGACTGTCACAACACTGCACACCAACTGATGCTGCCTAAGAGGGAAATACAGGCTGGGCCTGTGTTGAACAATGTTAAGAATTCATGGTAAAGCAGATGAGCCCTGGAAGATGGCCAGATGCAGGTGTGCTTTCAAATTCTGCATGGAGGCACCAACACACTGATGTTTCAGCAAAGAAAATCCTAAGAGTTAGCCTAAATCCAGAGCTGTCTAATGACAGACCTGCTGAAGCCCTAATGGCCTAAGGAAACAGCCCCAGCTCCTGCTCCTGATGCTGCATCAGGTGTTTTTTATGAAGAGAAAAGTTGAGAAGCTCAGTCTTTAAACAAATCTTGACATTTGCTCTGCATGCTGTGAAGGGATCTCAAGTGCAGGGACTCACATCTTTTGAGACAGACAGATGCACAAAAGGTAGAAATTAAGGTCAGCTCTAGCAAAATTAACATGAAAATACTCTGTTCCTGCACAGTTTCTCTTCTGCTGTGCTATTTCACTTGCTGAAAACCTACAGCCAGACCTGGGCAGGCAGATTCCTATCCTGTCATGTAACAAAAAGTAGTGAGCAACCTCAGGCAATCAGCACAAGCCTTTGCAGGACCAGGACCATAAAACATGAAATTCTGATGCATAGTATCTGCATATACAGTTACACCTACAGTTATACATTACTGGTATTCATTATATTTTTTCTTTCTCAGCTGCACACTCAAATACAACAAAAATCCTGGTAGTTTCACCTCTCTTCCTAGGAAATTTTTAATAGCTGCCTCCTGCAGTGATACCGCCTCTTACTTTACTGTTTTTACAAAATATACTAAATATAATTTACTAGTATGTTTTGAAGTATCATACATAATTAAACAAAGAATGTTGTCAAAATAAATTTTAAAAACGGCACACTTTCTGATGATAAACCATTGTTCTTTATATTTGATAATTTTCACTTATTTTCTTAGTAATTTACATAATACAGTCAATTATCTGAACAGTCTTCATCTAAAATTTTTTAGGGTATATAACTCTGATCTTGGAATTTCCACCCACAGGGTAAGCTATGAATGAGTACCATCAGTCAATATATTAAAGCTTTTTAAAAATACCTTATATTTTGATTAAATGTGCTTGCAATAGCTTTATTTGTCATTGTTTTATGTGCCTACAAACACACGCAGGCAGGCATGAGCACCTATGCACAGTGCCAAACCCAAGCCCAAACAAGATGTGATTGCAGAAACTTGAGAAACCTTTCTTTTTATGGGAAGATTTGCAGTCTTGAGTGAGCTCCCTGCTCACCATCTGTGTTGGAAAGCTTTGAGTGGGTCAAGCATGCGAGGCTTTTCTCCTTGCCTATGAAAACAAGAGCCCATTCCCCTCCCTGGATGAATGCAAAAATGACAAGCAGGATTCTAGCACAATTCTCCCTGATGTGGTGGCCAGAGCATTTAGGAAAAAAAAAAAACAAATTCAAAGACTTTGCAGCACCAAGCACAACTCCTGCCCCTCAGCTGAGCTAGGGCAGTCAGAGCTGCACCCACAAAGCTGTGTGTGATTGAGAGCACATCCAGAGGGGGCATATCCTTGAGTCCAGGGCAGGAGAGAGATGCCCTCACCCATGCCCAGACACACATGTGCAATGTTCAGAGCTCTGCTCACTGCTGATTTTAAGCCAAGTTTCTCTGACAAGAATTTTCAGCTGCTTGCAATATTCTCTAACTTTCAGTCCATTAGACTGATATTTTCAATCTGAGTACCTGAATCAGGCTGATTTTATGTTTAAAAAACATTCTCACGTAGACAAACACTTGTATAATGTACAGGTAAGTGTACACATTTGTATAAACACACATATACATTCCAAGAGAATGTGTAAGAATGCATATTTCTGAAGCTAGTAATTAACTTAATTTTTTCCCAAAATCTTTATGTAGATTTCCCAGTAAAATTAATTAAAATATTTACTAAAATATCTAAACAATGCATTATTAAATTGACAGGGTCCAGCAGCCCCACTTTAGCACTTTTTTAACAATTTACTAAAAAATCCATTATCCACAAGTTTAAGTTGCAATGAACAGATGGATGACAAACGTATGCACAGATGAATTTAGTGACAAATCCGTGTATCTAATTTTTATGCTCAAAACATAATACCACAGTGTCAAACATAATCCCTAGAGAATTCTAGTGCTGGGAAGGGCACCTCCTTCTCATTTTACTATAAAAAATGACCCTCAGCTGGTAAAAACTCTGAGTTACTCTGCGTGACAACAAGCTCTGTGACCCCAACGTGTAGCAGAGCTGCTGGAAAAATGGGAAGGAAAAATTGTGGCTTTCTAATAAGGACACCCTAATACCTGGCTGAACTGTGAGCTTCTAATTGGTCACCCTATGCCAGTTAACAGACAGCTCCCTGCTGACTTCAAAAGACTGGCCTTTTGGAGCTGAGGGAAGAACTTTGTAATGTTTCTGTCAAGAAGGAAGATGCCAGGACATCCCTCTCTACTGCACACGTAGAATGAAAAAAAAAATCAAATGTGATGCTGTAAAGAAATAGAAACATCATCTTTCACTGTCTCAGACCTTGCTTTTCCCTGTATCTGGCAGCAAAACAGAGAGTTTGGAGTCAGCTATACTGTCTGTCACCTCAACAGGATCTGTAATGAATTTGCACATTTTACTCCAACTACTGTATATCTAATCAGAAAAAGATGTCTCCATATCTCCCTGATCTAGCGCCAAATAGTAAAAGGTGATTCCTTATGTTAACAATTTCAGCAGAATGGCTTATTAAAACCAGATTTTAGGGTATTATAAAATGCTTAGAAGCCCTTTAAAATGTCAACCAGGATCCCCAGAGACTGCGTGAAATGTCAGCCCAGCTCAAGCGCCTGTTTTAAGCAGAATGAATTAGCAGCGTGCTGTCGGAGGTTGTTATCCAAAACAATCAGTTAAGAGGGAAAACATCAAGCTCTCTTTGTACTTTCTATATGAAAAGGGCCATTCAGAATGATCTTGTAGATTTCTGAAGCTGATTACTTAAAAACAAGTTTAACCAGGTCTAGTCTCAATTTAGAAACAGACCAAAACTATTACTGCCCTGTCCTCCGGCTAATCACATCATACACCTCTGACCAGTATAATCGCTTTTAACCAGTATAAGGTTATATTGCCATCAACATAACCAATTTAGCCTTCTAATCCCGTTCCCATAACTAATCTAATTATCTCGTACCACCCTTTAAATCATGGCTTCATATCATCACATCTGCCATCCATGGCAATACATTCTGCTTCTCCAACCAATTTATCTTGTTTCCACTTGCCCCCCACTAACTTTTCATAATACCACTCTAATCAAGGTAAGCCTCAAACCTCTGACCAGTCTAAACCTGGCATATTTACCAGCCCTGCAGCTGGTTAATGATGCCATTAAAACTGCACTGCATCTCTTGAGCAGCCTGCAAAACCAGTGAGATCTGCAGCACAGGTAAACACATTCCCTGCTTAGCCACTGGCCTGAGGGATGCTTAGGTCCTGTAGCTCTTATTATTGGTAAAAACACAGTATCTCTAATTTGGTCACAGATGTATTATTTTTCTGCTGAAAAGTAATTCACTGGCCTCAGTGAGCCTCACCTACTGTATCATCCAGCACAACACAGAGGAGTAACTTTGGATAGAACATTGTCCTGAGAATCTGATTAAACAGTGATAAGTTGGAAGACTCTGGCATGGAAGATTCAGTAGATGATGCTCATGACAAATATTGATCGGGACGTGAAGAGCAGATAATATGGAAGTCAGGGTTTTAAAAAAATTATTTTCAATATGTGGAAGAATGAAGAACCACCCACTGTAGGAGAAGATCAGGTTTGAGAACCTGAAGGTGCACAGATCTGTGCGGCCTGCTGAGGTGCATCTGCAGGACCTGAGGGAACTGACAGAAAAACTGGCTAAGCCACTGTCCATACTATTGGAGAAGTGGCAGTCTGGTGAAGTTGGGGCTCTCTGGAAAAGGAGAAACGTAAACCCCATATCTCACAAGGAAAACCTGGGAACTACAGGCTACTCCACCTCTCCTCTGTGCACGGTAAAGTCGCTACCACAATCTCAGTAATTACAAAGAATATTTCAGGTTGTGGTTCATACATACTGTTGGGGAGACCCCTATCACTGCTGTTCTTGGTGCAGTGACTAAAGCACAAGAGAGAAAGAAGCGATGCTGTTCTGTTGGGTGCTCAGCTAAACTCAGAGCTAAACTCGGTCAGAATCCTCTTCAGCTGCACTCAGGAAGAAAGGTGCTCTGCCACTCTTACCTAGTATCTTGCTGATGTTGGAGTTGTGCATGTCAGGGAAGGCCTGAAGGATCTTCCTGCGCTCGTCCTTAGCCCACACCATGAAGGCATTCATGGGGCGTTTGATGTGCGGCTCGTTGCTGCCGCGCCCTCGCGACTCGCGGTAAATCCGAGACTCCGAAACTCCCGCACTTCCTGCAAAGCAACAGGGAAACATCTCCAGCTTGTGGCTCGGAATGCAGCTTCCTCTGCCAGCAGTAACCTAGGTCAGCTGCTGTACGTTCAATGAGTCATAGTCACAATAGGTTAATGGTTAATCTATTGTATATTGCCTGGTTTAATTACTCTATTAATTCAGCATCACATAGTATACACCTGATAAGGAGTTTTGATTGTTTTTAAATACAAAATATTAAACAGTTTTTCTAAGCCATCTTTTACTGCTTAATTACATAAACCAAATACATACTTATCAATGCAGGCTTATTCTTAATTTTCATCTTTTCTTGCTTACAGAATGCTGGTCATATTATGTTACCCATTTTCTACCTTTTCTGTGACAGAAAGGGTGTGATAGATGGCAATACTGGGCACTCCTTCTTAAGCAGTTCTCTAACTAGCAAATGAATATTTACATACTTGCCTGTTTTTGTGCTTACATCTCCTTAAAAATATATACAATAGCAGAGAAGCAAATAGACATTGTGCTCGCTTCATCAAACCAATAAAGCCCCCACAGATGCAGAGAACACAGCATTTACAGAGGATCAAGTCTACACTTCATGGCTTCCCTGTGTGATCTCACTTACCCCACATATATTTGCCTCCTTTAGTTCCTTTTATTATCAGAAATACATTTTTGGTCCCATCTTGAGACCTTCAGTGGACAGAGGGAAGGTTAAAAATCATCTCCAGACTTAAAAGATGAATCACTTCTACCAGTCTTGTTTCATAGCCACTTATTGCTAACAGCTCGTATTCCTCATGGGTCTCCAAAGCACTTGAATTCTCCCTCAGATCCTGTTGATACGCACACACAAACCTGGAAATCAGGAAAAGCCATTTGTACTGACCGTCAGAATCTCCACTCATATTGAAATCCATCATTGTGTGGCTGAACTTCCCATCTTCAGTCTGTTTTACCGCCAGCTGCTGAGTCAGGGTCTCCAGTGTTGTTTTGTCCTATATGGGCCAGATGATCAGGAAAATAATTAAATAATGTAACTCTAAAGTTTGTATGTTATTTGGGAGGTTTATAGGGAAGCTAGATAACTATTCACAAGAGTTTACTGAGCCATGTATTGAAGAATAAATAACAATGCTTTTTCTGAAAGAGACAGGGTTACAAACTCTACCATAAAGTCCTTTTCAAAACTTGCTTATTAACTAGTGATAAGCAAACTCTGTAGTGTTGAAAAGATTGGCTTAGTTAGGCATGCTAGAACTGGCTGCACATCTGAAGAATACTTCAACTCTCAATGTTCTTGGGACTTCAAAGCTGGCCTGAAAGTTTAGGTGACACATACTCTTTTGCAATGCATTTACTGTAGCACTCTATTTCTAGCCTGCAATCAAAGTGCAGAAACATGGATGGCTTTGCTCTGTTTCTTTTTTAAAAGGCAGTATTTTAGGAAGCAGCCCATAGGGCAAGAAGAAGCACCCTACAGTTCAGATTATTCAGGCCTTGGGAAAAGTTCAGCCGGAATTAAGCATGATCCTTGGGCAGCAGTTTGTGTTCCTTTCCAGATTGTTTTGTCCAACCCTACTAACACCCCATCCATCACTCATCTGGTCAGAACTAACTGTGAACCCTGGATTGCAACAGGCTGCTGTGTGCTGCCAATTAATCTGTCAGGCTACAGAAGTGTCTAAAGACTGCCAGAACAACATGCTAGGGCAATTCATTCAAATTGTCCTCTTCAAAACACCTCGCCTCCCCCTGAATTGTTTGACTTTACAAACACAAAGGTGTTCCATTTTCCAACTTGTTTTTGTTTTCCCAATGACTTCTGCTCATGAGCATTCTATCTTCCTGACAATCATATGTTTAAAAAGAAGTCTTTCAGGGAAGCAATACTAACATTTCAAAATCTCAGGCACTGTGCTTTTTGCAAAGCTAAGAAAATGACATGATGTGGCATGATAATGAAATGGCTCTAGTCAAAAAAATTCTTTTGAGTTTCTTCCTGAAAGAAAAGATTTCTGTTTCCTTGCTCTATTCTACTCCTGTTGGCTGTAAAAGATCAATAAACTAAAACAACTTCCAGTTTCCACATGGCAACTGTTTCATGTAGCCTAATAATGTCACTGGGATATGTTACATTGGAAAGCAGAAAAGAGAACAATGCAAATACAGAAACTCTTCCTGCCAAGTGATGCCCCTGCATCTGCAATTTAAAGAATGGTTCAAATTCATGTAAGTCACTGTACAAAGATTTTCTCAGAAAGAGTTAGAAACAAGGCTAACCTGCTCAATTTTTATGCTCAAAGAGTTTAGGGAACATGAGGTTAACTTCCTATTCCTCACATCCATTTTCACTACGAATCCCTTTCACACTCCTGGTGCTTTGTCTACACCGTGACACTTCACCATGGAAAGTATGCAAGAGGAGTCATCCTCTTGATTTTTGCAGAAAAAGCTCATGCAGCAGACTTAGCCTATCCCAAGCAAAAAGGTTTCCATAACACTACTAGGCACAGCAGATCCAGAAAGCTTGGAGAAGATTCAAATAAGCACCCAAACTATTCAGGCATTTAGCTTTACCAAACCTTTGATCCATCATTTTTAACTCTGTTCTCATTTCCAAAGTAGCCTGTCAGAAGTCAAAAAGTCAGGACTAAGTTGACTTTGTATTTCTTCCAAACTGATTGCAGATATATAATGAAAGTCAACAGTTTTTCCTTAGAAAAAAAAAAATCTATTTCCTGTCAACTTCATAATACTAGAGTTAAAAAAGAAATTATGTCAGGAATAATTTTAAAACACTGGCACCAAGATAGGATGTAAAAGAACATTTTCTCTTGTTGGCTATATTATAGAGGAGGGGAGTTACTCTGCTGCAGACTTTTTTCAAAGCATGCGTAAACCTCTTGGAAAAACAGAGCTGAGAGCGTACAAGACATGGGTTGAACAGCTTCTTCTTTAGGCAGGCAGTGCAGCTCTTGCAGATAGTGGCAGCCTCACTCCCCAGCACGCTCTGGGGACAAAATCTGACAGTCCTCAGGTCAGAGAACACTCTGGAAGCCGTGTGCAAGGCACACCCCAGGTATGGCTCCTTCGTCAGAGCCTGGCTTAGCCAGTCCACAGAGCCCTGCTGCACTCCATCTGGGGCAGAGTTTGGCACTTGGAGCTGCAGCCACACTGGATGCAGTGAGGGAGCCCAGTGTGATGGAAGAGGGCCCTGAAGGAATGCCTGGAGATCATGGAGGAGATGGCTCTCACAGAACTGTGACATGATGCCACTGGAACCATGCTCTTAACATGGTGACAATTTACTCCTTGCTACTTCAACGTGTAACTTAACCAACAGTGGTAAAATGACAACTAAAAATAACTTCTGCATGGCATTGCTCTTGAAGCAGAGGATCAAAGCAGCCAGCTGTACCTTTCTGTGTTAATGCTCAGTAACATTTTAAGTCTAAAAAGCACAAAGGCAATAATAAGTCTAAGGCCTCCTCCTGCCTGAGCCTCTGCACCAGCACATCTCCTATGAGAGCTGGGGCTGCTCAGCCTGGAAAAGAGAAGGTTTTAGGGTTATCTAATTGTAGCCTTGCAGTACCTGAGGGGAGCTGATGAGAAAGCTGGAGTGAGAATATTTACCAGGGCCTGGAGTGACAGGACAAGGGGCAATGGCTTCCCACTGGAAGACAGTAGGTTTAGATTAGATGTTAGGGACAAATTCTTTGCTCTGAGAGTGGTGAGGCTCTGGATCAGGCTGCCTAGAATTAGAAGTTATGGATACCCCATTCCTGGAATTGCTCAAGGCCAGGTTGGATGGTTGATTGCTCTGAGCAACATGGTCCAGTGGATGGAAGGTATCCCTGCTCATGGCAGGGGGTTTGGAGGTAGAAGATCTTTAAGATATTTTCCATCTCAAGCCATTAAAAAACCCCAAATCACCAAACTGCCCCCCTCAAAACCCCAAACCAAACAGCATTAGGATAGCAGAAAGAGATCAGATCACCCTGGCAGGATGCAGAAGTCTGACCACAAGTCAGCAGCACTGTGATTTCCAGTCCTACACTCTTCCTGTTAAACACACAGCAGCTGATTTTCCCCAGTCTTGATGCAGAGAAGCACTTTCACAATCAGTAAATGTTTGAAAGGGGCCAAGCAGCAATCCCATGGCGTTTTGCTGGAAAGCATTCCATTGATGACTTACTGCTTTTCATTTGATGGAAGCATCTATTTATGTTTTCTACAGAGTCCTTCTGTTTATGGGCAAGTATTTAGGGAACCTCCAAAGAAACAAAGGAGAAGATGTTTTCTTCTCTGACCCCAAATCAACTGGCAATCTACTGATATTGTTATCACAGCCTCCCCTCACAGAATCACAGAATGGTTTGGGTTGGAAGGGACCTTAAAGATCAACTGGCTCCAACCACAGCCCCCCAGCCCACAACAGAAAAGGACATCTACATGATAACTTCAGACACGAAATCCACAACTATTTGAAGTTTATACAAACCAGGATCTATGTGTCATCATCATCATAAAACCAAACTCATCAACATAAAAACAAATTACATGTTCCCAAAACTGCCACCACTCTGCTGTGCTGGATCAGCTGTTTGAACGGTAGCAAGGTCAGGCCCCACCCAGTGCCAACAGGTGGGTTTAATTATGTTGGGCCCAGCAGCACATCCCTTTGTTTCAGGTATGAAATTCTATTCCATCCTATGAAAAATTCCAGGTGGCATCTACTGCAGCCTAGAACTAATATTGCTAGGAATAACAGGCAAGGTTGGTCCAAACCCAGGAAAGAGGTGTGGAGTATTGCTTGTGAGACAAGCAATTCTAAAAATTGGACAGCACAAAGCAGCAAAAACAAGCAACAAGGAGTCTTCCTGTCCTTCCAGGAGAAGAAACATAGCCATCTCTTGCTAAACATGAAGTGATTCCAAATTTCTGAATTTTGTATCAGACCTCAGAAGGCTGAAAGACATTTTATAAATATCGTATCGCTTTATGAAGGGCTTCTTAATCATCATTTCTACTGGATTGTAGAAGAGACTCTCTGCAGGGGCAGCAAGAGCTCTGTTGACTGGATTACTTAAAATTCTAATGGGTAACCCAGAGAAGATAATACTATAGAGAGCTTTCGATCTCAAAATTGTTCAAAGTGTAACCAGAGAGGTTTCATCAATAGCCACTATGTGATGAGAAGTTTCTAACTTTATTAATCAAAGAAATTAACCTGCCAGAGGAGACTGATTTGTACCACAACTCCTAGAAATGCTCTAATTATAGTTAAAAGAACAAAAACACATACACACATGGCATATGTCATGTTAAAAAAATATAAGAAATGACTAAGCACCACAAGTCAGACTCAGTTTTGTGGTCAGCTGCAAAAGTTAGTTGGCTCTCTGTCATGGATAGCTGTTGTAGTTTAACAAAACATTGATCTAAAAATGACAAGAACTTGGTTGCAGTCTCTTTCATAGAAGAAACATAAAACAAGAAGAGTCAAAACATATGTAGAACAGGCTGATCCTGTTTGCCAGAACTCCGCCCACTACTACACGAAAGTGAAGCAAGCCCTTGGAACATTTGAGAAATAAAAACATCCTGCTAGATCTCTCCTCTGCCCTCCTTGCTCCCTCCAGTACTGGCTCACGGCACCAGTGCCCAGGGTGCCCCGAGACCATCCCCACACCTACACTGCAGAAGGACTCCAGGCTCCTTCCAGAACACTGTGAAGGCTGGGCATATGGCCGCGGATCCCTCCTCCCCTCTGTGAGACATCCTTTTGGCTGGGCTGCTTGGCAATCCCTGCTGGCGCTCTGAGCCCCGTCAGAGCCGCGCTCTGGCAAGAGCCATTTTTCCGATTGCATAATTCAAGGTTTGCACTTTCACTGAAGCAGTCCCCTCTTCCCTCTGCTGCTCCCCTTGCCCTACCCCCGGTTTCCCTGACAGGAATATTTCTCCTCTCCTTTCTGATGGCTGCAGAGAAACAACCAATTCCTGAGATGGAGTGTTCAGGACCATAACTTCACATTCCTGCTTTTCATATCCCAAGGGAACTGAAAGGCCAGGCAAAAAAAAAAAAAAAAAAAAAAAAAAAAAAAAGGTGAAGAGAGCCAAAGACAGCCAAACTGCAATGAAAAACTTGCTGATTATCTCTTGCATCTAAGAATTCCACACACACTGATGGATACAGCCTAGTACCTTTGCTTGGTGTCAATAAATTAAAAATAAGCAGATGGTTGCCTGCTACTGTCCTTTTGTGTGTCTCATTTCTTCCCTTCTACTCCTCCTACAGTTTGTCCAGCTATTTCCCATATCTAAATGCTAAAGGTGGTATGTTCAAATAGATTTGAGTTTTGAGGAAGTAGTTTTTGTCTTAGATTGGTGAGCAGGACCTGTGACAGCATCTGATGTGGCTTGTGGTACTGAGGCATATCTCCTTGCCTAGCAAGGGCCTGTAAATATCAACCCTTCCAACACATACCTTGGTCAATATGGACCAGATCTTGAAGTTTCAGGCAGATTAATTGCTATGATTGCACAGTAAAAGTTCAGTTTATGACAGAAAAACATATTGAATCATTAGACAAGCTGGTGGCACCAGGTGTTATTCAGTCAACCCTGTGGTATTTTCCTTAGCTCTCCAAGAAGCTAAAGAGTCCTATGCTCCATCTAACACGAATGAAGACTTTGTAAAGGTAATCTCTCTGTGCAGTCTCTCTGCCTCTTGTGATAATAAACATCAGAATAGCCTGAGTTCTAAAGCTTTCAGCCAGAGTCTCACCAAGTGTGGAAAACATGAGGTAGGCAGGCAGGCATGACGGATGGCGGAGAGCTGGAAGAACTCAGGGGAACAACAGGCAAAAGCGATAGCTGTGCCCAGAGGTTTGCATATGATGGATTATTTATATTCCAGACTCTGATCTTGCACATTAATGCCATGGTACCTCAAAACAGGTACTGTGCACGCTGTCTGTGTCCCAGTCCAAGCCTTGTGATGGCCCAGATCTGGTTACACCTCTAACTTCTGTAAGAGAACTTCCAGCTGTTTTCAGAGGCATCTTTGACTTAGATTTGGTATTTTCTGTGTCACCTTGCCCAAGTGTTCTTCACTCATCATTGAATTACCCACAACATTTCACAAAGAAAGGTTTATGAACTGCTTACCAGAAGGGAAACTGAGTGACACGTTATGGGACTTGCCAAAGGTTCCTTAGTATACGACTGATAAATGTTTTAGTAACTGAAATTAGCACTCCTGAATCTTCCAAAAAAATTACTATCTCAAGTTTGCAATTTCTTTTTGAGTGTGGAATTGTGACTCTTGTTGATGGCACATGGTACCAAGGAAAGCAAAATAAAAACAAAGCAGTTATAGATCCACCACTGCAATGGACCTTGCTTAAGTCACGCCTGCAGGGCTGTAAAACTCATAAAAAGCACATGCATAAATTATAAAACAGAGTGAGTCTTTCAAATGTTGACTCAGTAATTGTTAAACCCCTTCTGGCTGCACAATTTTATAGTCTTCTACTGTACTAATGAAAATGCAAGAAACAACAAAGAAGGGGTTTAGCCTTCCAATTATATGAACTCTGTGGACCACCAAAGAAGATGAAAGATTATTTATAATGTCACAGCAACTTATCATTTGGGAGATTTTTTGTTGTTGCATCAAAGCTGAGCATAAAGAAACAATGCATTTACCACCCCCTCAGCTCTTTCAATCTTGCTTATCCAAGATCTGTATTTTTCATGGAATAATCTACCCACAGAATCTAAAACCTGCATTAGAAATAAGAAAATAAAAGAACACTCTTTATTTGTGGCTCTTCCTGATTTTATGGTACTTGTTTCAAAATGATGGCATGCAGTCTAAGTTGGGGCTACATCATTTGGTAGAGGAACCATATCTTCTGGTTTACAGTACTTATTAAAACACTTGTTGCTCCAATACTGCCTGGAAATCATTGCATCTGATTCACAATCTACATGAAGTGGTACACACTCAGCAGAGAGGTTCCTTAGGAGGTGTTACAGGGAAAAGATCAGAGTGACCATGAAGACCTAGACATTTAATTACTCTTCTCTCAGGAGCAGACACCAATTCACAGAGAGAATTTGCTGAAACTTACACAGTCATTTTTCTTTGTTGCCTACAGGGCTTAGAACTTTGTTTCTAAGGGCTCTCAAGTCACTATCTTTAAAAGCACTGAAGGCATAACAGACTCCACTGAAATAAAAATAGGAAAATCCTCAGTAACCTGTCAAGGGTCAGGCCCCAAAGGCGGTTTTTTTTCTTTTCTTTTTTAAAATTAATTCTTTGTTTGAGAAAGAATGAAAGAATTGTGTTATTCATAAAGTGTATTATTTGGCTTGGAAACAAACAGATGGGAAGTAGCAATTCTAGAGGATACTGTGGTCCTGCTTTTCTCTCATTATGCTCGCTGAGAGAAAGTCAGGAATTTTACATGAAAACGCACATAGGACTGGCCCAGCCCATTATTTTGAAGAAGGAACGAAAACGAAAAGGAAATCAAAGGAGAATGATGAGATGCTGTTTCCTTCTCAGGAAAGTTGTTCTAGCACAGGCAGAGGCATTGACCTCAACCAGATCCAGCTGTAATCTGCTGACTGCAAATAGGTTAAGAGATCCATGACCCAGTTTCTCATCCAGACTGCTCCTTGGGCTGACATGGCCTGTAACTCTCTGTGAATTGTTCAGTCACTGCACCTTAATTTCCTGAACTCCACAGGATGGAGACAGTGATGCTTTCCAACCACTGTAAGGAGTTTTGAGGTCTCTGGACGAAATGTGCCATGTAAATTTTAATCAGGGACTTCACAGCGAGTCACAAAGCTGGTACAATTGATCAGTGTGGGAAGGAAACATTAACTAGGGGAGAGAGGTGGCACACTAAAGATGAAACAAGAGGAAAAATCACAACCCACACAGGATTTCCTGGGAAGGAGGGTCTGCATGCATGCAAAGAGAAAGCAAGAACATAGTCTCTGCTTTCCTGGCAATTGTTTAACAATGGATGACTAAACTGCACAGCAGCAATACAGCCATTACAGACAATTTTTTCCCCATTTTTCCCTAGAAGGAATTCAAATTATGAAGGCTGGTGTACCTTTGCTTACACTTTTTCCAGCCCTGGTGAACAGGTCCAAATGGACACAACTCACAGAAGAATCAGGCTCAGCCTCTATGACATTGAAGAGAGGTACTGCACTGATGCTGGAGTTCATGAATGTGCTGAAAGCCCCAGCAACTTGAGACATGTGATCATGTAAAAAGAAAAAATCTCAGGAAGTAAAAAGATCTCATGGCTGTGGGGCACAGCTTAGAACTTAAACCCAAGGACTCCAAAAGCTCAAAAGTTGTAACAAGAACTCCACATCAGTTGTATGTTTTCACTTTCAGGAGGAAGATGATCCATCTTTATTTGGATTCATAAAACTTCCACAACAGCATAAACTGCTGCAGTCTTCCCTGACCCATACTGGGCTGTGAATGTTCCCGATCTCCACCCCTTGGAGTGAACCAAGTCTGAATTCCCATTTGGACTTCAGCAGCTACATGGGTCTAGGCTTCTCCCCTTGCTTCCCTGCCTGGACTTTGTACTGGACTCTGCCCACACATCTGTGGGCAGAACCCATTCCTCCCTCCACAGGCTTAATTTCTTATTAGCTAACCCTGCCCATGCATCCCTGCCATCACAAGGCACTAAGGACACACATAAATATCCAATCTTGTCTTTGAAAAATGGATCTGGGCATTTAATAAATGATGGTTAATCAGGAGGGGAAAAAAAAAGCGGTGTTTTAAAATGAAGACCTAAAATCCTTGGGAGAATAAAAAAAAGTCCTCACTGCAGAATCTCTCCCTGTTATGCATAGGCACTTGCTAACTGAGAGTAGTGGCACTGTGACAAAAGCAGCAAAACCAAACGCAGGCTTTACTAAAGGAAAAGGGGGAGGGGAGTTCTTCCACTGGCCATCTGTGAAAACAAGGCATGTGGCCATTAAATGCAGAGGCTGTAAATATAAATATACACAAGCTCCACACAAAGCAAATGGTAAAAAAAAAAAAAGAAAAAAGAAAGGAGGGGAGGGAAGGGAGGGACAGATAAAAAGTGGATAAACTTTCAGCTGAAGTAAATCCAAATGTTTATTGCTTTGTGTTGGGCAAAACCAATTTTGATCTTTGCAGCATGCAAGCCTAACCTGTGTTTTTTTAATTATATTTGTGCAAAGTTTCAGGAGAAACGGCAGTGGGTACAGTAGCCCTGCTGAACAGGACTCCTTGACCATGTATGATCTTGTTGAGGCTGCTGACTGAAGGTCTGACACCTGGGTGATGGATGGGTGATGACATAATGCATGCTTGATTGTCACACATTTTGAAAACTTTGTGCTATGTGCTGGCAGCATGAACAAAGAGGACTGCAATCCCTGCACAAGAATTTCTGCTGGCAAAGAACCCCGGTGAAACAAACTTAGAAAGAGAGTACGGAGAGGAGTAATAAGAGGGGGATGTGCAGTTGTTAGGGTAGCACATCAACTTTTGTTCTCTGACAGGTCATTGTCTGCAGGACACAGCCTAGCCCCCACACTGTACAAAGGGATCTCTGCTCACACTGCAGGAAGAGAACAAGAACATGACACTGATCAGCTCTGCTGAAGTTTTACAGGCCAGGGAGGAACAGAGTGGGCTGCAGGGCTGCTGGACTTGCAGGGAGAAGGGTGCATGTGTGTAGTATCTGTGGCTGTCACAGCCTCTGCTAGTCCCTAAGAATGCTGAAGTAAAATTTTCCAGTAAAATATGACAGATTATGAAAATGGGTAAGTTTCAACTCTTGCAAAGTGATTTGGCTTATGATGTTAGTACTGTGCCTCTGGGGTAATTTTCAGTATTTTCAGTGTGTTTCTCCTGCTTGGGAAGCCTGGCTTGCACTAGGTCCCAGTTTCAATCATCACTACTTACTCAGCCTAGCCTGACCCATGGCCTCTCAGTGTCTGCAGAAAGCCCAGGGTTTTTCTCTTGTACCAACCCTTCTCTTTTCTTCTCCTGCCTGCCATTCTGTCCTGCAATTCTCTCTTGACTTTCTGGTTCAAATCTAACCATTAGGGAAAAGAAAAAAAGTTATTGAAGGAAAATTCTTTACTGCAAGAAAAATTTAAATGTCATGTGTCAAACCAACTACTCCGTATGTGTAAAGTGAGCTCCAGTGTTTTATTTCTCAAAGGCAGCAGGAGCTGTAGGTTTGAGATTCTTAATATTCCCCTTCTTCCCAAGGGGAGAGCAGGGACAAAATCAATTTCAGCTCAGTGGATCACAGCAGTTTCTTAAGAGTTAACTCTGCTATCCCCATCCATTAGGCAGCCAGCGAGGCATCAGAAGGAATGATGGATGTAAAATTATTACAGGGCTGCCACCCAATATACTTTCTGCCATTTGTAACTAACACTGGAACTGACACACTTTTTTCATTATTAAACATCCACATTAAGTCAACATTGGTCACTGTCATTTCATGTTTGGCACTTTCTTAAGGGGAACAGGGAGAGGTGAGGGTGGGAGTGGGAAGGATGGAGGGAGGAGGGGTGATTGGGAATGGGAGGAAAGACATCCTGAACCCGGTGCTCCAAAAGCATGAGTAATAGGCTCTGGCTTACAATGCTGGAATAAATATTGTTACAAATAGCTGTTTAGTCACAACCCAGCAGACAAGCACATGCCAGATCCTTTTAAAAGAACACACTCCCAGCAGTAACAGAGAGAACTTGCACCACAGGTTCAGATACACCCCCAGCAAGAGAAGGGGGCTGGTACTGGGATCTACTCAGCCTGGAGTGCAACTCCATCCCTACACATCAGAAAGGCTCCTGGGGCTGGGTGTCCTTACACAGCTGTCCCAGGCACTGCCAGCACTCAGAAAGCAGTGACAAAGGAGGAAGAGGTGCTGCCTGTGTGCCCTGCTCCTCCTCTGTCACAGTGTAACATCCCTGAGACTGGAACAGTGGGGAATCACTGCCTGGCAATGTGCATGTTTGTGCTGCTACCCCTGCAGGAGTGCTGGCTCTTTGGGCTTGTGCACATCTCCCTTGCTGTTTTGGAGCTGAACAGAGAGGCCAGAGCTCCCTGGCTGATGCTGCCTGTCATGCTGTTTAGCCCAGGTAACATTGTTTATGTATGGTATGTATTAAATTATAATTAACTGTAGATGACAATTACAAATAAAGCTATACTCTTGGGTTTCCAAGGAACCACAAAAACATACTCTTCTCATTTATACAAGGAAATGTTTCCAAGAAAAGTAATGTAAAAATACGTTTTACTGCATTTGCAATTAAAATAGGTTTTAGTGAAATCCATGTTCATAGTGATACTCAGAGTTTTTACTTTGTAATCCTCTGAAAATCAAATCCATCAGGATGGTCCAAGTTGGATGCCCAAAAACTGACTCACTCAAATCACCTTAGCCGTTTTAAAAAAATCTTTTCTTATGTGTGACTCCTTTTATACAGTTTCTCTCTATTTCCACAGAATTCCTGTCTGACTACTGCCTTAGCTGGCACGTCTGGCTGTCCACAGGGATTATCCCAACTGAGAATATGAGCAAGAAAACAGGACACATATGAAGAGTCCAAAGAGCTTTAACAGAGGCTCCCAAAGATGATTTCCAGCCCCAAGCCTGCCCAGCTACCCCTGGCAGACAAATCCCCAGCAAGAGTCTCCCATAAACGTTGGGAATGGCACAGAATCCCCCTGCACTGGAAGGCTACAGAAGCAATTCTTGCAACAAAAAGCTCAACAGGTCTCAGGGAATCACAGGCCTCCAAAAGTACACTGCCCACTGCAGCAAAGAAGGGAGAAAAATCTGGGACAGCCCCCACATGAGTGTTTGTTACGTACAAATACTAACATGCATTTCTAAGTACTAATATGCCCAGGGATATATAGATATACCTTAGGATAATGCTCTCTTAATTCCACCCCTCATCTCAAATTCTCTGGTCAGGAAGCAAAAATGACAGACATAATGTCAAAAGTTAAGGGGCTGCCACTAAGTCCTGTGGTGGGACCTTGAGCTTCTGAAAAGGAAAACTGTAAAAAAACTGTAGCATTGTTTCATGCTAACCAAATTCCCAACTATCTCATTCTCTGCCTCTGAAAACAGAGAAAACCAGAATAAAGTTTAATTAAAAATGGTAATACTTGCTTTCCTCTCAAAACTTGCTCTTAGTGAGAAAATCTTAATGTCCTAGAGAAAAAAGACACAAACTTTAGAGAAGTTGGATTGTTTGTCTGGATATGAACTTCACACATTAAAATAAATCACAGAATCAATTAGGCTGGAAAACATTCCTGAGATCATTGAGTTCAAATCAGTCCCAAAAAAGTTCTGGCATTAATTGTATCAAAACCCCCAAAGCATACAGCTGCTTTAGAAAAATTCTCTATTGAGCAAACCATTTTTTCTTCCCGCTACCTTGTAAAAGAACTCCTGTCTGCCCTCCACGAGCCTACCAGGAGGTATGAATTAGAGAGGAAAATAAACTTCAACTGAGGTTGAGGGTGTGAAGTGAAAACAGAAGGAATAAGGAGAATCCCAAGAATAGGAAAGTAACAGAATAAAGTGAATGCAGATGGTTCCACTCCTGTTACTTAATCAAAAGGCTGTGCAGAGTCACTAGAGCCAGTATAAAGTCATGTGTTAGAACAACAGCTGATCTGTATTAAAGAAGATTAACTCCCAATGCCATGGTGGAGGGCCTGGGATTATTTTATGTGCTTCCATTGCCGAACAAGCCGTCAGCACAATTACTGCCCTCCAATGTGAATGACTGATCTGTAACCACAGCTAAACAGCATGCTGCTTAGGGGCCTGGGTGCTTCATGAAGATGAATTTCCATACCATCAAAGTGCTTTTAATGGGCTTCCTGATCCAACCACAAGGCCTGCTTTGCAAGTATATAGAACTCAGGATGAAGGCTTCCTGTCCAAAAGGATTTGGTCGGTTGTCACTTGACAATTCCCAGCCAGCACAAGGGAGGAGAGGGGGGAGATAGGTAGAGTTGTCTCTGCTTTGGAGGATTTAAAAAAAAAAAAGAAAAAAAAAGGGTACAGATGCTTTCTGAATGCAACCAACTGCTGTATCCACAGCTGAATTCAATGCGCTTAACAAATAACAGCAATTTAGCTATGCTTGCGAGGAATAGCTTGAGTCACCTTGCATTAGCATCTGGCTGAGTGTTAAAGTCATTTCTACATGGGGAGCAGAGAAAAGGAATTTCTGCTCCAAGCATCCTTTCAAGAATGCTTAAATATTTGAATATAAATTCCTTTGTGCTTGTGATCACTTCTTCTTATATCTGACGCTCTGCTTTTCCCTTTTCTCTTCTGGTGCTCTTCTCTGTGAAATGCCATAAACATGCTCTAGCCCTCTCTTTCTTTCTTCCTCTCTCCCCATAGCAGCACCCTTGCTCCTCTGAGACAGAGTGTATGTACTGCCAAATACCTATTACACTGACCTCTTTTCTCCTTCCCCTTGCTCTCCAGAAAGTGCATGAAATTGGAGTAATTTCTACATCACTGATACCCAGGACAGGCCGATGAAAAAAGTGCAGTGTTGAGAGACTCACATGTACATTTAACATTCATTACACAGGCTGCTGGCTTCTCACAGCTTATTGATCAAACTCCATCTAAAACCATGCAAAATGGAAAGCTATCCAAATCAGCAATCTGCTCATTCTGGACAATACTGTTTGACTCACAAGCTTCCTAGGATGACTGGGTTTCAAGTTTCTGCTAAGTAGCTGATCATTTTTATTCAATCTATTTATCGGCCTGTCTCAGTGAATTGCACAAGGCCTTACAGTAGAAGTGGTTTCACTTAAATGTAGCTGACACCAAATGTGACAATGGGGATCCTTGTACTGCACAACAACAGCTGTATCACCCCAGAAAATACTGCAGGGAAGGAGAGGAGCCGGGGAGAAAGTCTTGCTAAGCACACAATGCTGAAACACACAGAGCTGAGATGTGTATCTTAGGTGGCATCATTGTAAGGACAGCTCACAATGAATGTGGCAGCAAGCACTGGCAGGTCTATTTATCCTCCAGATGCCAAGGCAGTGCACACAGAGACATCAGACACTCACTAAGAAAAGAAGCAAAGCACAACCCCACTGACACACATGGCAGTGAGAGCACATACAGGTTTTACTAGAGAATATCCACTTTGTTGGTATTTTTTTACAGCACAGCTTCACAGGCCAGTCCAAGAGCAGAAGATGGTAAGGCCCATACGTTCTGCTGCCTCTGAGTTTCACTGCAAATATTTGGTGCAGTTTGTGTTGTCAGTTCTCCACTTTTCAATTCTTTTCAGTCATCTAACGTGACATGACAGTGCTACATTGCAATGGTCACAAAATATCATAAATGATGACCTCACAAGGCTAAATACCCAGAAGCTGAGCCTGAGTATCAACAAAGCTTATGCTCCTAAAGAAGCTTGAATATTTTCAAATCCAGCTCATCTCAAAAACACATGGAAGCATTTCCATAAAGCAAGATTTTCACTTAGACCCAGAGATTTCCAAGATCACCTTCTCTTAACACATGTTGACAGTCTGGAACAGAGATTTAGTGCTCTCCAAAGTTCTTGTGAGGGCTTTAACTATCTCTACCTCCTCCCCATTTTCCCCTAGAAGTCCCCAGGTCTCTCTTTCATGTCATCTTTTGGCTGTGGTTTCCATTTTGCTTTTCACTTTTTTTTTTTAACTATTCTGTTTCAAAAATGGGGAAGAAAGAATAAGAAGGAGGATGAGAAGGGAGGAAGAACCTGTATATCTGTGGGCAGAGGCAATAGAACACTCTGACCCTTTGCAGAAGGAGTCTGGGAAACTCACTTTTTCCGTCCTGCAATTATTGAGACCCAGGCTGTTCACCACGGCCACCTTCCCATCCAGCACCTGCTGCTCCCTCCGTAGCTGCTCCTTCATCTGCCGCGCCTCCTGGATTGCCTTGGTGACAGCATCGTGGTCATTTAAATAACCTGGTGACGTGACAGAAGAAAGGATGTCTTAAAAAAGGGAAGTTACAGGAAAACACTTCAGCTTCCAGCAGTGGAATGCAGTTTATCATTGTTAATGAGAAAGAGTTAAAAGGCAATGCCCACAAACCTGCCTGTGCTCTGTAATTCTGCTGTTGTTATGATAGAGCCACCTGGACATAAAGCCTGAGAAACCTCAGTGCCAAAATCCTCACTGCTGCTATTTGATCCCATTAGTTTCAATATTTCCCTGACACTGCAGAGGTTGGCTCTGTGGTTTGTATGCAGCAGGATGTAACTGGGTAAGAGGGGAAGCCCTGATCACACCAGCAATCCCAAACTCTTTAAAATAGACCGTTTCATTCTTCCCCTTCTTAAAACTTGTGACTACATTAAAATAAACCACAGGTGGCGGTGGTTTGCTATACATATGAAATGCATAATGGCTGAGAAGAAAAACCTCACCCACTGAATACTCCCCACCACCACCTGTCATTCATAAATGTACAAGAAACCTCAGCTACACGGACCTACATTCCCACTCCTACTCATGCTGCTAATAGTAGGTCAAATGTCCACTGTTTTGCTGCAAATTCACAGCCTAGGGCTTAGCCTTAGTAGCCACTGAATTATTTCCTTTTAAAATGCTACAAGCATCACCAGCACAACTAATAGTATTTAATTTTAAATGTGACACTTTGTCATTTTTTTCCTTTAGCGTACTGCAGATTATACTTATTATGATCTGCATGTGATTTGCAGGGTAGAATACTGATGGAAGACTCCAAGCCCTAGTCTA
The DNA here is from genome assembly GCA_003676055.1 of Chloebia gouldiae. NCBI lineage: Eukaryota > Metazoa > Chordata > Aves > Passeriformes > Passeridae > Chloebia > Chloebia gouldiae. Next base: position 8,469,443 of record QUSF01000021.1, read on the forward strand.
TTTTTTAGATATTAAAGTAGAGGCTAATATCTATCAACCTCCGTCTCTCCCTCCACATCCCCACACATTTGCACACACACACACACACACACACACACACACACACACTTCTTTCTGTCTTTTAACTAGGGCATAAAAACGGCATAAAATGAATCCGTAATATGAAATTGCCCAGAAAAGGGACTTCTGTTTGTGACATGAGGCTAAATCTAACCAGATCCATTGGTGAATTGTGACAGATGGAGGGACTGTGAGACAGAAGGCAGGCACTAATCACACACAAAATGACCGGCTTGCCTCAACATGTTCCATGGATTCCAGCAAACTTTACACCCTAATCCATTTTTAGAACAAAAAACATCTGGGCCATAAATCCTCTAATCTGCCAAAACACGCTATTAAATCCCATGATTTGTTGAAAAACACTAAGATTAAAGAAAGGAAATATAAAATGGCTAACTGCCGTGTTAGGAAAGTGTTATTAATACTCTTTCTTTGTCTCAATTATGAATGTTCTGTTCCTAAAGAGCCTTGTCTAATCATGTCAGATTACACATCCCTGTTGTATTACTAGACTCTTCTATCTGATCTGCTGATTGCCAAAAAACGTAGGACATTGTCTTGCTGCTTAAAACATTTCTGGAGAAGAAGCTGATGTCAGATTAGTTCAGTGTTGTGCTGCTGTCAGGATTTTAGCTTGCTTTGGGGTTTTATTGTTGGTTTTTCTTGACTGTGGATAGAGTGGGACTGATATTCCCATCTTCCTTGAAGAAAAAAAAGCTAGAAAGAGAAGTTCCTGTGCAGTTTGACTGTTGCTAATTGTACTAACAGCTTTGAGCTAAAATCCCAGGAACACTGAGAGTTTTATATGAAATAACTTGATCCACATTGCTTTTATGAAATGACCCAGTTCAGTAATTCCCAGCCAATGGAATTCCAGTAATTCCAGTTTTCCCAGCATAAGGAAGAATATAGCCTGCACCAGCACAGTGCTACCAGCTTATTTTTATTTTTTGTTTTTTTTTTCCTTTCTTTTAATCTCTATTTTATCAACTTGCTTGGTTTCTTCCCCAGTTTGCATCTGTTAACCTTTGCATCTGATCAACCTTGCATGTAGTCAGAATAAATTAAAAAGGAAGCAAATAAACAAACAAACAGCAGTATTAGTGCTGCTTTTGCTGTAGTCTAGGTATAATACTTTCAGTCTGTAACAGAGCCAAATTTGCCTAGGAGCTGGAATTCATGCCCTTCTCCAGACTATTTGGCTTTTCCTGAATGCTGCTATCTTTGAGACAGTTTGGCACATGACAGTGAATAAAAGCAAGCACTCCTTATGTTTTTCAGTAGCTGCCAAGATGCTGGTGTGCAGGGAAATGATTAATATAGAAGCGAGTTGAATGTAAATTATTGTTGTTTAGGGTAGGTGGTGAATTATTAACAGAGAGGGGAACTGCATTACATAAAATGAACTTAGTTCCAAGGATTGCCAAACTAGCAGAGAGATGTTGCAGATAATGGCAAAGAGCACAGAGAAGTTGTTTCTGTTTTTAGTACACGGACATATGCCTGTTCCCAAAAAGAAATGCTTGGATTTAAAGTCATACATGAAGCCATGACATTTGTGACTGCTCAGTCTGTAGCACAATTTTTGTGCTATAGGGATAGCCCTGGAGAGGGCTGTGGAGCTGTATGCCTGAGTGCAGCCTTGCTCATAATCCCTGAGGCTCTGAGTTCACATCCCCCCAAAAAAATGGAACAATACACAGGCATTTCTCCATGCCATGGGAGCCCAGGAGCCTGAAGGGCTGCTTTCAGAGAAGGGCTTGATTTGAAATCAGTGGTGGTGAAAAGGGACAGCTCAGCTGCACGCCAGCAAAGTGGGCTGTGCACACCTAGGACAGAGAGCTTGAGCCTTTTGCTGACAGCTCCAACCATTCCAGAGGTGGAGGCAACTCTCTGACAAGTGACTGAGTGTTTCCCAGTGGCTCTTTGCAGAGGGGTTTATCACTCAGGATGAGAAAGTGATCCAGCTTCCCCACCACGTTAGGGACCTTTGTAGCTTTGCTAAAAATGCTACCACAATTTCTCCTGGTGTAGCTCCTGCTACAGAGTGGGATTTCATGCTCACTTCAAGATCACCAGTTTCATCATGGGAAGGAGTCCTGCTTGCTGTGATTTGTGTTGGATCTGACCTAGCAGTTAGCAGGAGACCATGCAGGGTGTTCAGGAGCTTTTCCTGCTTGCAGTCCTCCATTAAAGGATAAACCTTTACTAGAAGTGTTCATCCAGCTCCTGTACCAGCTAAAGACAGCTTATCTTACCCATACAGCATGTACAGTGATACTGCTCAGCAACCTCAAAAAGTCACTTTCTATATTTGTAGCAGAGAGATATACAGCAGTGAACTCTATGTCATTAACAATAACTTATATATGTTATCTTTTGCTCCACAGTTTTCCATGGTTTATTAATGGTATAACGCATTAATTCGTCTTACAAGAGTGACCTTTAAAGCTCTGTTTATCCTCACAGCTTTTATCCAATTACATTATCACTCATTAAAGGTACAGCATTTCAAAATCTGCACCTTGTTAAAAGACGTAAATTGCAGGGGTCTCAAATCAATGGAAAATACCAGGTATGTAGGGAAAGAGGATTGAAGAGGGGAGAACGGGGGATGTTTTGCCACTGAAATGCAAGTCAGATGCTTAATTTCCCATTGAAATATGATGTTCCTTCTACTTAAGGACAAAAAATCTCATGTTAAAAAAAAGAAATTTGATGCATTGTGCATGGAGAGCAGCAGGGTGAAGCAAATTGAAGATAAAATACATTACTATGTATCACAGTTAGAGTGTAGGGTTAATAGCAATATAGACATTAACAATCAGTAATGTGATATTTTAAGAATACTTAAATAATTGTAATGTGTCATATCAAATAAATACTACTGCATAGCACTGCTGTATCACAGATATAGCTTCTGATAGGTTTGACCTATGGCTCCTTTTGGGGTTTTCTGTGCTATCCCTGAAAGTGGCCAGACAGGAGATGCATTGGGAGACAGCAGCAAAAGTACATCTGCCTCACTCAATTCCCAAAACAGAGCTTGATTTACATAGTGGAACCTTGATTCAGGTTATACTCAATCACTTGATGGAATACATTTCAGTTAGAAGCATCAAGAATGGGGTGTGTACATATTTTCCTTACACACACAAAGAACAGTCCCTGTAACACATCAGGTTATGAAATTACCAGTAAGATTGTTACTATCACATGGTCTTTAGGCAAACACATAATTTTGGCAGGAGGAGGAATTATCACTATTTTCTGTACAGATATTAAGAACAGCCAGTCAAGACTTTCTGCAACATAGAACAACAAATTTGGGGTTTTCTGAATGAACCTGGTGATTCTTTGGCTTATTGCACCAAGGTGAAATAATATTCCATTCAGCATTCGGATGGGCTAAGGATTAAACTTGCAATTTTGGAAAGATGTAGACTTTTAACTTAAAGAGGTGTTTCTGAAAGTTCATCCACCACTTTTAGATGACACAAGACAATATCATGGATCTCCAATGCCCACTATTAGCAGGTCACTGTCTTTAATGTGTGCCTGTAAAAACCAGCATTTATCAGAAGTTAAAGCAGCATCTGAAATAACACAGGCCTTTGCTTTCTCACTCTGTAAAAGTTAAGATACCCCTCCTGAAAAGAAAGTATCTGTGAGTTGCTTCACCCATACCAACCAACTGGAGCATGATGGTCACCCTGGGCCAGCTCTTGGCCCACTGCCTGGCAGTGGCTGATAAAAACTCCTTCCCAACAGGACCTACCCCTTGTTCTGAGTGGGACACCCACACAGGGTGAGTGGGACACATACGACTGAGTGGGACATACACAGCACTGAGTGGGACACACAGAATGAGTGGGATACACAGGATGAGTGGGACACAGGGTAGGTGGGACACACAGCATTGAGTGGGACACACACACACAGGGCTGAGTGGGACACACACACAGGGCTGAATGGGACACTCAGGGCTGAACTCACCTATTGTGTTGGCTCTGGCCAAAGGACTCGCTAATGTTGCTGGCACAGAGGACTTTAATGAACTGGCCCCACTGTTTATTCTCACAGCTGGCATGTGAGGAGAGGTGGGTGATGTGGGAGATTTGCCATCAGATGTCTTGGGCTTGGCTGAAAGGTTCAGAGGCTGGGCCACTTCATCCTGTGAAAGCAGAGGAGAAAAGAATGTTACCATAGTGCTTCTGGCACAGCTCTGCCCAAGCGAAGGCAGTGGCTTCAGCTCTCATGAACTCCTAAACCTGAGAGCTTGTATCACATGCATGAAGATCAAATGTGATACCACCTTGTCACTCTAGTTTGGAAGTGAAATGACTGATAAACTGGAAAATTAGTGTGACGTGATTAGAGAACATCATCCATTTGCACTGTCTCTGAAGAAATTATTCCCATGAACAAGACATTTACCTCTATCATGAAAATAAAGAGCAGTTTTAGAGTTATATTTTATTTTGAATCTTATATTCATTAATGAATTAAAAATTGAAGACCACCTTCACTTAACACTCAACCACCACTAGCCAAGCTGGGTAAAAAAGTGAATAGGGGTTCATTTGGGTTTTTTTAAAATGTTTTTGGGGTTTTGTTTGTTTGGTTGTTTTTTTTTGTTTGTTTTTTTTTTGGGTGCCTTTTCTTTAGCTTGTGTTTTAACTTGTATTTTCCCCTGAACTTCCCAGACTTAGAATCCCAAGCACAAAAACACCATAGGAAATAAATACTTCTCTTCCACCATAAGAAAATCTGAGACAATAACCTGGATAATTCTGCATATACCCCTAGATGTTCTTATCTGTTGCAAAGCTGAACTTCTGATTTCAGCAATTATTATTATTATGTGAAAATAGAAAGATTGGGTGACATCTTTGCAAGGTAATGGAATTATTCTGAAACCTGGCTTGATTACAGACAAGAGTGACAGACAGTGCTATAAAAAACATTAAAATGCCAAGTAATGTATTTTTGCTCAACCAAAGTAAAATACATTAAGAAAAGGAAAAAAAAAAGACCTAACAGAGAAAGGAGAAAAGGATTTTCAACAAGGGGAACATTTTAGAAGTGATTTTAACTGACTTTAAATAAGCAGAACTAATGGATGAGATATTAGATCAAATCATCACATAATAGCTTGGCTCTTGCCTGACACTGTGACTTAGGAAAGTCATCCTTTAGCTCCAAGAAGTGCTCCATCAGACAACTGGGTTCCAGCTCTAGGAACTGAAGAAACTGATTCTGGTCTCCCTAAATTGTAAGTACGTTCAGTTTTATAGAATTATTCCTGACTTACAACAATGCAAAGCTGAGTGAGATTAGACTCGGCTTTTGGGTTTTGTTTTGGGTTTGTTTGTTTGTTTTGGTTTTTTGTGTGTTTGAGTGTTTTACTGCTACCACCAAAGTCTCTGTAACTATCATGTAACAGCAATTCCTTTCCACACAAGGGGTGTGCTGCAGTAAAGAAGGAATTTTACAGCTGCCTATTGCTCGTGGAAGTACGATGTAGATGTCTCCAAACATAAAGACAATTCTGCAAAGCACTGTCATGCAACTTTTCCATTGCCTCTGAGAAAAGCACCTTTGTTATATTTGATTATATTTCTACATTTGGTTATATTTCTACACAGTTTTGTGACAGTCATAGCAGATAAACATTATCAGAGGCATAGTGGACAAAGCTGTCATTCTTAAAGTGATGCTGAAGCCATCCTAGAGGCAGCTTGTGAATAAAATAAATGGGAAAAAAATCAGTGCATAGAATTGCCTTAGGAGCCTACATACTATACTCTCAGAAGTGAATTAGGTACATAGATGGCACAGTTCTGTTGATTTAGGAGATTTAGGCTGCAGGGTTAAAAATGTCACCAGTAAAACTGGTATTCAATATTTTTAGAAGGGATTTGATACTTTACAGAAATGCAAATCCATTGTATTAGAATGCAAAATAAAATTAGAATAAAATAAAATATCAGCCAAATGGAAGGGGACTTGCTTTGTTGCTCTCCTGATTTCAATTAAAAAAATAAAGAAGTCTCACAACAGTCCAACTATAATGTTGTGAAATCGGTACTGAGGTAGTTGCATAAATGTTTTAAGTACAAATGAGCCAACAAACCAACCAAACACAGCGACCCTGCGCCAGACAAGGATCCCTGAATAGCAAAGCCATGTATTTATCTGGAAGACAGCCTGAGAAGCAAAGCAAGCCTGCCCACAGACTTGTTTCAGCTCAGTCCAAGAGGCTTTGGTTTCCATGTACATTGGATTCTTGACCTCTGCTGTAAGTCTCACCAAAAAGGGCTGATCCGTGTCAGATATGGTACAGAAAGCTGCAATGTGCTCTCTGCCCAGAAGAAATCTGAGAGCAGCACCAGCTCAGGAGGAGCAGCAGCTAGTCCCGATGGGAACGGCTCTCACCCACTGTAAAGGCAGTGTGGGTTCCAACCTACATCCCCATCCTGAAAGGTTTTTCCACTCTCGTCCTTTTGCCTCACTTAGCTCTCCTATCCCTAAAAGCTTATTTCCTTCCCTCCTCTTGCTTCTTCTCCCTTTTCTCAGCTCTTCTGCTCCCTTTTTCTTAACCTGGTGTGAAGGCAAGGTCCTGTCCAAGTCCACTATACAAGGGTGGTTCTGATCTCGTTTAATGCGAGTCAGAAAGAGGAGGTCTTTTTTCCCTATTGTAGGCATCAAGCAATGAGGCTGTTTTTGTTGCAACTATTCTTGGTAGTAAGAATGCTCCTCTTCATTCAAGTCAGCACATCCCTCTCTGAAGCCAAGAAATATAAGGCCTTGTGGAAATAATACAAGTCGACAGCTCCAGAGCTGATAAATGTCATTCCAAATTGCCCCTTCATTCACTTTCATTGTGTGTTCAGGCTAATGGTAAATTAATCGGAGGTCACAGAAGCTTGGTTCTCATAAAGGAGGATAAGTAAACAATTTTCAGCTATTAGATATATTTACAAAATGATATTACTTCACTGTTTGGTCTTCATAACATTTTTACTTCATTTTTATTTCTAAGAGCATTCTCAAATCCTCGCTGGAAGTCAAATGCATTAAAAATGCTATGTTGCATCATGATTTGGTAATAACTTCAGTAATTTCCTTTACAATAGTGGAACTACACTGATTTATTCCAAAGGACTCTAAAAAATATCTGGAGGACAAGTAATAACATACAATTGTGTTAAGAGTGAAAATGACTGTTAGGATCTTCACTCCTAGTCAGTGAAACATTTTACTCTTTTCCCTTCTGCAGCCATAAATTCAGAATCCTCTGCTCTTTCAGCTTAAATCAAGAACTGTACTGTCTTCATTATTGATCTGAGTCTGTGTAACCCCAATAAGAATTAGATGCTAGTCTACCTTTATTTTTTAACTATAAAATCTCCCAGCTAACATTCTGCCACATTACAGATTAACAGAATTTTCCCAATCATGCCAGACTGCTTGGGTAAGTAAGAGACATAAAAGATAAAGCCCACATGTAGCATCTTCACTTCAGGTAGATGGTATCTTTCAAAAGCCAGGGGATTTGATTTTATGCAGTGGATCACAGAATCTAGACTCACTCCCTGCACTCAGTTTTATTAGAGAAAGCATTCATAGGTCCCTACCTTTTTCTGAAATACAGCTATTCTAAGATGACATTGATAAGGTGGGTTTTTTTCCAAAGCCAGGATTTTTTAAAGAGTTAAAGTCAAACATTTATTTATATATCAGCCAAAACATTAATGCTGAGACTAGAAAACGTTAATACCCAAAAGGCTTGTAATAATATAAACACAGATGATGAAAATAAAATATGATTTTGATTAAAGGTTATGAAATGCCTCTTTAAAAGTAGCACATATTTCTTACAAAACAAAATGCACATATGCACAAAATTAATGTAGAGAATAAAGCATAAGCAAAAACACAGGAAGAGGGGCTAATAAAATGTACCCACAGAAAGCAAAGCAGTGGCAAAGAGATTCTCCTCCCCTGTATCACAGGTGTGTCACAACAGTTGCTGCTTTAGGAAGAACTGATTTGCTTCCCAGGACTGGAAGACTCATTACCAAAACATGAATTCCAGGAACTTTAAATCCTTGATTTCCTCTAGTTTTTTTCCCAGGTTGTATTTAAGGAAAGAAAGATCCTTCCATCTACACCAGAATTTGGAGGGTAAATATAATATTCAAGAACTGTATTTTTGTAGCTTCACTCAACCTGGATTAGTATAACTCCCAGCTTTAAACTTCAGACACAGAAAATCTCCAAGTTTAAGTGCCTGACATGCCACAAAAACAGAAGTGCTGCTGGCAAGTTGAGTGCGGATCATGCTGCTTTTATAAGGTTTGCATGGTCCTTTGGAAGGGTAAAATACTATAGGTTAACACAAGGTGCTTATTAACATGGGAAGAAAACTGAAAGAGAGGGATTTGGCCACAGCCAGGCAGTGACAGCGGCAGAGCTTCAGACAGACCCAGGAATTCTGACTCTCAGTCACCAGCCTTGAAATAGTTGGCTGAAATGATGTCTTTTCTAATCTTTCCATCATGCTGTCTCTATTTACTTCCTCCTAGGATAAAAGGTTAATTCATCTCTATGGAGAATAGATATGGGAAAAGAAGGGGATAAAATCTGGTTTGAAGAAACTCTCTAAACTATTTATTAAAAATGGCAGTATTTCAACACCAAGAGCTGAATAAAAGACTGATATCCCACATGAATGAACCAGTCTCAGAGAATGAGAAAGGGGGGGTGGGGCTGGTGGTGAAGAACCCAGACGATTCATTAGGATTTGATAATCTCACTCCTTTACACATATTTTAAGGTTAGTAGTGCACTTTTAAAATACAGTTACTGAATTATTGTACTGTCCTTTACACCTGAGTGCTGGATCCCACTGTGGCACACGCTGGAAGTCTAGGTTGCAGGGTTTATTACAAAATCATGAACTGCTCCGGGTATCATCTGACTGGCAATACAAATGTGCTTAAATGACCTGGCTTAAGCACAGCCCAGCCTGCTCTGCTAAAGGGGCTTTTCATGACCTCTGGGAACACATTCACCACGTCTTGCTGCCTATTTAAATGACCTTGACAGTACAAATTACAGCCAAATGAGTTAGAAATAAGAAGCCAGGGAGGGGGGTTTCTACAAGATTGTCTCTGCCACCTCAACAGAAACAAAGCCTCATTCCCCCACCCTGGTTCTGTTTCCTGGAGATCTTAATTTCAATAGAAATGCAAAATATGGAGCACTTACTGGCATGTCTGGGGCAGAAGACAATGATGCTATTGTTGCCCACTGAACAATGCAGCCACTCAGTGGCTTATCCAGACTCCTGCTTATTCAAAAATGTCTAACCAAAATAAGGAACTGAGATACAACAGCAGAGATGAAAAGAAAATCCTCTGGAATCAGTGTGCCTCAAGACTACAGTTGTCCACACACTCATACAAAGACACTGGCAGCTTCCTTCACATTCCCTCCCCTTCTCCTGAAGCCACTAGTGGTGAAATTATCAGTAGTGATAATAAGAAGCCAAGAGGTAAAGGCAGTTGTGAAACATGTTGTATAAATGAATCATGCTGCTGATATTATCCTCACTGATGAAATAATTGTATTAAATTAAGCAGGGATGTTCACATGACAGGATGGGTGAATTAGATAATGCTCATCTGCAGCTGTACCTCCTCCTGCCACATTCTCAAGTTTTGATTAAGAATAATGTGTCCCTTCCTGCAAAGGTGGAAATTTAACCACATAGAAAAACACATGCAAGACATAAAACAAGGTATCTTGGTTATGATACTGTAATAAACCCAACAGAATTATTCTTCAGGTTCAGAGAAGTCACTTCATTGCATTCTTGCCCACAGGTTTCAGCACCAAAAGCAGAAGGCATGACTAGAAAAGAGAAGGCACTGAAGAGAAGGATGAGGGCAGGTATGAGGAACAATGGTGTTTTTTCCTTCTGATTCTGCACAGACCTTTACTTCTGTGATGGAGCAGAGAGATCTCTGCCTGGATTTTCTTCTATACCCAGAGCAGCTTTTGTTGTTGTTGTTCTTGTTGGGTTTTTTGTTTGTTTGTTTGTTTGTTTTTTTTTTTTAATAAATATTGTTGCTTTAATGAGTACCTTTTCCTCAAATAGTTTCCCTCAGGAGACAGGTACTTTCTGCACTCAGGGCATGTTATCCAACCCAAGTTAGTACTTCAAATACTCTTATTCATGGGACACAAAACAAAGGGGGTAACTGAGCTGCCTTACACTTGCGACGAGTACTCTTTTTGTTTTCTGCTCTGCATACAAGGAACTACTCAATGAATAAACTCCCAAAGGGTGATTTATACACCTGGAAGATTATTGTACAGTCTCCATTCTTGTTCATGGAGAAAAGTGGTGCAGGAACATAACAAGTGAATCTGTTGTGTAGCACCTGTGACAGAGAGGACTTCTCCCACAGTCTTCTGCAACACTAGGGACTCTCAGTGAGGATATTCTGGGGACTTCTTCCTCTCAGAAAGATCCCTAACATCTTCCCCTTTCCTTTTTCTTTACAGGAAGTGTAGCTGTCAGGAAAGAAGTCAGCCACCATAAAGACTAATTTGCTACCCCTGAAAAGCTCAAGCTCTGATTTTGTCTGCTCTGCACATTGTCACCGTAAAAACCAGAGGGCTGCTGGGTGGTCTTCACTTTGTATTTAGCAGTGCTGTTTCCCAAAGCTGTATGCAGAACTCCCAAACAGATATAGGAGGAACAAAAGAAGAGCATGCAAGGTGACCTGTTTATGAGATGGCAGACTCCTTCTCAGCCCACAGCTTTGCATGGCACTGCACTCACTCTACAGTATCTGTCCTGTCAGGCACAGAACACAGAGGCTCAAATAACAGAGGAGAAACCACAAAATTCCAGGATCACTTTAGTCCTCCTGCTGTCACAGACATGGAAGAGTGGGATGTTTAAGTTGCAGGGCAGCCTAAAAGCAGTGTCTAGGGAGAGAATTGCTCTTCAAAGTCTGTATCCGGAGATGACCTGGGGTAAAGGCCTTCCTTTTGTGCAGCATCTGGTCAGACCTCTGCACACAGAAGCAACTCTTTAAAGGTCTTCAGGAAAGACTGCACTTGGACCTTGCCTTTTGGGGTGCTGTGGAGGGAGAACAAGGCAGGCTGCTTAGCCAAGAAAATAGACCAGAACATGCAGCTGAGCAGAATGAACAGCCTGGTATGTGTTTATTAAAAATCCATTTGTTTAGTTTCACAAATCTTCAAAGACATATCCTCCAAACCACAATTGCAGCTTCTGGCTGCTTTTGGGCTGTCAAAATGCCCAACCATCCTTGTGAACCCTGCTAGTAATCTCCACAGACAAATAGCACAATGTGTTTGAGGAAAGCAGCCAGTATGAGATTTCTAGGCTCATTTTCCTTGAACACGAGTTTTCAGTCACACCAACCTCTAGGGAAAGCTGATGACTTATGGATACTTATCCCAATCCAGCTCCAAACTTCAGGCATTTGTTTTCATCCACACAGAAGTAAATTACTTAGTCCTATCACCATTATTGGGCATTTGCTCTTCTGTTTGACTGGAACCAGCAGAAGTGAGAGTTGTTCAGCACATGGCTGAGAGGATCCAGTAAGAGGATTTTCAGTACTGTAGGAACAAAGAGCTTTTAGCATTTACTTGCACCTCATAATGGAAAACCTCCTTCCCATTCTGCATCTCTAGAGTGAGTGAAATCTTAACTCAGCAGCCTCATATAGAGAAAAGGCTCAGTGAAACTGCTTCTGAGCAAATCTTGCTGGGTCGGTCCTGAAATGAGAATGGTCCATGTTGAGTAAATGCAAAACATGAGGCAGGGCAGAAAGATTATTCACGTGGGATTCTTCTTGTCTGTGCCTCATGCCAAACCTGGGTCATGCTGTTAGCATTTTGCATCTAACTGTTGTTCAGCTGAATTTCTCACATCACTGCTCCACCTGTTTATTTGATATAATGTCATTAATGAAGTGCTTAGGTCAGAGGCTAAGCTGGAGGAATGATTTAGGCACAGGTCAGCAGGGACTGATGCAGACACTGCAAATCTGCAGGGGAAGATGACAACCTGGTTTTCACAATTTTAACCATGAAAATCACATGGGGTAAAAATCCTTAGAGAGGATCACAAAATCATGGGGCAAGGGAAAATATTCTTCCTATGAGACTGCTTCTCCCAAACTGCCCCCACTGAAATACATGGCAACCAGTAAAGTACAAGAGGGGAAAAAAAAATCACTTCTCCAGTGTACCATAGGAAAGATTAATTAATTGGAGCTCATAATTACTCTGAAAGCTTTTGCCTTATTTTACAGCTGGGAAGAATAAGGCACAAAGTGGCTAAATGATTTGCCTAATCTCACACAGTGAGTCAACAGCTGAGTCAGAAGGAAGAGCAGGGCCACTCTTCATCAGAGCAGCATTTGGGAATTCCTTTGATACTGTACTGAACCTCCCAAAATGTCCAGCTGCTTCAAAACAAGTTGCAAAGAAAGTAGACAGAGGTCAGACAGTTTGATCTGTGGTTGTCTATTCCTGAAGTTGTCCTGGGTAGAAACTGTAGTGGTCTGTGCCCCAGTTAGTTTTGCTTTTTAAAATCCTTTCTGTATAATTCTGTCCCAATGAAACCCTGAAGGCTGAACATGTGGAGTTGTGTCCTTATTAATTCCCTCTTCCACCTAGAATAAGGCTGTTTAAAAAGTGGAAATAGACACTGGACTGGATTTTGTTGCTGCCTAAACTCAACCTCGAGTCACCACCTTCCGAAGAATCCCCAGTAAATGTTACGCAGAATGAACAGCAATAAAAATGACAAACCTGAAAGGATGGGGAAAGACTTGGAAGGAAATAAAACAAGGACCTGCAAAGCCAAACAGCATTACAAACTGGTACATTTTAAATGAACAACAAGAAAACAGAAGCCACACTGATCAAAGCCTCCCACCTCCTCTCTGTGGTGGATGACACCTTCGCTGGGGGCACACCACCACCTCTAACCCCACACCTGCAAAAGGAATTAATTTCAAAAATAATACAGACCAAAGAGAACCATATCAAAACAAATTAGCAACAGACCCCTCATCCTACTGTGGTCAGGCAGGAGAGGCAGAGATGCTCACAGTTGCTAAGATTCAGGGAAAAAAAGACAAAACAAAACCAACCCCTCCCCCACCCAAAAAAAAAAAAAAACCCAGCTGTTGAAAACTTTAGAAGAAACAAGTCCAAAGACCTTGAAAGAAAAGAGATTTCAAACAGCTTGGACAACTGGCAGGGGGCTAAGAAATTCTTTTTCAAAAAACACTTGTGCTTTCTCTGACTTTGGTTATTTCTATGCAGCCTAGGTAGATTTTTCACTAAGAGAGACAGCAAGTACAGCCTTACGAATATGTAGTGCAAAGATAATACACTGTATTTATGTACAGATACACACAACTGCAACAAAAATGTCAAGATATGTTTTGCAACTGTAGATACAACCTGCCTGACAATTTGTTTTTCCAACTAATAGCTTGTCAAAGGAAAACTATCAATACAAAGCTCATTTGTCTTTCATGTTTGCATGCTACTAAAAACATACCAGATCACTAAAATCAAAATGATTTTACACTTGAGCCTTCCAGGTATCTTTATGTTTCACCTCCTTTTAGCAGCAAGATGAAATCTAATCAGCAGCTGCAGAAACTGGAGGGAGTTTAAGGTACTGTAGGGAATGTTGAAAGCCAACACATGCTCCTTCAGTAAATACTGCACTCGCAGAGGAATCTGTTTAATATTTGTACCCCATCCATGATCCCATATGTGGGGTCAACCACTTGAGAGGACATCCGTTGGGAATGGCTAGGAACTGTTGCAGCCATGCCTTTTTTTCAACTGCTGACCCCTTAGGTCATGCCGGAGAGACTCTGGTTCAGTTCCTGACTTGACTACAAATGTTCTCTGTGAATTTGAGTGAGACACTCCTTATCTAACCTTCTGTACACGGCCACGAACATCTTTGTGAAGTTACCATAAAATATCACCAAATATAAATTCTAGTGATCTGCACAGGAGCACATGGCTACAGAAAGCAAATGGTCACCCCTTTGTCTCAACTCTCTCACAAAACTGGAGACAAGACAACCTTTCACCTAGGAGAAGGGTTTATTCTATGCAAACTGGGCACACATCAGACACATTTATGAAATGCATGGCAACACCACCACTTGCAACCCTTTAAGTTTAGGAACTAATATTGATGTTATATATTTCTATCTATATCTATATCCACACAAATTGACCCTATCTATGTTTATTACTATTTGCTGCTGAATGCAGAATAGAAGCAGAAGAGTGCTGAAGAAGTATTCAGCCCCCCCTTGGTGCACAGACTTCAGATCCTTTTCCTGATTCACACCAGCAGAAATGAAATCACCATCAGGACCAGTATTGGGGCCAAATTGCTGGCAGGCACAATGAACCACTAATTGCTGGATTCATTAGTAAGACTCATAGTTTGTCCCCATGAGATGCTGAATACTTTCAGCTCCTTTTAAAACCTTGCATCTTAGAAATTAAAATTAACAACAGCAAACTAGTATTTTTGTTACACTGTAGAAACTCAGCAGGAATTTGAAGTCAGATCACAGGAAAGCTAAAATTCTATTATGCAAAATTAGTCAGATTTTTATCTACCCTTCCATGTTAATTCTGGAGAACATGCATGCAACCTCACACAATAGCTACTCCATGCTGTTTCTCAAGCCTAAACAATTGGTTAAAATAGTTTTTGTAATGCTGACAACTGCTTCACAAAATACCTTTAAAATTCCCCAGTACCACACTATTAAGACCAACCAATTCTTTTCAGGCATAAAACAAATGTCTATTTAAGAACACATCCAAATGAATTTCCATCACTCAGCCAGAGCACTTTCACCTCTCAGAAGCTGACACTGTAAGAGATGGAAAGAGAGACAGAGACAGAGAAGAGACCTCCAGTCCACCTACTGGCTTCACTGAAGGCAGTGAATCTAGCTCAAGCTCATTTCAAGTAGGTTCAACTGTGTCAAAGGTTACCCACAAGCTATTTCGTGATGATTTATAGCTGATGTCTACAGATCTCCTTTTATTTCAATGATGACTTCAATACAGATGTAAAGACATTCTTTGTCTTCAGAGAAGTGTATGAGAGGGAAGTTGACATCTTAAAAAAAAAGAATTCTAAGAGACTAATTTGCTTTTTCTGAACAGGGCCAGCCATGGGCAGCTTTCATATCTTATCCAAAAGAAAAAAAAAAAAGGAAATCAAAAAACCCCTTTGCCCTTTTCTCCTATGCTAAAGCTGCTATGTTACTGTGACTTATTCTGGGCACAAATCCTAGACCACTGACTCAATGTGTATGTCACCAGTTAATTATCATCAAGACAAGACACTGGGGCACTTGGTAAGCATTAGATAATTATCTTTTCACCAGTAATAACATGTATTTATACAACATTATTTTGCTCTGCTTGAGCCTAGAGGGATTTACAAAATGAGTCCCAAAAGATACCACCATGGGAATCCTTCCAGCCAGCACTGAGCTACCATCGTTTGGGGGTGAGGAACAGCAGCATAGGAAAGGCAGTAGCAGGATATACCACATCAATTTGGGATTGCTGATGTCACACTGCTGAAACTGCTGAGAGCTGTTCAAATGTAAGACTGTTTTTAACCTCAGTTTTAGTGTGTGTGTGTGTGAGTGTGCTCAAGGTCTGTGTGTATGCATGTGTTGAATTTTCCTGACCCCAAGTTTGGTCTGTGCCTTTACAGAAAATGTTGAAGGTACAGACTATTCACTCATTCATGACAAATAATGAGCATATAGAGATAAATTAATTAATTTCAATTAATTAATTACAGATTCTCTTTTCTGTAGACATTTGAAATTAGGAGGAGAGTACCCAGAAAGGGAAATAAGATAATTTCAGAGAAGACTAAAAGTATTGGAAATAAGCACAAGAAGGGGTCATTCTGATCTGCAAGCAAGACAGAAAAAAGCCGGGAGTTTAGATTAGGAGAGCTCAAGATTGACCAAGGCAACCAACAAGCTAAATTCAAAATATATTAACTTACAGCTGTAACCTGAAGCCTATACAGCTCTTAGCATGGCTAAAGATAAAAATAATCAGTGACCTGAAATGACTGCTCCCCCTGAGAGAGTTACCTTTGGAAAGAAAGAAATTCACAAGAACCCACACAACAAAAATGCTCTCCAGAATTGCTACATACATCTGTTTTCTCCCTAATTGTACACTGAATTAAAGCTGCTTTACTAAGCCTGCCACTGCATTACTCCCTTTTGTGGTACACTGCTTCACAGCTTTCTCTGGAGATGAATAAATGCACCCAGCTCTGGAGAGCTTTCCGTGCCCGTTCTCCCACGGGGACGTCAGGCTGGGCTGTATTTGTCACCGAGCAGCTCCTGCTGGGCTGGGACTCACAGAACTGATCCTGACATGAGCTGTCGCTGCCCAGCACATCAGCTGAGAGAGAGCCCAGGACAGACTCCTGGGCTCCATCTCCACAAACACACACACACACACACACACACACACACACACACACACACACAGCCTTCCAACACACCAGCAGGTGCTGGCACAGCCACTAGGAAACTTGGAGGAACACTAATAACTTATGAAATACCTCTAAAGTTAAAGTACTTCTGTAACATCATGATTCAAAACTGAAAAACTTCTGCTGCACTGCTCCCATCAGAGACATGGTCTTCTCCTCCATGCACTCCACTGCCAAGATCCTCAGAAATCTTTTATCAAACACTTTTACTGTGTTCCTACTATCATTTTTTTTTTTTAACCAGTTCTGGCAATAGCTTATCTTTTCTCTAAAAGCAGCAAGGAAAAATGTAGCACCCTAAAATGAAACAAACAGAAACTAAACTCATTCATTAGCACAAAATGTACACATTGGAATTCACAGTCTGACAGCATCAATGGATAAGGACATGTGATCAAGAGTGAAATTTTAAACCAGTTTCATATGTTAGAGCCTGTCTCATCAGTTTGTCTGCCTCTGATGTTCTTCGGATACTCCTGAATTTTCTCTCTGGACACTACTGAAACACTTTTACTGGGAGATTCTACACTAGAAAGTCTAATTCTGCTGTGAGGTATTTATGTCTCACCAGAATTGTCAAGATGAAATCTTCTATCATTTGAAACTGAATATTAATCCCACTTTAATAAAAAAGTAACTCATAGATTAATTTCCTTAGCTGCTTTCTAAGCCTTTGAGATATATTTATACCAATCTCTAAGTTTCAGGCATGACAACATGAAATTTTTTTTTAAATGAGATTCTTACATACTCACAAGACATCAGGACCTTGGACCTTAAGAAAGCTACATTATGAAATCAAAACACGTAGCCACGCTGCTTTGAAAAATATGTGTACTCCAAAGTGATGCTTTCCACATAATGTTTCTGAATCCCTCTTTTGCAACAGCTCATTTTACACTGAACAGTTCAAACTGCATTCTGTACAACAAATGTGTAGTTCTGAGAAACCTGAGTGAAACAGTTGCCAAGCACTTCATATAAATCTAAAGTTAATACTAATCTAAAATAAACTGTCTTGTTGAATTTGAAAATAAAACAGATTTTTCCACTCTGCTGCTAAATTTTGCTTCTCTTCAGATAACCACAGTTACCAGGGATTAGAGATTAAAATGTTTCAGATTAAAATATTTTTGAAGCTCCCTTATTACGTGATTATCATTTAGCTGTGGATACAGGAATCCTTACTGCAAAACGTATTTCTCTACTGCTTCCTTTGAATTGCATTCTGTCAGAACATGTCAAGAGGAGCTAATTTCAAATCCAGCGTGTAGCATGGATACAAACCACCCTTCTGCAGACAAAACAAGCAGTTTCTGGGGGCTGTCAGACTGATCACACTGGAACTTCATTCTATCACCTCAGACATTCCCTTCCTGTGTTAAAAGGGAGTTGTGCATTTGGTAAGAGGTGGCTCTGCTGCTGTCCACTATGCAGGCTGCCAACGCAGCCTCTGCCCTTTTCTTCTGGCTACTGACACACACAGTGAAACGCTCAAACACTTGATCTGAAGCTACAAAAGGGAAGGTTTAATTCGTGATGGGAAGGGCCCGGTTCCGTTCTGGAAGTCTCTGGGAGAGTTAGAGTTCTCTGCTTTGTTTCAAGCTCCCTCCTAATCCATGGGACAGGTACATTGCTACACTGCCATCACCTGCACAAGCCTGTGCTCTTGGAATAAACACATTCCTTGATTCAGGGACTCTTAACAGCCCAGAGTCTAAAAAACATGTCTCTGGACTAAAGGATAACCTTTAATAAGAATTTCACATTCTGAAGGAAACTATACATTAATCTGATATTGGCATAACTCCCTGGTTTGTTATCCATATTTAACTTACAGCTAATATTGGTTCACCATCTTTTCAGCGCTGCTACACAGTGAAGAATGAACTTTATGTATTTCTCCGCATGGCTGGTTCCCCTTCTTCAGCTAAATATTCCCCTTCTGCTAAATATTTTTTAACTCTCCCTCCCACAGACCAAGGCCATCCAACTGAAAGGAGTATCAGCAAAAACCACTGCAACCAGAAAACTCAAATTCTTTTCTCTGTTGCATTATGCAGCTCCAGACTGCATGCTCTCCTAGAGCCCTTTTACTGCTATTTTTAGGACTTTGTGGACAACTGACACCATCAGCTCAACAGCTCTCTCAGTGGCATTAAAAACCCTTGACTTCGTGACACTGTTTTCTTATTTGTGACTAATCCAGTCTCTTCTTGCTCTTTCTCATCCAAGCTCTTTGTTCCAACTGACAGAAGAAGGGAAGTTCTGTCTAAAAAAGCTCCTGAGAAGTTAATGCTCAGGTATTTCTAAGTAACAAGTAAGACACTGAGCCGAAACCCAATCCCAGATCCCAGCACCCCTGAGCACTGAGGGGTTCTGGAAACAACCTCCAGTGCTTGCTGGAATTTCTTGGTGTTCAGTTTGAATGGGGATCATCTACACAAAACTAATGAGAGCTAATGCCTGCTGCCCACCCCACCAATTTTATTTATTTACATCAGGTTCAGAAGGCATTAACAGCAAAGAACAGCAGAGAAACAGTGAGGACACAGTGGCTGTTTTTTACTACTTTGCTTTACACCTCTGCTGCTCCCTGTGTGGTTTCTGAGGACCCCTCTCTCAGGAATAAAGCAGTCTTGCTTGATACTTGTGTATCTCACTTTTGTTTTGCCATCAGAGGTTTTGGAGGGCTTTCCCCCTTTTTTGTTGTATTTTCTTCTGAGTTTTCACTATAAGAAGTGCCAACTGAGCCTGACAAGGGTTAATTGCATGGCATGCTTGTGCCAGAGAGACACGGTATCAGCAAAGAAGAGCTGTGGACAGCTCATCTGAAAAAGCATTCTAGGAGCCCCTCCACATACCTAATTTATTTTTAGGAAAGTAAGGAGGGCTGTTAGGCAGGCAGAATGCTGTGCAAGGCCCTCCTGCTGCTGTTGTTTAGATACCGCTATTAAGATTGCTTTCATTGTTCGGAACCCATTTGCTATTTTAGAAAAGCACCTTAAGAAGTTCCATTAATACTCATCATTTCACTGTGCTCCAGCAAATGGTTTAAAAAGTCATTGTTTATATGCTAGCATGTCATATACAGGCAGAAGAGCAAGGAAGAGGAAAACCACTTCAAAGATTCTGTCACCAACTTCCCATTTTACTATATAGGATCAAAAGCATGGGCAGCAAATGAGAAAAGCTCCCAGGTAAAGATTATTAACTACAAGAATGGATAAGGAGACTGAAGAAAGAGTATAGCACAGATGAGGTCTAATTTACAGCTCCTTACTCATCACTGCATCTGTACGGTAAACTTTTCCTTGATTATCTTACAGCTATTTCTGATCTATCTGATGCTCTGGCAAGGGGATTGGGAAATGCAATCACTGAAAATTGTTTTGGATGTACCTGATGTATAATATTCTAGTGCTAACTGTTATTCCGGTGTTGAAAAGATTAATAGATTAATTCAGCAAGGATTTTTTTTTTAATCAGTGGCATATGAAGAATTGTGTCCAGCTTGGAAACTCTTGAAAATAGAAGAGCTTGCAAACACTCGAGATAAAACTTCTGTAAATATAGCCCCAGTGTTTTATCAAGGATGCTGTGTCTTGTATCACTTTAATGAGAACTGCTGTCCTTTGTTCTAAAACACCTCAGTATGCTAATGAAAATAAGGATGCCTTAATTTCCTGTTGCTTGGACAGGCATTCAGCAGGTGCTGAGCTCTCCAGCCACTAAACAGGACCAGAACTGCCATCAGTACATGGGGCCTAACGTGTGCCATGGGTGAGTTTCAGACAGGTTCCTCTTCTCTGCTCTTCAGAGATAAGAATTTGTCCCTTTCCAACACAATCATTCCCTTTGATCACCTGTATACAGCAATTTTATCATTTTAATTTAAATTAGATGCTTTTCCTTAGCATGTTCACAAATAGCAGCTCTGAGGGTACAAGGAGTCTGTATGTCCACTTTTCAGCCAGGCTTCTGCCAGTCACAGTCATGTGGCAAGTGAGTGATGCAGCTGTGCACATAATGGGGACTAATGTTTTCCCCAAGATCTCCCCAGGATAAAATTCTACATTCTGCACCATCATATGAAAGGGAGAGATGAGAAAAAGGGAGAAAAATGCACCCAACTTCATAGGCCTGCTGAGGGTAGTCATCAAAAACAAAGTTCAAGTTAACAATTTGCCTGGAGTAAAATCAGAAATATCATATTGATGAGTTTTACAAGCCTTTTTACTGTTTTAGGGCCTTTTTCTTCTTTCCTTCAGATGTCTTCCTTTTCTTTTTTCCACTACATTTTTATAAAGAAAGCTTTCCTACCAAAACCAGGTTGTTCCATCATCAGTTTTGCCTGGGACAGGAAAATCTACAGCCAGCTTCCCACAACTCACTTACCTTTCCTTGTAACGTAGCCTATGGTGTGTCTGAATTAAAATGCCCCTTTCCAAAGGCTCTCATTCTTAATTTTTCCCCTGGTGTCACATGGACTTGGTAAGAAAGTCAGCAGTGACTCTGTAGCTCCCTGACCTTCCCTGGATGAGAATAGAGCAAGAACACCTCGATCCCTTTCTATCCTTCACATTCCATAATCAGGATGCGTGACACAGCTGGTGCTTGTGGCAGCAACTGGAGCACCATCAGCATACACCCCTCAAAAGTGGAAGAAGTTCTTCTGAAGAGACTCTGGCCATCTTAAGGCCTATCTGCACAAACTTTCACAGGCCATTTAATTGCTGACCATAGGTGACATGAAGAAAACTCCATCAGAATTGCTCACTTTGGTGATCAGATAACGTGAAACTAAAGGACCCTCTTCAGTTAAAGATTCAGATCAATATTTCTCTGAATATTGCAGCTGAGGAGAAACTGATTACGTATATCCAGCTGCTTAGTGCTGCTTCTGGCTTGTCTGAAACACATTTCCTTTCCTTGTCACAACTCCCAGGTGCTACTGTGGAACAAATGGCAACATCACTGCCAGAAGTATTTGAATAGAAGAAAAAAAAGAATTGATTTGGACAATCTGCATGCTCTTGTCATCGATGGAGACACAACTGTGAGTAGGGTTAGGGCTGAGGCCACAACAAGGTTAACAGTGCCCAGGAATTCTCTCCTGTCACATTTTACACTGAATTGCTCCTGTTTTACAGCAGATGCTACAGACAATACACTGTGCTCCATTAAATAGGGGGAATGTTTAGCTACATTTACAAGCTGCACTGGAAATTCACTCCAGAATTACTGCACTTGAAAGGTTACATAGAAAGGGCCAGGATATTGCAGCATGCAGGCACTAGATGCTATATTTATCCATCCATGCCACATAAACAAGAAGAAACAAAGGCAGGAATGAACAGGGCCCTGACCATTTACAAGTGGGGGTGAAGTTGTTGTCCTCATCCAAGGGTATAAAGCACCTGATCTGAAGGCAGTGAAGACTGGAGCTATCAGGTGAGAGTCCTGGTAGCATAAGACAGATCACAGTTCAGACAAACATAGTGTCTACAACCAACATTGCCTTATTTTATCTTGTGCATGGCCCTGTGCAAGCAAGAGGCTTGAAATGAATCACAAGGAGGGCTGAAAAGTTATTCTGCCTAGTCCTTATCTCCACCTCTGCCTGGTGTCTCCTGCCTGGGAGCCTGCAAGCACCTAGAACAGCCAACAGGGCAGCATGCAGGCATTTACACGATCAAAGGCAAAATGTGCTTAAGACAGACTTTGGAAATCCAGCACAATTTGGCAAACTTCAAAGCTAGTTGCCTTTCAAGCGGGCTGTGGAGGAGGCCTTGGTAAATTTGAATGGTATGATTAGCATACCGGCTGTTTTTAAAACTGCTTGGGAAGAAGCTGTGTTAAAATCCATTTCCGCAAGACACACGCGTTTTTCTTTTGGACAGCCTCCACTAGCTCTGTTTCTTAAATCAGCTTTTCTGGCATGGATTTCTTCTTGGAAGAATGTATGACACCAGCTCGGCTTCCTAACCAAAACTTGACAGAATGTGTGCAGCACAGCATAATGGCAGCTCTAATCCAAGGCTTCCTGAAAGACAGAGCCCTGGGAAGTGAATCTGACTATTCCAGGTCACATCTGCTGAGAGGAGAGCAGCATGGCAGGAGATGCCAGGGCAGCCTGTCCAGCACAGTGTTCAAACACTGGTGAGGGCCACTGATAAAAGCCTTGCCAAAACAGGAGTTGCCAAGGTCTTAGACGAGTTTCAGGGATGTTTTCAAGTCTTACTAGATTTAAAGGATGATCCTTGGCAAACTCCCCCTGATGCTTCTCAGCATTTCTAGAGCCAACAGTTGTTCCATCTGCTGCTGAGGCTGACTTTGAAGAATCCTTGCAAAGAGCAGCACACTAACTTTAACACTACACAAGAGACTTTAACACTACACAAGAGAAGAAAAAGCCACAGCTTTTCAGAAGTGACCTAGATGTTTGCCAGTAGCATGACACACTCTCAGGTAAGGCTGTCTCCTTGTCTCCAAACACTCGAGTGTATTACCAAAGCTATGCCAGTGTAAACTGTGGGCTGAAAATAGAGATTCAGTAAACAGCATCTATTGAAAGCTATTCTGAGGCATTAACTATTCATCTGTGGAGGTCTGATGTACAGTAAGAGTGAGAAAGATCACCACAAACTAACTTCAGGAAGCAAATTGCTTACTGGGATTTAAAAAAAAATAAATTTTAAAAAGTCGGTGAAACTCAAGACACATTCCCTGAGGACAGTTAGAAAAAAGCTAAATATAAAAAAAATCAGCAAAGAAAATAAACTTTTGGAGCTGTTGAACACAAACAAGCTTTGAAAAAGCAAAGAAAGGTCCACACAGACACCAAGGAAGGTGTTTAGTTCCAACACATAAGCTTCAGTTTCTGCCATTATGATGGATTTGCCAATGTGTTTCCGAGCCAGGCCACTGCACTATTGTGTAAGCCTTTTTCTAATTACTGTGGGCTCTGTAAAGGTTTCTTTACCATTTAGTATTATAAATAATTGTGCTTTCAGGCTGGGTTCAAAGCTCAGAGCAGCATTGGCACAGCAGCCCAGGCAGGTCAGGTGCCCTCTCTGCAGCTCCCACCTCCCTGGTGCTGAGGACAGACAGAGTGATATGTCTGTCATACGCCATTACCATTAGAACAGAACCTTGTTCTTTTATTACAGCTGAACTCCGCCGGATCTCTCAGCAGGAATGCTAAGTGAAATCAATGTCTTGGATTTCCAGGCTGAGTGTGGAGGTCACAGCCACTCTATAATTTCTCAGCATTATCCCTTCTCTTTCTCCCGCACTCTCTCAGAGCCTCCAACTGGCATACAGCAGATTGAAAACAGCATGCAGCACAGGACTTACTCTGCACAATTTTACAGCCTTTTGGAGCCCCCTTCCTTTCCTTTTGGCCCACTTTTTTAGTTTATTTTCCCCCCACCTTTGCAAAATGAGTTCTGTTTGTCTCCTACAGAACTGCAAGCCAAAGGCACTGGAACACCTAAAAACATGAAAAAGCAATAAAAGAAAGGAGAGAACAGAGCTGATCTTGACATATGCCAGTTAAAAATGGCTATGCTCAATGCTACCAGCAGATATGGCAAGGCTTGGAGTCCTACAATGGCCACAAAATATACACTGTGCGCCTTAGATCTCATGAGAAACTCTCCTGCTGCACAGGAGAAGCAAAATCAACCCTGAGATTTTAAGTGTAGGAGATCTACAAGCTGCCAGCCACACACAAGACCCTCCCTCTTATAAAATGCACAAAGTAGGTAACCAAACACTTTTTAAAAAACACAAAACCCAACCATCTACCATCAAGTACTGCACAGCTTTGTGATTTCTTGCTCTAAGAGAAGAGCCCAAGCCAAGGAAAAGCCACAGGTAGTGAGAAAGTCTACAGTAAGGAGAGAGAGAAGAGACAACCTAGAGCTTGAGTCATCAACACACAGCTACTGATTTCAAGCCAGTCTCTCCCTCTTTGAACATGTATCTCACTGAGCTGACAATGGTATTATTTATTTGTCTGGTTATTTTTAATCTGTGCTGCTTTACTGTTAGGGTAAAAATAAGACACCACTGTCAATTCAAGGAATCTCTCCTGACATGAAAAAGGACATGGACAGCATGCTAGAGGGCACTAACAAAAAGGAAGGATACATTTTTTCACCCAGCTCTTACTGTCACCCAAATAGGACTGCTTTCTCCCTGCATTCCTTAGATGAATTCTTCCCGGCTGTTTTTCAACAATGCCCTCCCATTTCAGGGAGCCATCCTGGGAACAAAGCTTCCTGCAGCCCAGAGGCTCAGGTCTGGTACAGTACCTTGCTCTTGGGAGGGGGGCTGTTTGTGCTCTTGTCTGTGTGGATGCTGGTAGGGGACACGGCAGCACCAAGGTTCCCCTGGGGAATGCCAGGAATCTTGCCTCCCGGAGACACTTGCATTGCAGCAAGTTGGGCAGCATACAACTGCTGGAAAAACATAACCAAAAAAAAAAAAAAGATGAGAAAAAACTGGGGTGGGGAGGAAGACAAGAGACACATCATCAATAAATAACTATCTAAAATAAATAAATAAATAAATAAATAAATTATCTTCCCAAAACTTCTCCTACAGCAGACGATACATTTTCCTTCCAATGGGCAATTTTTATTTAGCACATGTGTGTTCCAAGACATGAATTGTCATCTTCACTTTTGTGACTCATTCCTCCAGGGATGAATGAGAGACTTCACCATGAGAAGTGTCCCAGCTTCGCTGTGTGTTCAGGGATTCAAAACAGGGAACAGAAGCTAATCCTTACGGTTTGCCTAAGCTACTGGACCGTCCTTCTTTTCCTGAGATGACAAGCACAACAGCATTCCCACCAGTAATATGCACCAACCCCTGTGAAGCACATATGCTGCTGGATATGATGGTCTCTGCGCTACCATTTCATGTTTCTTTATTTTATTTGCTGTGTTTTCCCTGTTTCCCCCCAGGTTGTAAGGTGTCTGGGACAGGGAAAGCCAAAATTGTATTTAGTAATTATGCTAGGAGTCCACTGTCAGTTGAGTTGTGGGGAACGACTACAGTCAATATAAATATACAAATATCAATGGCAAAGTGCTGTCCATTAACTATTAGAAGCCCCAGTTAATTCTAAGAAGCCTTTCTGTGATAGATGCAATACAAACACAGAATGGAAATGTTTTTCTCTTCAAAACTAAATCAGGAAGGCACTTTAAATACATATTTTTTATTAACATGCCAATACTTATAATCACAGTCATCTGCTTAAAGCTAAGCACTACAGGAAGAGTTTAAGGGACAGAGATCAAAAGCAGTTAGAAAGCAAACTAGAAGTGCCTGGGAGCTCCCCTGACCTCCTAATAAAACATGGAGAAAATAAACATGGTGGGCAGAAGAAGCAACAATTGATGCTGCTTTGTAAACAGGGAGGAATTCCCAAGTCAGGAGCCCAGGAGAGCAGGAATAGACTAAAAAAGATTTTTTCTGCTCAGCCCCAACACCCCTTTCCATGACCCACCCTAGTGCTGTGTGAGTGCTTAGTGCTGGGCAGTACGTGTGTAACACTGAAGCAAGATACTCTCTGCCTGCAGGGTAGCACCTACAGAGCTTCTGAGCTGCCATATGACAAGGGATAATGTGCAGAAATATGGAACTGGATGTGAAAAAACAGGCTGGCTTCAATACAGCTAAGGCTAAGGAGTCTTGTTGGCAGTGCTTTGTTGTTTTGCTGTTGTTTCTCAGTTAATGTTCTATGATAAAGGAAAGAAGATGGAAGGGCACAAAGAAATACCAACCCAAGTTTGAAAGAGGAATGTGAGAATTCATTGCATGATTTTCTGCGTGGATCTGTGCAAAAGGTGCAGAGACATTGCTAACACGAGCTAACAGCACAAAAGCCCTTGATCGGAGGGCTCTGAATCTTGCACAGCTCTGTGCACCTCCCCAGATTACCTGCACAAACCCTTCCCTTTGCTACTGCACAGCCCCAGCCCTTCCACACAGCTAAAAGCAGCCCAGTGCTCTTTCAAGTGTAATCAGTCACCAAGTTCATACTTATTTCTTTTTCACTCTATTCTTTTCACACTTTCTATTATTTTCATTTTGAACCCTTTTAATTTATTTTCTCTACTTGGATCACTGCTTGATCCTTATTTTTCCATACTTCTTAATTACCAATAGTCCATCCCATTCTACTTCTTTCCCTATCAACCATTCATTCATCTGCTTTCTTTTTGCCTTTTACTCAAATTTATTTATTAATTTACCCTCAGCAAGTCTGAGCCAAAAAGCTGTAAGTCAATAACAGATAAAGTCATCAAAAACAACCCAGCCCCAAGTAAGTTACATATTCAAATGCCTGTATTTATCATTTGAAGCTCATATCCATTCATTCTTTCTAAAGAAGCCCAAATTCTGCAGGGAGAAAGGAACCGGGTCTCTGTGAACCAGGGAAGAACTACAGCATGCAGTTCCATGAAAGCCAAGCCAGAATTATATATTAATTATAGATATAATACATCAGAGGTGCAATGGCTGTTAAAGAAATAGGATCTATGACTAGGGAACAGCTCAAACATAATGGGACTCTGGGGGTGACAGAGCAGATCTAGGGAAAGATTTTCCTTTTCTTTTGCTCCCTGGTGAAAAACTGATAAAACAAATTTAGGCAACTATGAGAAAAAGACAAAAGAAAGTGAAATGGCCGTTAAGCAAGAAAGGTTCAAGCCTGCTGCTAATCTATAGATTAAATATCAGAGAACATGTCTAGTCCATATAAAATACAGTAAAAATGACAGTCAATTTGGACAACTGGAGATTCCTCACAGGCCATACAGGGCCCGAGCTTCACAGAAATTTCTGGGGGGGAAGATTTTCCCAAATTAATCTTTATCCAAAGATGGAATAATGAGAACTGAACAACATTAAATACACTCCCAGAACCACATCCAGGGATCTGCACACCTCAAACCCTCCAGGGATCTGTGAGCAATGGCTGGAAGCCAGCTCTTCCTCACAGTTCTGTCCTCAGCCACCTTTCTGACAATTCATGCAAAGACCAAATAAGCACTGGGAAATAATTTTTCCATGCAGAAGAAACCCTTATTTTTCAGGTGAATAAAAGGAATATATGAAATTTCAAATGTATGCCTTACTCTCACTTCGGGGATGGACATACCTGAAGACAATGAAACACACAGTATGGTGTGGAGAAAACTGGAAGGAGGGGTGAAACAAAATCTCTAAAGCCTTCATTCATGCTTTTTAAAACCTTCTGTCCTCCTGTTATCAGATTCAACATCTCACCTCGATTTGATTTATTTTCAGAATTAAAACCAAATATTCAATAAAATTTTATAAAATATCCCTTGTTAAGAGTCCTCTCTTAGTCTCTGCCTGCAACACAAACCAACTATTCTACAGAAAAAGTGGTATCAGGCCCAGCTCTCAAAGGAATAGCATGTGTTTATGAAATTGCAAGGGTCTGAAATCTATTTAACCAGGAAGATTGCTCCTATATCACCATCCTATTTCAAAAAATTGAAAGAAATACACAACATGCAGCACATTTCTTAAACTTTGAGCTTTTGCATTATTGAACTTGTCTATTCATATTTAAATGTTTCAGGACATCTCTACCTTATACCCAAGGAAAGGACAATGGTGTGACCAATTGCTGTGAAACAAGATGGCAAAATAACAGTAATTTGTGCATTCATTTGATAGACAAACTGAACTCCAACCAAAGAACATTTATACCCCCACTTCCC
Organism: Chloebia gouldiae; assembly: GCA_003676055.1. Taxonomy (NCBI): domain Eukaryota; kingdom Metazoa; phylum Chordata; class Aves; order Passeriformes; family Passeridae; genus Chloebia; species Chloebia gouldiae. The sequence goes on from QUSF01000021.1 coordinate 8,497,934, forward strand.
TACTGGCATCAAATTTTGGAACAATCAATAAATCTCTGCAGAAATATTCAAATATCATCTAAAATACATCTAAAAACAAGCAATATTTCACATGGGCAGGGGAGATGGAACATAACCATTTAATTACAAATAAACAATAGATGTTACTTTTTGATTGCTTTTTTTAGAAGCCCAATTCTGCCTCCTTGAAGAAGTGTTATGTATCTTTTTAAATTCAGAAAATTACCCTTATTTATTATAGCAAAAATAAACAAACCCAAAGGTGTAGTGCTTCACTGATTGCAAGTGAATGTTTTGGTCACAATAAAGCAGTTAAGACCCTATAGATAAGAGGTTCCTTACATCCTACACAGGATGAAGTCCTGTGTAAGCCTTTACACAGGTTAAAAATTAAGAGGCTCAAACCCACTGTATTACAGAAGTGATAGAGAATAACATTGTTTTCCTTGCACTTTTTGAGGTCTTGGTTTGATTACTTTGTAGGATATAAGGACTTTTTATCTATAGGGTCTTGACTGTTATATTGTGGCCAAGGTATTCACTTGCAATCAGTGAAGCACTACAGCTTTGGGCAGGCTTATTTTTGCTATACATAATAAATAAGGATAATATTCTGAATTTAAAAAGATACATAATACTTCTTCAAGAAGAAAGATTTGGGCTTCTGAAAAAAGCAATTAAAAAGTAGCATCTATTGTTTGTTTATAACTAAATGATTATGTTCCGTCTCCCCTGCCCATGTGCAATATTGCATGTTTTGTTAATCTTTTCTCATTAACCTCTTATGAAAATCTGCAAGGAAGCAAAATCATCAGAACAAAAGCACAATTAGATACACTTTAAAAAAGCAGGAGGTATCATTAACTTTTTAATGTTGCCCCTCTCTTCTTAATGTATTAAACAAAAAAAACCCTTTCTCCCTGGGTCACTACCTAAACCATTCATAATTCTTCCAATATGTTAAGCAGAAATATTCAGCTGAACTCTGTAAATGGACTAGTTCTAAGAGCTCTTGGCTTGATTACTCTGTAGCATATCAACAGCAAAGCCTTGAGGTTAGGCCAGCTCTGAAAACTTTCCCCTTGGGCATTGTTGTTACACGTTAACAATGCTCATTACTGCTTGGAGGGTACACTAAAAATGAATTCTTGTTCTATTAATATAGAAAATGAGAATGAGATTTAATAGCAATTTTAAAAAGGGTTGAGCAAAGTGCTAGCAATTACACAGGCAGAAATAGTTGATTCAAGCACCTATAGGCATTTGGTTTACAGTATTATCTCTTATTAAAATATTTTTATTAGTGAACAGTGGAGATTAAGAGCTTTCCATAAAAAAAATAACCACAGAGAGAGACAGGTGGTAGTGGGAAGTGAATCAGTTACTGCAATAAATTTGTTTCTGATAAAGTGGTTTTTCAGTGAAGACACCACAGCGATGAATTTACAAACCACTGTGCCTGAGTGTTTGAACTGTTGACTGATCCACCACTTCAATTTCTTTGTCATTCTGAGACCCATCATTAAAAATATACACATGAATGACCTTGTTCTTTGTTTTGTTTGGGTTTTTTTGGTGTTTGTTTTTTTTTTTTCCATAATCAGGGGTGGGAGGGAGGAATGGCATAAAATAAGACTCACTCTGAATTCATGAATTTAATTTTCCTTTACCTCAAATTTATGTTTACAAAAGGCATGAAAACTTAGATGAAGGTAAAAAGAATTTTGCAATTCTGCCTAATTTTGAATCTGTTCAGGTGGGTTTTCAGTTGAAAAGGAAAGAAGAACTCACTGAAAACAAATATTTGATGTACACCTACTATGAGAGAGGTTTTTAAAATTACTGGCAACATAGATAAAAGCTACAGAAATTAGAATTTAAGCTGCACTCATTAGTAATTGGTAGCAATGCTTGCTAGATATTGTACTGAAAAAACACTATTTATTTACATACTTGAAATGCCAGATTTTATTTTTGTCAGTTTCCTTCAAAGATTGTTAGTCAAACATTTCAAAGGGACACAATAATTTGTACATTCAAACTTCAGCAAAGCAAACTTCAACACTTCTAAGTGCCCCTTGCTGGCATCAAATGGGAGATTTTCAGCATATAAAGATAATATTTGAACACAAGGACAATATGCTCCTTCAAAAACCTGCCCAAAGAACACATTGCAAGGTGAATATGCTAGCTTTCACTTAGGGGCGAATAATTTCAGATAATAACAACAGAGCTCAAGATCCTGAAATGCACTTACCAGTATTTCGGTTTGTTTGGGGATTTATTTTATTTTGGTTTGTTCCACAGAGGTCTGAATGCAGTTGAGAGCTATTACTGCTCCACCTCACATCTGCCTTTATCACAAAAAATTCCCAAAAGGAACTGCCCTGCTCCCAGTGCTGAGGTGTGCACAGACTCTCTGTGGCAAAGGACCTCGTCTGGACTAATGTTTCCTTTACTCACCGAGCGAAAAATAGCAAGCTGCATGAAATCACCCCAAAATTGTGGGCTACACAGAGACTAGAGAAAACAAGCTAAATATTGAAAAGCTGCACTGCTCCTTCACATGGCCTCCAAATCCAGCTGACTTTCTTTGAGAACTCCTGGTTATTCTCTGCATTTAGCCAAAGAGAAGAAGAAGGTAAAGAAGGTAAGTAAATCACATATCAAGGAACAATAATAACTATTAGAAATTTGGGACTGGGCTAGTTAATAGATAATTCATATACTGCTTCTAATGCGAGAGCATTGGTGACATGTGGAAAAACTACCAAGAGAAATTTTGACTCATGATGTTTCAGTCAAGATCAGATGTGTTCCATGAAGGTGAACTTTAAACAAGATTTATTGTGTCAGACTAGACAACATAATAGTCTCTCTAGCCTCAAAAAAACCCCGAGACTTAGAAGGAAACATTGAGGAAAACAAGTTCTCATTAGAAAAACTGTGAAGCATTCACAAACAGAACAAGGCTTCATTTATACACAGGTACAGCCTTGGTAACCACCATCTCTCTCATATTAGGAAAACATCACTTTTAGAATCAGTGACCACAAGTCTCCACAAAATATGATTCTGTTAGCTGATCTCTAGAGTTCCAGCAGCCCTTCTTTCTGAGAATAATCCCACTGTAGTCACCAGGCCAAAACAATGCTTGCTTTGACTGTAGAACAGTAATGGTGACCAAAGTACAATATGCATGTGCAATTTATGGTAGTTCTGAGCTTTCTTAGAAACTGGTGTAATTTTGATGGATAGGACACACATTATAACTAAAGTACAACTCTATTTAAATTTGTAGGAACTTCTGTGGGAAAGACACTAACTGTAACACCCTCAAACGTGAGGAAATGCAGTTTTTCCTTGAAAAGTCTTTAATTCTATGGATAAATTCTGTTCAACTATTAGCAAGGTGAGAACCAGCACCCACGACACAACTGACAGCTCCTGGTGACACAGGAGGACTGTAGGAAACTCCAGATTAGAGCCCAGACCTCATGGCTCCTTTGTCCCAGCCTTAACAAGAAGACAATCCTTCTACAGGATGTAACTGTAGGAACTTATCAATAGACACTTCCTATCAGAGACCAACAAGATCTGTTAGTCTCTGTAATAAAATATCATTGCAAACTGTGTATTTAAGATTGCCTGCTCCTTACAAGTGAAGAGATTTTAACTGGAAAACTGCCCAAGTGGCCTACATATTCATACATACCATGTTCACACCATATGACACTAATTGAAATAGAGTGACTATATGGAATGCAATTGGAGAGGAAATTTGATAACATCTTATGGAAAAAGCATGCTGGATAAAATGCTGCAGATAACGTGTCCCCATCGAGGAAAGTAATTAATATTGTATGCATTTGAAAATATTCAAAAAAAATAAGCTGGCAACAATTTATTCCTACAGTTTCCTACAGCACTCTAATATAATGTATTCTCACTGCCACTGTTATTAATTATTTTTATGCCAATGGAATTTCCCATGTTAGAAAGAATGGCCAAAGAATGTCTTTAAAGTAAGGACATACTTTGGACAGCATATTCCTTATGGATGATACAGTAAAATACTGTAGTAACGTAGAGCAGTGACAAACAACAGGCACGTGCAGCTTCAGAAGGGGCATTTGCTCTGTAAAGTGCATTGCCTTCATCACCAACTATTCTGTAATGCAGGATAGAGCTGACTGTTGGGTAATGAAGATGAAGGGTTTGAATGAAGGTTCCATATGGAGACTGCTGCTCCAGCACAGCTCTGGCAAGTTAGAAGCTTGAAGTCACTAAAGTGGCCCAGACATTTTACTCCATAGGAAAAAACTCACTAGCGCCTCTTTGTTTACCACAGGCATGCTTCCCAAGAGCTTTATTTTTTAATACATATATCCAGATTATTGGAAAATAGCTCAGAGCACCTGACTTCGGTAAGTATAATTTTTCATATGAGAGACCAAAATTCTATGAGTGGCCATTTGACAAAACACTTATTTCATATTGCATTGCTTTACTTGACTGGTACTGTATTAAATTATTCATTGCTATCCATTAGGTGACCAGAGTAGTTAACAATAAAGCACTGCCAGCAGAATTACTGTAAATAAGGTTCTATATATTTCAGATTGCAGAGCTATAATTAAGGCATTTCACTATTTTACACACATTTCCTTAAGCAACTCTTTCTGCAGTTTTATTTATAGATTTTCTGTTTGCATTTTAAGTTGTTGTATTCAACAGGGAATTAAGTCGGGGAAAATCTGTTCCTGCTTTAGGACTGATACTGAATTAATTACTCCAAATCTGAATACTCTGTGTCTCCTGAAGTTAAGTGCAGAGCTTGTAGTAGAAAGATTAAGGTCAACTGTATTTCTTATTTTGAGAACATGGATTTGCTGACTTGAATGCTGATATGTTATCAGGTTCTTATATATTCATTATATTCTAAGATTCCTTGGTGACTTGTCCCTCTTCTTCAGGCATGAAGTAATTAAACAGGTATTCTGCACTCAGCCTACTCTAGAAAGGTTTTCTTGAAAAGCTGTGGTAAGCTGTGAGTCCTGAAATACTGAAGTCTCTCTTTAAAAGAGTAAAGAGATGATAATCACCTACCAGAAGCACCAATGCCAAATTAGTTTGTTGGAGGGGAAAAGAAACAAATGTAAAAACTCACACTTGGATACTTTTTGCCCTCCTACATTTGTACCTTTATCTGTTAACTATGACATCCAACAGTCAAATGAGAAACATTTTCTTTCCTGTCTGTTTCCCTTTTAACACTAGGAGTATTTGTGAATCTTAAGTATCCTACAGTTGTATCTGTTGTCCTTGGAGGGATGAATTAACGTTGTTCCTCATTAATCTGACAGGTACAGGAGTTCAGTGACATCTGCTCAGCTCACTCAGAAACTTAATTTGCTCTTTGACCTGAGCTGTACTGCGTGTTCAAAGGGTTTGGCTGAAAGTGCAGAAGGTAGAGAGGGACAAATGATCAGTCCATCACAAACAAGGCTGCTCTCTTCCACCTCAGTAGAGAGGAAGGAATGTGACGTCTGTGCCTTAAACGGGAGCTAAGGACTGTGAGCTGCTTCCATTGTGCCAAACTTCCCTGGGAAAAACACAGAAAGGAGGAGGTACAGTAGAAGGAGAATACTGAAAGGCAGAGACCAGTGATGGATACACCATCCAAGCTGCAGAAGAAAATGGACTTGCCCCAAAAGCTAAACTAAACCAAATTGATTTCTAGAACAGTTCTGAAGAGATTTTTTTTTCCATTTTTTTCCGTTTCCCTTTTTCCATAACAGAATGTGACACAGCATCTTTATTCAGCTGTGTAAGTTATTTTATTTTATTTAGTTTTATTTTATTTTTGGAGGTGGAGAAAGTTTATTATTTTCGGGGATTTATTATTATTCACTCCTACAGTGTAACCTTTCCAGTTTATGAGTTTCTGTGCCACAGAAAATTTTCAAATACATTCAACTAAATTTACTTCTCGTGTAAATTTTTTTTGTGTTCATTGCTTTAAAATCTCCTTCCCCAAGCTGTCAAGAAAGCTAACAAGTCCTACCTTATCCTGTGAGATCCTGCTGTGAAGGTGAAGCATCAGTCCAGGGCAGCAGCTGTCCTCCCCAGCAGCACACTGTGGTCCCTTTCCACAGAAGCAGAATATTGTACAAGGACTAAGGAAAGCTCCAGGTTACACGTACCTTTCCTTTGGCCTTAAGCCACATGGAATCCCCTCTTCCAACACAGAGCTCTTTCATTCTAGGTACTGTTAAAGACAAGGCTTGCAGAAAAAGTCCATCAAACTTCTTAAGACGTGTGGGAAACTGTAATTCCAATTACTGACAAAGAAATTGCCCCAGTTTTGAACTAGAATATTTTGAGCCTCACTGTATCAGAGCAAATCTGTGTTCCAAACTAGAAAGCAGCTGTTTTGCTTTGGTCAGAGTTCTGATTTCTCAATGGGGAGTCCTATCAACCTGAAACTCATGGGAGTGCCTAACTTCAAATCAGTCCCATTGCTCAAAGCTGGATAACCTGGATGCTTAAAAACACAACTGCGTGTTAGTTTAATTGGGATGCCCGAGCCTGGGAGAGGACAGGCTACAAAGAGGAGATGTTAGAGTATGGGAGTGCCATTATTTGAACACAGAATTGCTGAGAGAGCAGAAAGCACTCAATTAATGTAATTATTTTGGAGTTTTCTTCATTATAGGAAAGTCCCTCTTTAACAAAGTGAAGTAACAGAAACAATAGCTGTTCGATTTTTTATTCTTTGATTTTATGATAAAATGGGTGTGGTCTGTAAAAACTCCCCCTCCAATGGAGCCCATAAAACTCCAGAGAGCCTGAAACCTCTGTGGAGCTTTGGCAAACTTCTCAGGAAATAACATAAGAAGATGTTTTCTGGTTCATCTCACTATTTCCATGCTTACACTGATGTAATGGGAGAAGTGACACTTTGCATACCCCATTAGGACATGTACAGAAGTTTAGTCGTTAATTCTTAGAGAATTTGTTCCCTCAAAGTAGTCTCTGCAAACATCTGAAATCCCTCAGGATTCAGTTTCTGACTCCCACTACAAGAAAGTGCAGACAGTAAGGTCCAGTCACACTGCATGGCCAGACTGCAACCCATGCACAAAAAGCCTGGAAGTCACTCCAGTACTCCTCTTTGGCACATCCTGTACTGGAGGCTTAAGGAGCTGTAGGCACAATTATGTGGTTGAAAGTCAAAGGGAATTTTCTCTTTAACTTTCATGTCCCTCTCATACTGTGCCTCACCCAAGTACAAGAAGAGCCATAAGTTGAACTCTGGAACTCTACACGGCTGCCCCTGGTTCCACAAATCCATGTGCACAACCAGAAACGGCTTGGAGCCTCATGTTCCCACAGCAAGTGGGAAGCTTTGTCCCTAGCATCAACCCAACCAGGGGAAAAGCAACCTTCTGCCCTCCAAGTGCAAGATGGTAAATCCCATATTACTCCAGCTCATCCGGGTTACCCTAAGGAAGGGCCCACTCCTTTCTACTTTTCCTCTTCAGCATTTTGCTCTTAAGACTAGACAAGAGTGAACACACAAATTCATCCCTCTGAATTCTGGTTATTGAAACAAAAAGGATGTCCTTCACTGGCAACAGGGCCACAAACTCTCATTTACCTCTTAAAGACTTCCACATAGCCACATATTCCATAGTAACTATATTAACACTGATTAACAAGCACTATAAACCCTTAGTACATCTCATCCATCCCTGATTATTTATTAAATTTGGTTTCAACAACTTTTTTTGAGGCCCTGATTAAACTGGAGGAAAAAAAAAAAAAAGAAAATAAGACTCCTGCGTGAAAACAGCGCTTTTTGAAAACTGTCCTCCATACCAACTTCCAGTATAGAAGTTTTTGTAACAGCAAGATAGATCTGCTTGTGCAAAACCATGAAATACAGAATTTATCTTAGGAGACATTTTTCAATTGTTAATAATACAGCTAGGTTATAAAAATAGCTAATCCATATCTTTAAATTGTTCATCTGGAAATTTGGATTAGGAGGAAAAAACCCCGACAATTTTCATGTTTTATAATGAAGTATCAAAATATGAAACTCTTTTCAATTAAAAAAAAAAAAGGTGTCAAAATTGATGTAAAAGCACATTTTAAATTGCTTCTGGCTGAGTAGCTGTCTACAAAGCAGAGGGGGTGGGAGCACCAGAGTTTGCAATGGAAACACCAAGAAGCTTTTACTGTAGTCACACCAACAAGAGCTGCTATCGTGAAGTAATAACATTATCCAGAAATCTTTGTTTATTACCTCATTCCCAATGCCATCTTGTTTCACTTGAGTTACTTGGGTCTGAGGATGGGGTTAATGAGAGAGGAGGTGTTTGGGTATGAATTAGGGGCACTGCTAAAATACAAGCTATTTTAACAGTTCTGTGTTTAATTTAGTCTGGAGCTCAATATTTTTTTTTTTTCAGGTAAAATATTCACACATTCCAAGGCTAAGAGTGATTTTGGCAAAGCACAGATAGTATCTAGATTTACTCGTATTATATGGGGTATTACAGAGGAACTCATGCTTCTGCTCTTTTTCTACCTCCAACATTCTGCCTACAAGTCTAACAGAGATGGGATGCTCATGCTTTCTTTTCCAGAGTTCAGAGACTCTCCTCAAAACTTGGACATTTTCAGTGACTGTGACAGATAACACCACTGATGGCTGCTCCCCCCAGCCCTGCACTCCATAAGCCATCCCCACAGCAGTCCATTACAATATGTTCTAACATCTGCCTCCTCAGATGATGTACAACCTATTTGATTGACCCTCTTTGTGCTGCTCAGGACTGGCTGCTCCCTGCAGTGGGAGGGTGAACAGCATTCACTGCTTCTCCAGTCACCAACTGGTAAATTTATCTCCATTCCAGACTGGGAATGTCTCCTTGCTTCCCTCCACAAAGCAATAGTGCCCTCCATACACTCCTTTCCTTGATGATTATCAGGGACAAGGAATCCAGAACAATCCAGAAGAGGGAAGGTCTCTGGGCCTCCCCTTCTATTGTTTATATCTGAAGCGTTTCTGCCAATTGAACATTTCCGTGACAAAGATCAGCATTACCCAGCGTTTGTGGCTCCAGCGTGGGAGGCATGAATAAGGCAAGGAACAGTTCAGTCCTCCATTACGCAGGGATACTCCTTGTTTTTGCCAAAGTCAGCAACTGCAAAATATCTCTCAACTTCTCCAGTTCACACCATGGCACAGGACATGCATGCACTTTTGCTCAAAGTGATCGTATTCACCACAGTAAAAGCCACAGCTAAAGCAGCAAAAAAGCACTTGCCAATATCACAGCAAGGAAATACAATACTTACCCTCACCATCTATAGTTCTATAACATATTTGACAACAGTGTATCATCAGGATCACTGACAATTGTCCAAAGTCATCTGGCATAAAATGGAAAGAACATGGCTATGAAAACATAGGGAAGCAATGCACTGAGCCCAGTACAACAACGGGATATCCACACTTCCCAGAGATGGAAAACTCTACTGACACAGGGAGGTGGAAGTCCACACTGACTCCTACTCCGTGACTTTCCCAAATTCCAACTGCTGCAGAGCTACAGAATCAGTTGGTCTTGCTGCTCCATGCCCCACCAGCCATCGCAGAAATGTTCTGACTTTATGGTCCACCACTACCATTAGCTTACTAACTGGGATTACCTAGGAAAATGAAAAAAGAAACTGAGCCACAGTAGAAAAGGAACATAAAGGGGGAATAGTCTGAGCTAATCTCCCTCATCTAGCTTTATAAAAACTGGAATGGAACTTGCAATGTTATGCCAGATGATTTATACGTGTTAGGCATCCATGGCTAAAGGTTATTCTCATCCCACCATTCTGAATAAAAAAAAAAAAAAAAGGAAAAAAGTAGCTAGTCTGTGCTCAGCACATCTATGCAGTTAAGAAAAAATTGTTTCAGCAGCTGAATTTAAAGTGAACTATATCTGTCCTCTCTGTATCTCATGAAAAACACACATTTCCTTTTTTCTTGTTATACAAGTCAGATGGAGAGTGACTTTGTCTTCCTCAAAGTCATCCAACGGGGTAAGACACAGAGCTGCATTTTCAGGATAGAACATGTGGGCAAGGGCACATAACTCCCCCAAAGTTGCTTGCAAATTACTTTGGCTTTGTGTGGAGAACATACATGTTAACATAAAGTAGAGTGTGAACCCAAGGAAAATGAAGACAAACACTGACAGCTGGCAAATCTTGCCCTTCTTTACTGTGTTTGCCTCAAATATAGTATGTTTGTAAGAATGTGTGAAATACTTCTGAAAATAACGGTTATACTACGTTTAGTTTGAACAAGCAAAGGAACATACAATTTACAATCCTCCTCAGAAGGATCTGATTTATTAAAATTCATGGAGAGATGTCAGCAAATTTCCAGGAGGAGTTAAAAACCTAACTTAGTCAATATCCTGTGAATTTTGGAACTTGTGTGTTTCATTTGATGTTTCTTCTCGCATGGCCAAGGTTTCAGAGATTTTATTTAATAATTTATTTTTCATTTTTATCATCAACTTAATGTCTCCCAAAGAATCAGACTGGTGCTTGTACCATAGACAGTATCTTTCTTTTAACAGTGGGGTGTTCCCACATTCCAGAAGGACACTGAACAAGAATTTCTTTTTCCCATGAAGACAGGTTGTGGAAGACAGAGTCTTTGCCTCCTGCACCCCAGCAGCGACTGGCAGTCTGTCTCTCTCATCCTCCTCCCAGGGAATTTTGAGAAGGAGATTCACACCACCAGGATACAAGGGACATATGCTGCAGGGTTCATCCCCAATTAAGGAAGACCAATTATGGTAAGTTAGATCTCTGTCCTTCAAACACACTTCAGTTTTGCAACTCCAAGCCCTGACCTTAATATTTAATATACTGCAAGCAGAGGAAGGGTCCACTGGAGCTTTCAGCTGCAGAGGTAGAAAGTTTGACTGAAAGACAACAGTCATCCTGAAGGGCCTTTTGCTTTGATTTATTGTATGAGAGGTTTATACTGATTTTAATAAGCTTAGGATAAGCAACATCCTAGAGGATGTACATCACAGATTTTCTCATGAGATTAGAAATATATTACCTTTCATTATTGTTTACAATTAATGTCAAATTGCTCCCTTAGAGCCATTGTTCTTACAGGTGACACCTACCAGTGTCATCAGCAACAGCTTTTTAGACTTTTGACCGTCTTTGAAAGTAACGCACTCCATGAATTGTAAATTGATTTGCCTAACAGGACTGGCAGCAAGCAGGAAATGTCCAGGGACAGTAGAATGTGTCCTAGCAGGATTACATGGCATTTGCAGACATGGGGGGACTCCCCTGCCTCAGACTCCACGGTCAGCTGTAATCTCTTGAAACTGAGCTGCCTTTTGGGCAGTAGTGAAAGGAGCAGCCCCACAGATGGTCTCTGGTCTCACTGGCCTGGAAAACTGGCCTAGGGAATCTAAGAAGTTGTCAGCAATACTATCTTCCTCCCTCTCCCCCTGCTTGTCTTCCATATTCTGGTGGCTGTTTATGAGCTCAGCTGTCATTCTTTGCACCAGGGGAAGATAGATGGGACACACCAACCCCAACCTAAGTGACCTTTGGATGTGACAAGATTTTTAGGTCAGTCCTGCTAAATGGAAGTCTTGGTGTATCGAGGCTCGCCTCAGGGTGAAATTTCCAGTGAATTTATTATCTCCCAATGCCCTTTGGACTGCTTCCCACCATCAAATACCATGGCAGCATTCAGAACAGGAAGAAATACATTAACTGGAATCTGAACGTTTTAAAAGGTTACAGCTGCCCAAATATAATTTAATTTCATACTTGCCCTTTGAGGGTTTGGTGTATATTTTCATTTTATGACTGCAAATGATAAAGCTCTTAAGATTCCAGGCAATAAAAAGGAAGAGGGGGGAGAAAGTATTTTAAGGGTTAGACGTCTATTCAGTTCATAGTCAATGAGGAGAGTGACAAATCAGCTTATTTTTAAAAAAATGGAACACTTCCTCAGTTTTTAGTAGTAATTTCTCTCCACACGTGATGGGGAACAATACCTTTTAGTGAAAACAAACCTGTAATGCCACCCAGTGTGATATGAAAGAAGCATTTGCTGTGCAAGCATCTATCTATCCTATATCCCTTAAGGACTTGCTTCAGAGGAGCAAATAATGGGAAGTGAAATAAAGTAATCTGAGTGGACTGTTGCAAAAATAATAAAAGCAATCAGACTTGAGAAATGCTTAAATCCACTACCCAGAGTTTGAGTTTTAACTGTGTAGGCCATGTTTTTTTCTAGAATCTCTTCTAACTTCTTCTTTCTGAGCTCAGGTTATGTACACAGGCCCATGCCCACACAGCAGGGTAAGAATCAGGATAAAAACACTGGTTTTGGGGCAGTGTCCAGTTTGGTTGGAGTCCCACACCTGTGTAAGAAGAAAATTCTACAGAACAAGTGTGCAGGATATGACACCCTAGCACACAACATGAAATGCTCAGAAATTATGCTCAGTCTCTCTTTTTCCCTTTCACTGTAAGTGAAAGCAAGCACTGAAACTCAAACTACCACACAAATGTGACTTGGACTAGAAGTAGGAAAAGCTAAGCACGTGTGTCCTTCGCTGTATCCAATGAAAACTGTGTCACCAAATGAACACCACCTCACCATCACACAGTCTGACAGAATTTTGACAACTGCTTCCTTTCTGCACAACAAAATGTGGAAAAAATAAAATGGCTGTGGAAAGAAGGAACAACGAAGTGCCAATGCTGCATATCCCATTTTCAAAGCCACTGTAGGAAATTAATTATTGCTGGGCTCCCAAATCCCTTCAGGGCTCTTTAAAGATCTTTCCTAAGCACACACTGATCTCACTGTCCAAATTGCCCTCACCATCACTGCATCAGAGCAGTGTAGAGCACGAAGCAAAGCTGCCATGACAATGGCATAAGTAGGGATGGCAGCCCTAAAAGAACTGTGTTCCTGGGCAACTGCTGGCACAGCAGGAGAGGGAGTTAAAGCAAATTAAGGGATTCTTCCCTGCTCAGGAGAGACCTGACCTGCAGAGCTGCCTTCAGCCCTCAAGCCCCAGCACAGGAAGGACATGGAACTGATGGAGTGAGTCCAGAGGAGGACACGAAGGTCACTGTGGGAATGGAGCATCTCTCCCACAAGGAAAGGCTGAGAGAATTGGGATTGTTCAGCCTGGAAAAGAGGCGGCTTTGGAGAGACCCAAATGTGGCCTTCCAGAGTCTGGAAGGAGCCCACAGGAAAGATGGAGGAGCACGCAGTTACAAGACAAGGGGAGAATGGCTTCAAACTGACAGAGTGGAAGGAAATTAGGTATTGGGAAGAAATTTTCCAGTGGTGCAGTACTGGCATAGGTTGCCCAGGGAAGCTGTGGCTGTCCCACTCCTGGAAGTGTTCTAGGCCAGACTGGATGGGGCTCTGAGCAGCCTGGGCTAGGGGAAAGTGCCCCTGCCCCTGGCAGGGGGGTTGGAAATAGATGATGTGTAAAGTCTCTCCCAACACAGGCCATTCTGTAATTCTATGATGCTATGTATTGCTTACCCTCAACACCTATAAGCCCCAGTTTGTAAAAAAAAAAATTGGAATACTGAACGAATACTGATGCAGAACTGCTGTGGAGAAAGTAAACAGTTTAACCTATTATAAAATGTAGCACACCTATTGGTGTTTCTAATGCAAATTTTTTAATTTTCAGAAGTTCAGAGTTTAATGGTAAAATCTAAATGAGAGATAAACTAGGACTTCAGCCATGTTCTTGTGCCGAATTCAGCTAGGACCATTTGGTTCCCTTAATGAAATAAATATGCTGCTGTATTCTACAAGAATGGCCTAAAACACTTTAACAACACTATCACAAGCTGTACTGTTTTGGTGCATAAATGGAGAACACACTGTTTTAATTTACAAAGACTGTTTTGAGCCATGGAAGGGGAGAGAGAGAGAAAAGGATTTCTTGCCAGGTGCAATTTTCCCACTCCAGCATGGGGAGGGGAGTCACTGGCAGAACTGACACTTGCCCTTCAGAAAGGCAGAGAGCCACTGGTGTTGCTGCCCAGGTGTGCTGAGGGACAACCAGCCTTCCCCAGCCCTGCCCCTGCAGGGAGACACATGGGAATGATGCTTTTTTGGACCCCTGAGCACGTCAGGCACCACCCCATATGGCCCCCACATCTCTGAAGGATTAACCTCATCCCCTTGAGCATAAAATGGCAGCCCCAGGCCCCTTTGGGAGGAACAGACACTGTACCCACAGGAAGGAGCTGGAAAAAGCCACTCCACAGCAGTCCCCAAGGACAATTTGAGTACCTCAATATGCCACAAACAGATTGCCCCTGTCAGTGGCTGCTGGTGCAGGATGTGGCACAGCTGTGGTTCCCAAAGCAAAGCACAGCTTGCAATAGAGTGAGAAGCCTCTGCTGCAATGCAGGTTTTAAACAGAGAGAGAAATACAAATACCTCCAAACAGCAAGACACAGAGGTGAAGATCTAGGCAGAAAACACTTTTGAAAATCTCACCTTCTACTGCCATGATAGCACTTAAAACTTCCTTACTGCTTTCCTGCTGTATTGATAATCATAGGATACTGATTTCAAAGCTTCCCTCAGCTGAAAAACACACTTTCTAAAAACCATTTTTCTTCCTTGCATAATGTGTTTTTGCTTTTTTATTATTTTTATTTCGTTCCATGTGTATGTTTGCCCATTAAGGAAAGACAACTCACACAGTAGCTTTCTGACAGCCCTGGTCCCTGTAATTCTAGAGTCAGTCAGACTCCAAGAGAGATAACTTAATGAATCTGCAGCATATTTCCAGGTAGGTAACTCATCTGTGATGTGACCAGTCTCTATGGCTAAGGGGCAAGGAATGGAAATCCAGCAGTCTGCTGAACTTTTCTCCTCAGTTATCCAATGACTGGAACAGAAACAGACCACTGGTAAAAATGGCAAACAAATAAGGCAGTTATACAAAGTGAAAGAACTGCTCAGAAGCTACTCTAGGAATCAGACTCCAGTGAGCAGAGCTCATGCAGATTGCAAAGTTTAAAAGCTGGTCTTGAGGAGTACTAGGAAGGAGCTACAGGTACTACTGCCTCCAAATTTTCTTGTTCAGATTGATCTTACAAAATTCACTAGAGCTGAAAGCATGAAGAACCTCTGAAAGGAGAAAATTAATTTGGGGAAACTGAGCCTAGGTATTGGGGAAAAAATTGCACTTAACTTCAGGAACAAGCTCATGCTATCCAGGCACAACAGAATAATTAAGTTGGACACTGTGAAAGCCACATCTCCAGATACTAGGTATCTTCTACTGAGAAAAGTTCAACTGATGACTTTGGAAAGCGAAATAGAACAAGCCTCCTGACCTCAGTGGTTTGTTGTCCAACACTTTGATCTACAGTCTACAGTAATTAGGTATGTCATAGTTTCAAACTGTGCCTATATTAGCCCCCATTCATAAAAGGGTGATTAAATACCCTGGCTGCTAACAGTCAAGCCTGGCAAGGAATCAGACTTAATAAAAGAAAGGGTAAGAGTTCAGAAACTTCTAAAGGCTTGCACTGTTCTTGCCATATGCAATTTATGTTACAGGCCAGTGATACACGCCTCGTGCACACATTTACTATTCTGCTTGTTTACTTCTACCCCCTTCTGCCTTGTCTATTGAAAGTGACCTAAACTTTGGACAAAAAGGAATGGTCATAAAATAGACTGTAGTGGGAAATAACACATAAATTGAAATCCTTACACATTCATATACTGTACCAATCTGCATTTAACAGCAAACCATGTCATCTGATCTGGGTACAACAGGGAGCAATACTTCTAGAGATAATTTCTTGTGCTGTGTTTTAGGATGACTAATTGTACTGAGTTGATTAGTGGACCCAAAGTAGTAAGTATGTATCAGTAAGTATTAGTTTGTGTAGGTCTGTCAGTGTTTCTCCCTGTTGTTATTTGTAGCATTGTTCCACAGGCACTGGCGTGTGTGTACACCACTGATTGGCAGTTCTCCTGCGTGTCTGTCTGTTGTGCTGCTCTGCTGCGGGACTGCAAATACACACCGTTGGCAGAGTTCAGCATGAAGACAGTGAACTCCAGAAATATTCACAAAAATTTCTCGGTCTGACTGCAGGTCCCACATTTCACAGGAGCTCCACAAGGGCCCAGTTTGTGATTTCAGAGCAAGCTCCCCCCAGCCAGCCAAGCTGTACTCAGTGTGGTTTCCCCTCCTCTCCCCGCTCTGGACAGTTTGCTCAGGATTATACAATCTGATTTGCATGATTATATAATCTTCTTTTCAGCAACAACCTGAAAAGAGCAAACAACATAATAGGAAAACCAGTAGCATAAGCCAACTCTTTCAAAACCCAATGTCTGGAATGTGCAAAGGACACAAAGTAAGGGGGGGGTGGGGTAAGTTTTTTGGGTCTGTTACCAGATTTTTCATAGAGACCTTTCCCAGAAGCATCAATTCCCAATGAATGTAAGCCATGAAACAATGTGAAACACAAACATCTCACAGACCTGCACTGTTGCCAGTACAGGAAGGGAAGGATCTCCAGGTACGTATAAGGGTTGTTATTTACTTCTTTAACAGAAGTTACTTTGGGGCAGTGTAAGAATTCTCAAAAGGTTTTTCCCCACCCTGACATAAAACACTGGCAGGCAGGTGCTGCCACTGCTGCTGTTTTGACACTGGTTTTGTTTTGCACATGGCTGAACTCACAGCTTTGACACCACAGTCCCACTTATCTGGAGTCTGGCTTCCATGGCACAGAAGTATAAACAAAGTCCTTGCTGATACAGATGCCTCCACTCCCTGTCTCTTCCTTCAAACACTTCAGACTTTGTCTTAGGACACTGTATAAGTGAAGCCTGTCATATTCCAATCTACAAACAGGCTCTTCTGCTGGCTGCTAAAACTACTTATGATGTCAGTTACTTCAGCAATATTCATCTAAAATTAATGCCTTATAAATAATCAAGGAGTAATCTGCTTCCGTTTGTCAGGCTAACCCCAAAAAGAAACAAGTGTAACATTTTTGCAAGAGAAAAGAAATTAAGGGTGACCTGACCTCACAAGCACACTTGCCAGACAGTCACACACTCCTCCCTGCATGACCTATTTTTCCTGCTCACACCACAGAGATGTTTCAAACAAATAGGCGGTAATTCAGGCTGCTTGAAACTCAGAGGGCTGCCACCCAAGATACCTGGGCATCTTAATGGCTTTGTCAGGATTCCAAAAGTTTTTAGTGACTTATTATTTCTTCTCAAGTTGAAACAGAGCGCTATTTAACTGGTCCATGAAGGTCAGTGTTAAATGTCTTGTTTTCTCAAAAACTTGGGATACTGGGTATGGATCATGGCATTTTGTTGCATCTTACAGTGCCTGTATGAAAAGGATACTGAATACATAGATGGTTTTTTAGTTAAAACACCAAGTTAGGGATTAATTTACAGCTAAAAAACCTTAACTTACAGCTTAAGTGTTTCTGTAGCATAAGCTCCAATGCTGCAATACTTCCAACCTGCATTTGAAAGCTGCTCTAAACTGCTCCCTAATAAATTCCTGTAAGGCTCAGAGAACATCTGTTTCTGTCACTAGAATCAGATTCTCTACTGGTTATCAAATTCCCCATCAGCTGTAGGATGAACCACTGAACACCTGGGGGTTTTCATCTTTTCAGTTTGAGAACTCCACAACTTTCTTAGCAAAGACTAATGTATCGTGTTAGAACAATCTACCTAAAACAGGTCAACTTTTCAGAGACACCTTTTAAACCCATTAAAAGGATTAATGGTCCCCTAGCAGAAAATCACTGAATTATATTGTGATCAAATATACACAATCACTACAACAAAAAGGCACAGAAATTGTTATCTTCTGCTAATTCATGAGAGGAGAAATCTTGTGGCAGAGCAGGACAAAGCCAAATGGAAACAACACAAGTGATGAGGTGAAAGAAGAACTGGATAAACGTGTGCATGGGGAAGGCAAGGCAAAGGATTTGCTGTCCTCATGCTGAGGCTCATATGTAAAGAGGCAGCAACATGGAGCTGAAGGCTGGTAAATAGGAAATAACACAGAAAAGATATGCTATTTCCATTGTCCAAATGTCAAACATCTTCCAGAAAGCCAGGGGGTGGGGTAGGAGGAGTAATAACTGTACGAGCATCTTCTAACAGGTTTTCTTCCTTCTTGAAAACTGCTGAGCCCATGTGAGCTCAGGAAAGTCAGAGAGAAGGTTGGCTGCACTCCTTCCAGGCTATTTGCATATGTTCCTTAGTATGCAGAATGTCTCTGTATGTAATTGAATTGCTGGTTTTGCCTCTATTAATACATATGCAAATGAGTCACTCCTGCAGCTGTGCTGTATTAATCATATGTGTGCTTCTGTCTGTCTGCCCTGCAGACTCAGGGTCGGAGGGAGGGGGAAGAGGGAATTCAGTCTCTCTGACCTAGAGGAAAACTCACTCATGCAGACAGAGGTCTGCTAGCAAACAGCAGGCCTGAGCTACAACTGGAAGGCAGACAGGCTGGTCATTTTTTAGTCTTTTTTCATTTTTCATAGATATGGATGGAATCTGAAAGTTATGCAGAACGGACTGTTAATCTAGATAAAATTAATATGCTAGCACTGTTAATTCTTTCCCCTGGAGAGGGGAGGGAGTTCTAATTTGACAAGCCACAGAGTAGCCATGATATTGTTTTACCATGTGTATTTACTGCCTGTAAATGTCTACCGTGCTCAGATATCCACAGTGCTCAATGAAACACAAAGCATTTCTATGCAGTCTTCTGTAATCACTGTCTTCCCTAAACTGACTGGATTCTGATAAAATGATGTGATCAAGCTTTTAATTCAAATCTGTTTTAATAGAATATATTGAGTTTACCCATAACATTGTGCAAGACTCTATCAAAGGCAAGAATGGGCTATGTAAATGCCAACTACAAAGCACATTTACCCATCATGAACAAGATTTATTTGAGCTGTGGTTCATGCTCTTACACAATCGACAACAACCTCTAGCTCTCAGCAGGTATCCAGAAAGTGAAGAGTGGTTGCACCCTGGAGTTGCAAGGCTTGCTCTGGAGTTAACTGAGAGGAACTTTTTTCTATTTTAAAATGTAGGGATTTTTCAGAGATGCTCTTGGCAATCCATAGCCTCTCACCCCACACCTTACTTTTATAGTTTAACAAGTATATTAAAACCATCACTAAGATGGTTTCTTCATGAAAAAACCAAGAAAACTTGGAAAGATAAATTTTTTAGAAGACAACTTACCCCAGAACAACACAGAGATCTTCACCCTGGTTAGATGGTTGCAGCTTCTTCTACATGAAGAGTTCTGGGCCCCACATTTTTCTAGCTGAAGGACCTTGGTCTTCACTGATCTCTTTTGAAATAGCCATCTTGGCTACCCATGTGCAGTACAGGTGGCAAACACCTAGTGGCCAACACATTCACTTACAAAGCCAGGAAGAAGTGGCAGGGAATATAGGATCTGCATAATGCAACAATTTTTAAAAAACTATTTAAAAAGGACATCCAACAAAAAATGTTGCTTTATTACTGCTCTTGTTATTGTTATTTGTGATGGCCATAGGAAACAGCACAGCCATGCAACTGAGCTAATGGCAGATGGACAACTGCCATCTTTTGGTTATGCTAATGAGAAATGTCACTTTTCATGCACTTGGTTGTTTTTATCCCCAGATGTGTGCACTCACAGTGAAAAACTAATTCTACTGGGGTTTTTTTATATACTTAAGTGGATTGCATGAGTATTATAATAATTGTAATTAAACTGTGCACTAATTATTCATTCCCTAGAAATGAAGTCAGAGTCCAGTTAATGAGGACAGGTAAAGTAAAAAAACAAACAGGGACAGGATACTCTCACTGTTGAAAAGCCAGCTTAGATGGTATTTAAAAGAAGACATTGCCCAGCAAATAGAAGAAATAATCCTGCACTTCTAAGAAACAGTTTACTTCCTTGTAAGCAAAGAACTGGTTATAGTAATATCCCAAAGAGGTCACCAATGCAGGCTGCAAAGTAAATGAATAATGGATGAAGTATTGCCATCTCTAGGCTACATCCACTAGGGACAATAAGGGGGCACTAGATTTTCCTTCACCAGAAACCATTAAGATGTCTTTGCAGCTCTGGCAACCTGACTCCCCAAAACAAGGAAATAATAAAGTTTTCAATATTCAGATGCATCACTACAGTGTTTGTACAGCTTTTTCAGAGTCTTCTTTCACAGATCTGAACACTGGAAGGTCAACTGCTTAATCTGGCAAAACTGGTTATAAATAGAGATTATAGCAAGAAATCAGAAAGAGATATGCAAAAAAACCGCAGTTATTACATGTGCTTGACAATTAACACATGACAATATTTAAAAACAAGGGGAAGTTCTATCCTTAGCAACATTTCAAATGAAAATTAAGGAGATACTTCAGAGAAATAGCCTGAAGTGGTAAGTGGAGATATGCAGCTCATCCCTGCAATGGTGAAGAAGCCAAAAGGGAGCTGGCATGTAAGAAAAAAAAAAAGGTTTCTGATTGAGAAGGCTTTAATCTTACTTTTACTTCATGCTTTGCTTTTGTTTCATAGGCAACAGATGTTTTATGGAATACTTGTATGACCATTGGAACACTGCCTCCTGATCAGCAGCTGCAGACTTGTTAAAGTGCTCTATCCTTCCCAGTGATTATAGATCCTTAAGATACCTGGAAGCAAGGCTTTCCAAAGGGAAATGTGTACTGGGCTGACACCTAAATAACAGCAGGATGAAGAACTCAGCAAAGTCCTCAAAGTCCAAACAGGCTTAATTTTTCTCAAAATCTAATCTCTAACATCAGTGCCTGCTTGAGGCCCAAATATTCCAAAACTGTGGTCCAGTTTTTAAAATACCACTTAAATTCAGTCCTTGGTATGCATCTTACCACACAACTAAGAGAACAGGTCTGTACTAAGAAAAAATTAATTGACTCAAATACTCACATAATACTAATATAGGAAGTATTCCAATAGGAATTGGCCAGACTTTTTAAGGTCTAAATATGCTCCTCATCTGTATACAAATAGAGAACAGAGGACTCTCCTAAGGACTGGTGTCCAGAACTGAGACCCAGCTAAAATGCTTTCACACTTAGACACTGATGGGAGGCTCTCTTGATTCACACAGTGACAGATTTGAACACGATGCTGAACACAACCAGAAATAATTTTGAAGCCCTGCTTCATGCTAAGATGAAGAGGGAAGAAAGTTTGAATGCTGGCACTCCCAACTTTTTGGGGTGTTTTTTGTCCAAGAGCAGATGTTTGCAGGAAGTCTGTATTACATCAGACTGCTCTAGTGTTTTGACAGGACACAAAATGTCCATACAGTAAGACTACACAGGCAGCTGTCATTATTCATCCAGCATTATCTTTCAATGGAGTTATGGGTATATACAGCATTTGTGTTACTGCCAATTAATCAGTTGTTGTCACTATCTGGTTCTCAAACAAGCAATCTGGGAAATCTGAACCATTCCCACCCCCAACGGTGCAGATTCCTCTCAGTTTTCATGTTGTGTGATTAGTTCCCCTGTTTCCTAATGCTCAGAACCTACTCACAAAATACTTTGTATCAAAACAGAAACTTTCAGAATATAAAGAATTTGCTCAGACTTATGGAAACATCTATCTCGTACTTAGGTATGCCCAAGATAACTGGCACCAGAATAAACCCTTCAGTTTAGTTTGTGCAAAACCTGTTACACCACATCTACGTTTACAGCTTTGAATGTTGATCTTCAAGATGGAGGGACTTGATTCCCTCATCTGCTGAGCGATATAGAAAACATCATATAAGGCATACAGCAGTACTTTTGAGTCATTACCCTGTTTCAGTAAAACACAGTGACAATTTACGTTCAGCTTTTCTCTCATGTATTTGAAACATAACTGCCATCCTGCACAACTCTCGAAGAACAAGACCAGATGATATTTATGAAGGGAAAAAGCTGACGTAAGAAACCCGTGTGCTTACCCAGAGGGATTTTACAGCAGTAATGTTCAGGACTGAGTTTTCTCAGTAACAGAGCAAAGCTAAAACCACATTTTTTTCCCCCAGTGGCATTTTTTGTCATTAAAAGTAGGAATGAGTGAATACATGGGGCTGATAGACAGCACTTTATTAGAGGACAAGGTTCAAGCCTGCACCAAGGCAGTTCCAGCTTTTCCAACACGGCCCCATCTCTCTACTTCCTTTACAACATCTAACAATGCAAGTTTCAGCTTCCATCTCATTGAGCCATCAGTCTCTCTGTGGATACCGGAAATCAAGGCAATCCCATGTGGCTAATAGTGGCAAATATCAGATGGCAGAATCTGTACATCCCAGTGGGGACTCAGATGGGGAGAGGAACAGGGGCCTCTGGATTACAAATCCATCACTGCGAACCAACAGGGGACTTCAGAATGAGGGACTGCATTTTCACTGACAAAGAGGTTCTTTGCCACAGGAAAGCAATCAGGTGCTAGCTCTTCTTCTATAAATACAGTGTACATTTCATTTACAAAAACAAAAATTCGATTTTGACAACCAGGGATAAAAAAAAGTACTTCCTGTTGATTGCACAGTACACTACTAAAGCTGTGACCTGAGTTAAAATTCTCTAGTGAATTAACAAAGACGTGTTTATTGTTCCATAAACAAACAAGAAAAATTCCTTGCCTTTGTCTTCACTGAGATAACACTGTGTATGAAATTTTGCTGGGAGCAACAAACTGAGCATTGTGTCAGGTCCTTTGATTCCCCTACTTTAAGTACACAAAAGTCTGAAAGATGAGTGATAGGGAGGACAGAGAAAGAAGAAAAGAGGGAACATGCCACTTTTCTGACCTTTTACTGTCTGATGACCAGATGACAGAGGGTGTGTAGGGGACACCAGAATTATAAGTAATGCAGGGGAACATCTGAAGTAAGAAGAGTTCCTCCTTGAAAGAGACTGCAAAGCCATTTAAAGGTGGGTTTGGACCAAAAGCATAATGAATCTTTCTTTATGACTCAACAAAGTTATTATTGAGTTAAACTGGATTTGAACAGAATTTGGAGGCACAGTCTTTCTAGTCTAGCAACTAAGTTCCACTCCATTCATGTTAGCAAAGGTGGGCACCTCTTTTGAATACTGTATGATAAAACCTTTCCAGAAGCAAATCTGGTCTGACTCTTTCAAATGGCACCAGAAGTTAAGAGGCATGTTCAATTTCTATCAGATAGATTGCAATGATAGCTAAAACTCACTGTTAAGACATGAAGAAAAATCAGCTTCAATTTATTTCTAGCCTGTACGTGCCCTTAGAGATCAGATCTGAAAAATTTAAGAGAGTCTGCTAAGTTGGTAATTTGAGCCTCTCCCACTGACTGGATGCCAAACTGTCCCTCTAATTCCAGACATGTAGCAAAACAACATAGGTGAATTTGGTCAATATTTTCATTTTAATGTTCTCTGCACAGAAACAAGAGGCCTTTGAGGTTCTCAACTTTTCCATAACCTAAACTCATCCTAAGATACTTATGACTGCAGTCACTTTTGCACAAAGCCCACCTTTTAACAAGAAAAGTCTTATTGTGATAAAGCCTATTTTAACCAGGATACTTCAGCCCACAGCATGCATAGATATGCAGCCCAGAGCTGGTCCTGAAATGAAAGTAAACCATCCTACCATCTCACTAGAGCACTGGTGCATTATTTTAGGACTAGCTTGAGTGACTGAAAAGCTAAGAATTAGAATCAGTGTTGTTTTCGAATTGCTAGCTAGCTCCATGTTTGCTTTTCCTTTTTCCCTCCCTCTTGCTTCCATATGTCTGTTCATGTGTGTTTGGCTATTAAAAGCACTTTATCAATACTGAAATGCCTCAAAATTTATTTCACATGTATGACTTCTATGGCTCCCATGATTCTTAAGGCACCTACAGTATTTGTAACTCAGAGAATCAGAAACTAACACACAATGTTGCTTTTCATACAAAGGCACAATAGGAATGAATGTATTAACCTCTGTGGTGCATGGAATGTGTCAGCTTACACACTGGCAGCTATTTCTGTGAAACTCAGCTAACTTCTGCTGGCTGTGTTAAAAGAAAATAAAGTTAAAAAAAAATCTTCCCCAGAACTATGTCCCACGCTCTAGTACGCTGGCCAAACAACTGAAATATCTGATGTCTACTTCATACTGATGCGGGTCAAGCTGAGCTGGAGAATGCATTTCACACATCCCAGTCATAAAGGCTGAGCCTTTCCAAGCAGGTATAAAGCTCTGCTGTTCCACGTGACTTGGCAAATAACAATGAGCAGGGAGATGCATTTGCAGTGGAGAGCTTGGGGCTTTTCATGTTTGTAGAAGAGAGTAGCAATCCAGACTTTGCAGAATTAGAGATGATTTGGATCTTGATTTCCTCTCAGTCTCAAATATTACTTGGCTTCCTCCTACCAGCCCAGCATACATGACAGGAAGCAAAATTCACACTGTGGCAATGGACACCACATTTGCTTAATTCCAGTAACTTGACAAGGGCTGTGTGGTTGGTCGGGAGTATCCAAAGATTTGCTATCATTAATACCCATGGACAGCCTAATGCCTCCAAAATCCAGAATACTGACAGTCTCAGATACAGAGACAGACACATCTGGCTACCAGGTCAACTCTTTATTGTAGCTGAAAAAAACCTCAAACCCTTCAGTATCTTCCCACCTGTTTTCTAATTGTCCATGTTAAATTAGAATAATCACTAATTATCTGCAATACAGCAGTGCCTAAAATGCTCTGGGTACCATAAAACACAGTAGGAGGGACCAGTTATTGCTCTGAAGAGCTTATGGCCTAAAAGGACATAATCATGTTGACAACTTCTAAAGCAGTTTAAAAGTGCTTGTCAGGACAGAGCTCTTCTGCCCGACAACCCATTTCCTTTTTGTATTTTACAGCCTGTAGGAGAAAAATCTAATGGGAAAGTGTCCTGGTTTCAGCTGGGATAGCACTGGCTTTCTTCTCAGTAGCTGGATACAGTGCTATGTTTTGGATTTAGGATGAGAATAATGCTTGATAACACATCGATGTTTTGGTTGTTGCTAATTAGTCCTTACCCTAAATCAAAGATTTCTCAAGTTGTGAGAAGCTGCACAAGAAAACTGGGAGGCAGTATGGCTGGGATGGCTGCCCTGAACTGGCCAAAGGAATATTCCACAGCAGCGAACGTCATGCTCAGTTAATAAACTGGGGACATTTGTTCAGGAGGGGTCAACTACTGCTTGGGGACAGGCTGGGCACTGGTCAGAAGGTGGAGAGCAATTGTTTCTTGGCTTTTATTATTCTCTATTTTCCATTACAATCGTTGCTATGACTACTGCTGTATTGTATTTGATATCAATTATGGGACTGTTCTTATCTCAACCCATAGGTTTTACCTTGTATTTCCCAATTCTCTGACCCACCCCACTTTTGGGAATGTTCAGCCACAGAGAGTGGCTATGCCATACTGAGTTCTTGTCTGGGGTTAAACCACATCAGTAAGAAAAGCAAATGTACTGCTATGAGGAAATTCAATGTACAAACCTAAAAGTAGTTAACTTGACAACAGGGACACAAAAAAAGTAACAAAAACTTCCAGCAAGGTGAAAAGAAAATGTGTTATCGTTTGATGACTCTTTTGCTTCAGATGCAAATTTTATGCAAAGAGAACAGCCCAAAGACCCCTGTTAATTGCACTGTGTTCCAAAGGAAGAGAAAACTGGTTTTCATATTTACTTAACCTTTGCCTTCTCTACATTGTGCTGGGACTTACCTGCAGTTGGAGTGGGCCTAAGCCCGGTGTTGCTGCGGCAGCAGCTGCCATGGTAGTTGGGATCAGCTGAACGGGGTAGGGGTCACCTAAGTAAGAGAATAATAGAGGCGTCAGCACCTTTTATCTACTCTCCACCTGCAAATTAAAGTCCTGCATTCACTCTTTCCAAAAGCCTTCTTTTGTGTGCCTTGTTGAGGCCTAATGAAAAGCTCTATTGTGCAGCCTTTTACTAACACTCTTTTCACAATTCTGGCTGAGAGAGGAATGTGAATAAAAGGCACAAGCAATTAAGGCGGAAACCTCATCCTTTTTCATGATGTATTTAGGGAAATGGGAAAAAAAAAGTGCACATTGATCAGAAGGCTGCACTTCAAAAAAAGGAATGAAAGAAGATGGGGGTGGAGGAGAAGAAAAAGGAAAACGTACAACCTTGATAAGATCACAGCATTAGAAGGGAACAAATTTACAAGCTTGTCCAAAATATGAAGTTAACTAAACTCTGCTCACTGTTAGCAAACTGAGCCTCATGCAGAGTAGAAATGGTACTCAAGTGACTACTGTTTTCTTTCAGGAGAAAAAAAAAAAAATCTCACTTTAGTGGCAGGGTTTGATCCTGAAACAGAAAAAAGCATGTGAAGCTAAGAAATCAGACACAAGCCTTTGAAATCCCTGCACCAACTCCACTTTATGACTTGAGATTCAATTTTGCTTCTGAAGGAAAACTACTTCGAGTTTTAATAAGAACTGCATTGTGCTTAATGAGCTAAAGGGAACCAGTAAAGGTCTTAAGAAAAAATTGCAGGCATTTGTAAAGGAAAATTACCTGAAATGGCAAAAATTGAGATGGAGACCAGCATGTTTTACTGATATGGAGAGCTCACTTTTGGTCAATTCTAACACTTCTGATTTGTTAAAATAAACTTCATACTACCCCATCCACAAAACTATGAAAAACGCTAGCAAAAATAATAAGAAATGTTGCACACATTATATTGATTCTTTAGGTAATACAATGTTTTCACACTTTTCACGCAAATAAGGCTCACTAGAGCATTTCTGTATGTCCCTATGTTCTGGTGGCATGCCCAACTTCTGTAGCACAAAAACAGACTATGGAAAAAGCAGAACAATCTATCATGTTGCTGTATATATAATTAAAAAGGTAGATGAAAAGTTTGCCCCTTTATTGTGCTTTTTTGAATGAACTGAGCAAAAAAATAAAAAAGATGATTAAGGAGATAATGCAGGGTGTTCTGTACCACCATTAATACTTATTTTTGAATTAAAGATTCAAGTGTTATCAAGCCTTAGTTACAGGAAACAGAAAACAAAGGGAAATAAATTTAGGTAATTTTTTTTAAATGTTAGAAATAATGTGTGTTGGTGGACACACGTTCAGGTAAGTGGCTAGTGTTTATTTTCCCCTTTTATAATGTAACCTTCTTCAGTTAGACCTTCTCATTCAAGGATTTTGATCTCCTCCTGGTAAGAAGAGGAGATAAATATTACAACTTCTAGTAATGGAGGACCAACAACAACTGGGCTGCTAAAGCATCTTAACAGATATTAAACTTAAATAACTGTGCATGTTTATATTTAAGACCATCTTAAGTAATGCTTTGTTGACTGAAGTGCCACAGTCACTCAAGGCTGAGCAGCCAAGCAATGCAAACCAAAATGTCCACCCAGGCATCCCCATTCCCAAATGTCTGTGCACCAGCCCCAGGCTACAGCAATTCTATTTATTCAATGGGCAACAGATTTCCTGATATGCTTGGCTTTCTTTTTCTTCCCCAGATAATGCCACTGTTTTACACTTTCCAATTTTATTTTGCTTTCTGAGGCACCCACCTTCCTTTTCCTATCATGGACTGAATCAAAAATCTTTCTAACTTTACATTTTCTGGAGAGCTATTTTATGGCCTAAGCAGTGGCCTTAGACACGTGAAGACACAGAGAAAAAGGGAACAGTGATTATAGAGTCAGGGACAATGGTGTTCAGCTGCTTCCACACCACAACAGAATGATCTCAGCATCATTCCAAATTTCTCTCCTAAAGAAGACATCTGATAAAAAAAAAAAAAAAATGAAAAAAGATAGTGTTTTTAATTTTTCAACCAAAAAAAAAGAGGGAAATTTTGTCAGTACGATGCTGATTCTTACAGCCCATTAAATTTCTAATTTTGAATGATTTGCATGAAAACACATATATTACAAGATCAGCTTCCATCGACTCTCCCGTATTTCTCTCCACACAGCCTCAGTCCATCATGCTGATTCATAAATCCCGCTATTCTCACCAACAGCCCAGTGGAGGAGCCAAGATTCAAACGCACAGATAACTCTCCTGACCCAGGAAAGGTTCTGGGACCCTACCCATGAAGCACTCAGATATTGACATCACACAGAGCAGGAGCAACTGCCAGCCCTCAAAATACTAACAAAGATCTCAGGTCTTATCTGATAAATATACATTTTTTGTTGTTACTCTAGAACATGCTACATCTTTACATCTTTTATCCTTGAATTTATTCCCATATCAGAGTGAATTTATTGACGAAACAGTTTCAGTGAATTCTGAAATCTGGGAAATGCATGTCTTAGCTATTACATCTTCAGTAAATACCTTTTTTTAGATGTAAAAAGTAGCTACATTTTTTTTTCCAAGCTCTAGGAACATTTCAGGAATGTGAGACAAGACACACAGTTCTCAAAAATAGGTATTTCACAAGCCACTCACAAGTCTGTACCACTGAAAACACCAATAAAATCTCAAACAACCATAATACATTTCCATTTACAGAATTCATTACTAATCAAATGCATGCAGGCAGAAGCATCTTTCAGCTACCAAAAGAAACATTTTGTGCAACCATTTAATGTTCCAAACTACCTCTCTTGTTATGTGTGGACTTTTGGTACAAACAAAGCATCAGAGAGAAGTTTTATTGTTGTTCTTCTTTAGTAGGCCATATGGTAAAATCTGGAGCAGATCGAAGGCTGAGATTTTTGTGGCGACAACAAGGTAAAATAATTTAATTAGCTGGTGCATTATTGCCTAATACATAATTATTTCCCAGCTAGCTGGTGACATCAGTTTGAAGAAAAGAATTATTCAAGGCTGGCTACATAAAGAGAACACAGGATTTATGCACTGGTGATGCAGCAGCTAAAGAAGGGGAGGGGAAATGTCAGCCCAGGGGAGCTGAGGGGGAATACTGGAGGGGGAATATTAGAATATAGAGGACTATTATTGGTGCCCACTGTGGGCAGTGCCAGTGGATCAGGCCAGAGCACAAGGCTGAGTCCTCAGTTCTGTGCCAGTACTTTATTTCTCTATCCTTCTTCTAGTCCATCTTCCACAAACATACCCAGAACCCCTTTCATGATAATTTATGCACTGCAACTTCTTTCAATTTCAAATCACACCTTCATCCTTGCCCAAAATAATCTTCCAAGATCTTGCTTACAAGAGGATTTTTCATGAAGTACATTCACTTTCAAACCACTCTTTCTATGAACTCTCCTATGATCCTCCACTGAAAACACTTTTCTGTAGAAGTTAAGCTGTGGTACAAAGCCAAGTGGACATCCTGTCCCAACACACAAAATAACAGCCCTGTGTTTATGAACTTGATTTTCAACTGACTGGCTACCAGCTCATGGGTGTGAAATGATTCTGTACTTGTGGAAATACAACAATGGCTCTTAAACAACTTATATGTTTTACAAAATTTTAACAAAGGAGTTTTTTTAAGTTAAAAAACATTACAACATTTTTTTCCTTAAAAGTGAAAATAAAGCATAAGAGTTAACATTATGTCTGTTGCACCATTTACCAAAACCCGTAAGATGTTCTTTGTATTTCTTTTTCTGTCACTCATCTCATTTATTTTCCTTCATGGTGTAATCCCCCCTAGTGTCTTGTCTTGTCTCCTGACAGGCTGCAAGCTCTTCAGAGCAGGCACAATTGTCTTACTTGCTATATAAATCAAGTTACATGCTAATGTTAAATTATAATGTTTTGACAGGATTTTAAAGTTGAACCTGATTATATGAAACAATGGAACACTGATTTCCACCCCCCCCCACCGAAATTCTCTTCTCTTAAAAAAAGGATACCAGAAAAGGAGAAGTAGGGCATTTATTTCCCATGATTTAAAAAAAAACTCATTGTTTTTCTCCTACCTATCTTTCAGGGATAGCAAATGGAAAAAAAGTCAGAGATCATGGAAGAAGAGAAAAGAAAACAATGTAAAGAATATGAATAGCATGAAACAAAACCTAACTCTTAAATTATAATTTCCAAGATTAATATGCTCAACTAAATTCCATGAAAAATACCAAAATAACAATTTTCTTATAGTACATTCTGTTGAATGAGAAGGAATTCTATGTTCTTTTCCCCCCATTTTTGACAAGTTCTAGAAAAAGCCACAATAATTTTACATTCAATCTATCACTTGAGTGTATTTAAAATGAATAATCACAGCTGATGGCCAACTGACAGGCAAGGCACTGCATCTCCTTCCCCCACTCATTTATGCTCAACCTCATTTTCTTTTCATTCTCTTGGTGTGATGGTGGACATCCAGTAAAAGTAATGGGAGGCTGTGAAAGACATGAGCAGTGTTCCCTGCCTCTAGGGATTATGAATTTCAATTAATAAGAAAAGTATGAAGAAGATACCACCAGTGGCTTCCAAAAAGAAATCCAAACTCGTTCCTTGATCTTCTCTGAGGATAGCTCTGGACATTGTGGGCTGAGAGGTTAGTCTGTTTTGTGTTTAAGAGAAACAAGTCAGCCTACAGAAGGGACAGGCTTGCAGGAATATAAGAGCAGCGTTTCAACCCCACAAGGTGATCAACATAAGGGGCCAGGCTCCTGCTGGTGGGCTCTGCTTGGAGGACAAGAGCCAATGGACATAAGGCGTACCAAGAGAGGATCAGATCTTCCCCACAAGGACAGCCAGATGTTGAGAGCTGTCCAAACAGCTGCACTCTCTGTCCTTGGAGCTCTGCAAGCTCCAGCTAAATGAAGCCCTGAGAAATCTGATCCTATCTCCTTGATGACCCTGCCTGAAGCAAGAGTGCAAGCCTTCAGAGATCCCTGCCAAGCACAATAGTCTTATGATTTCAAAATACATATTTTCTAATGTTTTTTTCTATACCTGTAGAATAAATTACACTTATTCAAAACCTCCAGCTTCCAAGGAAAGCCAGAGTATTTCCATGAAGGTTTGTACATGCTCATGAATTTAAAAAAACAGGACTTTATTCTGTTGCCCAGCTATGGATAATAGTGGAGTAGCACCAGACATCTTTCATGGACTAGAAACTGAGCTGAACCTACCAGCCTGTTTTTATGTTTTCCTTGGCTGCTTGGTTTTTATTGGAATTATTAGGAGAAGCCACCCAGAGATCGGGGACTATGGAACTCCTTCATTTAGAAGCAGTCTTTAGTTGTCTTGTTCTGTTCTGCAGCCTTGTCTCGTTCCATTACATTTGCAACCTCACAGAACCATCACATTCTCCTGGATGCTGAGAAGCAAAACTGTTACCAAAAATTTGTCCTTCTTGCTGTGTCTATCCACAATGCCATTACTCTTCCTCATCCTGGGGGGAACATGAAGGTTTAGCCATATGCTCATTCTTTCCCAAGGCATGAACAGTAGCCCTGGAAGATGACTAGCATCTTTATCAAGAAGCTACAGTATGTGGTCTTCACAACACATGGCTTCTATTTTTATCATCCTGATAAAAAAACAGCAATGGCATTATTTTTTCCTTGTGATCTGGTGATTGCCACTGACCTGCATGTCAACTGACACAGTTAAATCAGAAATTAGCACTGAAGTCTCTTTAGAAGACAGAAACATGGGCACGGAGCACAAGTTAAATATAAGACAATCCATATGATATTCCATTAAACATGAAATATGTGACTGACTGAAAAACAGAGACACATCAGCAATTTTCCCAGAGAAAGTTTATGGTATTTAACTCCTAAACATTAATTCTATTGTATTACGTGAGGAACCAATTAACTGAGAGCTTTGCTTTTATCAGACATCAGAATTATTGTTCAGAACATAGGTGAATGGTAAATTCAGTATATTTCAATTTTATTAGGCTTGACTTGTTCATCTCTCCTATTCTGCCAATTTTAAGAGGTAATCAGATATTTCATCAATAAATTTCTGTGAATTATTTAGAACACTTCCAGCAGCAACAAGCTGGTATGTAAGACATATAAAATGAACCTATTGTATATTCAGATTTACCTCCCAATCGGATATGGTTGAAATAGTGATTAAAGTGCTTTCAAAAAAACCTCGTGTTGATGACATGTGACTGCAAGCACAATATGATTTTTTGCAACAAATTATCCACATGGCAAAGGACAAATAGGCAAAGAAAAATAATTCTTGTTTCCCAAATTTGTCATATTCCCATAAAAATAACACAGGTATTAGCAAATAAAAGGCTATCTATTGCTGAGAATTTGCCAATAACCTGGAAAATGTACTTGGGGTAAATCCCATTTCTAGAAATACAGACTTGGCAACTACTGCTTCCGAGAAAAGAAAACAACTCCTAAAAATCTCTCAATTTCTTGCACACCTTAGTTTATAAAACAAGGTGAGCTGTTCTTCATCTTCTACAGAAGAAACTATGTAGAATTCAACAGCTTCAGTCATTCTGAAAAGCCTGAGGACTGATAGGACACACCCCACTGCTTCAGGTGCAAATCAACATTTCCTTCCCTTTTAACAAGATGATCAATTGTTTTAAGAAGTGCTGGAGTGAAGTTTCCTAAATTAATCTTACTTAGCATCATTAATTAGGGAAGAGCCATCAAAATTTGGGCTACTCTGTGCAGCTGACTTGGACACTACTGGCAAACAGTGCTGCAAATGTAGAAGCATAG
Organism: Chloebia gouldiae; assembly: GCA_003676055.1. Lineage (NCBI taxonomy): Eukaryota > Metazoa > Chordata > Aves > Passeriformes > Passeridae > Chloebia > Chloebia gouldiae. Next base: position 8,530,802 of record QUSF01000021.1, read on the forward strand.
AAACATTCTGCCCACGCTGATCCTTAAATTTGTTGAAGAAGACCCAGAGAACACTGTTCTCATCCTAACTCCTTCTGCCTTTTTTGTATCTCAGCCCCCAGAAGGATTCACCTGTTCTTCCCCAGATCTTTATTTCATTCCCTTTAGTATCTCTTGCATAGGAGATACAGCCATGCCTTAATATTCCACATACAAATCCATACATATTTGCATGAATAAAAGGATCATACTACCTAAGACTGATGAGCAGCTTGCTCAGAGGCAGAACTATGCAGTTTTTAAAGGGCACAATACAAAACTTCTTCTCTTCTATCACTTATACCATTTTTATGCTTTCAAAGCACTTCTCAAATATTAATTAGCTCTAAATAAATTCTAATTATTTCTAAGAGTGGCCCTAGCAGATCTGTATCATCTGGTGTGAAATCTGACTTCAGTGAAGTCAACAGCAACAGCTCCTCAGACCTCAGCAGAGCTGACATTTCCCTTGCCATCGCTAAAATCCTGGGAGTTGTGTCTATTATCTGGTAAGTACCACAAGTAGGGCTGAACTAGCAGCAGCAGCAGTAATAAGTTATAAGGTTATGGAATGAGAAGCAAAGAAGGGGTAAATTACCTGAGCCAATCTGTGGAGCCAAAATGTGAGAGAAGCTCTGGGAAATGCAGCAATCAGACTCTGTTTGATTTCAGCATCAGCTGAAATGGAAGGTGCTCTCCTGCTGCTAAAACCAGTTTGAATAGTTGGGATACTGGGGTCAACTCCTCAAATTGGCTCATGCTGCCAGTCACTAACTTAGTTAACAACTAACCTTGAAACATCAGCCCTTTATAAAAAGATTTGCATTACATATCTATATAAATATTAAGTATTATGTGTATAATAAAATACATATAAAGAGGTTTGCATGAAAAATCAAAACATTTAAATTTCAAGTAGCACACATTGCATGAATAACTAAATACAGAGTGAATGAGTATGTAATCAGTATTTACCTTGCTAATTGGGGACTATATATATAACCCATCACATACGGCCAACAAAAAGTACTTTCGTTGTAAATAATAATAATATTAAATATTTTATACATGCAATTATATCTAGGTATGGAGGTTAAAAATTAACTGGAACCACAGATTATGAATCTTTTTCTCAAATAAAAATGTAATCCTAATAGAAGTTCCTCCCTTCATCTCTGCCAACTTTACCACCACACAATATGCCATAGAGAAAAAAGGGGAAGTGTCAACTTGTGTAAATTGCCCCTTATGTAATGCAAACCATCTGTTTAAAAAAACAAAACAAAATGAAAACCCAAGCCACTCCCAAGCATGATCTGCTATGGAGAAAAAGAAAGAAAAGGAAATGTAGTACATCAAATTGGAAGCCAAAGACCATGACCTGCCATGTAACCATGGAGAAAATATTTACCCCTCTCCTCTCTTTAATTACCCAATTTTGAAAAATATTTGGAAAAGCGTAATTGAATCATTTGCTCTGCACATAATAGAGACTGATAGTGCTGGATTTTTCTCTCTAGAATGTTTTCCATCAGGCTGGAACCAAGCAGAGAAAACCTCTTTGTTTTCCATAACACATCTCACAGTGATTAGAAGGTTAGAAGGTCCCTAAGTCCTCAGTCACTGCAACCTGGCAAAGGATGGGGGATGAAATATCAGTACAATTCTGCCCTGTCCTTCCTTAGGTATCTGCCATGGAAAGAATCTAAATGGATCACTGCTATTAACCGTTACAATTATTTTTTTGTTCTCTTCAGTCTATATGCTCAGAAAACAAAGTAAGTGTAGAGAAAGCAGTGCTCTTCTTTTTCAGCCTCTGTCTGGTGAGTCATGAGTGCTTTGGTAAGCACTGCCTCAGAAACCCTCCTACTTACACACTCTGAAACCATAGGGGGACTCACATTTCACCCTCTCTTGGGAGGTACAGGTAGATCAGAAAGCATTGAATAAGTTAAATTAGGCTTTGTTATCTAAGCTGAATGAAAATAAAACAGCAGTACAGCGATTCATTATTTCTTCTCCTCTTTTGCACACCCTAAACCTTGATCACACATTCTAGCTGGGATGGCTGAAGAGGCCAACAGCTCCAACCACAGCCTCCTTCAAAGGTTACCACTGTGACCAGGCTGCTTCTTTAATCCCTTCCCAACATGTTTCCACAAAAAAGAACCATCTCAGTTTAAGCAATTTTAACAGAGACTCCTTGCTGACCCAGCCTGGACAGGAGCAAGTTTGAGAATGCTTAACTGGGAAGCTTGGCCCATATGTCTCCTTCTGGAGACCTGACTTCTCACAGGGGCAAGGTGCAGAGCAGTAGAAATCTCCCTTTGAATGCGTCTCCAACAGATACTCAAAGTCAAGGAGCTCTGCATCACTAGTTAGTTATGAAAATATTGGTTTGTGCAATAATTCCCTCTTCCTTCTCCCCCAAATTTTCAAATCTCATTCTTTTTTGAGGAACAGTATATGAAAAGTTTCATAGCTTTTTGTTCTTTGTGAATGATACTGAATAGTCACATGGAGTTTTTTATGATTCCTATCTGCAGGTTGTTAATACTAATAAATAGCAGAATAATCACTAGAGATTTTCCACCAATCTGCCACAGAAAACAATTCTGAAAAATGTAATCAGCCCAGAAAGGAGGGCAGGTTTTCCAAAAGGACTGGGAAGATGTAGAAGTGAGATTCCATTTTTATCAGGCACATAATCTAATTTTTAAACATATAATGACAATCATGTACAGATGATACTGGTGGGATCTTCAGAAGTTCCTAGGAAGGCTTTGCTCCCAAAAGCAAACTCAGTGAAAATCAGGTATTTAACACATCCAGTAGCTGAGCAAATTAATCTACTGTACATTCTCTGCTGCAGTACAATGCTAATACTAAAACCCACTTCAGCTCAGTTCAAGCCAGCAAAGATGACTGCACTGAAGTTTGCAGTACAAGAATTTGGTAAATACCCCTAAGACTTAGATCCTAGTGTCTTTGTCACTCTTAAGAGGAAGGTTTAGTCTCTTAATCACTTAGGTGCTTAACAAAATTTTATCCAAAGTTCTCTGGGTTATAGACTTTGCCAAGTCGACTGATATGCAGTAGGGCAAGAAAAAAAAAAGGGAGAAATATGTTTTAGTGGTCTGTCAAAAACATGACTTGATGTGAACAGATTGTGGTTTGAAGGCAGCTAGGTGAAGTTTTCTAGGTGTAGCGAAATGTGTATGTAAGTTTTTGTTTACTCTAGATGGTGAGTGAAAGGAAGAAACCCTTTCGACCACTGATCATTTCTCCTCAGCTTTTCAGTCAAACTCAGCCAAACATGCCAGGCAACCACCAAACACAGAGCTGTCTTTTTCCACTGGCTCCTGCTAAGTCCTACATCTTGCCACACTGTTAATTCCAAGCCTTACTGCCAAAAGCAGCAGAAACTTTGCTCTTTTTGTCTTTCAATTTTTCAGGGTTACACAACCACATAAGGTCATATCTATTTAATACATGTGACGAACTACAGAACTATCGTGGAGTTAATGTGCACGCAGTACAAAGAAGGGAAAAAACCACCTCAACTCCTTCTACCCAAATTGGCCTTCATTACCATGGAAATAATATCATCTGCCAGATATGTCTAACAGTGTGCTCTGCTGACCTTTTCCAGACCCACAGTTATGGTGGCATTCATACTCAGCGTGGCTCACAGCTACACATTCTGTAATGTGAATTACTACTTCTCCCAGCCGAGAGAGACTGAGTGTGTGAAATCACTGGAAGAATTGAATGAGACTATGTCCTGGCACTGCAGCTGCTGAGGGATGTGAAGTGTTTGGAACAGTATTTGCAATAGTGGTCCCAGTCTGTAAAATATCAGGAAAAGGTGTTAGCAGCCAAAGAAACTTAGTGCTCAAGTACTGTGTCTGTGATGTTCAGAAGCTGAAAGAAATCTGAAATTGTGGGCTAAGCCAGTTTAACTAAAGAAATCTTTTTATGTTTTAAGTTTACAAAAATGCAGCAGCGGCAAGTGCTCAGTAACTCAGATGAACTGATGAGTTCGTGAATGAGTTAGTCAAGGATACAGATGGATACAGTGACATGGACATAACAAACACCCATTCTAGAGACAGAGAAGTGCAGAACAAGCAAGTCCTGGCTAATTCAGTACAAAACTGATGGCAGAAGAGTTCTACAAGTGCAGAAACACAAGTCCATGAAATTCAGGCTCTAGCTAAGTTTATTCACAGAAATAAAGTTCCTTCATTATTTCTTAACTTTTATTTATTTTCATCATGTTGACAGGAAGATGAAATCGTATAGAAGGCATAAAAAAATATAGAAAACAATCTGCAGAATGTAGAGAACAATACAAATCTTTCAAAGATTAAAAAAGTAGATGCTATATTTTTAAGTGTTAGGCTCTCACAAATATCCTCAGAGTTTGTGTTAGTCCATCAAACTGAAAGGCATATGCTATCTTTGATCTCTGTGCAGAACCTCCGTTGAGATTAATGTGAGCTCTGTGTGAAGAAAGAGACTAGAATAGGCCCTCAGTTCACAAATAGCAAGCAGTCTGCTTCAGGAAAAAACATGTTTTCTTACAACAGTGTTGAAATTTATTGGGAAGTTTCAAATAGCTTCTCTTCAGATGCAAGTTTGTGGTCATGAGCACGTTCACTTGTCAGAAAGACCTGTCAGAGAGAAGGTGCACAAATCCACCTCTTGTGTCAGATGTTTGGCTGTTATGTAGAAACACATCCTTCATTTCGGACAAGCTTTTCTCATACTGTAACAACTAATCCCCTGTTTCACACTCATCTCTGCAAGTTAATGGCTTTGTCCATCAATAAGGTGTTACTTTTATACAGACTGGCATGAAACTGTGCCCTAGAATACCCACTTCCAGCTAAAAAAATCTCCAGGACTTACTGCATCCCGCCTTGTAGCTGAAGCCAGGAGGAAGGAGGAATCCTTGCTGTGCAGCTGCTGCTAGGGTTCGCTGGTCTGGAGGGAATACGGGAATCATTAATGGAGGCAGCTGACCCTGGACCTGCTGAACGGGAGAGGGAAAATCAAACACAGAATTTTTTGGGGGGACAATGCCTGGCAATATGCTTTCTTTCACTTCTCATCTGAGAGGTCTAGTGTGAATACACCTCTTCATTTTGGGGTGTTCCAGCTGCATCAACTGTTGAGCTTCATCTTCATTAGCAAACACTTCATATGAATTACATGAATCCAAAATAAATTGAAATATTTCACTAAGGCACATCTATATCCCACTTAATTATTCCCCCGCACAGTTCATGATGACTGTCTTATCTCTCTGGCTGTAGGGGGGGTACTTCTCTTTTATTGAACTTTGTAGCAGTATCTGTTTCAGACAGTAGCTTTCACCCTGACTAAGCCCAAACACAAAGACACCTCCTCAGAAAGGAAAAATAAGTGCATAAGTAGCACACTGCACAACCAGTGCTATTTTTTTTGCTCATACACTTGCAGTTAGTTGTACGTGTGTAAAGATAAAGTCTCTAGGATGGCCAGAAAAAAGGCTAAGACCCTTATTAACAAATAAAACAGCTATGTCTGAAGTGCTAGGCATTCAACTTTGCACAGCAACTCTACACAACCATGCAAGTCAGGAAGTGGAAAATATTAAATTGTAAGTGGATACTGCAGGGGACTAAAGCCATGCAGAAGTTAGTCATCAAAGCTGGAAGTGGGCCATGGCACAACAGCTACTGCTGTTGCTTTTACCCAGTTCCGTTAATAGCTTTTATAATTGATAGAAATGGAAGCTGTATTTCACAGAGATGAGAAACACAAAGTTTGCTGGATTAAAATGCTGACTAGTTTCAATTTAAAACCCCCACTGTACTGACCAGATCAGTCAGTGAAGAAGGACTAGCTCAGTTTTTAAGAGAGCTCATCAAGATTTTAGTGGCGCTGTAAAGCTGAAGCATCGGAGATTGATACATCTTTGAAAACTACAATTTATTTTGTGGCCTTAAGTAACTCAGAAAATCAGAGTAACAACAAACAACCTTCTATGTTGAGGGGTGCAAGAAGGTGTTACTCCCTACATTGCTGCCTGACAGCAGAACTGGCAAAAGAGAACCTGCACCAGCCCTTGGCTGCCACTGTTCAGAATACACCATTTGCACTTAATTCTATTTTCATTTAATCTCCTTAAAATCCGGGCTACGTCTTGGTTCACCCAACACCATTACCAGGCAAAACAGTGATACAAAATTTGGGATTACCATCCCTTTCAATTTATACCTAGAGCTGGCAACACCCCTGTGTGTGCTGACTGTATCTGTATAGTCTGAAACAATTTTCAGGGATAGAGTTAAAGAGCACTGTTGACAGAAATTCTTGCAGTGGGAGATTAAGATTGGAGCTGAAAGACAGAGTATATGTAGCTCCACTCACTGAACCAGCTTGATCCATTTTTTGTTACTTCAATATTTGTCTTTCTATTCTGATCCTGCTAATTAGAAGGCATACATATTTTCAAATGAATTATGGGAGAAAAAAACCATATAAAATGTGATATGTTCCTTATCTGTACACAGTTATCCCAGAGCTGTCCAATACCTGCCTTTTATTCACGTTTATTTTTCATTCATTTTGTTTGACGTTTTGTGGTTTGCTTCTCTTTTTTTTTTTTTTTTTAAGACAAAGGCAAAGTAACTATATTCCTTTAGAACAAAAATGAACAGCCATGCGGAATTTTTGCATAGTACTCTTCTTCGGCGAAAAGCCACAGAACTTTTTTTTTAAATGGTTTCCAAGGATGAAAGTGACTTTGCCAAGCGAAGAAGCTTCAAAACAGGACTCAAAAACACTAATAGAAAGACAGATGGTTCTACTAAGTGCTTTGCTGCCAAAAAAAAATGTTAAAAAAAGTGAAAAAAATGGAGTGATGTTATTGAAGCTGACTGCAAAGTTCTCTGATGACTGCAAATACTCTTGTCCCACTGCAAGTGTTAACTCTGCCTCCAGGGCTAATATAACTAAAGCACCACACACACACAAATTGTCATTGCCAAGCCCACAATGTAGCTTAAGTCTGCACTTGATTCCAAGTGACTGCCAAACACATGAGCAAAACACCACACTAAAAAATTCCCATTTAGGAAAACATTTACCAGGAAAATGCCCTTTCTTCCTAAATCTGATTGTTGCATTTCATTTTTTTTTCAAATTGCTGCTCCTCTTTAACTCTCCAAGGGGCCTTATAGCCCCTAATTTCAAATGACACAACCCTATTTGCATTAGGGAGGTAAAAACTATGGAGTGAAGAGGATGGTTTGCATGGATATAGAAATAACACAGTCAAAACAATGTGATTTTCATTCCAGGATGGAATGTATGTAACAGCACTCAGCTACACTTCATTTTCTCCTAAACACAAATAAATGCAAACATTAGTTTATTTTAATCCGATTACCTGACACAATATCATACAAATTATGGACTCTTCATTTTTATGGCTCATTTAACTACTACATTTTAACTCATAATGTTTATTATTATTATTAACTAGAATTGCTAGGATACAACTGCTTCAAGTGGCATTGAATACAGGCTCTCCTTCTGAGTTGTATACCTAAGGTGTTTCCCTTTTTTTTCCTTTTCAAGGTATCACTACATCAGTTAAATCTCTCAAATGTTTTTTCTTATATAGCTTACACGATTATATAGCTTTCTGGATAGTAACTTCTTAATACTGCATTTCTAATTTGAATATAATGAACCACAAATCAGAGCTATTTTCCAGGCCCTTCAATTTGTTCTGCTAATGGACATATGTCCATAAAAAGAAACACCTCTTCAACAATCTAATAATTCACACAGCTGTCAAGATTCTCCACTGGCCAGCCTCTCTACATGATGACCTCTTCTCAGTTGTAATATCCTAAAGGAGAAAAATGTATTTTAAATCCTCACAAAATTCCCAATGGGTTTAAAGAGCTACAATTTCACCTTGTAATGTCTTATCTACTTTATGATGTTAGTCTGGAGGATACAGACACAGTCTTCCAAGTCCTGGTTTTTCATACTGTTGCCACTCTGTCAACTCATCACACTGTGAACCCTTCATTAATTTTTTCCTGTCCTCTGCCCGGCTGTGGCAGGGAAGGGTGAG
>QUSF01000021.1:8538969-8596648 GCA_003676055.1 Chloebia gouldiae
GAGTGGCAATTGTGGTGCCTGGTGCTTGGCCAGTGTCAAACCACCACACCAGGAAATCTTCATAGCTGCCACTGAAAATCCAAAATAGAGACCACCCCTAAAGAACTTACCAATGCAAAAACCAGTATGAGCACATGACGAGCAACTCATAGTAAATCTACTGTCCAGGTGGGAAACTAGGACACCCACAGCTGCCTGTAGAGCTTTTGATTTTGGAAAGTGCCTCAATGTATCTTTATTTTGAAAAATCTGGCCCTAAATGGCTTACCATATCAAAGGGAATTTGTTGGCAAACTTGGAACCAATTCAAGCAGTTCAAGCCTGGGCCAGCATCTTCACAAATCTGTGCGTGTCCTTTATGACTTGACCACAACAAATCCAACCACACAAAGACATTGCATTCAACACAGTCACAGTTAATATTTCCAGGATTCTCAGCTTCATTATAATTGTAGTATTTTCACCTAAATTCTGCTCTCCTATCTACTTTTAGGAACATACTATGGTTACCACAGCTACCTAAGCACCAAGCAGTATGCTTTTAACAGTTACCCCCAGTGTTTGTTACTAGCTCCTGCTGTGACTTCCACAAATTTAGATTGCAAACACTTGAGAACTACAGTTCTGTTTTCTGTAAAAAGCCATGTATGCTTTGGGTCACAATGTAAATAGCTACACAGGGAAAATAGTTTAAAGCAATGTTAAGATTGCAAAGTTAGACATTCGTGGCTTAGAGAATGCCAGAATCAGGGAAGCATGTATAACCTTATTTTTGTCCTTTATGCCCCTGCATCCAGACAGAAATTTTAAAGTTCAGAGTTTCCCCTTGCACATGACTCTTGCTTAATCTAGAAGGCTCACACCATTTCTCAAGTAACATAAATCCATACTTTCAGCAAACCTAAGCCCCTAAAATAGCAGCTGCTATTAGTTCTATTTTCTCTTCATACACTTCCCCCAATTTCATTTCCACAGCTGTTCATTACATATTTATTAGCATCAACTTTTATATAAGTTTTCCTCTCTCCAAGGTAAACATCTCAATGCATTTCCCATCATCTGTATATATATATATATAAAACATTTTCCACTGAGGGGCAAATACTGTTAAAGCACCCACCTCCAGTTCTTCAGAAACAATTCTGTTCCTTTTGGTGAGACTGGTGATGAATAACTAATTACTCAGTGTGGGTAAGAGTAGCTGCTAAAAGCAACATTCTCTTCTCTACACCCTGAACAAATTCTGCACAGTACTTTACTCCTGAACTGTTCAGAAGATGCCCAAGCTGCATGAGCATCTTTGCTGAAATGGACTCTTACGTGGTTTCTTCAGGTAGAAGTGCAGCTAATTTTTATTTTAATTTGAGTTATTCTCAGCTGCCTCAAATAAGCTAAGATTTTTCATTCCTACAACATTGGATGCACATGAATGATTTGATTAACTTCAAACTGTTGTATCTTCTTGCTTGTGACTTGTTTGTAAGTTAAGCATCTCTTCTACTGTTTAGGGAAGAATGCAATGCACATTTCACATGCAGCAACACAAATCTGTCCTTCAAAAACGACATGTTTAATTGCATTTGTCCTCTTTCCTCCAGAAACACTTGGCTCTCAGTGACACACACTCTGCTGAAGGACTGGATTCTTTAATTAGCACATGTGTTGGCCCTCCTTCTCTCTACCTCACCCCCCTCCCCATGTCTATCTTAAGGGAAATAAAAATATTCATCCCCATATAACTACAATCTGCTATTTTCCCTTTCAGTGATGTTTAAAATAAGAAAAGAAAATGTTTTTCTCTTCTCTGTAGCAGTTCCCTGAGTTGACATAAGCATGTCCTGAGCCTACACAGCAGGAAGCCCTGCCTATCCAGGTTATGGAATGATCCCTCTTCCCACTGAGTTTGACGCGCCTGAATGTCTTCATACTGAATGTCCAGGATGCGAAGCAGAAGGTGGTTGGCATGAAGTAGAGGTGCATTTTCTCTTCCTAATCACCACCTGTAAGCTCTTCTGCAGCAGATGATTTGGGCCCTAAATATTATTCTTCCCTTTGCTGAGTATGAGGCTTAGACCATTCATACCAGAATTTACCAAAATTTGCCCTGTCCAAACACCTGAGTTCACTCAGCAGCTCTCACTGCTCCCACAATTGTTTGCAAGCAGTGATACTGCTGGCAGAAAACATGCTCTCAGAGTGTTGATCTTTTAAGGAAGATGAATGAGGGGATTTAGGGAGACAGCTCCATCACGCCCACCTAACACAGGCTCCCCATTACAACTCTGGAGCACAGGACAGCTTTACTTGGAGTGATGGTGTGGAAAAAATTATTTGATGGAATATGGAGACAATCCCTAATAGGTATGCAACTTGGCACATGGGAAAAACAAGGAACAAACTTTCAGGAGAACTGAAATTCATCTCAGGGAAATACATAAGCATATTCATTTTAAAAAAGCAAGGCTTTTGAGGCTGTAAACTTTCCACCTTTGCCCAGTCCTGAAAGAGAGCCTGAGTGCCACTACCAGCATCCATCTCAAATTAATCTCATCATAAAGTATGTAAATTAACACACATAGCCTTTTTAAATAAAGAGCAGAAAAGTGCCTTAAGCTGCCAAGTAATACAGACAGTAGCTGTTTCCATTTTCATAGCTTCCTTCCAAGGCTTTCCTCCTCCAGTTCATGCCACAGAACAAAATAAAACATTGACAGACAAACCTCCAGCAGCACTAAGCAGGACAGAAGCGAAAAGGACCTTTCACATTAAGGAACAACCCTTGGACCCTTCCAAAGGAAAAAGGCAGTTCATTTGTTGTTCATTTGTTCATTTCTGTAACTAAAATAAGGAACTCCAAAACATTTTTTAAAATATTTGATTTAATATGGAAGAAACATAGAGAGGAGAGAAAAACAGTAAGATTACTTTTTTTTTGCACTGGGGTGAGGTTTAACAAGTATTCATGCTTGTGCAACCTAGCATGTAAGTTACATATAAGGGAAATTCTCCCACAAAGATACTGGAACAAACAACCTAGCTGAAGAGACCACCTGAAATAGAAAGTACATAAACGGGAATTCATTCCAACAGGCAGCTGTTTTAAGACAAAAGCCTAAGAGTTCACACAGGGAGGGCTGCTCCAGACTACACAACACTCCAGTGAGTGGATTCTCTGGCCAAATCAGGACCTTCAGAGCAAGTGACTGTAATTCAGGTAACAGCTACACTGGAAGACTGAAGTGCACTCTAAAAAGAATCCTTTCTAATCCCAAGTCAAGAGCAACATTAAAAATAATTTGCTCTTTCATTTTTGTAAGAGAAAAAGATTCATTGTTTGGTGGATTGAGCTACTTGTTTCATTAAGAGGCTGAAGTTACCAAATGGACTTTTGAGGCACGATGACCACAGTTTTTGGCCAAATCATCTTACTTCCCCTTACCTAATACTCACACAAACACTGAGTTTCTTATGGCATAGCTTCCAAGCACCTGAGCACCTTGTTTAAATGTTAGAACCCTTCCTAAAAGAATAAACCAGGACTGTAAGGGAAATCTGTCACAAACTTCTGGCTGTCAAAACTGCTGATTTTTATGCTGTATTGTTCTCTATTTGTGTTTTTGCTGGCTACCAGCAAGCTGCTCCTAAGTGCAACCGTCATGATCAAGAGTTAATCCACAAAGTCACTTCCTTCAAAGTGGAAAATCTCTGAATTTCCATGAATGCCTGATGCTACCTTGCAGCATATGACAGAGCACAGTTTCCATATGCCTGGCTAATGCTCTCCCCAATGAGCTCTGGGCTAGTGCTGATGGCTCCAGCAGAAAGCTATCCAGTGAAACATTTGTCAGGGAAAAGAAAACAGGTGTGAGGTTTCCTGATGTGATTTAGAAGACAGCATGTAGGATAATTCCTTGAGCAGCACATGTACTCTTTTCTACAGTTAGCTGGTGTATGATAGATGGGTTCAGTTATTCAAAATATAATGAACTATGGGCTTATTTGTACATGCCAGGAAGAATCAGGGATACAAAGCAATATACCTCCCTCGTCATTGTTGACAGCAGCCTTTCAGAAGTCATATGTGTAATTTTCCTTGTGATTTCCTACACTGGTTAAAAGGGCTGAAGTGGCTGAGTTTTGCCATGTCTGTGCTAACCCAGCTCTCTTTCCTTTCAGAGTCACTTCTTTGGTGACTCAGTGCTCTCAATTTTACCAGATCCAAAGTTTTTGTGCAAGAGCATCATGTCTTGCTGTCAGCGGAGCTCTGGAAAGCAGGTCTGGTAGGAGGCACTGCTGCAGAGGAAGCAGGGAAGAGCACACAGGGCAGCTTTGCTATCAGGGGATGTTTCTATTTGAGGATGTCCAAGTGCTCCAGAGAGGAGTGTGGAATCAAGAGGACTTTTCCTGTAGGAACACAGGGTTTTTTCAAGCTTGACTCTGCAAATCTTAAAATTATAAATCAATGGCAAGAGTACAAAAACAGGAGGAATGGGTGGGAAGGCTCAGAACTGGCATGGGATTCAAAGAGGGGGAGAAGAGGAAGAGGAATAATCCAAAAATGACTTTTCAAGAACTTCCATGAATGTTGGAAGTCAACAGATTCAGTTGAGGATAAGGAAGTTAGTAAGTAAATGAACAGGAAATAAACTCTAGTGTTGCACATCATCACAGGCTGTTTACTGACAGGTGAGTTCTGTGATCTGGGAGAAATTCCCCACTTTGCCATCTCTTCAGTGATTCCAAGGCACCTTTGGGCTCATCCTGACACCAAAGTACTGTTGTGTTCAACAATGTTTCTGCACAAAGGATGCAAACAGGACCATAAAATGCTCAGCTGTAAAACAGCCCAAAATGGTTTTCAGGTTGAGAATGCAGCTTAAGTAATTAATCTAAGTAATTTCCTAAAATAGTAAACAAATTGCTTCTAAATATTTTCTAAATTTATTCTAACCACGGTTCTTACTTGTGTGTAGACTGAAGGAATTCAGCTTTTGGGGAGTGAGCCAATTCACAAAAGATTTCTTTAGTGCATTTTCCTGAAAAGATCAAGAAATGGATGGCAAGAGCACGGCTGATAAAATTACACTTTAAAAAGTGGTATTTTTTGTCATTTGAAGTTATTCAGAAGCATCTGTCTTAAGGCCAGCTGCTAAACCTCTCCCTACCCCTTATTGATTTTTCCATAATATATTCAAACACTAGTAACTAATTATTTTGATGTATAAATTGCACCAGTATTTTTCAGTATTGTTCCAAAACCCCAGATTCTTAAACTGAAACAGGGAGAACAGTTCCATTTAGGAAACCACTGCAGTTAAGAGATGATACCCAGTCCCATGACCTCATTTCTGACACAATGCTAAGGGTATTCTTTCAAACAAACCCCTAAGGTTTCAAGATGTATTTTTCACTCAGTATCTCTTTGAAAAATGGAATATCATTAATTAAAAAAAAAATAAAGCAATTTCAGTATGTAGGTGATGGGGAAGAAATAGGGATTATTTAATATAATGTAGTGGGCAGAAATTCAAAACCCATTCAGCTGCTGAATACTGCAATGCTATAAACAAAAATAAAGTCTTATCAAAGTCATCTACTTAAAACCATCCTATCTAGAAAAAGAGAGAAAAAAATAGACTTAAAGGACTAAAAGTTCTGCACTAAAAGTCATTACCTCCTCTTGCCTTCTTTAAATAGGGACATAGTTAATAAAACTGCATACAAACTAATGAACTACAGGGGAAAAAAACATCCTTCATGGTTTGATCAGTGTAGACTCCTGCAGAACTGGGTCTGCTCATAAAATCTTAGACTAAAATCCACTGACTAAACCCTTTGAATGACCCCCTTCTCCCCCCAATTTTATTATTATTAAATCAGATACATGTTTCAGGGTAAGTGTGGGCTCCAGTGACATCAGTTTTAGAGCACAAGTAGTTGCAACAACTCAGTGTCATTCTTTTCTGAAGACAATATACTATCATTACTATTATCATCATCAGCGTTACTGCTGTATATTGAGTTTCTCTGCTTTCTGTAAGATCCCTGCACAATGCACAAATGGTCAGGAAAATTCTGACCACATGTTATTAGAAATCCTTACAGCAAACACAGCTTTTAGTATTGGACAGCCTCTAATTACTGCCCAGGGACATGCATAATAAAGACCTCTTTTCAATCTCTCAGCTGTTCAGACTTGTTTCTGACTGTCTCTTCTGCCAGTGGAATTGCTCCTCAGCAGAGTTCAGGTTTGACATCAAAACTTTAATTTCAAAAGCAAAACAGACTCAAGTTGCAGAACAAGTACTATTTCAGTAGATACGTCACCACTCTTCCATTCATATCCTGATGCTTTTTGTACCCTTGTTAACAAAATCCACATTAAAAAAATGTTATTCACAAGGATTTTGTTTGGGAACATTTTTTGAATAGGGCTGAAGACAGTCTCTAATTTTGTGCCTACAGTCTACTGACAGCAATACAGTTAAAGCACAATTAACTGTAGATAGAGTGATAAAATTTAGACATCTCATCATCTGATTTCTGTGTACAGCCAGGTAAGCAGCTAGCCAAATTCTGCAGCTTTTTACTCCACTAAATTGCAGGTACAAATATTTTGATTGCCGAAACATTGTATCTTTCTCTCCTTTGCTGTCACCTTCACTTCTCCCTTGTCTTCCTCTACTCTTTTTGTTATTAAAAATATGAGGAAAACCACAAAAGGGGAAAAAAAAAAGAAAAAAAGAAGACTATATGCAATTGTTTTCTTGGCACTTGTAGATCTAGACAACGCAATGGAGAAGAAAACTGCCTACCTCACAATGGCACCTATCATCATAAATCAGTTTTTAATTTCCCTGGTGTATCACAGCAATCAGATAAACACTTGCTTCCTGCCTCCCCTCGATGCTGCTGCTTGAATGGGCATGGCCCAAGGTGTGGCTGGGCGTGGCAGCCCCACCTGCCAGCCCCAGACCGTCCCTGACAGGTGTGCAGAAGGACAAAACACAGCAGCATTCACAAGCACAACACATGCATAATGCATGAAAAGCAGGACCCCACCAGAGGGGGAAAAGCACAGCATAATGAAAATGAATAATCTTTGGGTATTTTCTTCCTAGTCTAAAGTAGTTCTTGAATGTACAATCTTTTTTTTTCTGGCTTGACTGCCTTTAAATATATACATACCATACTCCTAGATCAATTTTTAAACCACTATAGGTATTAGAGGACAATTTACATGTGATTTGCATTTTTTTTTCCCTCTGACTGTGGTTTTGGTAAGTCTTCCAAACCTAATGACTGTTCTTTTGGCCAGCAACATAAATGCTGTAATCACACAATTATTGTGCTGGGAACAGTTTAATTCAGCATTTTGTTCTCAACCACAGAACAATTACTCAACAATTTTGGTTAACCATACTAGCTTGCTGCCTGGAGAGGAAGCAGAATATTCACAAAATCTATTGTCTTCCATAAAGGCAGTGAGAAGACTATTATCTGTTATAACTTCCAGCATCTCTTAGGGGTGCTTCCACATACTCCCCATTAATGAAAATAAACTATTAGCAGCACACTCTATTGGCACATTGACCTTTACCTGTTGAGTGCTTTTAATTGTGCATTTGCACACTGGAGGGAAAGGTAGGTGGGATGTGTCTGGGAGAGAAGGATTCAAGGGAGAACTGTAAAAAGTTCTGAAATAACTACAGTGATATTATCCATCTCTTCTAGGCGTAAACCTTGGGCACTCAGGCTTTGTTTAAGTTCTGCCTTTAAGCCATCCATTTCTCTTTAGCAATAAAAGGAATTTTCTGATCAATTGATTTATTCCTAGTACTGTTTCTATGGAAAGACCAACAATTACCAGGCTTTGTGTGGTAGACCTGACTCCTAAAGAGAAGTTCTGAGACCTCAGCAGGAATGGATTTAAGCTAGCAAGACAAGTTATCAGGATCCTTACAAATTTTCTGCTCCAAATTTCAATTCTGGAAGCATTTTACCCAACCAAATATAAATATTTTAGTAATTCCATTTCCACTCTTGTTTTTTGTTTTGTCTTGCCAGTCACTGGGAATATTTTCATTCAGAGCTGTGAATCTAAAAAGTACAACTCTGGCAGTGCTGCTGAACGAGTAAAATTAAACTAATTAAACAAACTGACTCAATAAACTTAATTTGACAGTTAGATCAGAAAGGAAACCAGCAGTAAACTTGATGAAAACATCAAGTAGTAAATGAGTTTTTAAATGCCTTTAGCTTTTAAGAAGTATTCAGCTCAGAAAAGGGACTTTGTAATAATCATAATTTTTTTAAGGGCAAAATTTGACCTGTCTGAACTTTGTGTTGAGTCCTTGCTCTGCTGAAGTCAATACAAATTGATCCTGATGGCACTCAGCAGAAACAATAACAAAAATTCGTTTAACATATATATAATAATTTAATGTAATTTTTTTTAAAGGATAAGGCATCTAAGGAGCAGAACACAAGTTCAAATGTCCTCACCAGGAGGACACTGAGCTATTATTATTATTGTAGACAGCTATTTTTTTCTCTCACGAGGTGGGGGAGACACGGTGGGAATTGCAATAAGGACACAGAAGTCCCAGTCTAGTTCTTTCAATTTCTTAAGCTTTCACCAGGACAATTCATTTAAAAATAAAGGGAAAAAAAAAAGGAAAAAAAAAAAGAAAAAAAAAAAGAAAAAAAAAGGACTATCCCTGTTTATTAACTGGTGTATGTGGGAAAGGAAGGCACTGCTCTCCACAACTCTGCCACTGTGCCCCAGGCACCTTTGGGGTGCTGCCAAAGCTGCTCTCCCTCATTTCTAGACTGCAGTGACCCTTGGGCAGGAGCTCAGCATTGAGGTGTTTAACCCAGGGCAGATCAAGGGCAGGCACAAGAGGAGAAACACAAAGTTCTCAGATCACACCAGCAGGTGCTGTGCATGTTCAGATCCCTCAAAGCTTCAGATCCTAGACTCTTAAAGGGGCTGTCTAAAGGGTATTGGGACAAGACATGCATGGGAACTCCAGAAGTACTTCTGGGTCTCTCCATTTGGATGTTCCCAAAAGCTATCTGAGTACTGCTACCAGAGAGCATCTCTTTTGATGCTACCCTAAGCCATGCAGGTAAGAATTCTACAGAAAAATACCTTTCCAAAAGAGTTGCACCTATGTTAGGGTTCCTAATGATGCCTTGAGAAGGCTGCCCTTCTGGCAGAGTTAAATAATAAAGCAGAGATTTATTAAAAGGATCTCCTTCATGGATCCACCTTGGGCAGCAAAAGAGCCCAGCCGGGGCTGCACCCAAGATGAACCAAAATGGTCCCCACTCACAGGGTCTCTCACTTTGATCAGTTCTGCTCCATTTACATTTTGGAGTTCATTGTCCAATTCCAGCTTTTGCCCATGAAGTCCCATCCTGCTTGTTTTTCTCTCTCCAGCCCACGTTGTTTGTGCTCTTGGGCCTGAGATTTGGATCATTTGTCCTTGGTCCCCAGCTAGAGAAGGAATTGTTTTGTCTCCCTGCTCTGTGAAGAGAGCTCACCATCCCCGAATAAGAAGCCCAAACCCACACACTAAAGCAGCACAGGATCTGAAAAATATAAAAGCTAAAACCTGAGGCATCACTAATACTGTTGTCATATCCTTTGCAGGAAAGGCAATAAAAAGACAGTGATGCAATACAACAACACATTTGTATCTGTGCATGGACATCATTCACAAAATACCAGCTGCCTTCCTGCAGCCAAATGCTTTTTAATAAAACAATCTCCTTGGCACCTTAAAGGAATGGTTCAGGACATAAACTGTTAGCTAACCCAGTGGCCTTGAAACCTGTAATGTTTATACAAGAACATTAGTAACCCTTCAGTATCTCATTAAAAAAATCAGTAAGTAATAATATGTCTAAGGTGTGGTAAGGGAAATTAAAAACCATCCAAAGTCTTTGGGTTCAATACCTTTCTCCAAAAAGAAAAAGGATTATTTTAGCAGTTAGAGCCTAAAATATTTTGCCAGCAGTGTGTTTGTTCATTAAAATGTGACCCATTCTGAACACACTGGGTCCCTTTAAGACTAAAAGTCAGAGCTGTGTGCTCTGAGCCTTTTCATCAGGATGACTCACTCATTCACAGGCAGCCTGGATTGTATGGCCGGCTTATGGTAGCACTCTAAATTAGTACTCACACAATGGAGAGCTTATACAATTGCAGTAGTCCATATCCAGTAAAACTGCCTTGGTGCCTTGAATAATGGGCCTTGTTAAGTCCCTAACTGTTCTGTAAGAACCTCGAAACAGCTGCACACAACACATGACCTGTGCCATCCTTACAATGCCTCCTAACCATGAAAGCAAGCTTTGGGAACTATTTCCTCCTCACCCTCCCCATTGGACAGCATCAATCCCTTTGCTTTTTTGAGAACAAAGGGATTTTGTTTTGCCCCGCTTTTTTCTTACTTTGTTTTTTTTTCCCCTTTTCCTTTCCAAGCAGTTCTCTGCTGATCATCCTTCACACTTTAGCCTCTGCCCCAGCACACTCTGGACAATAGCACTGGTTCCATCTGTGCACCCCATTAAAGCCCTGGTAATCCTCCTTGGAACAGCTGGGTGCTGCGTCTGTGAGCACACACACTCCTTCCCCGGGATCCTTTGGCTACAATTACGCTAAGCTTGTGCTTATTTCAAGGTCCCGCCTGCAAATGCCTTTCCTGGGGTCCCCCAGGGCTGCAGGGCAGAATTCCCTGATGCAACAAATTGAACAGTGTCCAGACACATAGGCTCGGCTGAAAACATGCTGCTTACTCACCTCTGTGCCCAGCAGCACTTGCAAGGCATTTCACAAATGACAATATAAGTGATATGCTTCAAACTCCCACCAAGCCATTAAGGAACCATGAAGAAGCATCTTCAGTTGATCAAATGGCTCAATATTTATTTTACAGCCAGAAGTGCTGCAGTGCTTGAAGTTTAGCTTAGAAGCCTTTTTTCAAGAGCTGAAGTGATTCGGCTCTGTCCTAGAACAGCATCTGGTCAAGAGAATGATCTGGCAATGTCTGTCCTGAAATGACTGAATGTTAGGGAAGGACCAGCAGAGCACACCCACAGGCTGGTCTAGCTGTGTACCTTGATTTTCCCAGGGATTTAACTTGCCCCAGATTAAGCCACTGGATCGAACCTCCATGACATTTCAATATGCTCAATACGTAGTCAGAAAAATGTAGGAATAACTAAGTTAATGATCTTCACAAGAAGTCTGTGCTGGTATTCCAATAAAAGTTCACAGTGAGTCCTACAGATTCAAGTGCACCTAATGCACTACAGCTTGATGCATGTTTGCCTGTTTCTGTACCCACACATACATCATCTGTGCCCATACAGACACATAAACACACACGTTTCTCCAGGAGAAGTGTGTGCACACGTCTCACACATCACACAAGCGAATAAGAGGAGCTATCTCTAAACCTCCTTTCTGGTATTTATTTCAAAATGTAAATGTGTGTGTATGTGCACATGTACTGGTATTTACACATATATTTATACACACCGTACCCACGAAACAGATGCCCTGTGCACAGGAGTCCACACGCATATGCAAAGCAGGCAGGCATGTACCAGAGGAGAGATAGTGCTACCCAGGGGAAAATCCAGCTGAGAACACAAACAGCACTTAGCACGTACATCTGACAGCTTCACTTGCACAGCACGGGCTCTCCTGAGCGGGGATGGAATCCTGCAGCCCCACATATCCTGGAAGTGTATTTTCTCTTCAGCCCACTGACAGACACATGCCTTTCCTTTCCCAACTTGTCATGTAGTTATACCCACACTCAATGCTAGGCCAGAGGGACTTTGGAGCTTCTCTGTTTTGCAGCCCATAAGAGGTAAAATGTAAGTGTTTCTATGAAGTACCCTGCCAGAAAGATGGAGACGGCTATGTACAAGAGCATGCAGTGACAGGCAGGGGAATGGCTTCATACTGAAGGAGAGTAGGTTTAGATTGGATATTAGAAAGAAATTCTTCCCTGTGAGGCTGGTCAGGCTCTGGAACAGGCTGTCCAGAGAAGCTGCGGCTGCCCCATCCCTGGAAGTGTCCAAGGCCAGGTTGGATGGGGCTCTGAGCAACCTGGGCTAATGGAAAGTGTCATGGCAGGAACTTGGAACCAGATAATCTTTAAGGTCACTTCCAATCCACACTATTTTATGATTCTATGATTATTAAAAGAAATAGACTTTTCAGAGCTTCCTAAATGCCCACAGCATGTGCATGTAGCTTTGAAGCAGCTCCACACATTACACTCCCATCAAAACATTATTTGCAGAAAAGCTGATCCATGTAAGCCAAGTAAGTTAATTTGACTATGGTACATAAAACTTTAACAGTAGAAGGAGTCAAAAATGTACGCCAAATAACTCTCCTAAACCACTCCCAAACCTCTTTAAATTAAGCTCCTTTCATACAATATGCTAAAATATAAGGCAGCATGAAGGTTGCATTGCTGTTAGTTGGAGATACCAAGCAAAACACACCAGTGGCAAGTAACACATCTCTCCTAAGCAAGTCAATAACCCCTCCCTAGTGCACCAGTCCAGTGCAGAATTCCTGATCTCCCACGGGCTTTATGTAGAACACAGTCAGGCTGCCCACAGGTACAGGCAAGATTGGCTTTTTGTTGTAAACCCAGGAACTCAGAGGGCACAGTTCAAAGCACAGATAAGTGCCTAGATTAGATACTTTTTGACTAGTTCCTCCTATCTCTGGAGAGGCCATTTATTCTCCAAAGTCTTTGCAGGTGGACAGCTGTCAAAGAACATACTTACTGCTGAATTACAGGCAATTTGGCCAAGATCTTTTTGTGATACAGGATTTAGAAAGAGGTGTTAATTGTATTTTGAAAATTCTTCTAGGGCTCCTTCATGCCACGTTACTGTGTCCTAGAAACTTCAAATGAGGATTATACAAAAGATCTTGGCAAGATCTAGCATAAGGAAAGGCATATTTGGGAAGTAACTCTCAGGTGCATCAAGAACACCAGAACAGTCCATCAGGCTCCAGCAGATTTTAAGGAGTGGCAAATATCTCAGGAGGAACTAAGTTTTTATAAAAAATACAAAAAAAAAAAAAAAAGTGCTCTCTCTCTCAGTTTTCCTTGAGGAAACAGCTTTAAAACACACAAGTTCCTAAGAGTTCTGTCACAGCATTTTTGCTGGATGTCTTTTACAATTGCTATCATTTGCCATTACTAAAATACCATACCTAATCTGGAAAAACTAACTTGAAGGTCAGTCTAACTGCCCACAGAGGCTCTTCAGGTTCCTGTTCCCATTGTCCTTAGAACCAGGATCCTCAGTCATAGCCCTGTAATACCTCCAACAACAAACTCCAGTACAGGTTCTTCAGCCACGAGCCACTTCAGTTCCTTGGGTAATATTTTGTTGCTACAAACCAAAATATAGCCATATTTTGTATAGCTATATTTTGTGGTGGTATAGCTACTTTCATAATGTTTTAAGTCTATCAAGAAAGCAGAAGGCCACCAAGGTAAAAATTCAGCAGTTGCCTGAGTAGTGATACGAGGCTCTTTTAACACTCCTCTAAGGTACAAAGTTCCAAGTATCAACCCAGATCTCCACAGTGAAATCAGATCTGGCATTTAGGCTTGGCTTTCCATGAAAGGTCAGCTCCTGAGAAAGTTGTATCAAAGTTTGAAGGGTTTGGTTCAAACTTTCTCTAAACATAATGAGTTGTTTCTTTCATGTCAAAATGATCTGTAAAGTTTATCTATTATGGCTCCACTAAAACTCTCTTTGCTTCACTAAGAATTGTATTCAAATTCTTTATTGATAATACTGGAATTGTACTGAAGCAGAATCCAATCTAACACTCCAAGGCTGTAAAATGGGATGTTGCAGGAAACAATATTTTTATTTTAATTAAATCTTATCTTTCAGTTTTGGTTGTCCTGCTTTTTCTCTCCTATTTTATGGCCAAACTCTGCACTGAGGTACACAAAACCCGATCATACTGACAGTGGAAGGAAGTACACATGTGTACAGAAGAGAAGAGATTTAATCTTTTCTGTTTATGAAATAATCTTACTTAATTCATCCACATTTTCTTTGATACTGAAACTAGCATGGAGAGAAACCTTAATGTAAGCAATGTGCATACCAGAAACATAAGATAGCCAAATGGTAGTTTTCTGCACACTTTTTTTTTCTAATAAATTAGCAAGACCACAGCTTAAAATAACTTTTTTAGTTCTAATGTCAGGGTAGCTCAACAGTTTACAGAATACAAAACTCTTAGCTCACAGGGAGGCAGAAATAGGTAATTTTTTCCTCTATGGTCTGAATTCTTACATAAGGAAGAGTCTCCTCTTTGTACTGATCTCAAATGGATGGGATGCCTCATAAATTCACCTTGTCTTGGATAAAAACAGTTTCTTTTAGAACTTCACCAAATGACCAGTTCACCAGACAGTGGAAAAGCACTGAAGATGATGTGACACAGGACTCCCTAACAGTCACAGCTGAAGCAGCCAATTTTTTAACATCCCATATTCTACATACAACATTAACCAGGATCAGCCATCAATTGTCTTTGATTCCCCTGTAGATGTTCAGTTGGTATTCATAAAATTCTTCATGCAAATCAAGGACAGTATTTTATCTTTAGAAGACACCACATTTCTCTGGGTTTTATGAAAATATGCTCTATTCTAGGGTGTGAAAAAGGATCATTGGGAACTCTGGAAAGATGTAATAGACCAAATCCCATGAAAATTGTCTGGTTTAGGCTGCAAATCTGAATGATCTGATTTGCTGTACTTAGGTTGATCCCAGGGCAAATCAGTGAATCCATCCATACAAAGCTCATTGATGTTTCAGGCCCTTGGACACCAAAAGCACAGAGAAACAAAACCAAAATCACCAGGCACTGAGAGGCCTTGGGACTTCCATGGGAAAAATGTAACAAGTGATGTACTAGGCATGGAGACAGAACTGGGAGAGAGAAGGAACAAAATTAATGGCCATTTTGGTAAATGGCCTCATAGTTCCAATTACAAATGAATTTACAACCCACTTAACAGAAAAGACCTCACTGCAAGCTCAGAGAAATAGTTAAAGAAAACCAGGAGCTCCTTATAAACTTGGAATTGTCCACGAGTAACCAACTATGAGCTTGAATTCCTGAATGGCTGAATCTTATAAAGAGAACAAGATAGGCCCATATTAAAACTTTTAACGACTTTAGTTAAAAAAAAAAAAAGAAAGGGAAAAAAAAAAGGAAAAAAAAAGGTGGAACTTTGCAGCCAGCTGGCTCCATACCGAAAGCCAGGCTGCACAGCTTGAACTTAAAGCTATCTTAACATAATGAATAAGTGCCAATAATTAGCATATGTAGTGTGAACAGGTTTGCTGGCACAAGCAAGTGAAAAACTCCAAGGTAAAGTTATTATTAGGGAGTAATTAGCTCTGTGAAGTAAATGAGTGAAACAATAGCTGCCAGCACTGACAATATGGCTAACATCTGACTATGTGGAAGATAACATTGTAAAGTATTGCTCCCTGAGCTAGAATCTGTTAATAACCATATGTTAGTGTAATTAATGCAGAGTCTTTCTGACCTGTTGTCACATAAGAACAATACTTTCTGGGAAATATTCAAACAGGCAGCTCTAAACTTGTGGATGGCAAAAAATAATTTGGGAAGTTGCTTACAAGCATATTTTCTTCTGCATTTCTTTAAAAAGAAGTAAAAAAACAGTAAATGGGGGAGGAGAGTAGAAAAAATAAAGCCCGCACACTTAAGAACCAACTTTTTTTAAGGCTGATGACGAAGACGTCAAACCCTGGATCGAGGCTTTCCAGAACACCTAAATACAAGACTAAAAAATACTATTGCATTTTAGCAGTGCTTGTAATCGATGCCCAGACTAAATTCTGCAATTTGATTAATCATGTGGATTGGCTTAAACACTTCATGTAAAAAAACCCCCTTGAACTCAGGAGTGTTCAAATCTGAGACTGGGCTCTGAATTTTTTGGCTTGAGCCCATCTCTAAATTGAATAGATCCCTCCAGGTGTCTGAAATTCATCAGACATTCTGCCAAGGTCTTAATATCCTGCTAGATAGGGGGGGTCTCTGCTTGTCCCCCACACAGGACATTCACACCTCCAAATGAGTGAATTCTGTGACTATGAAGGGCAAGGCTACAGATAATTTCTCTTGAGAAGGTACTAAAAACCATGTCCAGAACTCCTGAATTTTCGTAATAAGTGGCACTGATGCAATATTTTCCTCCCATCATATCAACATCTCAAAATGTTTAACGATGTCTAGTAAATACAGTTTGCTCAACAACCCTTACAAAATTACTGTATTTTCAAGTCACTGTGCTGATGTAGTGCATCCTACAGAGAACACATATCCCATGGAAAGCCATTGTCTCTGAAGCTCCCTAGTAAAGAGACCTTTGTAATTTAATTTGAATATGTGTCTGTTCCAATTGAGCATCTCATATCCACCTAGGCCATTAGAGCATTCACAGTCACTGGCTCACTGCAACAGTTTCCTAGAGAGCGCAAAGTGGGGTCATACATCCCAAAAGAGCAGCCTTAATTTCTAAAAGAAGAAGTTAAACAGCTTCAAGGACCTGGCCATATTTAATTTCAATTTAAAAAAAAATTACAAAATTTAATGCAAACTGGTTAGTAGGATCCCTTTTCCCTTTTTAGTGGGGCAGTTAAACAAGAAACAAAACAAGCACAAAAACAAACAAACAAACAAAAACAACCACCAAAAAACACCACATTTTTTTAATTCTTCACAGCCTACTATGCCCAGGCAAAGGAGTCCTGCATGTTTGAGATGTCACGCATTCATCTTCTTGCTAAACATCTGTTTAAGGCTCGTGTGATCTACCTGTCAGCACCAGTGATCCATAAAGTGTTTGAACCTCCTGTCACAAACCTTGGCGCTGGTTTGATCAGAGCCTTTGTGCACACTAATCACGCCCTTTATCTTTTCTAATGCTAGGAGAAAAAAACCACAGCCAGGCTGTCTTCCAAACCTGAATGTAATTAATCTTTCCAAGGGGGAACCTGCTTGGTTTGAAAAAGCAAGATCTGATGGGCTGCTGTTCTTTTTCTGCAAGGGCCTTATTTTTCCTACCAGGCATCTTTCCACTTGGGTGGTACCCTTTACAAAATACTTTAACTGTATCCCAGTGACACTGAAACAACCTTCAAGATCATCTTATGAATGAAACTGCTGGTAACTTTGCTGAGAAAAAGAGGCTAGTGAAAGCAGTCTGATAGAAGCATGTTGAAACGATTCTCTCTTTTTAACTGCATGGGAAAAAAGGGAATCAGAATAAGAACTGGTCCCCTTTTCATGTTTCTCCTAAGCTGCTCTCTTCACTTATAATCCTGCCGCTACCTTTCTTTGGCTCAGCTGCACACAAGTGTTCTGAAAGCTGCAGGAGTTCCAAAAAGGGAACAGGTAACATCAGGTGTGGGTTTGGGGTTTATTACAGCTTGCCTTTTGCCACTACTTGCTTTCTGAGGCATAAGGGGAATGAGTGCTGTGTGTGATAGAGATGGCAATTCAAAGGGCACTTGCATTGAATGGGACAAGTGAGTTTAAACTTGGTTACATCTTCCCTGAAAAGTTTCCTCTGCTCCTCAGCATTCCCGAGTCTGGGCATTAGCAGCAACATAAATTCTAGTGAGCGGATTGTGGGAAGCTGCAAGAAACTGATGGTGGAAGACCAAATCTGACTCCAGATATCACAACAATCCTCAACCTAAATAATGTCAGAAGCCTCGAACATACATGGATGGATTGATCCGTGCATATGGAGACAGAGCTCATTTGGATAATTAACCAATCAGAAGAAAAAACTTCAGGAATTTGTGCAATGAAGTAGCAAGTAATCGGTGGGATGTGACCCTCACCACCACGTGGCTGTCCTGTATTACACACAGAAAAACTCTCAGAATCCAGCTTGATTCAGAGAGGAAAGCAAGTGAAGTTAAATTAATCTTTCTATTACTGTCACCATATATTACTTGGACTGTGAGGAAGTTCAAAGGACTCCAGACATCCAGCATCTGACAGTGCATGATCAAAGAGAGTCCTGCATGTTTTATATCTTTTTTTAAGACAAGATACCACAAGTGGAAAACATGATATAGTAGAGAGGAGTAGATATTATATTTACTATATCTATTGTAATAATATTTAGGGTTCTGTGCCTGGATTTAGTTTAGATATCCCGAGCTTGATAACTGTCTGTAGACAACAGCAGTAGTAAAATTTGATAAATATTTTGGGCAATATGGAAGGTTGGACCCTTATGGAAAGGTTATTCAACACACTTGAGGTACTTTGGAATAAACTGTAAGACAGCAGAGGAAAAGTGAACAAACAAAACAATGAGAGGGGTGTGTGTGTGTGTGTCTGTGTGTGTCACCAACAGAGCAGATCAGAATTGGCATGGAGAGGAGAACTGTGGAGAGGAGAAATGTAAGTGAAACACCTGTGAAGAACCTTGGAAAAACAACACAAAACTGTAATTTCACATTATGGAAACAGGGAGCAATGCCTAGACTGAAGGAAAGGGTTTAGTCCAGTAATATCAAGAGAAGTGAAGAGATGATGGTGTTTGGGGAATGTCCTGCCAAGAGAACAGGAAGATAATGGAAGTGTCAGAATGACAACAGAGTGACAACAGAATGCCTCAGAAATCAAGCTGTAAGATTGACAAAAAAGTGGCTGAAATTTTTAGGCAGAAGAAAAAGCTGGATTTTAGAAAAGAAGATATAAGAAAGCAGTCAAAATGGTTTCTTGGACTATAGATCTGCATGAGAGGGTGGAAGATGATGTTGCTACAAGTTAAAGAACAGAAAAGTCAGAGAAGCTTTGCAAAGACATCTAATGAGTTTATTTGAGGTTAGTGTCCAAGATTTATGTTCCCTCTAGCTAGAGATTAAGGCACTTGAATCACAACTAATTTATCACTTTTCTTATTTGCTGGCCATGAAACAACACCTGGTATTCCAGACTGGTGCCTAATACTGAAACTGGACAGCTGTCTACAGAGTCCATCTAAATTTGATAAAAGACACAGGTCAACTTCCAGATAAACTCTGTACCATATAAACTTGGATTATAGAGTGAGGACAGGACTAAACTGGTATCTTATCCAGTACACAATCCAATTGGTTTAAATCTGTATCTCATTGAATAATTAAGAGTTCAGAATGTCTGAGACTCTACAGAGGCTATAATGTGCTGCAAGCAGCAGTGTGGATAGGATTAGAACATTATTAAAGAACATTTTGTGTATTTCAAGGAAGAACGGGAAAATATATCAATTCTTTACAATGCCATTAAAAAGCAATGATGTAACCAATGCAAATATTTTTCTTATAAATTTTTCTGCCTTATGATTTCTAACCCCTATCTCATCTCACCATGGTATGACCATATTGCTTGACAAAGAGGAATGATGGTAAAGTAGCACCTTCTGAGATTATTCAGATCAGTCCAATCTGAGGAACAACATGGTCTTGCCTTGCTTAACTGTAAGAATCAGGTTTCTGTATCTTATCTTAAAACCATTAACTCCTGCAAACTTCACTTTCCCTGATGTGTGAGAATAATGCTCATGCTCAGTGATGTCTGGAAGAACCATTTCTGTCCTAATGCCTTGCTGAATTGACAGTGCTGACTTGCATACGCACACACATGGAATTTTCAGTGGAGAGGTATCAGCCCAGCCAAAAAAAATTGCATTATTCTTTTGGTGACATGTACTTTTTTTCCAGAGGCAGGTATGAACAAAGCACTCACAAGTGAATTCCGAAAGGCTGGAAATTTCAATAAACATCTAATCCTCCTCCAAAATCAACAGGCAGTCTAAGAAGATTCCAATTTCTTTCTTATGTCTAGCTGCTTCTGACATTAACTGAACAAGAAATTAATTCTCATTCTGTTTTTCCTCTGAAGCCCAAGAGCACCCCTCTCCCAGAGTATGTTAAATAAAATCATCAGATGTTGTAAAGCAACTTCAGTGAATTCCAGAAATGCACAAAAGTATGTTTGCATGTGAACATGCAAAGGAGCTTAAAGAAAGCGATAATCTTTAACACCCAGAGACTTCTGCCTTGACCACCTGCCCTAGAGAAATTTATTCTCCTGAAACATTTTCTAAAGACAAAAGATTTTTTTAATTCTTTTATAAGGGGTGCTGTAACTTTCCTTACTTTCTAAGTCTTCAGTCTTAAAATACTTTTAAGTAAAAATCTTAGTCTTTCAAAAAGAATTAGAAGGTCATCAATGCAACAAGGTTTTATGCCTTAGATTATCACCCCATTTTAAAACAAATGCTGAATCCCTCAATTTCCTGCACAAACTCAGTGACTTCACCCAAAAAAACCCAATACTTCTATAAGTAGCAAGACAGGCATAGGTGTCTTGTGAAGAGAGCTGCCTACCCTGTGAACACCCATTTCTCATGGCAGCAGCAGATTAGAATAACTATGGAAAATGGAAACAAATGAGGGAATAAAAGCAGAGCCCACTGTATTCTTCAGTTCCAGAGGGATAACCATTACAATGAACTGTTTTGGCCAGATCTACAGCTGCCTTTTCTGATTGATATTTTCAGCTAGATTTGGTAGAGATGAAATTGTGCTGTTATTATAAGGAAGGATGTTTTTTCCCACTGGCAAAATTTCAAACTTTGACTAGGACTACCAGCATTGTTTCTGCATCCATACTTTCTGAAACATTAGCCAGCACCACCTTTGCTAAAGGTAGTTTGTCTGTCAAACATTGTGCCCCTTCCTAAACAAGCAGCATATGGAGCCAGTAGAGAGACTGAAAAGCAGAAAGGAACAAAGCAGAAAATGTACTGTCAACCTCAATAACCATTTCACAGGGCTAGAACAACCATTATATTTTATTTGCCATTCAATAGCTTAACTTCAAATAGGTGTTTAATTAACTCAGAGTGGCAGTCTAAACGTTTAGCCTGAAGCTGCCTGGCAAAGGTAAAGTATCTACTGCACTTGCAGCTTTAGAGCATCAGGCTCAAGAAGAAACTGTTAATTGCATAATGCAGAGAATTCATGTGACACACACACAAAAGTGTAAAGATCAAACTCCCACCATAGCCAGGTTTCTTCTATGCAAAAACTTCATGCAAGTTGAAAAAGTCTAAAGAAAAATAAGGGCACTTATGGCTAAGTCCTGTTTTCACAAAATAATATTCTACTGGTCGTGGAGTAACAGATTTATTAAAAAAAAAAAAAAACACCAGGAAAGACAAATCTAGGAAAGCATTGTTATAAAAAGACAAGCACAATATGTTCAGAGGAGAATGAACAGGATTAAGGATTTTTCAAACTTAATCCAAACCACTATAATATTGGTTTAAGAAAGCACAAGGGCTCACAATCACCTAACAGAAGCTGGGCATCTTACTATGGCGATGGGAGAAACAAGGAAGGCATCATGTACCTTGCCTCCTCTACCTGATACCCTTATTCAGTGGCAGAGGTGCAGCTTTAAGCGATCCTCCCTCTTGTATCTTGGGGTCTTTACAAAAGTTCAAGACAAATTAGAAGGAAATGAATGCCCTGGCAGCTGACTGATCATTTTGAATATCTCACTTCTTGTCCACCACCCTGCCAAACAGGTATATTCCCAGCGTGCAGTGATATATAGTGTCCCTTAAAATTAGATAGCCCTCAAATATTTTCTGTTCAAGTACTCTTGATGCCTTGGGGATGCAATAATCCTCCTCCTTCTTTAGTTTATTACACCGAAAGATGTCACACTGTGACTGTTTTAATCAGCAAATAAACCAAGTGCCCAGCACCTGCCTTGGCTTTTATTATCATAATAATACTGTTTTGTTTTTAAATTCTAAAACATCAGCAACTCAGCCATAGGTGAGCATGTGTTTATGCCGCCCCTACTGTCACCTTTGTGGCTTCATTATTAGCAAGCCATTAAATGAAAAACAGGAGAAGAAGGGGGAGAAATGGGAAAGGCAGGCCTGAGGCACAGCCATTTGTGCCTGTTAAATACAACAAGCTGGCCTTAGGTAAGCAGAGCCCTGAGAGTGGCACGAAGGCAGGGTAAGTACCAGAAAAGGAGAAGAGAAGAAAGCAAGGCAGTGAACAAACCACCGGGAGCTGGAGCAGACCCATCCAGGAGAAAAAAGACACGTGGGCAGGCATCCCACTGGCACCTAGCACAGCCAGAATAGAACACAAATTGAGCAGTGGTCAAGGGGAGTGCACAGTGACTGGTAAGGGCCTTTCACTCTGATTTGTTTAGGCTGTTCTCATGCAATCGAAGGGTGCTTCAAAAGGCAAGGTATGTGCTGTCAGAGCCTTGGCTCTGTTACAATGGATAGATCTGGAAAAACTGAAACACAGCACACGCTAAAAATGCAAGGAAAATTGTTTTCTTACCTTAAAGAGAACAGAAACAGACTCTCATAAACATTTTACCACTTATTCATTTACATTTTACTGATGGAGAAGATCAGTTTTTCTGCATTAAACTCTATTGATGTGATTCAGTGGAATAGCACCAACATAAATCTGACTCTGGGAATAAGAGAGTTATTTCTGCCTGCTTCCCTGCCTCATTCTCCCAAACACTGCCGTCTACATTCAATTTCTTCCAGTGAAATGGGAAATTCTGGAGAAAACCAGCAAAAGTGGAGCCAGAAGATAAAACCTAGACGGCCTGAATCTTTGATAACTCTGCACTTCAGTTCGCATTTTGTATTGTGGCCCAATGGGAGATGCCTGACAATCTGGGTTCTGTTCCTGGTTCTGGCAATGAGCTGCAGTCTAACAATGTGCAAGCTGCTTCCCCTCTGTCCTCAATTCCCCTGGTCTGAAAAACAGGATGCTTTAAAAAGAAAAAAAAAAAAAAAAAAAGAAAAAAAAAAGAGAAAGAAAAATATTACAAGATCCAGTGATGACAGTGCTACATAAGACCTGGATCATACACAAATATTCATGCAAATAGACTGTAAAATGCAAGTAAAACTTGGTGATTTAATGTTATTTTGCAGAGCTATAAGTAACTACAAGGGATGAAAAGGCAGAGAAGAATCATACCTGGCAGTTATGAAATAAGGGATGATACTTCCAGAGCAACGTTTCCGTGCACAGGGAGTAACATTTGAATTTCAAGTCACTGAAGTGTTTTGACATCTCTTTCTGCTATTTAATAGGAAGTAACAACAATTTATCATAGTTCCTCTAGGAGGTGTAAAACAAAAATAACCAAGCATTGTGGGAAATCTACATTGCCAAAGCTTCTGAAATAATCTGAGCGAAGACAAATCACAAGTTCAAGAAAGTGTCCTTCATGTAAGTATTTCAGTTTCCTTCTGAAGCAGTAAGAACCTTAGAGATAAGGACCAAACTTCCTACCCTAATCTTTATTTCTAAAAAAAGGGATTGGGCAAATAGGCTCAACATCTTAAGACCCACTTTTCCCAGGGACTGGGGAGAATTAGATCTGAGTAGGTTTATCTCAATCGAACTAGGATAGTTTCTATAAAAAAAAATAAAAATCCATATTTTAACCAGCAAACTTTAATCCCTTCTTTTCCTGTGAAAACTCAGATAAGTTTGATTTTGCGCCTCTTGCTGTCTCCATACTCCAGGTATTATGTCATTGCACATTAGACTGTGTCAACACACCGTGACTTTGCTCCCGCTAATGCAAAACCTCAGAAAACATGGAGCCAGGAGATAATTTCAGAGGGCTTTTTTTCCTCTGGTTAATGTAACTCGGTATTTATCCTCCCGTATTTCTGACACTTCCATTGAGTGATAGTCCCAAAATGAAGAAAATCAGCCTTTTGCATGCAAAGCCGTCTTAAAGCAGGCTGGTGAGCAGCAATCTTCCTGGGCAGGTGAGCTTCACACGTGTCTCAGGAAGCATCTCTGTCTTGTGAAATGCAGGAATAGCAATGACAGGCTTCCAAGGAAGCCTCCTCAAGTCCCTTTTGGGTGGAGGAAGAAGCCTTAACCTCCCACAAAAGGGCACCTCCTGAAGGAACAGGGAGATGATGATGGGCACACGTTCTAAGAGCCTCATGGCTGTGAGGCTCTTAGAACGTGTGCCCACATTCTAACTGTGAGTGAAGTTTGCATGCCTGAACTTGAGAAATGGCTACTTACAGAACAGTCTGATTTTTACAATCAGTATATCTTCTTTTCTATTTAAGTATTAAGACAGTGGCTCAGGTTCCTTAAACATTAAGAAAAATAACACAGAGAAGAAGCCATGTGGAACTCAATACAATTATAACAACATATTAGGCTTGTCCTCATCTTGGTCATTTATTTCAGCACAAAGCAACTTTAAAGGCTCATGCTTGGATTTTATGCTGTTTTGTACAAGAGGAGGGAATTCTAGGCTCCTTCAATCGACATGTTATGGTACAATCAAGTAAAACTTCATGGGTTTTGAGTCAATCAGTAGTGAAACATCAAAAGCAGACAATGTATTTCATGAGAAAGAAGCCTTTTAGGAAATAGTATTATATAGCACTATTAAAGTCCCATCTTCCCCTGTTAACTACTGCATGCTAAAGCAAATGTCAGTCTGGGGGGGGCTTAATGTTTCTAAATTAAACACCCTTCAAACATGCTTTCTGACAGTTATCTTCAGCTTTTCCACAGATGCTGCCACTGCCATCGAGTGAAGCATTAAAATAGATCCAATGCTAGTGTCACATCCAGGCTGTGCTGACACCCCTGCCACTGTAACTGCAGGAGTAAAACCACACTTTGTGCAGAGGGCACCTGACGGCACTGTGGATGACATTTTGGAAGCTTGAACCACTGATCCAAGCAACAGAAAGTCACCAGCAGAAGGTTCTGTCCCAGACTGAAAGCAAGAGTCCATCCCTGCTCATTCCCTAGATATGCAGTCTTTTCAAAACTGAAATGGTGAAAGTTATTCCACTTCAGCAGATTCACAGGGCAGCCTGTACAGATCCAACATTCTCTGGAGGTTTTACTTACCCAGTAAATCATTATGCCTATATTCTTAATTGTTTGGCACAGCTCCCAGGACATCCATTACATCTCCTGTGACTAGCACAGCTTTGTATCTGTTCACCTGGGACTTCCAACCAATAAATGTCTGGGCATAGAAAGAAGGGCATGAAAATAATGCATTATAGGTCAGCAACATTCTGTCAGGACACCTGAACAATATGAGACAATGAACCAGCCAAAAACACAGTACAAGGCTCTTGCCCTTCTTTGCTTTTCGCTTCTCTGCCTTTCTTAAAATCTAGAGAGTCAGTCACTGGGATCATACTGGAATGTGGAAGTCCTACTCTAAACAAAAAGTTGAAAGATTATTAGATGTACACTGGAGAAGGTGGCATCAGGTACTGATCTATGTGTGCATTCTGCCTGCTGCACACCTCAGCTCCTGCCATGACTGCCAGACCTCTCCGAAGCATTCCCACAACTAAGCCACAAACAGATGAGCAGCAGTGGCTCCTACTCAACAGCAGGTGAAGCAGTGTGAAAGAAAAAAGCAAGGCAGGCAGAAAAGTATCTGTGGCACCTACAACCCACTAGAGCAAGGCCAGCTGCAGTGGATGCAGAGAAAGTGCTTAGCCTCTAACCCATGGCTCCCACAGAGAAACTCTAAGGATGATGATATTTGTAGGGGCAGCAACAAGGAACACTAGCTCTTTTTGCAGAACAGTTTGTTCTTTTTAAACCATTCCCATGGCTGCATCCAGGCTCTAAGGGGAGCACAGTACTGGGAAGGTAAAAAGGAATCAGTTCTTAGAGGCCAACAGGAGAAAAGGCAAACACACCCAAACCAAAAGAGAGCCAGAGAAGCAGTGAGGGCAGAGGGATGGAGGACATTTGTGCAAATACAGATTTCATGTGCAATTCATTTAAAGGCAGTGGCATTTTTATCACAAAGAAGAGTTTAATCAAAGTCTCAAGAGATCTACCATAAAGGAAGACCTTGCCTTGCTGCCTGGACTGTCTGAAAGAAACACCTGTTATGCACAACAGAAAAAAAAAGACAAAACAAACAATAGATATAAAAAGGAGGCCATGGTCCCAACAATGGGAATTGGAGAGGCACAGTTTTCTCTAAATGCAGGACTAGAATCCTATCAAATGAACAGCTGGGGAAACCGTAATTCTTTATATTTGCAGGGAAGTTGCACAGATTATATTATGGCAACAAATACAATATAGGTATCTGAGCTCTGCTTCCTAGGCACCAGAAAGGACAGGAACCTCCTAAGATATCTCTGAGTGGAAGAATAAACTTGCCTGAGCCCAGCTCCAGGAAAAAAGATAGCCAGATTTCAAAGGAACACAATGGACAATCTTTCTCCCATGGGATCTTTGTAAGAGTTTCTGCTAAGAGGATACTGAGCTCAAACAACCTTCTCAAAAGTATACAAACCAAACTTGAGCTTTGCACAAATCCACCCAAGTACATGAAGGGAATGTGAAGAATTCCCAAAATGGATGTTCTATTTTAAATTAGAAGTGCAAATATTCTTATCAAAGGATACAGTCAATACAGTGTTTACAATTCACATTTCTTTATTCTGATTGTACCAAAAAGACAAGAATTCTGAACTGTTCACTAAGAAGTAATGCAAGGGAAGTAGACTTAAAAAGCACCCTGAAACTCAAGACATAGAAAGCTAAAACTCTTGAAAAATATAATTTCAAGCCTGCCTTTCATTTCAAATAAAGAATAAATATAAGAAATAGAGCATACTTTTAATTCTGGTCACTAGAATATATCAGCTCTCCAAAACTTTGCTTACCAATACAATGACAAAGATATTTCCTGGATCTACCATGAATGTGGTGAGCTATCCTACCCAGGAAAACTTCCTGCTGCCACAAACAGGTTCTATGGAAAAACAGAAGCAACATTTGCAGGGGTGTTTAGAGTCATGGAGACATTCAGAGTATCACAGAAGGTGAAAAGAAGAAGTCTGAAAGTTTTATTTCTTGATTTTTTTCTAATTTTAAGTTAATTTGAGTTCATTTCTGCTTGTATTGCATCTTGTTTTATATGCAGCCTGTTAGCATCCCTGGGAAATACTGTGATCATCAATGCCTTGCTCTAAATTCAGGGTTCTCTCTATTTGCCATTATCTCAGATGAGGAGGAACTGCCAGCATAGCTGAAGAATTCATAAAGCCCTGAAAAATTCACAACTACCATCAAGCTACAATTTAGTAAGTATTCATAACCTGTAGCCCTCACTTGGAAAAACATCCTTCCTTCCTCCTAAATTCCTTTAGAGCCATTAAAAATCAATGTTCAGGAAAGTAAAGCAGTCATGTTTGTAATTGATATCTAAAATGGGGCATTTCAAATACATGCACAAAAATGTGTATGAGGCAGCTCACATGTGTGTGTAAGGTGGGAATGCAATCAACGAGCTGTTTCATAGATGCTTACTTATTCCTGGACTACAGATTTGAACTCCAGGCTTAAAGAAATTGGAAATTATGCCTAATTTAGATGTATGTGATTCTTAGGGATATTACAAATTTAAAACTTATTACATATGGTACATGAAACAGCCCCTCTTGCTTATTCACAGCAGCCCAGAAATGTTTAAATGGCAGATAAGATTCTACACACAGTTTGCAAGGTAAGAAAATACATTCTCACCACACATAGCTTTAAAGGGACAAATGCTGCAACAGCTTCCAGCAAACACTGTACCATCAGCCTCTGGGGTGTATTTGCTAAAGCACCAAGAATGTGGTAAATTAAGGAACAAATAATTGATTAGTGGCACAAATTGATCCAGTCCCAACCCCACTGAGGGAGAATGGGAGGAAAAAATGAAGGGTGTTGAAAAAAGAGAGTCAAACTCCATTTTCCACACCACCAGTCCAAATTCTACAAAGACATTTAGTCACTCATCTGCCTTTCTGAAGAGGACAGCAATAGGAAAAAAAGTCTTCTCCATTTTGATGGAGACCAAAATTGAACAAAAACAAACTCAAAACTGGAGAAAGAAAAGAAATGTGACGTAGAAAAGGAAGGGACTTCATAGGACAGCCTCTCGTCCACCAGAGCCAGGGAATTGTCTGTGGAATTCTGTCTGGCCCAGGAGAACATAGCATTTCTCCTGTAACTCGAGTGCCAGCTGGCACTTCTCCCTTACTGACACTCCAGGGTTCAAACTGACCTGGAGATACACTGTAAGGGGCTGGTGTACCAGCATTCTGAGCTTTTACAGCCTTCAAAACACACAGAAAACCAGTTAAAATAATGCCATGCTGCATGAAAAGTCAAGGAATTGAACATTAAGGAATGTCAGAATTGAGGCTGTCAACATAATTTTAATTTTCCCACTTGTGAGTACGGTTTACAATTCTATTATTGTATAATTCTGGAATGCAATATTTTTATTCAACATGTATGACCAAGATACAAGAATAAAATAAAAATATCTATTTCACTTAATTCTGGCACTTGTAACTCTCAAGTGACTTTGTTACCTAAAAAATGTATTTCTTTGCACACAGTGTTCACAGTATACAAGAGTATAGAAATATTTCAATCATTTCTGTCAAATCCATTTTAAATTGCTGTTTTGAAACTATCCAAGTTCTAACTTCAGAATAATTTGCTGAACAGTATCACTCTCAACTTTTAAATAAGTCAAGTTTGATAAAAAATGTTATAACACACACATTATATAATTATTTTTTTGTAAAACGGTACCAAATATTTATGAACTCGAAATACTGTGAATTAAATTTGTCTCGTTTCATTATTATTACTTTCCATGTAAGACTTAATTTTATTTTTTATAAATTTATTATGCTTATCTTAGAACTTAAAATTTTTTTATTTAACTTCTAAATACAAGAAACTCTGACATAAACCTCTAAATTTCTCTGAAGTGCATTTTAAATAAATTTGAATAAAAATTTGAAAATGGTTCCTTAAAATTATTTAACTGTCACAAATTTTATTCAACCTTCATGTGAAAAGTGAACTTAATGGAGACTCTACACAAGATGCAAAATAAAGACAGCTGACATAAGATCCATGGCCCTCCAGGTAATCTTTCTTCAACCGAGACTTTCACAAGAGAAGTTCATCTTTCCCTTTCTCCCTCCAAAATTTTAAGTCCACTCACATCACCCCTCCAATCACAACCCCTCAATGAACTACGAAATGTTTTATGTACTCTTCTCACAAACACCAATCACAGCCAGATGCCTTCCACTTTAATTTGCACATTGCAATTCAGCAGTAGGTAAATGATGAGCAAAACTGCTCCCCCTTGGCCTCTTGCATGGTCTTGTCATCTCATCTTGCCTCCTAAGCCATGCATGGTAAGGCATTCTGGACACCGAGGAAAACCCAAGGTGGTGAAGACAATGGTATGGATTCAGCAGGTGGAACCAGTTTTTCCCTCTGAATCATTTGAACCATTATCCC
The DNA here is from genome assembly GCA_003676055.1 of Chloebia gouldiae. Lineage (NCBI taxonomy): Eukaryota > Metazoa > Chordata > Aves > Passeriformes > Passeridae > Chloebia > Chloebia gouldiae. The sequence continues at coordinate 8,568,505 of QUSF01000021.1, forward strand.
AGGGGAGAGTTTGAAAGATTCTGTTTTGAATGAACCGTGAAAACAGAGACCACTTAACATGGCAAGTGGTGAATCAGAAAAGCATGTCACTGGCAATGGGAACTAAATAATCCTCAGATCTCTTCCTCTTGACACAAGTCAGGGTGCTGGTGGCAACCTTGGAAAGCCAAACATAATTCCTATCTCAAATACAGCCATTTTGGCTAGAAAATGAACCATTTCAGATGGAATCATCTGGGCAGAATGAGAATTCTGTGCTTAGAATCATAACAAAAGATAATGGTCCTTATACGCCAACACCCCCAGTGTTGTTAGAGTAAGAGTTGTGAACCTGGCAGCAGTTTTCTTGTTTGAGTAGTGCTAATGGATGCAGATCAACACTATGTTCTGTCCAAATTCCAGTCTGGGATACGACACACTACTTGCTTGTGTCTCCCTGTCCTCCCACTGGAGATTCCCATCCCATCTCCTGTGCTTGCACATCTAACAGGGTGAAACATCATCACATCCAGTGGACCAGCCCAAACCCTGCACTGGTGACACCACTGTTATTACAGTCAGGACAAGAAAATGTACCCTCATGCTCCTGCAGGTCAGATCTTGTACTATGCATATCACTAAAAAGTAATGTTAACAAACACATACCAAAAAAATTACATCCTGTTCATGCTGTGCATCACTACAAAACTCAGTAAACTCCTAAAGAACCCTTAAGAAGCATTTTCTGAGTAATAGGCATGCAATCCCAAGCATATTCCATAATACTGAAGAGGAAATAAATGAGATCTGAATTTAGCTTAGAGTTTCATTCTCTTTGGGATCCTTCAGGATGTCCTGTGCCACATAAACTAAATATTACTTGGCCTACAGGGCCAAAAACCCCCAGAAAAATCACCAGAATATGCAGTTGTGAGTTTTCAAAATTTGTTTTGTTCTGGGCGTGGGGAGACCCTACAATAAATGCTCTCCAATGATGCAGCCACCTGAGTCATTTTGCAACTGGTGACCCTTATAATGATGCTCTTGTTTCCAGAGCCAATATGATGCCACACAGTGATTTGTCTGTTAAATTGAATTTTTGCCTCTAGATAGATAGATATAAAGTTTATTTTGAAATGCCTGTTAGTGCTTCTGAGCCTGACTGATGTGAGATGTTATTTTGAACATGCCAAAGCATCTGAACAGCTCCAGTCCTTTCTTTTCAGCGTGCATTCCTTGATAAGTGGCAAAGCTTCCCACTTATCAGTCACTCAAAGTGACTGTGGCTGTCAGCTGTGTACAAAGCACAATCAGCTTGGAAGAAGAGACACCAGCATTTTTCTTCTCAGTTTGAAGCAAACACGTTTTGACTGCTAGTCATTCAATTTTAAAGCATCTTCAATTAGGGGCGGATGAAGATATAAAGAAAACACATCCTAAACACCTCTGCCAGCCAGCAGTAAAAAATTTATTGTTATATCCTGCTTCACCTTACCGCAGAGGTAGCAGTAGCAGCCTTTTTTTGGCTCTACAACAGAAGTGCTCAGGATTACACACACTCCACACAGACAAGACCATGGCATGGAGAGTTCAGGCTCAGCTTCTCCAGCCACTTACAGAGCTTCCCTTCTGCCCCGTGCCCCTGCTGTGCAAATACCTGCACGGGTACACAAACAGGCACAAGGCTTACACGGCACCCCACGACACCCACTCTGAACACAAACATTCACAAGAGTGACATGTGCTGCTCTGCAGCCAATAAAATGCCAAACAAAACCATTCATAAGGCCGTGGAAATACAGACAAGGAGGGGAAAGGGAGGGCTGGCAGAAAGGAGAAGTTGCTACTGTAGGAAAGGGTGGGCAGCTTTATAAGAAGGGTTACTCAGCACCAGGGAAGAGAAAGTGAGAGAAAATGGTCAAAGATGATGATGAGAGATGCAGAAATTGGAAAGGGGATCTGAAAACAAAACAAAAAAAAGGATAGGGTCCTGAAATGCCTGCAGAGGGGAGGGAGACCAAGATTAGGCCTTGGAGCACGATGCTGCCAGCGGCGATGACTGGATTTGACTGCTGACCTTTTTATTACAGTCTAAGATGCTGGATTATTTTGGGTGTTTCAGTGCTCTGGTTTTTAACAAAAAAAAAAACAAACTTAGAAGTTTCTGGCCTTCCCTTGTGATTGTGTGAGAGAACTAGAAAATGGGAACACTGAAAGCTCAATAAAAAAGTAAATTAAAAGAAGATGCTAAAATGGCAAGGAAAAAAGTCCTGAAGTTCAAAACAGTGTTATAATTGGAGAACATTTGGACTAGTAGCCCTGGAGAAAACAAGTGCTATTGCCATCAAGTAGCTCAGCATAGGCAAAAAAAGCTGATTTACTTCAATCAAACATGCCCTCGCATTTCTGATAAATTCAAGTTCACAGAATCACAGAACACTCTGAGTTTGAAGGGTCCCATCCACAAGGATTCAATTATTCTGGGAACGGCCTATATGGGGATCAAACCCCCAACATTGGCAAAATTAGCAGCATGCTCTGACCAACTGAGCTCATGCAAGTTTTAAGCAGATACTCCTGGTTTGCACTGGCACAACACCGCCAGTCAACAAATTTGGATGATCCTCTGCACTGAAAGAAGTACACATAAAGACTTTGACAACCTTTTACACAGCTTAACTTTATTGGTAAGGGAAGGAAATTAAGGCCCACAGGTTACTAAAAAGTCTAGTCTACCACAAATGTTATTAGCTGAAGCTGAGAGGACAGAAAGCAATTAGCTCATTCTGACTGATTTTTCTTTCCTCTCCACCCTTCTTTTCCCTATTTCCCCCCCAAGCCTTGGGGGTTGGTTTGTTTGTTTCAGGGTTGTTTTCAGGGTTTTTTTGTTTGGTTGGTTTTTGGATGTTGTTCTCTTTTGTTTTGTTTGCTTTTGGTTTTGTGTATGCATGTGTGTGGTTTTGAATAACTTCTTTCCCAAGGGATTTTTCCTGCTCAAGGGACAGGCAAGCTCTTCTGATAACTGATAGGACATCAGCTGCAGAGCTTTGTGAGGAACAATTGTTCTGCTTCTCTGCTGGCAACGTCAGTGCTTTGGGAAGAGGTTGCAAAGTCATGGGAAAGGCTGCAGTGTGACTCCTTCTTGGGTCTCACTGAATGCAGCATGCCTGTGTTTGTAAGCTGCGGGAAAACAGCTGCTCCTGACACATGATGAATTTGGACAAAATGTCCCCACATCAACGAGGAGTCAAATATGCTCAGTTTGACTGTGCAGTCACAGCTTGTCATATCCACACTGGCAAAAAAAAAAAAAAAAAAAAAAAGGCAAAAACAAACCACTTCAGTGGACATGGCCTGTTCTAAAAATATTTTGGAGAGTGAGGAGGAAGATACTTTCTCACAGTTTCCTACCGAAGAAAGATCTTATTAAACTCCTACTAATATGAACAACAGCCTCTTCTCCATGTTCAGTGGGAGTTGGATCAGGCCCTCACTTCAACGGTTTTATTGTCTTACCAAGGAAACCTTTTGTCCTCACCTCTCTTCAGCATGCGAAGAGGACTCTAGTTGTGGGAAAAACAAATACTGTTCTGCCTTGCAAGAACTTGCAAAGTGATTGTAGGAGCAAAAAGTACTGCTCTACTCTCACTGACTTCTCAGAATAGCAGAATTCCCAGGGAAAATGGGAATCCATAAGCAACAGGCATTACTGCATCTGTAACCAAGCCTTTGTGCAGCAGCTGCTCATTTTTCTGTCTCCAGTGAAAGACTCATCACCTCCAGCCCTTAAAAACCTCTGGAGAACTCTGGTTACAGACATGTGAGAGGTTGGGAACCAGGAAAGAAATGCTCCAAGACCTTGTGGCTGCAAGTGAGGAGACACTGACAGGGCAAAGATCAGAAGTAAGGATCTCTGCCCTCTTTATTATAAGCCCAAAGTTCTCCAAGTATTTAGCTCGTATAGTGGCCTGCTGGAGGCTTTTTTTTTTTTGAAGCAGCAGACAGAAAATGAAAGACTTAGCCATGTTGGAAATATAATTTAAGACCGCAAACTTGTTGAGGCAGGGAAAAAAATCTTCCTGTTTCTTTTTGTATTGTCAATTAATATGGGTCTTCTCTCAACAAGAGAGAGAAACTGGTACCTTCTACAAAAAAAAAACAACAACAAAAAAAAAACCCAAAAAAAACATAAATGGGCCTAGATATCATGCAGCCAGCTCTGGGTAACAGATGATTGCTCCCCTGACGAGTTCAAAACAAAGAACACATCTAAACAGCAAAACTTATTGCCATAAGTGTGTGGATAAATGATGGTATCCAAAGCACTCTGGAAGCAGGTCTCTACTACTGTTTTGGAAGACTGGAATCAATCCAGAACCTCTTGCTGTTTGGAAAGTTTTGACAATAACAACTCTGTCATTTCAAAACTTTGCATGTTAAGCTTAAGAGATATTTTGCTGAACTTCTGGCTAACTCAGAAACCAAATCCCTCTTTCCTCCCCAAAAATATAGCTACATTTTGAAAAATAGATCTGGCTGAAAAATGGACTAGCCAGCCTGCAGGAAATTCTAAGTTCAAGAATTTTATTACATTCCAAATTGGAACATCCCAAACCTCAGAAGTTGATGGGAATGGGAATATTCTGGTTTGAGAGCACAGCCAGGCCTCTTCATCTACACACAGAACTGATGGGGAAAGGGACACAGCCAGCTGACAGTGGGTGGGAGGACAGAAACCTGGATACAGACCCCAAGAGGAAAGCCTTCTCTGGAGCTGGGAGGACATGCAGGGCAGCTGAAAGATTCAGGACAACAGAAGGCTTGCAGCCCCAAGGCTCACAATGCTCAGAGGGCTGTGGTGGCCACACTCCCTTCTGGACAAGCTGCTGAGGGTCTGCAGAGCTTGAGGCCATCAAGGCCACAGCAAACTGTCCACCTAGGAGCTGGCAAAGCCACATGCCACCTGGCAGGGGTGATATTGAAAGGGTTCATTCAATTTTTACTGTGTCTGTGAGACTTCCAGCAGAAGAGTAAGGCCTGCAAAAGCTGCTTTCAGCAAGGAGAGATGGGAGGTAAGAAGACATCTGGGCCAGGAATGCAGTGACAGACAAAAGAACTGGGGACTTGGGGTGAGATTTATGGTAATGGGGTAAGCTGTTCTATGCACAGATTCACTGTACATGAGTAACCCCCTTGCAGAATCTCCTGCCTGCACCTTCAGGCCTGAATAAAATTATTCCCTCTTTATCACAACTTTAGTGCTGGAGAGATTAATTCTGATATTTCAGGCATTTAACAGGTATCAGGTGGAGCAGGCCAAAGACACTGGTTCCAGATTTGCATCAGAATTTAGCTTGGATCCCCTCACTCTCAGGGGTCCAAAATTTCTCATAAAAAAAGGGTTATATTAAAACATCTGCTTTAGCTCTGAAGGAAAATGAAAACCCACTCCTAAAACACACAGCCATCAATTGATTGCTGTCTGGCAGGAACTGCCCTCAAGTTTCAGAAAGCACTTGGTTCTTGAGCTGAGTATGTCACTCAGAAAAGAGTACAAATTAGTAACCAATTACTGACAGTATTAAACCAATAAAAGTCAAACAAAACTGTGGCCTAAATGTTAGAAACACTGTAATGCAGTGTTTTTGGTTCCTGCTGCTTTGAGATCTTAGTTTTACATTATTGGCAAACTGAAGTGTTCCAAGAGCTTGAGCTGGGCTCTCCAAAAAAAATTTTGACTAAAAATCAGAACAGATTAGAAAACAGCATTTGGCCTCTGTTTTGTTTGCCTTCTAATTTTGGAACTTGTAGTGCTCATGGTTTCAGATTTTGCCTGGAAATATGAGAGTTGGAAGTTTACATTTGGGAGAAATGAAAGCTGGCATTTTTGTCATCACATGACTCCAAGAGCTGGGGCTTGAGGGAAAAACATAAAACATTGTCAGGTTTTCTACAAAATTGTGAGATTAGCAGTATCAGTTTTATCACAATTTAGGCTGCAATGTTGACCTATTTTATCAACAGTGCCCTACTGAATATGAATTGCTTTATGAATTTTAAAACCATATTTCATTTTAAATATAGTTCAATTAAAGTGACATTTGTCACCAAGCTTCAAATCAAACCCTTCCATCACCATCCTGGGCTAGACTTTTTCTCTGAGTTGCATGACCACTCCCAGCTCTGTGTTTCAGAGACACGCTTTGAAGAAGGACACCTTTGGGGTGCACTGGGAGACTAGCTCAGCACCATGAGCACCTTCCAAGCTTCTCCCACTCTCTGCCTGACGTGACAGCTGCACAGTTCCAGACTGCCCCAGGTTCTACAGTAAGGGCATCAGGAAGCAGATTATGGCCCCACAAAATATGAGTAGGTAACCAGGAGAGTTCCCTTGAGGCCCTGAAGGGCAAAACTGAACCGAAGCCAAGAACCTGCCAAGCTGTACTAGGTGTCAGCCTGCTCTACAGCTGCAGATCACTGCCATCCTGAAATACAATCTGAAATCTTTGGGGTTGTTGATGCACAAGAGTTGTGAAAACCCACATTCCAGTTATGGCAGAGCAGCAAGACTAAGGGGTGCAGGGGAGAAGAGCACCAACACAAAGCAGGGAGAAACCTTACAGTGAAAGCCTTACAGACAGAAAGATTAGGCAGAGCAGAAAGCAGTGTGCATGAGGGAATGCATCCCAAAGTGGCATAAATACAAATGGGGGAGTGTTAGTTAATTATTCAGAGAAACTCAAACCTCTTCACAAATTAGGTCTAGAACATCCTGAAAAGTAGAAAAAAAATTATAAACATTTTCTGAAACACCAAATCCCATCTAGAGCCCATTTTAGCATTTTGAGGTCATACAGATTCTCAAATTTAACCTAATCTGCAACTTTCCTCCAGTTTACTTAACTCTCTATACCAACTCCTTGTTTTCTGTTTTAGTGACACCACATTCCAATTAATTCAGCAGAGATGTCTTGAAAAAGGCATGTCATTTTTGGACTCACATGACAGGAACATTTTTCTAAGCTCAAGGAACTAAAGCATTTTTCTCCAGCATCCCAGAAGTGCTAGTTTAATTGAGCTGCAGTTACACTGAGCATCTGCAGTCCTCTGAGGAGGAGAGGGAGGGACATCAGTCTCTCCCTGGTTATGTATTGTGTATCAGTGACTGTGTGATGTGCTAAGGAGAAAGGGAACTGTTTCCAAGTTAGCACACTGAGAGAAAGGACTCATAAATCACAGGGTCAGCCAGGTTATGCGTTTTTTTTTAACCTTAGGGTATTATGCTTTCAATACAATATTTCAATGGCTTTTTTCTGTGTAATAATTTATATGGAATTATAGCAACTCTTACAAGCTTAGAAAAAAATTGGCTCAAGTAAAATGATTCCTTTGTCATAAATAAATTCAGTTCATAACTACAGCACAATCATTCAAGTGCACCTAAGTCAAACAGTTATCCACTCTTCATAGGAATATTTCCCCGTCAATAAATCTAATGCTATTTCAAAACTTCAGGCCAGTGTGACAGAAGCCTGTTAAATTGATTAGGGCAAGGTCAGAAAAGCTAAACTCACAGCTACATTCTTGTCACAGTTTTCTTCCACCTACCATAACACATAAGCTGACTATGAACTCATTTTAAACTTGGGCACGTTAGGGGAACTTCATTGCCTTAATTTATATACAGAGGACGATTTCTTTAAGAATTGTTTCTTCTCTGACAGTCACTAACTGAGGAGAAATGTTTTGCTTTGTATTCACAGTCAATAAGGATTTTTTAAAATTTTTAAATGTTTTTCCTTTCAGAGTCATGGGTTTCAGCCAGTGTTCATGAGACTTCAGGATCATACAGGCATGGAACTGCCCAGATTGCCTGTGAAGTATTACCCAAATTTCACTACAAACAGTTCAGCTCTGTGGGAATGAGTGAATAGTATTGTCTCTCTGCCCGTTCAATTCTTGACCTTTCTTGCCTGACCATCCAAAAGGAGAGTGCCACAAATCTGATGGGGTCTGTGTGAAGGTGAAATTCTGACCTCAGCAGGGTCAATATTTCATCTGAAATCCCCTGAGACAGACACCCAAATAATTTCTAAGGATTGCAGCTTCTATCAGATGGTACTTGGCTGACTTTCATTTACTACTGACTTAGGTCAAACTTGGACCAGGGATCAAGAGATGAAAGGCTTTATATCTCATTATCAATAACCAGGGTTTTCTTCACTACCCTAAAAACAACATACTTCATTCTTATCTACAAGGCATTAAAACTTAAAAGGGTTGGGGTCAAATGACGTTACTTCAATTTATTTTTATTCACTGCTTATAAAACAACTTCCTCTCTTGCTGCCATAGATAAATGCTAAAAATACAAGTATTTTCCTTGCTCTTGTAGAGGTTTTGCTATTGTTTTTCCTTTAAAGTCTTATTAAAAATGCAGCAATAAAGAAAAATCAGTCTCACACACAAATTAAGCAAGAAAAAAAGACTACAGAGGTTGAGGCCAAATCAAGCCTTACCAATCTCAAAATTATTTTCAGCAAAACACATCTTGTATAGAAATTGCCTTACAACAGAGGGATGGACCTTTCCAGGAGTTTTTCATAAATACCCAAGCCCAGATATGGACAGAATGTCCCCTGGAATGATACAGCCAAGTTTTCTTCTAGTATGAAGCCATACAGCTCCTCTGATTGACTGGAATTAAGTTTTCTTAAATGGGTTACAATTGTGATTGATAATTTTAGACAACTCGCTCTGAAATACTGACAAAAACCTTTGGAAGGAAAATCCTGATGCTACTGAACAAACAGAACATAGTCTACAGCAACTTGCAGTGCTCTGTACAAAACTGTATGATTAAAAAACAGAGATTTTACCCTGGTCCCAGGTAGCTGTAAAAAGTCAAACTTCTCCTTTACTATTCCGTGGAAACCTTTACAGGCAAACTGATTTGCATTGCTCCCAAAACAGGGGCATGCACATGGAAGAAAAGTAATGAAATACAGTCAATGGCATTAAAAGAAACTTCTGAATACATTATGGAAGAAAGAGGCTAAATAAAGTTCACTGGTTATGCAGGTTTAACAACTTTTTCTACTCCTGGGAATAAACCTGTAGATACCTGGAACTTACACAGCTGCTTTGCTGAATCTAACAAACCTCTTGGCCAACTTCTCACTCACACAATATTTCTCCACAAATAAAACTTTTCAGACTCCCAACACCTCAGGCAGAGGGAAGAAGGTGCATTTGGTTATCAATCACTGAAGAGAACTGCTTCAGCAAAGCCTCAAAAACAGAGCTGTAGGACATCACTTCCAAACAAACTCTTTCTGGCAATGCTTTTGTCACTCCTGAGGAAAGAGGATTTGGTCCTTCAAATGCTTGCTTGCATGACCAGCTCCTCTAACATCATCTTCCTGACACTACCAGAACCATATTAATCATATAAGGCCTTTCAGCAACTGACCTTGTTTTGCTAAATGACAGGTAAAATCCTTTTGTGTTTCTATAAACAAGATGACAGCCAACCGAAGAGATTCTTAAAGACCATATGTCAACAATGGCTGAGGAGAAGAGTGGGGAAGGGAAAGGAAGAGATAATAGGGGCATGGGAGGAGATGCGTCTCTGACCTGGATCTGTTGCTGAAGAAGGTTAATTTTGTGTTGCTGCTGCAGAAGCTGCTGCTGTTGTCTTGCAATCTGTGAAGAAATTGCACAGAAGAGACATGAGATATGGATCATCATTCCCAGAGTCCATCCACAGGAAGCTTCGACCCTGCTTAGTTCTTTAAACTTCTCCTCTGAGCTCAGAAACATTCGATGGCAGGTGGCAGCAGCCTGGAGACTGCTGCTGAAGCAAGGGCCACATGCTCAATTAATTGCTAATACAAGTGAGAAAGGGAATCTTATGGAAAATGCTGTGCTGGATATGGGAAGACAAGGACCTGTGCAGAAATCATACTGAAATGGCACTGCTAAAATTCCCCAGGAGAGAGAATAATATCAGCAGAGAAACCAAAAAATAGTGGAGGAAGGGAGAAAAGGCAAAAAAGTAGGATGGCCAGAAATACGCTTCTGTTTGGCACCACCTGCACAAAAATTCCAAAAAAAATGGCAATCTGACACCATGGAGGAAGGTTCTTAGTGTACTTTTTTTTTTTTTTTAATGTAGAAACAGGCACAAAGACACTGGAACTGAGCTTGGAAAAATCACTGGCTCTTCAATGTGTGCATCAGCTGCAAGAAACTAAGGGGGCAGGCAAGGCCACAAAGCTCAACACAAAACTGGTTTATGGACGTGCATGGAGTCTCCTCTCAAAGCCAAGTGCAGTTTTCCAGAAGGACTTCTACCCTCCCTCTTCCCTAAATGACTGCAAATGCTACTGTAGACACTTTTTAAAGCCCATGAAGGCAAAAGTAGACATTAACAGAATGAAATTAGGAGTTCTAAAGGCTGGATGGAGATAAACCACTCTTGAACTTAAAAAGCAAACTTGAAAATTGAAAGTTGTTACAAAAGCTCTGCTCCCATGAACAGCCAGTGCAGCAGTACCAATACTGGAGCTCTGCTCTTGCCCTCTGTTACATGTACATGTCTCAGGGTCAATTGGTAACTTATACATCCTTACTGGGGAAAATTTTGTGTTTTCTTCCCCTTAGGTGTCTTCTTTTCTTTCTACTAATAGACTATGTGCATAAGAAACACTCACTCATAGTTAGCACCACATCTAACAGATGAAATTAAAGTTTTCTTTCTGGAGCTTTTCTTTAAGAAAGAAAAATTATTTTTATCACTACATTACTTTCAGAGTTTGGATATTTTCATTTCTGTATAATACTGAAGTATACACAATTTCTTCAATTAAAAGAAATCCTAGTTATCCTAATTTCTAATTGCCTTTTTCTATTGTCATTTTCTTTTTCACTTTCAACTCCCTCAGCCATCCTGTGGCACTAGTGATTTTAGGAGGCAGGGTAAAGGGAATAGCTCGTACAGGATGTCTCCTCGTGAAAGAATCTTGCCAATTCCACCTTCACTCTTTCCTCTACCTTTGCTGTTCTAACAACAGCATGATAGAAATTATCCAGCTCAAGGTAAGTCACTTCTGTTCTCCCCATGTGGGATTTCAAGCGTGAGACCAAAATACCCTTTAAGATAAAGCCAGGGAAAACCAAGGCTTAAATGTCTGAAGGTATCAGTGGCTGAGAAATCTTAAGACTTGCTTAAATACAACACCAACACTGAATATGACAACTAAGACAGATTTCAAAGAAATTTGTGAGTTTCATAAAACTCACATAGCTGCAATTCTGTGATAAAATTTTAAACTAGATATCTAAATATTCTCTGCTCATGTTCAAGTACAAAAGTGGACATTAATTTCTGTTAAAATCTGCACAATGAAATCTGTGAGAAAGGTTATATTTTTGCCTAAAATGTTGTGTGTCCATGTATGCTCATTGGAAGTGCTCACATGTGAAAACCATGTTTGCATTTCCAGTGAAGGGCATATTTGCAAGAACTGAAAATCGAGCCTCTCAAGTGCAGAAGAAAAAAAGTCACATTTTTTCACTGACTTTGTAATATTCTATGCTTTTTTCCACAGTTGGCAAAACCCAACCTCTTAATTTCTCACACTGCAATAGAAGTGCTGCATTTTGTCCTTTTTATTCAGTATTTCTGAATTAAAGCCATTTTGGGGGATTATTCAGGAGGGTTGAATTTGCCTGTTTATTTACAGATAGTTTAAAAACCCAAGCAGTACTGAAAGATAACACAGAATTGCAGAATATTCTGAGTTGCAATGGACTCCCAAAGACCATCAAGCCCAACTCTTAAATTAATGGCCCACGCAGGGCCTTGGCATTATTGGCACCAGGCTCTGAAGAACTCCAAAATGGATATATTGTAAATTAAATTCTTCTTCTGATATGCTTTTGTTCAAACTTTTTCACCTTGGGGAACAAACAGAAAAGATTTTGGGTGCAGAGCAACTTTTAGGGTATGAAGCATAAAAGATAAACTGCTGGAAAGCCCTTCTAGAAAATGATTTAAGCTGAAAGCCCTGTGATAATCACTCACCTGTTCCTGCTGCTGCTTAGCCAGCTCCATTTGCTGGCGTTGTTTCTCGATCTGAGATGCAGCCAGCTTCTTCTGTTCATCGTGAGCTGCTAGCAGCTGTTCCCTCAAACTGGTCAGCTGATTGATCATACCCATGAGCTGCCTTTCCTTCTCCGCGAGGCTTTCTGGAGTCCCTGCGCATCATATGGTGGGGGGGAGAAAAAAAAAATGGGGGGGGGTAAGGAGAAGAGAGAACATTTAGAGCAATCCAGCTCTTTATTTTGCAGCTTTACTGTAAGCAAAGTTTCAGGTGAAGCAAAGGGCAGCAGCATATTGCAATGTGCTGCACACAAAGACCTGATCCTCTCCACGAAAATGAGCCATGGGGAACAAATCTATACACAGGTTTTCATCTGGTTTCCCCCTTCAATGGTTCTTTGCCCTTTCATCTGTTTTGCACTGCCTTTCTGTCAGATTAACAGTGAAATAATACTGCCTATTTTGAGGAGATTTCAAGTTTTAAACACCGGGGATCAAAAAAATTAGTCCTTCCAGGTTTATAAGACAACTACATTTATAGCAGAAACTTAGAAAAAAAGATGCAGTTCCTGTAAGTGTCAAAGCACTGATGTAGGGTAAGTACTAACATCCCTCTATAACCTATTATATCATCTACATCCCTGATTAGGATTAAATTGCATTGTATTTAAATTGTCAATAATTCCTATTGCTGTTACTGCCATCAAGGTGCAATTTAGAAGGAAAAAAGTCTTTTATAAACATAAATACAACTGAGTTAAATACAACTCAACATCACTCTTACTTGTACTGCTGTTAGATGTTTTTTATAGTGGAGCCCAATTGACACAGAGGAACTCACTACCTCACTTTCATAACCATGCTGAACAAATTATTTTTCTACCCAGAAGAACAGTGGTTATAAGGGAGGGGAAGAAAAAATTCCAAGAAAAATCAAAAGCTGTGAATCATACACTACACAGAAAAAAAAGAGGCACTTTTAATACATGTAGGATCATTTGACTTTGAATTTAAAAGACCTGAAAATATGTGTAGCAGCTAATCCACAGATATCCCCAATACCACCACACCCTCTCACATGAGTCAGAGCCTATGAAAACCTTTCTAAAAAGCCTTTAGGAAAGGATTAAGGCTATCAGTGTCAATGCCTCCTCTGAAAATAGCCTGCTTTTGGGACTACCCTGCCATACAAACCTCTTTCAAACACAGGAAGCATTCTTCTGCCAATGTCACCAGTGCTCTCCAAGTGAAAAAAAAAAAAGGAAAAAGAAAAAAAATTGGTGACTACAGCAAGCATGTTCCTAGCCAACTATCAGTCAGACATGGAAAAGAGCTACTGGTAATAGCTCATTTAGCCTACCCCCCTGCCAGTGCAGGAATGTTCCCTGCCATATATTTAATACAGCTTTCTATATTGGATTGAAATGTCTGTAATGCTAAATCATCTACTGCTTGCTTTGAAAGGCTGTACCACAGCCTCTGAGGTGGCACTGGGAGGGCTCTTTGCTTGATAGTTAGCTTAATTTAATTTCTTTTTGTTACTTTTACCTAATTTCAATGATGTGATCACAAGCAACATCCCATTTGCTACATTAGCCAAGTCCAAGCACTTAAATCCATTTGTAGACAGCCATATGCAAGTGGAAAACCACAGAGAACCACCAGAAAAAAAAATGTGACAGAAGAAATGTAACTGAATTGTTTTTTATTAGGGTTCTAGAAATTTCTGTGAAAATATTCTCACCGCACAACAAATAATTATAGCAGAGTATTCTCAGATAAAGCCTCCAGAAAAACTGTGGTACAAGCTGGAAACTTGAGAAACACACTGGAACAGAAACCATAGGACTTTAAACCTGTTCTGCTAAAAGCTGTGAGAAAGAATGGAAGCCAGTGCTAAAACACTATCACGGCTGAAGAAAACACTTCTATGATTTTTCCTTCAAACATTGGAGACAGAGAACTGCTACAAGTAATGCATTTGCCACCTGGCCATGGAATTAATCAGAAGTTTCTACTGCCACTCTTCCATCGTTTATTTGTTTTTCCCTGGGAAAAAAGGTGCAGTGTTTCCAAGTGGTGTAGGAGAATTGTTCTAGAAGGCAGCCCCTGCCTTGGCCTGTCCAGGTGGGTTTAACATAATGCTCCTTTAATGAACGCTACCATGCACTGATCCTGTCACTGCAACTGAAACATGTGAAAACAAAATACTCTGTATTTATTTATTCAGCAGGTATTTTATTCCTAACTTTCACTGAATGATGGATGCAAGCATGAGAGAGAGGGGAAGAAAGGTCCTACAGAAAGAAGGAACATACAGGATTGCCTCAGTCCTTGAATGAGGGTAAGCAGAAAGAAATCACTGTCAAATAAACCAACACACATCACAGCTCCTCACCACTACTGGTTCATCCGTGTATTTTCAGCTCATACAGCAGCTTTCAGGTGGGAATCAAAAAGCCCTTTGTAAAGCTAAATTAATCCCCATCTCTAAGTTAATCTGAAAGATGGAAAAATGTCTCCACATGTGTAAACTGACAGATATAGAGATCCCAGTTCCCAGGAGAGGCAGAAAAGCTGTGCTGCTCTCCAGCCCTGTATGCCCGAGCTCTGGCTGTGCTCCCTGGGAGGGAACTTCTTGTGCCACTGACCTGAGCAGGGCACAGACAGGGACATCCCCTCCTGCACTGCTTCCTCAGCCTGGCTGGCCCACAGAGCAGCAAAACTTCCCCACCAGGGAGAGGACAGCTTTACCTGAACCCTAAGAACAAAGTGGAGCGTGCAGCTCTGGGTCCTGAGCACAGCAGGGAGAGGGATGTGTTGGAAGAGCTACAGGGGAGGCCACAGGCATCATCAGAGGGCTGCAGCATCTCTTTTGTCAGAAAGGCTGAAAGAGTTTGGGCTGTTCAGCCTAGAGAAAAGAAGGCTCCAGAGACACTTTCCAGTACCTAAATGGAACTTATAAAGATGGGGCCAAACCCTTTGAGCAGGGTCTGCTGTGGCAGGACAGGAGGCAATGGTTTTAAACTAAAAGAGAGTAAATTTAACTTAGATATAAGGAATAAATTGTTTACAATGAAGGTGGTAAAACACTGAAAGGGGTTGCCCAGCGAGGTGGTTGCCACGACACCCATCCTCAGAAATTTTCAATTCACAGGGCTTTGCACAGCCTAGTGTAATGAAAGGTGTCCTGCTCATTGCAGGGGGGCTGAACCTGATGACCAAAACCACGACTCTGCAAACTCAGAGCAAGCAGGCAATGCAGTGAAGTGCCAATGTAGACACCAAAACCACAGGCACACTGCAGCCAGGGACAAATTGACTCAGTCTCTTCATTATTATTCAGTTTTTAAAGACAATCTGAAATGCCCACAAGGGGTGTTTTATATCCTACTTACTAAGTACAATGCATTCCTTGGGTTTATACAGCTGGAGTGAAAGTAGTCTGACAAAAGGCAGACTTCTTGCATTATATTTCTCAAGCTATTTCAGTTTGCTAATAAACTAAAAGGGAAAATGTATCAGCATTAGCTTTACAAAAAAAAAATCTTCTCTTGGAGAGTAATTCCTGGAAAACATGGCTTAGTAGGTACTTTTTTTCACAGGACTAAGCCATCCTTCCAGTAACTGGAATAGTACTTAATGATAATTTCAATTCTTTGAGGTAATAATTGCTTGCAAAATAAGTACTTGGATAGCCATACTCTCAAGTGACCTGCACAAAACCAGAGGCAAAAAAAATAGAACAGCTATGTGGCTCTAATAAGAGATGGTGAGTTCTGTGCAATTTCCCCTTGTCTTACTCACACATGTATGTAAGCTCCACTGATGATGAATCATAGTTTTGACATATCTTGCAGGTAACTGGTGGCTTGTAAGTGTGTGAAAATGAAAAAAAAAAAAAACAACAAGGGAAGTACTTGAATCAGATGGTCTTGATAATAATGTTAAGTGTTTGCATTTAGTTTAATTTTGGTATTTTTTATGTTAGCCTTATGACCTAGCACACCTTTCCTATAATTACTTATTTTGAAATGGTCCACAAAAGTGCCATTCACATTGCCACGGCCAATCATGTATTGCTCTGCAGAGCATATGAAGGCCAAAGCATAGACAGTGTTATTTATTTATATGGTGAAGTGAGGCCAACAGTGGCATTATTACATAAATACAATCAGTTCTAGGAACTTTTCCTGGTGTATCAAAAGTTACTACAGAGTTAACAGCTCCAGTTAGTTTTGTACCCTTTTCTAGATGTTGTAGACTGGGGGTAAACAAGGATGGTGGACTTCTGTCCTACCCTCACTATTTTCTTTGTGTTAACCCGCACGAGATCTAAACCTGTGTCATGGTGAAGTGTCTTGGCACCTAAGGGATTTCCATTTAAAGAATTCTGTAGCTTACAGGGCAAAACATGTCAGTATTTGAAGCAACTAAGCCAACAACAAATAAAGACAGTTGCTCAAACTATGCTACTCACGAGTTAATGAACTATCCATGCGGCTGCTAACCCTGCTAGAATTTGGGAGGGGGTGCAAACCCCTAGCCCAGCAGCCACCTTCAGCTGTTTTCTTGCTAAACTCCCTGGGGGCTGCTCCAAGCAGCATGGAGCTGGGAATGGTTCTGGAGCTGGCCTTTATACATCACAGTGCTCTCACTCCAGCCAGGCAGCAGCAGGGCTGAAAAAACCCCACGTGTCCATCACTGCAGGGTACAGCTTGACAGCAAGCTAGACCACTTCACAAAACTACTGAGTGAGAGCCTTGAAACAACGCCTGCCTCAGGAATTACTCTTAATCACCCTCAGAGCCAGACAAACAGACGTTGTATGTTTTATGTCTAACAAAGCTTTTAACCACCAGGCCACCTGCCTTTCAGGGGATTGCTGTAGATGCTCTCTGTGCTCCTTCACTGCAATGGCAAAACAGGGATTTTCCACAACTGATGGAAACAACTCGGGCAAAGGACCATCAAAGCACACACTGCAGGTTGGGAACTGCATAAAGGCCCAAGAAAAGATGCCTTCCAGAGGAGGCGTCAGGTTGTCCTCTATTACCACAAAGAGAAACTAAAAAACAGCCATGTTTGTGGATCCAACACCCACAGCAGATGGCAATAAAAGAAGACTCAAATTAATGGCATTCTGTATCGCCAAACCTAAACTTCATCTCAGATCAACACTACCCATAATAGTTTTAAGTAGTAGAAGAAATTTACTCAAATGTGAAATAAACTATTACACATTCTTAGTTCTGATTCACAGTCTCAGACTGGCAGTGACAGTAACATTTTAATAAACATTAGAATGAAGACACCAATATGACCAAATGACACACATAAAGTGAGAAAACGAACAGGAGAAACCTTGGCATACCCACCCAAAACAGAACCAAAGCAAAAAAAAAAGGCAGAGAAACTGCTTTTGAGATCAAAACAGTAAATACTTTATTACCATTTATTAGACAGAATGAGAATGTAAATGAGAAATTGGTAAAGCCAATATTTTCTTTAACAGGCATTTTAAGCTTTTGCTGCAAATGTTCAGGCAGTGAGAGTGTTTTCTCCCACACAGCCTAGGGATGTGTATTCCACAGGGGCAGGGCTGTGGCAAGGCTCTCCCCAGTCCCTCTGTCACCTCCCCAAAAAACTGCTGGGAATGGCATGAGCCAGGGGTGCTCACTCACCCATACAGACAGTGAAATCCACCTACCAAGGCAGTTTACTATCACAGGGATTGATTGCGTAAATAGCTTTTGAACTGTCAGAATCTGTCTCACAAAGGGAAATCAAAGAAAACAATGTGCAAGTACAAAGCCTGGAAGACATAATAATATTGTATTATGTTCATATCATTAACCGTGGTTACAAAAGGAGAAAATGCCTCCTGTATCTACAAAGTTTTCTACGGGTGAAAAAAAATCATTAAATGGAAATAAGAATATTTTGAAGTACTCTGTATTTGAATAATGCTAAGATGTGTAATAATAATTAGAGCATGCAGTATAAAGCATCTTTTAATTTCAAAGTACTACCTAATTGATCTTCTTAAAGACTGTTTGCAGGTAGAAAGGTAATGTTATGCATTATGTTTTTCAAGAGCAAACTAAGGCATGAAGTTTTTAGCAACTTGCCGAAAGTCATTCTGAACTTTATGTGGTGTAGGAGGTTTTATTGCGGGCCCTGATGAAGTCACCAGCAGAACTATTTCAGCAAGGCCAAGAATTTCCCCACTGACTTTTAACAGTAATACACATTAAATAGATAATTAAGTCTGTGTTTGACCCAGTTGGAGACTAGGTAGGGTTTCAGCCAAGGGGACCCTTATGAATGAACCAATTATTGATGTCATCCAGCTCACCGAGCAACAGAGCCCTGCCACAACAGTCTCTGTGTAACTTTGATGTAACAGCAGTGTGACAAGAACTGAGCTACAGCCCATACATGAGCTAAAGACTGAGGCACCTCCAAGCACTTCTGCAATGCTGTGCTTTTTCAGAAGACTTTTTAAGCCAGCAAAGGTTACAGATTTAATACAAAAGTGAAGGAGGTTTCTCAAACTGAGCAGTCTATTAACTAAGCTGTGCTCATGAAGAGTAAAATCCTACTAGTCCTAACTGTACCAAATCCAAAGAATAAATAAAATTATCAGTAGTTTATAAAATAACTATCTTTCCTCCAGAGTATCATTTCCATCCCAGTGTCAACTGTTTTTTCCCCACTCCTTGCCCCAGTTTTAACCTTTACATTTTAAAAATCTAAACCAAACAATACTTTGCTTAGTAAGGAAACCAGGAAAGTAAAACAGACAGGCCACCTAGTTGTCTTCTACTTTAAAGCAAACTAATCTGTGTCATGCCCTCCCTAAATAAGAATTTAAAAATCTATTTATAACATCAATTTGAAGAGGAGTATTCCCATTCATTCTGCTGACATCACCTGAAGTCACACATGTGAGGCAATGGGGAGCTGATGTTTCCTTCAGGAAAAGCAGTCTGATACACAGCTCTAACTGGCTGAGGTAAGTTCAGAATTTAACATCTTCTTTCCCTTGTTTTTGAACAGTAATGTGAAATGTTTATGGCCAAGCAGTAGGATTGTACTTTAAATTATGTACTTGCTGGGATGTGTAGGTAGATGGATGTGGGTCTGTGCTTGTGAACTTGTGCTAACTCCCCTGATGCTTCCCTAATCAATACTTCAGAGCGCTTTATTATGGACTGGAACAGAGCTTCTCAGGCCACTAAATTCTGGAGCTGTCAGGACAAAAATATCTGAAAACTGGCACTTTTCATTAAGTATTTAAGCCACTTTTACTACATGATGACTGCCATCTTACAACTACCCACCTTGCTAAATTAAATTATTTCATCTTATTGCTAGGGCAAGTCAGCATAATAAAAGAAAACTTTCTGACTGCTTTTTACTTGGCAAGCCACAGGCACCAGAAAAAGAAACAAGGCAAGAAATAGTGCACAATTCAAATTGATGTGCCTGTACCTACAGATTTATGTAATGAATCTTCTCTGTTTGACAAGTAAAAATCCATTTTAGAACAGCAAGATATAAGGAAGGTATTTATTTCAGCAGACAGACATTCTTAATTTTTTATGTTTGAGTGCAAGGTGAAGAATGAGTAAAACCAAATTATGAGCAATTACCCTCTTTTGCCATTACTAGCCTCAAGAACTCATATTCTGTGGGGAAAAAAAAGCTCAGCTGCCTGCTCTGTACCAAACCAGCACTTTGCTGTTTCACAATGCTGGAAAGAGGCTGTCACTGAGCACTCTTTATTTGCTGTCAGAAAAGAGTTTTGGTACAGTAGACCACAAACAGAGCTTGGTATTCAACCAGGTTAGCAACTTATTGTCAAGGTTACAAAAGGAATAGACACTGTTTGTACTGAGACTATTTCTCATAGGTTACTCATTGTTTTACTGTCTAGACAACAAGTTAGAACGAGGCTAGGAAAAAAGCATTTGCTGCTGGAATTTCACGCAGCAGCAGGAAAAAAGAATAAAAAGTGTGTGTGTATATTTACTTTGTTTTGTTTTGAAAAACTGGCAATTGTAACTCAGCAACATTCAGCTCTATCAGCACATCCTTCAGGTAATTTTAGAACAGGTAATGAAGCACAGCTTTAGGACCCTTTTCTCAACCAACTCCAAACAATTTTTAAATACAGTGGTTTGGCCCCCATATGTTCAAACAAAGTCATTTGCAATTTGCTACCTTAATTAGTTCAATTTTATTCTAATAGAATAAAATACCAATAATCACATCTTAAAAATAAAATGACAACCTGACTTTTTGAGATCAAATTAGGTACCTTTATGTACAAAAAGCTGAAACAACCTGAATTGGCTGCTTTCCCATAAAATAACATTTTTTAGATGCTTTAAAAAAGATTCCTCCAACCCTCCCTTCCACATGCACAACCCTCAACTAACCTCCCATTCTAGGTCAAATAGGAGCAGCTCCATGCAGTCACAACCTCTACCTCAGGCCTTCTTTTGGCCTGTGTTGGTGTGTCCCAGCTAGCCCTGGCTACTCCTCTGCAGCCTGAGAGTACCACACTGCCTTGTGATCAACCTCCATGATTTTGGCCACTGCCAAATTTCCTCTTGAGACTTAGGATTCCCTGAGTGCAACTGGGCAGGTTCCCATGCAACCCAGCCCTTCTGGAATATTAACAAAGGACTAAGGCTCAATTTGCAATTTGCTACTATTAAACCCCTCAAAAAAAGTAAACACAAAGAAGAAGATACCAAGTAGGTTGCAACAAATACTGAATTTATCACAGTTAAAAGCTGACAATCCAACGTACCTTACCTCCTTTCACTTACGACTCTCACCCTTCTTCTATTGCCACTCCACTTACAATACTACTCACAAAAAAATAATGCAGAACATCTACAGCTGACACAAGTTTGCAAACATTTTTGAACCATTAATTTGCAAATGCAAAATTCAGGCAGCTCCCTAAGGCGCTCAGATTTCACACATCTCCTGGGGATCTGTGCTGTATTAGTCAAAGGTTTAAACCCAGCGTATTCCCCATGAATAATCTTTCTCCCTTTCCCCCTCCTTCTTCCTGTCCACATGGAAATGCAGAATCTTGTCTTTAGTTTACAGATTATGCGATCCAAAGTGTCACTCACTGGATTACTGCACACAACCTGAGCACTACTCGAAGCTTACTTGTCTTCAACTTGTCCAGCATTACTTAAATGGAATTATCCGTCACAATCCATACACCGAATCTGCATAGCTCACTTATCTCAAGATTCTGTGTGTCACCTACCAGATTATCCGTTCTAATCCATACATTGAATCTACATAACATATGTCTTTAATTCATGGGCTCTGATGAGCTACAGTATCGCTGAATGGATTATTTCTCTTTATCCATTATTGGCAGCCCTAAAACTGTTCATCGCATACTCTCTCATGCCCCATCTTCTGAGCACATGAATTAGCCTACCAACCCTGATCATCAGCTCTATCTCACATCAGACACAGCCTGACACTACCTGCACTGACACTCCGTGGAACCTGGAACCCAGTTTCTCACGCAAAACAAACGTCTGTGTTATCGTGAGCTGACGATCAGGGTTGGTAGGCTAATGTCGCTTTCAATTACATCCATAAATCTGTGATTACTCCAATACGGCTTCCAGAGTCACCCAGATTTCAGTGGATACAATGAAGAGCTGATTTTAACCCAACGACAATCCCTTTCACAGGGAGTGCAGAAAACGCCTCAACTGAGTTGTTTACAAACTAACCTGCACAATACAAAAGGTTTTTCAAACAGCAACAAAAAATATATCAAATTCAGACCTGCCCAGTCTTTCTTGAGAGATCTGTGCACAATCACTGTTAACAATGCCTTCAACAGAAAACCAACTCAGAAAGATTGAAAACAGAAGTCTGTTTAACCTTTTGTTCCACATACCTATTCAAAATTAGCTAAGTGGGAAACATAAAAAATATGCATTACTATGTCTTGCCAAGTTTCAACAGAGAGATGGACAAGATTAGCAGCAAGGCTTTGTGCACACCAAGGAAGTTTTAAGAAAGAGTTTTCATCGTGGTTAAGGCTGCCTCACTCACACCAGTATGAACAAGGCTGGACAACCCACGATGCACCTGAGGCTCAGAGCCAGTGAAAAAGATGCTTCATGTTAATTTTATATATATAGGAATGATCACTGATAATTAAGGCATAAATCTATTTTTGATTCCTTCTCCTCCTAACACTGGAGGACAGCACCTACTTTCCTGCTGCAATGCACAGCTAACAAAGTAGTTACACTGACAGCAAAGGGGGGATGATTTTCCTTCCTGTACACCATCATTTTGAGACCTGAAGATCTCTCTGCTCCACCAAATCCAATAAAGTGCATTATCCAAGAATAATCCAGAAGCCTTTTGAGCCCTGGATTTGAATAGGATGGATATAAGTAAGTTTGAACAGACTTCAACTAAGTCAATATACAGTTTTACAGCTTCACTTTAAAATGCTTCAATTAAACAGCACTTTTTGTAGGTTTTGTTATACAGCCATTTGTTTTGAGCAGAGCAAAAATTCCATGGATTCTAAAAGAGAATTTCTTAAGGAATCTCCAGTGCCAAACTTGTAGTTTAGCCCCAAATTATCTCCCTGAACACAGGTATTTGAGTTACAATTTTGACAAACATGAAAGGTTCTAGATTCTCACCCATTTTAAGAGCATTCCCTTGCAGGACCTTTCAGTCCAGCTGTGGAATAAAACAATACATTTCAAGGAAAAGTAACTGACCCTTCTTTATAGACCCTTCTAACGGTGATCTTAAAGTCTGCAGCTAGCTCTCTGCAGATACTTGGTGATGGCTCTTCTGTTTTACAGGCGTGCAGATGAAGAAAGGGGGGGTTTAGAGTAGCAGCCAAAGGTGACAAAGCAACCAAGAGAAGCAATTGAATATAAAACATGCGAGTCTGGTCACTTCCAACCATTCACCAATTTCCATGTCTTTAATAAAATATTACTGCTTTCTAACTTAAAAGAAATCACACTAATAGAAAATAAAGTCTTCCTCTTCATCTCGCTTTCTTTAATCTCTCCTAGGCAATAAAACTCAATGGTTTTATTATGCCCAACTCAATGCCCAACACAGACTTGGGCATTAAAAACATGTAGCCTAGTGCTGAGACTTTTTGCACATGATGTACTAAAACTCCCCCAGACCTAATGAAAAACACAATGAAATTTTGAACAGTAAATGGAAAAAACTACTCAGTGGGTAAGACAGTTGGGCAGCACAGCTCCTAGTGCTGTCCACATTCCAGGGTGTATTAATAATAAGACAGTACTTAAATGGGGGTTTCCAAATATCACTAATAGAGAAATGAGGGGTGGAAAAAACGCAGCTGCTGGGCCAAGTGCAGAGAAAGAAGTTAATTAAAAAATCACAACTGGAAAACTTTGTAACTATAGAATGACAAAATCATTTTGTAGTGTAATATATATATGTTTGTAGAGCAGCTCAACTTGCACACCTTTCCTGCTGCCTCAACTAAACATAGCTGCAATACAGCTGAGCCATTGTTTTTTGGCTGCTCAGGGTTGATGGTGCCATGAAAACCACATTCCTGGGCACTAAATAATCAGCCTGCCTGACCCCCCAAGAATCTCTAAGTCAAATTCATTTACCCCCAGAGGGCAATGCTCTATTGTATCCTCCCTCCTTTCTAGCCACCTAGGAACAATGGACAGTAATTGCAACTGTCACGGCAGTCAGTAGGAAAAATAAACCAGTGCCTGTTTTCACAGCTTACTGCTAAACTTGATCCAAACACCTAATAACCATGCCCCCAACCACAGAACCACAGTCGCACTAAAAAGCCTCAGATGTGAGGCTTTTGAACAGAGCTACAGAACAATAACTCGACTTGTGTTCAAAATATAAAGCTAAAAACCAAAAATTAAAGCAAAGAAAAGTCTTCTTTGAGGCTGTGCTGTTGCTCCCCATCCTCTCCCCCAGGCACGAGTGAAAGGACTGTTGAATTTCTCTGGTGGTAGCATATATCTGGCTGCTGCTGCTTTCAAGTTTAGCTTGTGAAAGGGAAAAAGAGGGAGAAAAAAGATTGCCCTCCAAAAGAAAAAGATCATAGGCACAGGGAACAGACCACCTTCTCAGTGCACAGCACTCTTCAGAGCAGCTCAACAGAGTGCAAAGGCACTGGAGAATCACTGGGAGTCCTTCTAAAGGTTCCAGTGTGTCAAGAATTAAAGAGGCTCCACACGCTGTGCAAGATCTGCTGAAATACATATCCAAAAGTGGGTATGAAACTTGTCTCCCCATACTCTGTCTCTGAAATATTTTAAAGATTTATCAGTTTGTGGCAAAGGACAATGTCATTTTGAAACAATGTGCTTTTAAAACCCAGATCTCCCAGGTAAGCCCAGTGGCTGCCCTTCCTCTTTAAGACCTGTTGCTTTACACACATGGAGCAGGAATGAAGAACCCAGGGTTTGGCTCTCTGTAGCAGTAACAATCACCAACATCATCATCACAGCAACGTCTTGGCCTGTTGGGGGCTGGAGCACTACATTCTGCTACAAATTTATTCTACATATGTAATGAACATTTATTTTTTAATTACAGCCTCCTAGGGAGAAGCATGTGGAAACAAGGGGACTATTTTCCTGTTTGGGTAAGTTAGTGGAACGGCACAGGCTAATGCTGATGGCTTACCAGTGACAGGTTGGAAGGCCCATATAATTAAAATATGTTTTTGGTTTTTTTTTTGCATCTGCACCAACCCAGGAACCTGTGAGAGCATCTGGTATTGCGTGCTTTACTGAATACTGCCAACCCCTCATGCACAGGGTCCTTAAACCTGCTAGGCACAAGGATTGGGAGCCTGCCTGAGTGAGGATCTCTAGATCAGGGACAACAATAGCAAGTAAACATTCCAAAAGTAATGGACAGAAACTAAACCCTGTTTATAAACATGGGAGACTGGCTTAATTTTAATTTCATTCTACTTTCACATTTCCAAAACAACATTGGCTTGGGTTTTGCTACTCCAGATGTACACTGATATAAACGGGAGAAGAATCAGTCACTGTTTCTTTTCAGAGTGATAATGGCTACTCTGAAACTTACAGTTTTTGACATGTGTATTTTGAGTAAGTTTCTCATCATAAGCATTGCAGAGGAATTATAAAAATATTAAATTACATGAAAACAAACTACCACAGATTCCCTAAAATGACCTGATATATAAAATGGGGAAATATCTTGGCAAAGCAGAAACTACTGCTGCTGGAGAGTGGTCAAATTTTGTCATTTTCCTTCTGGAGTATGGCTTTAAAAGAACATGTTTTAGTGCACAGATGTTGTACGCTGTCTTTTAAAATCTGCACTGGCTAATTTCAGTACCTAGAGGTATCATTACACAAACTTTGCTCTTTTTATTCTTCCCTACATGCAAAAAAAAGGTAGAAAAAAAAATCGACATCATCAAAATCTATCTAAAAATAAACAAGAAAATCAGATCACCCTCAAATTTCAGAAACTGAGGTCGGCTATACTCTGATACCACATATGTCTGATACCGACTTTTTTTTTTCCCTTATCCAGCAATACGATGTGCTCATTTGTAACAGAGAATATATGAAAAAAAAAGCTTAATGTAAATTCATTCACTTACAGAAATATACCATTTCACTGATTTATATTATTACAGATGGGAGTGCATACATTTCATTTAACCCCAAATTACCATGTTTGAAGGGGAGGGAAGAGGAGCAGACAAAGTTCCATAAAGCCAGCGGTATCTGTGTATTCATTCTTAATTTCCTTTAGCAGAGAAACAGCGTTACCTTTTATTTCTCCAAAGTTCCCTGATCCCATGGCAAGAAGCTTGTCTTTCCAGTCCTTTGATAGTAGCTTTTCAATACTGGGAGTTTCTGAGTGAAGGGGGGGAAAAAAAAGTAAGCAAATCAACATGACTGTCTCCACAATAGAACTCATTAAAAGTCTATCTGCTAAAAATAAGGCCAACCCTATTCTGGGCCTCAGTTCGTAATGACTTCATCAACAAACTGATAAGAGGGGAGGGAAGAGAGAAAAAAAAAAGGGGGGAACAAAAAAGAAAAAACTGAATGTGTTTTGTCACCTGCTCTTTCAGAACCATTAGCTTTTTCCTCTAGTGGAACAAAGCTCCGGTAATTCTGTATTACAATGGGCACACATAAACCTGCAGTTCATTGTTTTTAAATTTGGTGAACAAGTTGCTGCCTATAATGGATGCCTGTCAGTTTCTGGGTGTTAGTCTGCAGTCAAAAAATAATTATGTTGATAAAATGCCGAGTAAAGAGAGAGAGAGAGAGAAAGAGAGAGAGAAGCAAAGAATTAGCTCCTAAATCTGCTACATGTAATTATATCCCTCTGAGTCTTTACAATTACATCCACTTTATAATGTGTGTTTAAACATCGTGTGGTGGTAAGCACACTGTGGAAAGATTTTCCAGTAACACACGCATTATAAATAATAATAAAAAGTTAGGTATGGAAAAAAGCTTTAAAAGACTGCAAAATCCAGAGGGAGAAAAGGCATCGCTTAGAATGGAAACCCATTATTTGCTCATTTCAGATTCTATCACTTCCTTTAAAAATAAAATAAAATATATTTGTTCAGTATTCTCAGGAAAAATGCAGTGAGTATGTGGATGGGTCTGATATTTATGTCTGCAACTCTTGTATTCTGACCTCTTTTTGTGTAGAATTTTAATGCATAAGTAAATATAAATGCTAATAAAATTCAGAGAACATTAAACTCAATTCCAAACAATGTAATTGTATATTCTTGTCAGCATTTAGATGGGTACACAATTACAATAGCTTTCAATCCCACGATTAGCACTGCATTCAGTTAGAAAATGGAGTGTACTAAAAGATAAGTGTCCCAGTATGTGCCATCTAAATAACAATACCCACACTTATTATCGGGATCTAAGACATATACTGCTATTCTCCACATTCGTGTTTATGTGTATTTGTATTTGTTCAGGCATTTGTTTACCCCCTACCAGGAGCATAAAGGGACTACATGTTAATTTATCAAAGGGACCGTCTGGCCTAGAGACCATACAATTATTAGCAACTAGTTAACTTTCCCCACAGTAAAAACCATTACGAGCAACCTTCATTATCTCGTTTGGTTAATTCCACCTCCTCTCTGAAGCCGCAGCTCGGAGCTCGGAGGCGCTGCGGTTCCTCGGGGCGGCTCCGCCGGCTGCGCGCTCCCGCGGAGCCCCCTCCGCTCAGCGAGCCCGGCCTCCCTGAAACCGCAGGGCAGCACTGACGGCCCAGGGAACCACGATACCAGGGATGCTCTCGTGCGTCTCACATCAACCTGTGCGCACGCAGGCAGAAGGACAGACAGACACCCGAGCCGGGAGCAGCCCCGTGCCCGCGTCTCGCCGAGAGAGCAGCGACAACCTTCGGATGCTACCGACAGCACAGGAGGGTGTTTGGTTCCGTTCGGGTTCTGTTCACCCGGCAGCATCCCGATCTCCTTTCTGTGCACCAGCGGGAGCTCCCCGGCCTGGCCCGAGTGAGATTTCTCCGCTAGAATCTCTAAAACTTATCTCTAATGTCACGAAATTCTGGGGATGCCGCGCGGAGTCCGGCCCGTGCGCGGCTGCTGAGCCGGAGGCGCCGCCGGGCTCCGGGCACTTGCCCAGCCACTGCTCAAGTTCGTCCGTCCCCTCGAGGCACCCACGAAGGAAACCATTGCCCACAACGTGAATAGCTCAGATAAACACTGCCCCTTTTCCTTGTTTCCTTTTTTAATATATATTTTTTAAATTATTATTCCTCTGTGTTTTTTTCTGAAAACTCCGGAACGGCGTGTAAACAGGCCGGAGCTAATGCGGCATTTGCGGCGGAGAGCCGTCAGTCATTAAAAGCCAACAAACCTTTGCAAAGCAGGAATGCGGCAGTAGGGACCCATTTGTGAGCTGACAATGGGCTCCGGAGCCTCCAGGCACCAAAACCAGCCCGCCT
>QUSF01000021.1:8596658-8796676 GCA_003676055.1 Chloebia gouldiae
AGCCCATTGTCAGCAAAGTCCACGACAAAGCTTTTCCCCCGCGGTTAGACAAAATACTCGCCCTGGTACGCTCGGAAAGAAGCACAAGTCTTGCGCCTAACTTGCCGCCTTAAAGCTACAGCAGCCGCTCAGTAGCCGGGGCTGCCAGAGCCCCGTTGCGCTGACCGCTGCCTGCCGGCATCCCTGCCTGCCCTAACCCCTGATTGCCCAAATTCCTGCCTGCCCTACTCCCGTTTGCCGGCATCCCCGCCTGCCCGAATCCCTACTTGCCGGCATCCCCGCCTGCCCGAATCCCTACTTGCCGGCATCCCGGTCCGCCCGAACCGCTGTTTTCTCGCGTCCCTCCCTGCCAGAGCCCCTGCTTGCCCCCGGCTCCCCTGCCCGCCGGGACGGTCCCGGTGTCACTTTCCGGGGACTCTGAACTCTGTGGGTGCAGGCGCCCGGCCGGAGGGCTCGAGTTCCATCCCAGCGCGCCGAGCCCGCCGGGGATGCCGGCAGAGCCGCGGACGAGTAAGGGAGGGAGGAAGGAATGCGGTAGACGGCCATGTATCTATGACTGAATTTCTGCGAGAACGGTAAAGATCTCGGTAGGAAATCACGATTAGAGATGTGAAAGGCCAAATGGCAAAATCCCAATAGTAACAATGCATCTGTTCATTAATGTGTGAATATGAGTAATATGAAAATTTAACACAATTATAAGCCCCTTCAGAAATCCTGGCATAAAATGTATTGTGGTGATCTAATCAGTGCTTCCCCTGTTGAAATACTGTATGTTAACTATTCAAAATAATATTACATAGATTTTTTTTTCCTTTAAAAACCCCCAAGCAATCATATTAAATTCATGTCCTAACTTAGTCTCAAACCTCTCTTGATTTGAACTGCCATTTTTACATAAGACACTTCAACAGAGTTTTGACACAGAATCAGAAAATAATTGTCCTTCTGCTAATACTTAAAAAGAACTTTAATTCCAAAAGACAATAGCTTCCCCACCCCTATAGTTTTACAGAGCCAAAGGCCTAGATTAGATTACAGCTTGTTTAATTCTATTATATACCATGTTAACATATTGTACTTACATAAAATATGCTATTCATATACTCAGCCTATCAGTAACCACTTGTGAAATACCTTATGCACCATGTCTTGGAAAGAAACATTTATTATGTCATTTATGTACCCCATTAAACAAAGATTTGAAATTTACACATCTTAAAAATAACTGTTTAAAAGGTTATGACAGTAGAGGTTCCATGAATTATACAGAAACAAAGTCATCCTTTGTTCAGCTTTTTTTAGACTTGATTGGGAAGATGATGCTCTCAAATTAAGAGAAGAAATAAACACTATCTCTTGTTTACAAGGCAGGCATTCTCTGGATTCATTGGAAAGTCAGTAAAACTTCTAATGCTTGCACATATAATGCGCAGCTTGAAACCAGGAAACGTGGCCTGCACACAGGAACTGCT
This sequence comes from Chloebia gouldiae, assembly GCA_003676055.1. NCBI lineage: Eukaryota > Metazoa > Chordata > Aves > Passeriformes > Passeridae > Chloebia > Chloebia gouldiae. The sequence goes on from QUSF01000021.1 coordinate 8,598,134, forward strand.
AGTCCTGATCCCTACTCCAATTGTCCCTCTCCTCTTAGATTCCCCAAAACCACGCTTTCTATATGCAAAATCTGAGCTATATTGTGACAGATGTTGGATGTGCATAAGGACAGCTATGTATTACAATAATCTGTACTTCCAAAAAGCTACACATGGTGTTCTAAACATTCATAATGCCTCCTAATTCAGCCTTTGAGAACTCCTTTCCTTCTTACAAGCCCCACCTGAGCTAAGAATCCTCCCTATTACCTATCTGCACTGTAGATCCTATGGCACATAGTAAACCAATCCCAAGTCACAGCACAGGATGAATACATCTTCAAGACTTGTTCACAGGTTGTTTGTGAACAGTAATTCATTGATGGTTGACATTTTTGTTCCAGACACACTATGTTTTTTTACATAGTGTTACGTGTTTTAGATAGTGTTATGTGTTGTTGCAGAAGAGGATTACAGAGAAGGCACCAAAGGATTAAGATGGAAAGAACAACAGGAATCATCAACTAAAAATTGGCCAAGAGGCATCTGACTGAATCAATACAGATACAAATTAAGCCACAAAATGATTTCTGATGTCTCCATTCAACGCATTCGTTAGTCATTAGCTCTTTTTAGAAATATTTATGGCACCTTTTGTTTTCCTTCTTTCTCCCCACCTCTGTTGCTTACATACGCTTGCCTGCATCACTGTATCTGGCAGTGCCCACTGGTGAGTGCCCCCAGTGCCTGTGCCAACAGCTCCTTGGTGCCCCCCAGTCCTGCCACCCTCCCTCTGCTCCAAGCACCATCCACAACAATGAGTCTCAGAGACTGATGCCAGCAGCCAGGAATTCTCACACAGACCTTGGGCACATGCAATGAAGCCACCTTCCTTGGAGTTGTGAGTCCTATGTTCACTGCTCTGATCTGCACATATGGATGTACCTGTACATCCATCCTTAAACTACTGGAAAGCAAATTACCTCAGTAAATTAACATTAAATAGCTTTTTAAGCTGATTTTTGGTATGCTAACAAGCATGTCACCTGAAGTTTTCACACTGGGAAAGGAGCAGTGTGCTTCCAGGGAATGGATGAGGCTACAGAGCCATAGTAAGAGAGAAGCACAGTTTTTATCACAGTCCGCTAGACTTCTGTTGAATTTAGTCTCCTTCCTGAAGTTCATTTTTTTTTGAGCACTCCCTTTGGGAGTGGACCTAATCCTACTCTCAATTCAGTGGCAGCATGGATGCACATGTACCTGGACCTGCCTGGGCAGCCTTCCAAAAACCCAGTCCCAAAAGCACAGCATTCCCTTCAGGCCTAGCCTCTCCAGTAGCTCTTTTCAATTCATGCTCTAGGGTCACAGTCCTAGAAATCCACTTATACAAGCTTAGAATGGTGCTTGGTGCCAAATCTCTATTACCTCTCCCTGCTCCTGCTGATTATTTACTGAAAGCAAACTTTGGTCTCATGCAGCTGCCAGCTTCCAGAGAAAGGCACCCAATCCTAATGTGCTGTAACAAGGCGAGGAACAACTCTCCACATGAGGCACGTCCAAAAGAGCCGTATTTGGAGAAGAAATGGGAGAGAAAGCCCTGATGTTACAAAGAGACAGCTATGATCGAAGGGCAGGAGGTGGTGTAAGATGACAACAAGTCAAGAGGAGAAGTGCGAGTCCTGGAGCCCCCCACTTGCAGGGTGTCTGGATGTCCAAGGATGAGTGCCCTCCAAAGGAGGTGCCCAAAGGGTTCCCTCCTCTGTAACCACAGCAGATCTTGCCCTGGGCTGACAGAGAGCTACTTCTTAGAAAAAAGTAAAAGGAAGACATTTGGCCTTGGCAAGGATGACAACATGAAGTGCAGCAAGAACAGAGAGAAGCCAAGGGTTGCTCAATGCCCAGCCAGACCACCACACATTTCCTGCCAACACGAGCTATTCCTAAAGGAATGAGTATTTGGTTGGCACAAATAATCATGAATGAACTTCAACACTGACCAATACACCTTCCACTTCTGGCAAGCAACTTCCTTTGTATTAATAAAGCACTGGCAAACGCTGAGCTGGCACCCATTATTCACCTTTCTCTTCTGCTATGGTCATAAATATGTTCCACCTGTCAGTCATAGTTCCACTCAGCATTCCTGCAACCTTTACCTACCAACATGCCTCCCCACTGGCACCCTGTTCTGTGTTCATGCACCATAACAAACCCTCTCTGGTCCAAATCAGTAAATGAGATTAAGGGCAGATTTCCACCCTGCTTTTAGAAGAGCAGAGAAACACATTTCTTCTTTCTCTTTTTATGCTCCCATTTTTTATTAAGAAGCTCTTACCTATACAAAATCAGAAACAATTTTTGTAGCAAGGAACATAAAACAGCTATTGTGAAGAAATGGTTGGTATCAGCAGGTTACATAGACATGCAGCATCTGCATACACATATGGTTCCCCATCAACAGAATCATGCTTTTAGGGAACTACTTGCAGCTAGGCAAGACACTATGAATCATGAGCAGGCACAACACAGAATGTATTTAAATTTGGAAATCAAAGACCACAAAACATACATTTTTCTCTTGCCTTCCAGGAAGCACTGCAATTTTTCACCAGTCTAAAAGCAGTTTAAACTTTTGGAGCAGACACTAGGAAACACCTCTATAAATGTAAATGTTGTTCAAATGCGGGACATGGTTGCTCAGGCGTGATACGCAAAAATGTAGTGTTGAGTACAATACTATCTGGGGCTTCTCTGACTGGACAGAAAGCAGTGTGCTGTTAGGTTCTGTGGGTTTGGGTATGTTTTTTTTTTAATACACAAAATGTTTAGTCTTTGGGCACAAACTCACACAGCTGAACCAAACACACAAGTTACAATATTAGGGAGCTGTGGTGCTCTGGCCAGGATATCACGGTATGACTCTTACTGCACCACTCCATCACTACCACTGTGCAGAAAACAGCTGGGCTGCATATGTCCAAGCCTACTAAAAAGCTCCATTCTCTGGCAGAGATAACCAGCCCTCCTGCTCGTGGAATCTCCAGTCCCATCCTGGCCACATGTTAGCTCACATAGCTTTTCATTTCAGAGGACAATACCAACTTCTGTATCCACAGATTACTGTAGTCACCTGTGGTGCACAATGACATCAGGTTACCATTGCATTCTTGTTGCACACAGTGCCTAATTCTGTGTATGCTCAAATATACACTTGTTTTCAAGTTGTTTGCTCTCTTTTGCAATGCCCATCATGCTGCTTTGATGAATTATATGCTGTATGAATAAGACAAGACATTTTTGTTGTCATTTCTGATAAAAGAGCACTGCTTTTTGTGTTTAAAAAATTCACATAGCCAGAAGAGGTTCCATAGCACCATAAATAAATTATTTAACATTTCAATATCCAAACCAATAATCTACAAATGCCACCAGAAACATGATTCTACTCTCCCTGCAAATATACAAAGCAATTATTTTCACAACTGTTCACCAATGCCTACTACCAGTCTCACAAGAAAGTTACCTAAAACCACGAGGATGTTTATTATGAGAAAAAAAGGTTAGAGTAGCCTTCAGATACACTGAACTACCAGTTGTTAAAATAACTATTGTCTCAGCATATTGTGCAGTCGAGATGGCCGTGACACACAGAGCGTCACCAGACAATTTCAGTTTTACCCCAAACACAATAACACCTTACCTCTTCAGAAAGCTTTACCCCAAACACAGTAACACCTTACCTCTTCAGAAGGCTTCTGGAAGCTGCCCACACAGAGGAACACCATACCTCTCCAGAAGGCTGCAGCAGCTGCCCTTCTTGTCCTTCAGCCCAGCGTTTTATAGCCCTGATGCTGATGCACTGCACCTGTGTGCCCTTTGCTCCCTCTGGGGTTGGTCAGTGCACCTGGGCACTCCATGGCTCCTTCCCTTCAGTGCTGCTCACCTGTCCTGCACAGCTGGAGCCAGTCAGGGATGAGGCTGGGCCACAGCCCCACTCCCAACCACCACAAACACTGTGCCTACAAGTTATCTCTTGGGATTTATCTCTTGGGAAAACCACAGCACAAGGCAGAAACACATGGCTAGGCAGGACAGGGAAGAGCAGAGGGACTTCCTAAGCTAGATTTGAGACCAAAATCAGCATCTCAATCAGTGCCACCTTCAGGAATAGCCGGGCCATTTGAAATTTTTATAGTCCCCATCACCTGACTGCACTAGCAGTTGCTCTTTTATCTGTGCGCTTTTCAGGCTGTCCTGTCTCACTAAGCAGTCACCCACTCCAGGAGCAGTGTCACACTCACACTGGAGATGTTCAATGCCAAGACATCACAGCAGTCCTTCAGCCTCCCGGAACGAGAGCCCATGTTCATGTGGGGGTTACACAGGCCACAGACAAGATTTTTGCAGCTTCCATCCTCTGCTGGTATACAGCCTCAGCACAGAGCCTGCTTCCAGATGGGAAAAATTCAGGCATTTCTCAAACTCTCTGTCAAACACTCTTCTGGACGGACACTGAAGAAGCCCATCAGAAGCCTAAATATCTGAGAAAACCACCTCTTTCATGAGCATATTCCTGAGCCAGGGAAGAAGCCTGAATTTCTGCTCTCACCTCCAAAAAGGGAATTCCACCTCCATCTCTCTTTATTTCTAACATGCTGACTTGTCGAGTATATACTTCATTGCCTTACCTACCTTAGTGACAGCAGACCCACCAAGGCTACCAGGGGTCTGCTAGTAACCCTCCAAAGCACAGGGCTGCTGTGCTTTGTGTAAGCTGCTGTGAGATAACTGCCACCCTTTCCCTGCTGAGGGCATGGAAATCATGTTTGTGTGACAGGGCAGCTGGGGTGTGCTCCACTCTCACCTCCATTCATCTGCCCTTCCACACCAAGCCTAGAGACACTGCTGGTTGCCTCATATTTATATGGAGGCAGGGCAGGACAACCCCACATTATTCTGCAAAAACAACCAGAAGAGTGCAGTTTGTAGTCACTGCTCAGTTACCCTCCATTTAAATATCTGTCCTGAAAATACACAGTAGGATGTGGCTGGTTCAGATGCAATCTGCCTTTCCCATTTTCAGTGGTGATGTCTCAAGTTTGGCCTTTATATTTTTCAGATTCTGTGCTGCTTTAGTGTGCACTTCTGAGCTTCATATGAGGGGATGGTGAGCTCTCTTCACAGAGCAGGGAGACAAAACAATTCCTTCTCTAGCTGGGGACCAAGGACAAATGATCCAAATCGCAAGCCCAAGAGCACAATGTGGGTTGAAGAGAGGAAAAACAAGCAGGATAGGACTGCATGGGCTGGAGCTGGAATTGGACAATGAGCTCCAATAAGCAAATGGAGCAGAACTGATCAAAGTGAGAGCCCCCGTGAGCAGTTGTGCATTTTGGGACTGTTTTAGTTCATCTTGGGTGTAGCCCTGGCTAGGCTCTTGTGCTCCCCAAGGTGGATCCATGGAGGAGATCCTTTTAATAAATCCCTGTTTTATTCTTTAGCTCTGTCCAGCCTCTACTCTAGGTCAGCCTTCTCAAGGCATCAAAAGAGCAATGGTGTCCCCCAGAGAAGGGCTCTGGGAAGGGTGCAGGATGTCACACAAAGGACAGTACATCTTCTGTCACTGAAATTCATGGGCATTCAGTGCTTTGGATCCCCAAAGGCATTCAGGAGCACAAATCCTATTCTGGAAAGGAATTAGGGTCCAGCTGCCTTTGGAGATCTAGGCCAGGGAGTTGGCCCAAAGAACACATTCTGCCAAATGAGGTGTTTCACTGGCACAAACCTTGCTGGGATATCTTTTTGTGCACACACAATATTTAGGATGATTCCAGCTCCCCACTAGCACTAACTTCTTCACCCCTAATTAAATTAACATGCAAGAATGAAGTAAGTTTTTGAACCTTATCAAACTTTAAATAAAACAGAAGTTAAATTTTTAAATGTCCCCAGTTCTTTCCTAATGTGCAAAAAATAAGTACATGAAACAGAGTAATTCACTTTCAAACACCTGAGCAGCAAGCCCTTCCTTTTTAATTGAAGTTCCATCAGTAGGTATCCTTATGGAAAGAAGGGCAACAGTGAAATAAAAAAAAACCCTCTCCTACACATGAAAAAAGAAGAATTCTGTTTTATTCTGTGTTCTTCAGCTTTCTAATGCCCCTTTAATTCCTGGTATCTCTAAATGAAAGAAGGAATTGATTTTCTCAGGAGTGGTCCACCCAGCAATAAAAGTGTGTCAGATGACAGAAGGAGGTAGCATTCTGAGCTTCACTAAAATCCTGAAACCACAAAGATATTTTAATATTTCCAGAGACTACTTCATAACTTACAGCATAAAAAAACCCAAAGATATTGATAATTGAATAACATTAAATTTCACTTCAGTTGTGTTTTTCTGTCTCAGCTGGACGGAGATACTCCACCAGAATACATATTCCCCTGAAATACATTTTTGTATTAGTGCTACCAACTGAGCCAGTCTCTATAATTAAAGGGCCATAATATCTTGTCAATATTAACAGAGGACCATGTTTTTGGTCTGCTCATTTTTCACATCTTCAGCACACCCTTGATAAGTAAGAGGGATTTTAAAAAGGCATTCAATGAGATGATTATGCACTAACATTTTTATAGGTATTGACACATCATTAAGGATGTTCTAGGGAGATTCCATGGTTTACACTTTGACCAAAAAGACCTTTATGCTGATCTGCCACTTTTCAAGTAATTAAATGCGTTCTTGAACTAACCCTAAAACAGAGCACGAAGAGCTCCCAAAACTATGCAATCTAAATTACCATAAAACTTAAATTGAGAGCTACATTTTTTGGCTAGAATTCCACGGAAATCCTTGCAAAGCTCTACCACTCCACTTCTGAAATCCTAAATTCAACAGCAGTAATGTAACCCTTCACATACAGTTACCACAGCATTCTTACCTGAAAATCTCAGAGCACCTTACTTAAAAATGGAAAAAAAATTGAGTCCTGAAGTGCTGGTAATTTTCCTCAAAATGAAAAACGCGAGGATTATGTGTGATGAAGCTGAGGAGACAATTTTCTAAATAGCCCATCTTTCAGCCCTGGCCACTGCTGTCACTTCCCACCACCAGGAACCAGGCAGCTTTGCCCTCGGGAGGATAGGCTGCCAAGGGAGCTGGTGATCTCTGGAGCTCCTCACCCTTCAGCCTTCCTTACCTGTCCTAAGAAAGAGTCTGAACTGGCAATGCAACTGAGCAATAAAGAGAAATAAAGGGGAAAAAGTAAGCAGAACAAGCATCCTTGTCAAAAAGTTGCAACTTGCGCTATTGAGGGGTGTGGGGCTGTTCTGGGATAGCTCTCACTACTTTGGGAGACAAACCCAGGCAGCTCCCACAGGACATCCTGGTTCCCTGTGCCCATCCTGGAGAGCAGTGGGGTGTGGAGCTGCCAGGGCAGAGCCCCGCTTCCCAACGGAAGGCAGGAAATATCCTGCTGCAGCTGTGCTTGTTACTGGCATAATCATCAGCTCCCACCCTCCTCCCCCACCCTGTTTTTCCTTTTTTTTTTTTTCTTTTTTGACAGCTGTCTTCCTATCTTCTCAACAGGTGCTATTAGGCCCTGAACAATGGTGAAGGCTTTTAAGCCACTGCTGTTGACAAGTGAAAGGGAACAACAAATGGCTCAGTAGTGCTCTTCTCCCAGGGTCACTCAACCAATGGTAATAGTTATTATTTTTATTTATTAGCTCTGTGGCACTGTCCTCCATTGTACCTCCTCCAACCTCCCCTTTCCGTGACAGCAAGGAGCTTTTTAACTTTTAATAAAAATGGGTGAGCGCTTAGCTCCTGAGCTGGCTCTTTCTGCAAAGTGCACAGCTAATGAACGTTGTCCATTTGTATCTGGATAATTTATGATGTCAGCAGAGTGGAGGTAGGGAGGGCTGCATCCAGATATGGCCATTACTTACTCTGCCAAGAGTGACACGAGAGCAAGGGGAGCTGGAAGTCTGATAGAATGAAGAGGGTCTCTCACTCTGTATTTGCAGCTTTTTTTCAGCATAATTACAAGATTAGCAGACAAATATGACATCCCCTCTTTTGAGGTTGATGCAATTTTTCTTTTCCCTCCTTAGCATTTTGCTGACTGCATCATAATCCTCTTCAGACAACAATGGCAGCTGGAAGAAAAGTTAATTTTCCCTTAAATGAAAATTACTGCAACCATTTAAACAATGCACTCAGAAGTGTTACTGCCAGGAGAAAAAATGATGCCAAAATGTTTTCTGGTCCTAATATATTTCTGACCCACATATATTTACTAGATGAGGTTACTCAATTAATAACATGGTATGCAATAGAGAAACCCTATTAAATGCAGCCCTGTGCTGTCACTGTCCTGGCAAACAAGGTAAATATGAAGGAAAATCAGGCAATTCCACGTCCAAACAAAATCAGTAAATCAGCAAGCCACCTGGAAGCACAAATACACTTGAAAGTTGAAAATTTAAAGCTAAAAGCCATCAAAATATTGATATATTGTGGAACTGGTTGGTTTTGAGTCATACGTTACCTAGCAAATTGATGTAATAGTATGTACATCTTTTGATCATCTGGACCTATTTATTTAAATTACAAATTGACATGATTGTGTAGTGAAAGGGCTACAGACATCAGATTGTGCATGTACTTCCTAGAGAAAACGTGTACTATTATAATTTGAACCTAATGATAACACTGAGAGAACCAGAAAACACTCATTAGGGATGTTAATAAAACCATTGAAGGAATTTTGAAAATTGAAAACAGAAAACTGAAAAGGATATCCCCCTGAAACAACAAAAATTCCACACATTAGGCCCAGATTTCTATTCTTTTTCAAAACATGACAGACTGTTTTACCACTGGAAGTGAGAATTAAAGCACACATGTCTGATGCTAAACAACTACACATCCTGAATTCTTCTTGCACAACATATGTGAACACAAAATCTCAATCACCCGTTGCCAAATGCCAGAAAGACAGGAACAACAATATTATTAATAACATAAAAAAAAGGTACGCTATAAATCAAAGCTTCTGAAGTACTGGCAGTTTCGGAGTAAATCAGACTACTAGTTGTGGTGTAAATGATATTTGTATAAAATCATTTTGTCAAATCAGGTAGAAATTATTAAGGCTAATGCCATACTTGGACTTGCCTAAAATAATCTCCCAAAACTTGCACATAGGTTTCTCTGCTGAAGTACAGCATTCCATCTGCCTTGACAACTTTTTCTGTTTGTTCTCACTTGTCTCCATTCATGGATTTTTTGGACTCTGTTATTTTCAGCATAAATAAGGTGAGGAAATACATTGAGTTTCCTTTTTATCAAGCATTTTTTTTTCTGAGTTAGGTAATAACACTGAGATACACGGGTGGTTCAGCCATGTAACAGCTGTGACAGGTAATCCCCAAACACCCAAGAGAAATCAGAGAAAGTCTATTATGCACAGCTCTTTAACATAATAGTTACAGACAAGGGGAAAGGAAAGTCAGAAAGTAAAAGCAGAAAAGTCTAAGAGGAAAAAAGAGAAGGGAGACGAAGAAAACAATGCTGAGAACAAGGAAAGGGCAAGCCTAAGAAAGGGGCCTCATTTGTCAAATCCAAAATGTAGTTTATTACACAGTGCACTGAAGGAGAGGAGAGTCAGGGCAACTCTGCAGCCACACCCAGGCTATTGAAGACTGGCACCAACATTGGAGCCACTCCCCAGGCAGCAAACACATAGCTGCAGCAGCCTGGGCAAAGTGAAACAGCTGTGAAACTTGCCAGAAAAGACAACAGGATTTAGACTGAAGCATCAACTATGCCTTCGAAACACTGCCAGAATGCCAGAGAGAAAGCATCTTTTTTATCATATAGGAATCTCACTCATACCCTGCAGCAGAACCTTTTCAGACTACTTCAGAAAACTTCGGACATCCTTCATTCACCTTAGGATGATAGAATTTCCTCTATGGATTGTCCAGATCCACAGGAAGGTTCATCTGCATTTAGGATGGCTTCATGAATCACCAAGGACCAGTAAGGTGAATGCAGGGCAGGAACGGAACAGGTTCCCAAGAGCTAAGGTCATTCACTGGGCAGCTCTTTACACAATGAGGGCAATCAAGAGGCACTACATTCCCCCTGATAAAGAGAACACAGACCCCAGACACAGAAAATGTCAGCATTTGCTCTGATGAAGTTTGAAACAAGAAGCAGTTCTCTCACTCCAGCACTGCCAATCTCATCAATGGCCACCTAGAATTAGCCTTCTCCCTCTTTGCCCAGCAAACTTGTCTATGTTGCTCTGGGACCTGATCTGTTTCATTAAAAACATTAAAAACTCATTAAAAACTCATCCTCACAGATTTCTCAGCTACCCATCTGACAGGGCCTGCTCTAGTACCTGGTCCCTAGACTTAAATTAGGAATCAGCTCCTCTCTGCAATTCCAGAGCATTCACCTGTGTAGTCCCAATAATGTCACTGAAGGGGAGCTCAAACCTAACTGAAGCAGGATGAAAAGTTTAAATGAAGAAAGAACCACATAGAAGAGACCACCTTCTCTGCAACATCTGTAGCTCAGGATCCTACACATCCTTTACCTGTGTGTGGTGGTAAGAGATATCTGGGTTCTGCTGTGAATGGACAGAAGCTGCACTTTGCTCTATTAGACAGAACCCTGGTACAACAGATCTTTGTATTTGTGCTCTCATCTTAATTATTTCTACCTTTCATGCCCCAAAAGGAAAAAGGCATCTTCTGAAACAGCTTAAAACAAGGTGTCTCTCCTAGAACCTGGCTTCATATTCAAGATGCTCAGTGGGACATTTACCTACTGACAGAACAGTCAAACCAAACTCCCGTGTATGACGGTGAGCTCAAGCACTGACTGGGCGACAACTGACTCAAGGGCTGCGACACACAGAATAAGGCATGACCTGACAGCTGACTAGACAAACTTTTACCAGGAGCTGGACCCACACTCAGAACGGAATGCAATTGTGCAAGACCTGACAGTAAAATTGGGTGCTTTTTGGGAGTGGCAATTCGTTCAAATAAAGATCAAACCTGTAAATGAAAAGTGTATTGCACAAAAAAAAAAAAAATCCATGGAAGAACCCAAGGAGCAGACCTGTGCAGCTCTAACTTGTGGCTCTCTTTTTGTCTTTGTGGGGTAACTCTGAACATTGACTCAAACCAACTCAAAGTCCCTAAGAAACTCAGCTGAATTCTGATGTTTGCACAGAAATCACTTCAGTCAGGTAACTGTTGGTGCAGCTGTGAAAAAAATGAATCCAAGTCCAGTATGAACTGGACTCACTTCAATTTTAACAATGAAACAGATAATGCTGATGAGCTCTGAATAATAACACCATTATCAAACTGTTATATGAAATCCTATCTTTTGTGATTTCATTTTGTGACTAACATTGATATCTCAGTATGGTACCTACCTTTTTTTTTGGACACAATCCTCAACAATATGCAGTTTACACAGAGATTTATTTCACATCTAGCAAGAGATGTTTGGAAAAAGCTTTCCTTTTTCAATGCTCAGATAAAACTGGGGCTGAGACTGAAATATTTTCTCTTAAACCCACCTCTCTCTGAGTATGATAGAAAAGTCTTCGAATAAATGTATATAAATGTCTCGCTGGTATGCATATATGAAGGAGAGTCATACCAGATACATGTCAGTATGCCAGAACAGGACCCAGAATCAATATCAAAAGTGGATGAGTGAAACAGAGGGATGTGGGGCTCCTGGGGAGCGAGGCAAATGACAAGAGTAAATTCCCAGATTGCTTGAGAACAGGGTGCATGGGAAGGTGGGTGTGGAGTAATTGCAGAATGGTGTAATAGGGAATTTAATAGATCAGAAAAGGCTGAATAGGGTAACAGGCCCATTGTTCAGAAAGTTCTCTTTTGTGACCAGGCTTTAAGAGAATGCCAGAGAAACAAATGACTTAATCCTGGGGGGGATGCTATGGCATAAAGGAAAGTAGCCTATACCTTGAAAGCCAATGGAATAAATTTCTGTATCACATGACCACACTGACAACTTCAGCTTTCAGCAAAGCCTTAAGACTTTGCAATTGGCAAAACCCTCACAATCATGCCCTCCCATGTCCCCCCTTCTCTCTTCAACAGCATTTTTCCATGTCCTTTGCGGGCAGACAGGGGATAAGTCACATGAACAACACACAGCCGTGGTCAAATGCCATGTAAAACACAATGGTTACAGGGCAGATCAGAGGGAAGGAGCTCTTCAGGGCTGGCTTACCTTCTCTCCCATGTTCTAACCACTGAGCTCATCTTGGAGCTTCCTGGTTCTGTGAACACAGCCACGGAGCACTATACCACCAATTTACACTGCCTCCTTGCTAAAGGAATGGAAATGCTGTAAGGGACACTCATGAAAAATCCTGGTGAACCTTGCAAGCCCCTTCCCGAGCATCACGTGTCTCTGGGGAACTCTCCCATTTCTAAAGCTCTGTTCAAGCAGATGATGGAGTTGGAGGGTCCTGGGACATTAAAGGCAGCATTTTTCCAGTTACTTTAACACAAGCTTGATCAAGAATACAGAAAGGACAGCCTAATTAAAAAAGTAAAGGTCACACTCCGAGGTGTAATATAGAATATATTGTACTTTCCAGAATATGTCATACCTTTCCTTGCAGGGATTAAAGTGACACCATCAGCTTTGGCTTCATAAAAAACCAGAAAAGCCAGGATATCATGTATTATATGGTTCAAGGATTAAGGAGAACATAAAACAACTGGGTTTTTTAATAGGAAAAAAGGTAAAAATACACATTTCTCAGTTACCTGTAATTTCTTAATGCAAGTAACAGATTCTTAATTAAGAAAAAAAATAATCTCAAGCTCATTCTAACTGGGGCAGAAAAGGGAAATGTAGAAATGTAATGCAACAATCCCCAAACTTTTCTAGATTTTTATGAAACTCAGTCTCTAGTGCTCAAATTTCTGCTACACAGAGATGAATCCTATTAGTGGGCTCTAAATTAGCTACAGACATTCTACAATTCTCTGTGAGTCTTTTGAATGAAATTCCATTCTAAAACAATTAACAGAGAAAAACTAATTTGCCTTCCAAGAATTCAGGGTTGAAGACTTGTAACTCAGCTGTGACCTGTGATTTACTTAGTAAGCAGTGTGTAGTACTTTTTATTTTTCTTCCCCCTCCTTTTGCCGGGGGGGGGGGGAAAGATCACCATAGGTACACATATGTTGAGAGCTCTGCACAAAAGATAGCCTTCTGCAAAGCCCCTGATTTCTCTTTAATTGAAACACTTATTTCTGTACATATTATAGATACTTTTTGTGTAAGAGTTTAAAACATATAAAAGCAGCTATTACTGCTTTGAACATTTCTAACTCAGAAAAAAAAATCAAGGCATGAAAAGTTTCCTCCATCCTATTTAAATTGCATTTGGGTAGCTCTCTGTGGGGCTACTACAAATTCCTTTAACCCCACCAGTCTCTTAGCTACATTAAATTAATGATGCATCTCAAGCACTCACTCTTCTGCAGGAGAGTGTGGGATCTCCAGTCAGACATGTGCAATTCACTAAATTGGAAACACTGACCTAAGGGAGACATCAGTGCGTTATCCTCGCAGCCAGTGTTGCACTGTAATGCAAAACACAGAAAATATTTGGAGGAGTTAAGAAGATGAGGTGTGTGTTGAGTGGATTTTTCACTGTCAGTAGGGAGAGGCTTCAAATCACCTCAGAGCAGTTCTCCTGACGACTAAACTGTTCTAGGTTCACCAGCACACAGTACTACATCCCTCTTTATGTGAGCACCCCAAACCCCCAAATTGTTCCAGCAGCCCCTACTTCAACATGTTCCTGCTGCTCTTCACAATGCTTCAATTAAGGCTGAGCAACATTGACTATGATTATAAAAAAAAAAGTATTTCCACAATGGCCTTTTTTGTCCACTGTTATAACTCTTTGCTCCCAAAGCTGTGTTTATAATGAAACGTGTGGTGTATTTTCCATTAAAAGCCTTGGCAGGAGTTTCTGTAGTTTTTCTCATGTATCGCAAGTTCAATACTCTTTCTGCATTTGCTTCACAATAACCAGTCCATTTCCAAGTGATTAATTTTCTATTCTAAAACAATGCATTCCTTTCCCCTCTCATTTTGCTGGTGTAGGGTTTTGTTGTTTTTTTTTTCCCCTTTTCTTACCAAGAGAAAAAAATTCTTTTTCAATGACATCATGGTATAAAATTTTCAAAGCAGGTTTTAGCGGGAGATATGCAGATTGCTTTGAAAAGTTACCCTCATAAATAACAACAAAGTACTTAATTATCAAGGCTGTAACTCAGTCAAGAGGTGCTGTAACTATTTAAATTATATGACCTCAGCAGAACCTTTTGATTGAATTGCAGCCTTGCATTAAACCAGGCACTCTGTATTATTTTCTCTGAACTAGAATAAATCAGGATGGTAAAGAGATTAGCCCCCAAGCCCATCTCCTTGTGATCTAGAGGCATATAATTTTAAACCATTACCTCAAATTTGTAACTTAAAAAGCCTGCGCATAATCTACTGTGTCAATAATTTCCTTCCCTATACAGGGAATGATGGAACTACAAAAATACTACTGTGTAACCCAGGTACACTGAGAAACTGTAAGGCTTGTAAAGGAGCAAGATCCCACTACTGAAAGCTAGAGAAAAGTGGGGAAAAAAAGAGGAAGAAAACTAGATTCATAGCACTGCCGATTCATTCACAAAAAGCTCCAAACCAGAAGGGACCATTAGCTCATCTAGGCTCATCTTCTATATATATTACTGAATATTCATTATTTCATCAACCAAAATCAAACCTTCTTCTGATTTATTTCTAACTACCATTTTACTAGAAGAGAAACAGCTGGCCTCTGAGTCAGGACATTCCATAAATATCTCCTTGCTTTTACTGGAAAGTTGTGTGTGTAGGGATGAGGGTGGAGGGAACCAGGGTACTTCTAATACTCTCCCTGTTCATCTCCAGCTGGCTGATAGAATGCTGCCTCCATATTTGGAGAGACAGCCTCCCTACCAGTGGTTCCCAAACAAACCCATGACAACATCGGCATTTCAGAACTTTTTTACGGAGTGGGTCCATACAGGAGCTCCCTGCTTGTGCAAGAGGCTGCTGCAGCAGGCAGGCAGGGATACTTTCTCCAAAGAGCGCTTCCCAGGCTGTTCAGCAGGGCTTGGGAGCAGGATTTAGGAAGAACAAGCTCACCCACAATTCCTATCATACCCTGGAAGATGATGGTGCTTTCCTCACCTGGCCATAGTGCACTTCAGTTTTCCTTATTGCTCGGACTTTGCTTCCTTTTCAAAGCCCCTACATTTAACTCAGTGAGAAAAAAGCTACAGTAAGTCCCTTTTCCTATTTTCTTATATTTGTGTAGCTGTTAGATGTTTTGCAAAGGAGGGGAGCACCAGCCAGCCTCTGACAACAAAAGGGCTACTGTCGCTGCGCCAGTCCCAGACATGGTGGAAACCAGCCCACAGGAAAAGGCCTGGCTCCAGTGCTAGGCTCCGGCCGAGCACAGGCACTGCATTCACTCAAATTGGCAACAGGTCCCAGTGTTCCTGGCTTTGAGCTGTGAACAAGGGTTGGGATTGAATAACCAATTATACAACCGCTGACTGAGTTTATCCAAGGTTTGCAAACTGCTATAATAGCCCAGTATTCACTGAGTGTTTTATCCTTTTACAGATATAGTGTCATATCTCCCCTTGTGCTCCATTTACATGTCACTTTATTACATACATCCATTAAAAAGGTTAATACAATGTCACAGTCAATGCCTAAATGTTGCTATTCAGTATCCTCGCCTTGCTCTCTGCTACATTTCACATTCACACATTTCTTTCTCTCCCCCGCTCCTGCGGGCTTTGCTCACTCACACTCGCACACTCTTTCCTGCTGCAAGTTAAATCAATTTGCTGTCAAGAATACAGAGCAGAGCATGAACAAAACAGTAGCCAAGAGTCAATAGAGTAAAAACTGCATGCTCCCCAAAGTTGCCAGTCATGAGTGCTCTGTATTGCCAGTGACGGGAATAACCTTTAAATCTCCCAAAGTTCAGAGAATCACTAAAATTTGTAGACATTGTTGATACTCCCTAAATCACCTGGGTCTCTTAAATTATCAGGAAAGTTCACTTGCTAAGAAAGTCTTTTAATTGGCTTTTCTTACTTTTAGACAAACTTTAAACATGCCACTAACTGTTCCTCTCTGATTTTTAACACTTCCCAACTTGACCCCACCTACAAGCCAGACACGTAGGAGGCTGGAAAAGACTGGAAAAAAAAATAGAGCCAAAATTTTCTACATCTTCTTGTGAATTGCTGATACAGATCTGGCTTAAATTTGGGGTTTTTTTCTCTTTTGCAAAAGATTATTGTCTCTGATCAAATTGATCATCTCTGCATAGACTTTTGTTTCTGAAAACAGTAAGAAAAGAAAATTATTCAAAATCTTCTACAGGTTTGCTTTTCGAGATAAAGGGATTCATGTCACTTATTATATTTTTGTTTTCTACTACCCTATTAACAAAAAATCGGGCAAGAAATCAAAGACAAAATTTTAAGTTTTGATTTTATGCAGTACAACTGACTGCTGTTTGCATATGTGGTACCACTGGCAGAAAGGTACAACTTTTGAGTAAGGTGCAGCTTCTGAGATTATCAGTTCACCAGGAGATCTCCAGTGGCAACACAGTGAAGGTACATGTAGTTAACAAAGCCCAGTTTCATTCCTGCTCATAAACACTGATTTTCACTTAACTTTTTAGCTTTTTACGGTTAGGAGTGGGGCAGTTCAGAAAAAAGAATTTGATCCTGACAAGTAAAGAACTTGAGGATATTTTTCACTCTCTCTCAATTTCCAGGGGCTTGAGACTTCATCTTTTTCGTGTCGGACTGTGGAAGCCATGGACAAAGAAAAAATATTTTTAAGAAGACACTTTTGTAGAACCTACTGTTTATTTACTGATTGTCAGTCAAGAAAGTGCACAAATATTTGAAAATCATCTAAGCCAAGGGCATTATCAACTCATTATGTGTATGTGAAGTTTGACTGCAAGAATGGAAAATAAAGCATTTTCCCACTATGCCGCCTAGCAAAGGAACATGAAATCCACCATTCATGTGAACTGTACACTGGTCCCACTCAGTCAACACGAAGTCATTCACTGCGGTAAGACTGTTATAGATTTTGGTTTACTTAAAAAAAACCAAAAAAACTTCACACAGGTTTTGGATAATATCTAGTTCCATTTTGAGGAGTGCTTGGGCTTCTTACAGCAGCCGTTGATACTCCCAGGGACAACTTCATGTAATGGTACCAAACTATGCTGCAGGGAGCCTAAACCAGCTTATCTCCTCACCCTTTAGCCTGGGAAAAGGAAGGGCTATGTGAAGCACTGAGATGCAGTGTCAGAGGAGCACAGCAGTTCAGACACACCAAATGGAAAGATACCCAAACTTCACAAAATTTCTTGGACTCTCAATAAAACAACCAAATCCTTCAAGAAGTCCCATTACTCATTTTAGGATTCCAAATAACAAAATTACAGCAAAAATCTATTTCTAATGAATTACTTTCCAAGCTAAGTGCCTGTATGTAAAGTCCTTTGTTTTGTTCTTTTTTTTTTTATATAATGCGTTTTGAAAGATTCACAATGCAACTGACCACTTTTGCATCATAAAAGATCTGTAGGCACCACATTGTTCAGCTATCAGTAATAGACTCTTGATTAAGTTGGACTCTGAATGACACATGGTAACAGCAAAAGATAAAAAGATTGGGGAAAAGCCCTCCCCTCAATTTACTCCTAAACCAATTATTTGCAAGCTTTGTGCACCATGAAATTCTATTAGCAACAAATTATATTAGCACTGTTTATGAATGCTATGGCAAGTTGTTGTCCAAAAATGGGAATTACCTCTGACTAGAAGAGAGGAATGTGATAATTCTTTCGGCAAGTGTGCGGCTTCCGTTTCCTTCTCTTGTCTAATTGTACTAAAGAAAAAAAACCTGACACTTAATTTTGTTACCACAGTTTCTTACAACTTCCTAAACTTTGATGACCTGACGTGGTACTAATCCAAGCAAGCCTGAAACAAGGAGCTTCAAAATTGTTTAAGGAAGAACAGCTCATCTGAGCTCCTTTGGAAAAGGACATTCTCCTAACTCTGACTTGTTTTTCCTGCTCATTCAAGCACAAAAAGGAGAAAATGGGGCTAGACTTTCTATGGCCAAAACCAAAACAAAAAATACCAAACCAGGACATGAAATACCTTTTTACAGGCTTTCAGGCAGAGAAGGATGCAAAATTGCATCATATTTTGGACAGATGCAATGATGAAAGACCTAACTTGAAAATATAAAAGTGTTCTTTCTTTCTGTGAGGAAATTCTGAAAGGGAAAATTCCTTCCTATCACCCCTTCTGATTCACAGATTAGCACCTTGCAAGTGTCTGCAGCTCTGGTCACCTGACAAGATATCCCCAGCCAGATGCAGTGCTCTGGAGGAGGATACCCTGTCCCTGTGACATCTCAGTGTTACCTTGGCAGTACTGGCATCTCAGACTGGCATTAGAAGATGGTAGTCTAGAGCCCTGTAGTGTATCTAAAACAGTCTGTGCTTGTGTATTTGGAGGAAGCTGATATTCCCTGAAACCTGCTGCACGTCTCAAGCAAAAACATCATATTACTGATTTGTGGAGTGGTGCTTTCATCCACTTTTGGTGGCTTTTTGCAAACACTTCTATTATGCATAATCTAGAAACAGAACATAGTACAATAGTTACTGATTGCTAACTAATATTTCTGTCTCAGACATCAAGCTCTCTTGAACAATGAATAAGCACGATTGAGAATTCATGAATTTGCACACAAATCCACAAGTGTGACAAGCCCCGTCTGTTCCACAGTTCACTGAGCCTGAGAGACTGGCAAACACTCGAGTGAATGATCAAACTGTTTTGTTACAGTATTTAAAAAAATAAAAAAAACCAATAGTTTTACTTCCTTCTAAGTTTAAGGACAAAATCTGACTGGTTAGTTTCCAACCTTCTCATCTCTTTTTCTTCCAAGACCTCCTTATTGTGAGCACACAAATAACTTCCATTAATATTCTAAGTGAAATAGTAATTAATACCTAGCTATTCTATCCTTGACAGAAAAGAATAAAGCAGAGTTTGATTCACTGACTCCTTGAAATAGATTCTTAGGGGAGCTGAAGGCATTCAGAAAGTAGAACAAATTATATCTTATGGAACTCATTCTTATGGTCACTCTGGAATTATCCCTATTTATAATTGTATCTTCTGGTATTCGTGCTATTTCCCTGCCCTTGTCAAAAGGGAAGGACAAAGAAGGAAATGTGAGGGCAGATTTTTTTTCTTCCATCAATTCTAGTGGCTAGATGCCACAGTAAGGCATGCTTTTATTTCTATTACAGTTCACTTCTTAGTCTAGTGCTAGCAATAGCCAGCTTTAAGGCAGGTATAGTAATTGTAGCTTGCTACTTGGTTATTTCAGAATCATATTATTACTGTACTCAAGAATCAGAATGCTACTGCTTTCATCAATCTTTGTTTAAAAAAACAAAGATATGAATTGCCACCTCTTCAATTTTGTGACTGCAGCGCAGTGCTGGATTGCCAGTGGTTGGTAGATAGCTTCTATTTCAAACACATATTTATTTGTGTTAGCTGCAAAATGATAGGGCTGTGCAGAAGTAACGATTCACTTGTTTCATGTTCCTAATCTTCTGCTGAATACCCCTTCATAACTTCACTAGAAAGGGATGGATTTATTTGAATTTCATTTGTGATGTCACGTGGATTTAAGAGCATTCCTAAATATATGTGAAGTCCAAAAAACCTTTGCAAACTTTTCTCTCTGAGCATGCAATAGAGAAATGTAACTTAAAATATATCAGGCTATTAACATTTTAACCACCCTGAAGTCATATTCATTTCAAATTATTTTCCACTTTACAAGAAACATAAACATAAGTTCCTTTAATATTTCAGACCCTGACTTAGAGACTGTTTCAGCCTCCCTCTGTCCAAGTGTTAACTGACTAATAGCTCTGCAGCTGTGGAAGAAAACATCTCTCATCTCCCCCATGGTCCGGCACCTACCATTTATGGCTGGCATGATTTCATGATGTTTTACCACTGCTGGCTCCCATATTTTCCCCTCTAACTCTGTCCCAGCTAACTGCTAACTGCTCTGAACCTTCCAAAGGATTTGGGAAACTATCACTCAAAGCACCATTGAGCAAGAGCCAATCACCAAGGCAAGGGAAGCCTTCTTACCTGAACAAACCATTATCTGCTCATCTCATGTCTTTGTACTCTTTTTTTGCTATTACCTCACGGGATTAACTTTTATCTCTAATCTCTGCTCTGGCCAACTGTCAGGGAACCTAAAAGCTGCCTGTCTTTTAATCTGTGTGTAATAATACTGCTGTTACTAACAGATAACTGTGAAACAACACCAAGGGAAGGAAAACACACAAACACACAAGGGCTGATTGTTAAAAACTGCTGTGCTTGTTCCTACCTGAAAGGAGGGCAAGATCATGCCTGATGTCCATATTGCACTTCCTTCTTGTCCTCTTTCATGTTTTTCTTTTCAATCCAATGACACCGAAGTGTTTTAATTTGGGGGATCTGTTCCTATTAACCTGTTTATCTCCTGTTCAACCTGAAATGGTCGGGTTTCTAGGAGCATGCAGGAAACCTCACCTACTTTTAACTTCCCATTAAAATAAAAAATCAGAATAGGCAACATAACAGAAAATAAAAGAAAAAAAAAAAAGGAAAAGAAAACGAATGATCCTACTGTAAAGGGAAATAGCCAAAGCTTCAAAACAGTCAACATTTTAAAGCTTGCCTGAAATAAGTAAGTCTCTTACTGGGTGGTACATTTACCAGGCAGTCAGGCTTTCCTTTAAGTTAATACTTTTATAAGATCTCCCCAATACTACATTACACCATGTTTTTTAAAACAAGAGTAAGACTGAAAGAAAAACAAAGACTACTTAATTATGGCCAGGTGTGCAGGGTAGCAGTTCTTACAGAATATGGGGTCTTGAGGGGTTAGAGTAGGGAGGGAAACCCTTGTAAAAACTGCTCCTCTAGGGGTGTCGGTGGCATTTTTTTTCCCAGATTTTATTAAAAGCTTATTAAAGTCAAAGACATGCCCTTTAATTTAAATCTAGTACTTTGAGTATGAAAATCAACATGGGAGAAGAATAAGGAGCCCTAACAAAAAATATCAGCAGGAGAGCTATGGATACAGTATTTTAAGGAAGCAGCTGTAAGAACAGAAAAGATACAAAGTCTTACATGGAATAGCAATGAAACCAAGAGGGTTAGTGGTAAGTACATTTGAACTAGGCAACTTCTAGGATTCCAGCTCAGTATCACACTATACCTCTCAAAACCTATAAAGCGAACTCATATGCTCCAAGCACTCTCCAGATATGAAAACTTAAGGATTAGGCACCATGCCTTGGATAACCAGCACATTTAGGGAAGCTGGAGCTGTAGAGCAGCACAGGACAGAATTTTCACCCGGCAGGTCCAAGACGACTCCTTTGAATCTCTGATGATTTTGTACACCTTAACAGTTGTATAAGTTTCCAGCTTTAGTTGAAAAGGCATCATTATTCCCAAATGGGAAAAATGAGGCAGGAAAAGAAATACCTGGCTCAAAGCCACACAGGAGGGCCCAGAGGCAGAGGCAAGGTCACACACAGAGTCAGGCAGGTTGGAAAAGACTCCAGGATGATCAAGTCCAACATTTGACTAACCACTACCTTTCCAACTAGACCACAGCACTCAGGGACATGTCCAGCTCTCTCCTGAGCACCTCCAGGGAGGGTGACTCCACTAGCTCCCTAGGCAGCCTGTTGCAATGCTTAACAATCCTGCCTGGGAACAAATTCTTCCCCAGAAAAAGTGGCAACCACAGCCTAAAGGGAGAATCCTGGCTGCTTTAGGAGAGGGGCAGCCAGAACATGTCCCCCTGGTTCCCAGATGCCCTGGTGGGGACAGACCCAGCTTCAGGTGCTCTCTCCAAGGCTTCTCTCCTCTTCACAGCTTCCCAAAGCCCTTCCCTGCCATGACATAGCCTGACTCCTGCCCACAGAGCTCTGCCCAAACAGGCCACAACACTCCCCCACAGCAGGGGCAGTGAGAAGCTAAGGGTGTCACAAGGAGGTGTCCAAAGGAGGGCCAGCATATCCCCTGTGGCTAATGCCATCCGTAAGCAATCTGAAACACACTCAGGAGAGATTGTCTTTGCAGAACCTAAGCCTCATCCCTCTGCACTTCGTGCTATAATAATTTTAGTCACCTACCACAGTGACAAAGGTTACAGGGGTAGGATCCAAATATGAAAGGCAAGGCCACAATCTTTCAGCCAAAAAAAGCAAAGGAAGCTTTCAACTAAAGACACCTGAAACTCCAGAAAGAGACAATGGACCAGACCGATTTCAAGGATGAACTTCTTGGCAAAGGAGAGAAAAAGCCCCTCATGGATGAGGAAGGGGGATGGGAACCATCCTTCACACTTCAGTGAGGAACGTGAGGGTGACTGTGAGGATGGTGAGGCACTGGCATAGGCTGCCCAGAGAAGCTGTGGATGCCCAGTCCCTGCAAGTATCCCTACCCATGGCAGGGAGGCTGGAATGAGGTGATCTTTAAGGTGCCTTCCAACCCAAACAGTTCTGTGATTTTGTGATTCACTGAATCTAAATCCTGTCCTATACTGTGCTCTCATCAGAGCTGGTCTGGGGGGTTTATTCTTAACTCCATGCACTCCCTGACCACAAAGATGTCCTGGCAGCCAGAGCTGGACATCCTTGCACTGGAACTCAAAGTCTCTCTGACACAAGTCATCATTCCTGACAATAGCTTGAACCCCAATGAAGAAAAACAAGTAATATATAATGAATTTCATTATCCACCAGTATAATAATTGATAATCATATGCTATCTATCTCCAAATGGTCTTCCAGGAACTCTGAGTAGGTAACAGTAAGGAAATTCAAGACAACTCTTGCCAAAAGAACATATTACCACAACTGAGATTGTTTAGAAAAGAAAATAGAGAGACACCCAAAAATAATACCATCCACCCTGTATAGGGATTACTGATGGTTGAACACTGTTTGCTGTTCATGTGTCAAAGGCTACTACTAGATTTAAACATGGGCTATGCTGGTAAAAAGATATTCAAAAAGCAAAGCAACAGGGTTTCATCTCATTATGGATTCCGATAGTGAACTAAAAGGAACAACAAAAAAAAAATCAGGAAACCAAATTGTTCAAAACTTTGTCTCTCCCACCTGTTTCACCTGACAACATGAAGTCTTTAGACTTGGGCATCTCACCCTAAGATGCTTATACTCAGCCCCAAAATACCTTTGCAAACATTACATTATTTGTTGCTCAGCTCAGATCTGAAAACGAAAACAAAACCCTGGATCTTCTCACTGTCACCTCTGAAATTCTTCTTCATACCACTGTCAGTGCTGGTTCCTCATTTCATTTCATCAGAGTAAAAATCTGCATCTGTTCTACATTTGAGACAACATTCACAGTTTTTCAGACTGCCAGCACCAAAATCTAACAACCAAGTTCTAATCAGTGACAGAGCTGCGCCCACACTTGCAGCCCACTCCCACTAAAATAAGGAATCGGGGACACGAGCACTAGCTTTGACCCAGGTACCCAGATTAGCAACCTCCCACCTGCCCCCCCTAAGAAATCAATATATTGCTGCATTTAAAAATGGTATCCTGAAAACTTCTCAGAAGCAGCCTGGTGAGGGTGATTATCTGAGGATCTTAAGCAAGGCTTTAATAAGGTTCTACAGTATACAGTACATCTAAAAAAAAAGCCCACTAAAAATAACAACGAGAGAAGATGATTGTAGAGGATCTCACTCTCTCAGCATCATTTGTAGCCTGTGCCCACAAAACTACAGTGAAATATCTTGTCAGGCCAGGAGGGCTTGACAGGCCTAATCAATAGCTGTTATTTTTTCACAAGTGCCAACAAAGGAAAAAACTTAATTTATGCCACACAAGATGCTGAAAATAATTAGTACTAATTGGACTGCCTAAAATTCCCCTTCTGTCCTTCTGCTTTTGATTGCTTTTAACTTCTCAAACTTCAACTGTCCACACTGAAATGCTTAGCCTCTGAGCTAGGGAAAAAACAAAAACACAGGAGTAACAAGGGCAACATTACTTTCTTGCTATCTGACAGTTTAAGCTGCCATTTTTAAGCAAAATTAGCATTGGATTTTAGTGTCTAACTTCCTTCAAGTGTGTTGTAAAAGACAGCTACACTGCTTGAGAATGCCAGATTTTGTCAAGTGAAGATCAAATGAGTACAGACTCGTTCAGTATTGTCTTCAGAGGAAGTTAGAAGACTAGAGACAGCTTTACTATTTGCAATACATATTCTAATATTCTGTATTGTTATTGATCCCTGGGGCTTGTAAAGGCCCTTTGGAAGTACACAGAGTAAATATTACAACTTGTGGAGGCTTATTCTCTTCATAATGTCATGGTTTGACACTGGCACAATGCCAGCGCCCCCACAAACACACAACCATGGCACAGTGCTACAGCACTTTGTGGGGCCTTCCACTCCATCAGGTTATTATCCCTAACACTGGGAACATTAGAAAAAAGCTAACATAGCAAGTGAAAGTTGTTAATGAAGAACAGGAAGATTCTGATAAGCAATGAAGTATTTCAGAAAAAAGCCATCCACTGCCATTTGTCTACAAAGCTACAAAGAAGAACTTTCATGAACTGTGTATTTCAACAGAAAAATCAAACAAAATAGAAATCACTACCAATAGCATCATGCATGTTATCACAGGAAAAGGTTTCCAGCCTCTGTCCTATTTGGAGAACTTTGGGTCTAGAGCAGAGCTATCTAACAAAGTATGGGCAACAGTGCTGAATGTTTGGTTCTCCTACTATTTTTAACTCTGGTAACACAAAGAAAAGGCTACGTGCTTTCCCAAAACAAATGAAGATGCATTCCAAATCCAAAAACACTCTCCAAAAGAAACATAACAGGCTGTCAGGTCAACGCTACTGCTGGGGAAACAGGTATGAGGAATTTGCTGTGGGAAGGTGAGTCAAGTAGTAAAATGTTCTGCACACAAGGATGAAGGAGAAGCAGAAGTAAGGAGCAGCAAACTGCAGATGGAAGAAAGGTGGTCACTAGCTTTTTATGGAAGGTCCCTATTTCTTTAGAGTTTTTCCATAATTCCACAGCAACCAAGCAGGAATACATTCAGTAAATATTGCAGCAACTGAGACTTTTCTTTCTTCAGTGATCAAGTCTGACTTGGGTCTCACAGTTTTAGACCCAGCTGATGTGAATTCTCAAAATAAACAGTATTTGCCCTATCCTTGATACATCTGGAGGGAAAGTCAGCCTGCTCCAGAGTAGAATGAAATGGAGAAACACAACCAGTTAATACAGAGAACTGCAGAGTTTGGTTCCAGTGCTATCTTAAACCTTGAGTTAACCTGACAGGATATACACATGTCAGAATGTGAATTTAATTAGACCAAATGTCTGATGACCAACCTGTGAGTACATAGAAGGGCTCAACTCTAACATGCATGTGGAGACACCTGAGGGACAGAAATAAATGTTCATATAGGAAATGTTAAATGTTACTTCACTCTGAGATGCAGCTGTACTGCTAGAATAGAAGCAGCACAAAAGCAATCCATGGTATAATGCAGAAGCTTTTTTATCATTCACTCCTAACTTTTTTAGCTTTCAAAAAGGTTCAGTTATTCTGTTCAAATTTGCATACACACATCCAACAGATTATTAATATTTACCACCAAGAATAAGGGAAGTGGAAGTACGATAGATAAAGCTAATATGTACTTCTCTTCCAACATGAAGGGTTTAGTAACTATGAAAAATCCTGCCCTTGCACTGCAGCAATAGTCATCCCATGTGAACAAGAGGGGATAATGTGTTTTTTTTGTAAAAGAAACATGTTTTACATAGATTTTTTTTATACATTGAAACTGTCAAGTGCATCACTATGTCTATGTGTTTGAATATGGAAAAGACTTTATTTTCTTACAATGACTTCAGAAATCAAGAAGGGCAATAGCGCTCCTTACTTTGAACAAGGAAACATTTTACAAAAAAAAAAAATTACAACTGAAAATATTATCTTGTGGCTTTGTGGAATTATTCTACCTGACTTTGTAGAAGAGCAAAAAGCTCCTAGGGATAGACAAGCAGGTGATCATTAAACTAGTATCAGACTGAGTTGAGTGTTCATTCAATTTTGACCCAAGCATTGATTCCTCTGTCAGAACCTCTCCTAGCAAGCAAAGCTTGCTCTTTGTCACTTCCATAAGCACAACCAGATAAGTGATAGACCCATGCACAGGAGCAAAGTGAAATTATTACTGCAGAAGTTTGAAGAACCCTTAAATCCATACTCCACTGGGTTGATTTTACCACAGTCACTGTTAGAATCACAGATTAATTTACCTGTGGAGAAAATCAACTTTCAAAAGATCCAAGGAAGAAGATCATATATACATATGTGCCAGCTTCAATTTCAAGGTCTACAAGATTGCAGGAAAATAAAATAAAAACAGAGGATCAGTTTTTCTATTCTTTCAACTTATGCAGCAAAGCAAGTCTTCCAGATCCAGACTACATAGCTCAGATATGTATGAGAATGAAAATAAGAAAGATAACCACAGATACTGAAGAACAGATAAGAATCATCAAATGCATTACCATAGTTTTGAACAATGACAAATATGGCACTTGAGTGAGATATTACCCTCCAGCTTCATCACACTCAATGACACATTTAATGTCAGACTAAAATTTATAGGATATTAAAGCAAACAAAATCATGTTTAAAGCAATGTTAATGTTACTTTGCTGTTTATACACAAACCACCAGAAGTTTGCAAATTTAAACTTGACACATAGGCCTTCAGCTGTTTTATAAACACAAATGGCAACACTTGTACTGAGCGCTTTGATCTAGGCTGCAGCTTTTGATTTCATGTATGGATTTCAACTCCAGCTTTTCACTTCCCTGTCCAGGAAGGACCTGGTTTCTACTCATGAGAAACTGCAAAATAAAACATTGAAGCTGCAAGGCAGCCCAAAGGTTCTAGGAACTTTTAAGGCCAAGGGTAATACTTGGGGGCACACGGGCTATGCCAGAATTGATGGAGGGATGCTCTAGACATGGAGGGATTCCTCCCAAAGAACAGCTTGGATTTCCTCCCACTAACACAAATGAGTGCATCTATGTCTATCTAGGTCCATTAAGCATTTATCTCTTTTTCCCCTACACTCTTCTTTGATAGATCTCTCTGCTCATCTCCAGTTATTAGCTATTACCAGCGGCAAAAGCCAGCAGGTAAAAGATAACCAACTTGTATATGTCAAATCTATTGTTTTCAAAATTAAAATAAATCCAACAGAGTCCTTCTTTTAGTGTAGCCACTGAAATATGTATATTGTATATTTCAGCAGGACAGTTCACTTTTTAATTCTTCAGCATTCTCTACAACCATGAGAAAATAGGTGCCACCACTCTTCTGACTGCTGAGTATTTTGTGGTCCAAATTCGTAAAGTTATTTAGGATGTGCTAAATTTAACAGATGGCCCTAAATCCACCTTTGTAAAGCATGGTCTGAGTCCAATTTAAGTGAATTTTATACTACACTAATATTGTCATAATTTTTTTTAACCAAAACCACTGATCTAATCTGGTTGTTACAAAGGTGCTGTGAAAAGCACCATTCTAGTATTTCAAGAACCACTTCTCCTAAAACTGTTGTACATTTGTGAAGGATTTGGGGGATTTAAATAAATTCTCTTTAAAAAACTAAATTTTAATTTACAGAAATAGAATTAAAAGGAGACAGAAATTATACAGACAGGTTTTCCAGTCCATCATATCAGAAATTGGGTAAATTAAATTTGTTAAATTCTTCCTTCTGTTGACTCCAAATGGGACTAACAGAGTAAAGAAGAGCAGAACTGAAATGTGCTATTTCTACCCACAGTTCAGTTTGTTTCATCAACCAAACACCACAGACAAAAGGATTGTGTAAGACAAATGTAACCCAGAACTACAAGCAAGTCAACTATTAAATTATTCAATGTATGCTACTGTATGTTACTACTGTTCTTCTCACTGAAATTCCAAGTGCAATGAGGACAAAAACACCAGAGTTGTTTTGTGCCACCTCTGGCAGAACCCGGTTAATGAGCATTGCAGGGTGCAGTGCCTCTGGGGCACACCCTCGCACCAACTCACTCTGCCACACTCACACTTAATTAGGGGTGAGCCCAAGCTGCCAGGCTCAAATCCCTACCTGGAAATGCCCTGTGCTGGCCAAAACACAGCAGTGAGGTTGAAGCGATCCAAAGCAAGTCCTCACACTGTCGTATCCCCCAGCTCTCACCCACACGGACTTCTTTTGGTCTCTGAGGCAAGAAATGCCTTTGTAGTTGATCAGTAGAAGACCTGGCACATGGGTTCCCAGGCTGAGCTTGCACCCCACAGGGTTACTGCAATATCCTATTACTGGCTAAACAATGAAGTGACATTTCTAGAATGGTGCTGATTTAAAACATGGGGTTTTTTTTAAATAGATACTTAACAATATTAGTTTTGCTTCTTTTTTTAATGTAAGCTGAATACGAAGTTGCACTTTGCTTGAAAGAAATACTGAATAACTATTAGAATGTAACTTTAGAATATTTTAAATAATGTGGGAAACCAAGTCCAGTTTTAAGACAAAGTAAATACTCCTGGTCCTGAGTTGCACTGGAAATTGAAAATGCTTCAATAATTCAAAATGCTTCATTAGCCTCATCTGAAAACTGGACACAGGCTTTTGAATCATTACCTCCTTTCAAGAAACCTAACAAACATAATCTTTCACATTTTTCTTACCTTTGAGGTTCTAGGTGTTTCTTTCCTTTAGTTTCTTTCCTCTGAGAGTGAAAACAAGTCGTTTGCATTACACCCTTTGTGCTTTCAGGTGGAAATGTGACTTTGTTGTAAACTGATGGCAAGTCTTTCTGTGCCTGCATGCAGGAGCACCATGTCAGCACAGTCCAAACCAAGAGCACAGGTCTGCACAGCAGTGCCAGGAGGAGGTGGGGCTCTGGAAGCTGTCCTAGTGTTCTGGAGAACAGCACTACAGGAAACCAGTGCTGACCAGTTTTCTTCCCCAAGACTGGAAAAGGAAGCCATTCAACCTGGGGGTCCACTGCTTGCAGAATGAAGTGGATCAGACCTGCATGTGCATTCAACATCCACACTAGTGGGACTTCTGCACTACAAGTGTAGGCAGAGACCAAACAGAGCAAAAATGCTCAGGGAAAAAAAAAAAACAAAATGAAACACTGATCTATCACCAGATTGAATTCTCCTTCTCCCAAAATCATTCTGGAAAAAGGTTTGTGTTGGCTTCTGAGTAGCTGAGATGGTGTTTAGCTAATACACAAACAGAAAGAAAAATATTCTAAAAGCTGAGAAGTGAGTGCTAGCAAGGAGAGTGTAATTTAATAGCCTGAAGCTGTCTGATATACAGTCTGAGCATAACCACATTAAAAGAAGCCTTGTAAACCTTCAAACTGTTAGCTATCAGTTCTGAACGGCACACCAAATCGTTTAAACTACAACTTATTTTGGCTGAATTCTGCCAAGGCAAAATTAGCCTATGTTGTTTCCAACTGAAATTACACACTGGCATTTCCATTCAAAGCAAGACTCCAGGTCTTGCCTCACACATTATTTGCATTTGACGTTGTCCAGAAATTTCCTCAGAACTCCACTGGATCAGATTTGAAGATTTATTGATAGAATTATTTTTAAGACAGAGTATTATGTCTTAGCAGCACCCCTCAAGTCTGTCCATGTCACCTCACAAGAGCTTTTCCACAGCAAGCTTTATACAGGTATAATACAATCATTCCATGAGTCATGCACTGGCTGAAGGCTCCACCCCTGCCACAGAAAAAACACTTCCAAAGAGGGGGAAAAGCTTCACAGCTTCCATGATACTAGAGCCCTGCATGCAACACAACAGAATTCCAGCAGAAGACTCCCTGATCCGAAGTTCATTGACATCCATAGACTTTGTTAGGCTTAGACAATTACTGAATATGATCACTGGTACAAATTTTGGGGTTTGCTGGATTCTTGAAAGCATTAAAAGAATTAAACTCTTCATTTTGTTCATGCAGAAAAACCAGCCTAACCCCAGTGTAATGTTGGGCAGCAAGTATCTTTGAAGTAGAGCAACTAAGAGGAGGACACACCACTGCAGCTCTAGGTCATTTTCTTCCCTTTTTTCACCGAGTTTGCCAACAAGTGTGCCAAACAGGCTGGATTGTCAAGGTTTTATTTATTTACTTAGTGCCACAAGGCAACATGATGCTGCCATTCCATGCAATCCAGTTAGTCTGTGGTTTCTCTGTTTCTTTGTCACCAAATATTGCATGAAAATTAAAAAACAAAACAAAACAAAACTCCCTCCTAAAGTATTCACTGTTCTAAAAAACTTAGAGGATCCACAGAATGTCAATACAACCAATTTCCTGTGCCCTCTGGTAACTCATGGACTTAATACTTTGTAGTTCTTTTAATGCTATGAATAGTCAGATATCACCTATTACAGAAGATACATATCAATAAAGTTCATGTTTAAACACTGAAATCAAAGAAAATGTTTGGATTCTGGAGCAGTATTTTTCTATCACACTATCTCAACATGTCCCTCAAATATGAACTTCCCATCACCATCTCTGTGGAGCGGTAAGGTTGGGACAGAAGAAAGCCCAGAAAGCAGGAATCCAAGCTGGGACTGAGATGCTCCAGCATTGCCTCTGCCAGCTGGAGATATGAGCATCAGCATGTAGAGAAAATTTAAGGTTTAGAATTATAGTTACTATTCATAATGCTTGGCTGAACAGGAGAAATGTGTTCAGGCTGTTTACTGCAGACTCCTTTATGCACCTCAGCTGGTACCAAGGAATTTCAACCTGGGTCTTTAAGGGCTAAACTTCACACGGACTTCATCAAGCACAGCAGATGTTGTCAGAATTTGAATAGCCCACCTAAGCTAGAAGAATAAATATCCTCAAAATATGGGAGAGAAATATGGAACAAAATGTCACATTTTTTTCCCATTAAGTATCTTCATCTTACCATACAGATTTTTATGCTTAATGGAAAGGGTTAAATTGCTTCTCCTAAACACATAAACCATTTCCAATACTTTGGTTCAATGCAATGGAAGCAGGGAGAAAGAGAGAAGAACAGAGCAGGGGCAGTTTTAGAGGAAGGAGCTTAGGAATAGAAAGGGGCATGTAATTGACTTTTATTTAACATTCAATTTCTTTCAGCTAAGTCCAAAAAAGCAGTGAGAGGGTTCTGATTAGACAGTTTGCAAACTGTTATGCAGTTATGGGAAAAGGATCAAAGCAAAATTCCTACATTTTACTGTTTGTATTTCCTGTATTTCACAGTTTCACATCAACCCTTCTTGTTTGTATGAGCTTTCCTTCCACTGACACTCAAGAGCATTGCTGCAGATCTCTTATCAGGGCAACCTAAGCCTCCTAAAACTGTGCTCTAGCCACACTCCCTATGGCTGTAAGAATACCAAAATGCTCTCAGAACGTTCAACAAAGATTTTGGTCCCTTAAAACCAAAGACGTGACAATTGTAAAATGTACCAATGAAAGAAAATATTTTATACAACAGAACTAAACTAACCAACTGGTTCTCTAGAGGGAAAAAAAATGAACTGAAAAGAGTGTATTAAAGAAGAACAGCATTATTTCTGAAAGGTTCATATGGTTGACTTGCTAGGATAACAGCTTGACTTAATATCTCACAGCAACCTCAGATGGAAACACCCCTGAAGCAGCCATGGATGTTGTCCAAATGAAAAACATATGAACTTCTCCTCAGAAGACAGGTTGCAATAGGACCTCGTAGAGCACAACCACTCCCCAGTGACTGTACACCCCTCTTACCCAGGGCTCACCCTGTGATCCCTGAGAGGAGACAAACACTACAGCAGCTTACAACAGGTACAGGCAAACCACGCAGGGAAGAATCAGGAATAGCTGACAAGCTGCAAATTTTTACATTTACTTAATCACATGCTTACTTCCTTATAACCATACTCTGAAACTGAAAAAAAAAAATCCAGTATATACTGAACTTGTTTTAAAGGGATTTTTCTTACCAGGGAAAAAGCTGGATTTACCCCCCTATCTCAGCATAAAACTGTCTGCTCTAACTATCTTGAGGTGAAATATTTATAAGCATTTCTCTTATTGAAAAATATTTTATGGATAAGTCCAAAATTTTTGGCTATGGAAAAATGTAGACTGAAATGGACTGGGAGAAAAGTCACTTAGAATTACGCTTCTTGTGGCTTCTTCACAATTTGAAAATAAAATCCACGTAAAAAGACAATATTCAAGGTAAAATTCCAGCAGTTCTTTGTCATATCAACTGTTCAGAAAATGTTAAGATTTTGAAAATTTTAAAGCAAAATTTTGAAGGAAATCATAGTGAAACATTACCTTTACTGGGGTACAGTATGAGAGGCAAGCTATTTTTTAAACTAACATTATAGTTACTGGTAAATAAAAGACAAAGTAAGCATCACCTCTGCCTCAATGAGTTTGTAATATAACAAATTGTTTAAAAAAATAATGTAAATGTGGGGCTTTGTCTTTCCTGTCCTCCACAGAAAAGCAGAAAGAGGCATCTGTTTACATCAGCTTCTCAGAGGAACACAAACACATGCACATGTGTAGGCACACAGAAAAATACAGTGTCCTAATCTTAACTCTGTTGACGTTGCTTGGGACAGCCCACCAACGCCACGTAAATGTGCAAATCTCCTGTGTTTTTCCAAAAGTGCTGAAAAATGTCATCTTCCCTGACAGAGATGGAATCAGAGAAATTGACACACATGACCACAGACAAGCAGTCCCCCTGGAGAAGACAAAAATACTCAACTGTATTGTCAGGACACTCAACAGCAGCACATAAAGGAAATTTTGTTCTAAGGTACCAAATCTGCTTTATCCTACACAGTGAAAAACATCCTCTTTTCTCATGCTGGAAGCAAATCTAACCAAGAAGTTGGTACAAGCAAAAAACATGCAGTTACTTTGAGGTATATCTATCAAAACTTTCGGCAATAGTTAGCAGGACAGAGAATTTCTTGCTTGTTTACCTGGGAAAGCTTTATCAACTTGAGCAATACATTTGCCATTATAGCCTTGAACACAAATGAGGATTTTTTCAGCTTAACTTATAGTCACGCCTAGACAAAAAGTTGAATTGAAAATGTGTGGAGTTGTGTTACACTGTATATCCCCTCATAATGATTTGTCCCTCCATATCCCCCTCTTGGTATCCATTTGGTTCATCCCAGGTTTCCCATCAGTACCTGTATGTCCATCAAACCCCAGAATGCCTGACCCACCCCCCTAGTCTCCTCCTGGGTGATGTGTCCATC
This sequence comes from Chloebia gouldiae, assembly GCA_003676055.1. Lineage (NCBI taxonomy): Eukaryota > Metazoa > Chordata > Aves > Passeriformes > Passeridae > Chloebia > Chloebia gouldiae. The sequence continues at coordinate 8,631,782 of QUSF01000021.1, forward strand.
ACCTTGTGACCCATCCCCTTTGTCCAGAGCCTCCTGTCAGGGTCACCAAGTAACTGGGCCCTGGCTCGGAGCTCCTCCCCTACACCTTCCTCAGTGGTCACTCTGAGCCCTTGCCCCAGAGAGCCACCCCCACGTCCTTCCCCCCTTGCCTACTCGGGTTTTCCCAACCCCCCCCTCTATCTGGCTGCTCCGGTAGGGAGAAGCTCTCTCTGTCTCTGGATGTCCTTCGAGAACAGATGTGGCCTGGAATCTCTACAGGCTTTCATTAAACTTCGGAATTATTCCTGAGATGAAGAGCGCCTTCTTTCCTTGCTTGTGGGACCAGCTCATCTTTGGACTCACGAGGGAGCTTCTCAGAGCCCCCCAGGATCCAAGGAGAAATTCCTTCTCTCTGCCTGACTCGCCCAGCTAGCCAGGGATTTGAGGGCGAGACACAGCAAAAATGTCACTGTTTCTCCAAAATAAGAACAACCACACAGTGGGTCACAGCAAAATACTGATAATTTTAAATTTGCTCTCCTGGCTTTATGAACACAGGAACTTGAGAAGTACAGCTTATTGTATACTGGGGTTAAAGATCGCTAAGAATAGTCAAGAACTGCATTTAATATCTCATCTAACAGAAATCACTGCTAATTAAAAGCCTATCAATATTCTACACTATATTGACATTGCAGTGCACTTCACATACTCATGTCCTTTTGATATCAAATCTTCACTATCATTTTTGCTATTTCTGCTGTTCTCCTTGCATGTTTATGCTCATCAAATTTAGTAATGAGATACTAATGAACCCCTTCAAGAATACAAGTAGAAAGACTGAAAAACTTAGTAGGAAGAAAGGAAAAATAAGATATAGAACTGAAAGAGGAAGACTTAAACAGAAGAGGAATAAATAATCAGAGACTGGTTTTCCATGTGTTATGTATTTTTTCAGTCAATGGTGAAAAGAAATGGAGCAGTCTTCCCTCTCCTCTCAAATGCCAAACTCCAGCTAAATCCTCTCCTACGTAGTCCAACTGCACAGGAAAGAAACAAAGAGATGAAAAAATGTTCCTGTATCCCAGGTCCCTGGGGTTCCGGCCCATGGAAGGGCTTCCCTGGTCTCCAAGGATAGGAACAGGTTTTCTGAATCCAGCAGTACCAATATCTATGTGCCTGCAGACTCCTCCTTAGCCAGGCCAGAGCATTCCAGAGCCTCCACCCTTTGGATGTGTGCTCTGCCTATCTTCTAAGAGATTATGGCTTATGTAGATATCTCCTACACCTTTGGATTGTCAAACATAAATCAGTTGGCCAAAATTGTGTCATGCACAGTCACAGAAATTTAAATATTGACTTGAGTTGCAAAATTCAGATTTTGAATACCCCTAAATTTAGATGTGTTAGGTCAAGAGTTTAGGCTCAGTCCCTCACCCATGGGAAAAGCCAGCTGAAAAATGTGCTTACCTGTTAACTCCCACAATCATTAGTGTGAATTGACAAGGTTTTACTGCATACAGATAAGATTAATGGAATCTTTCACATTGCACAAAGCCCTCAAAGGTTTGGAAGTACCATTTAATTTGAGCAAGAAAAGCAGACACAGATTTTGGATGTTGAAGATACTGGGATCTGGTTCAGTCTCACTCACTTAATTTTACACAGAGGTAATTTCACTGATGTCACTGGAATTACCTGACTTGTACAATAGTGCCATGCCAAAGGAGATGGAAGCTATGCGTCTGCAAGGAAAGAACGGTGCAGAAAAGAAAAATATGACAAGAAAAATATGTGCAAATTAGACTTTGCAGCATTAAGTTAACCACCACCTAATCCTAGAAAATGCTGTACCTTTAACAGTATTTGGCACTGAGGAGATAACAACAGCTTGTTGCAGAATCCATGAGTCCAACGGACCTGAGGTTGGTGGTGGGGCTGAGATGTGGAGGTGAAAGTAGCAAGGGAGCAGCACCTCACCTCAGAGACCATGAATATGTCTGGCTTCAAAACTCAGCTGCTTTTCACACAGCTGGGTGTGATTCTTGCAAAGCAGAAATTAAACCTATATTGCTAAATCATTGCAAGCAGGAACATTTGGCAACACATCTTTTGGAAGGGCTTGGTGCAGGTTTAAACAAAATGTTACACACTATAAATGAAAACACATCAGGGTCTGAACTCTTTAGTTTCCCTAAAACAAAATACTGGTAATTCTGTGGAGAAGTCCATCATAGTCTATATTTTCCTTATTTAAATTTTCAGCCATTTCAGCTTGTTTTTTCAAAAAGGCAGTATTTTTTACAGGAAGTACTTGCTTTGATCTAACAGTAGCAGCTTCTGTGATACCAGGATTTTGGATTAATATATTATTGATCAAATTCTTGCATTAAGGAAATGGTAAACTATACAGAAAAAGGCCTGGTGTACCACTGTAACTCCAGTATTTAGCCATGTAATACGAGCAGAATTCAAGATGAGCAACCCCAGCTCTTGCTAACAGTTGCAGCAACAGCAATTGTATGATTATGTCTGTCCATAATTTGGTCCTACCTATTCACACGGTGCAGTCCTAACCTGGCAGATTTTAGTACTAAGAGGGATACTAAACATTTCACTGAAAAATTTACAGTTGTCCACGAAGAAATGGGAAATTTGAGGAAGTTGCTTCATATTCTACTGAAATGGTACCACTGTATGAGAAGAAAGATAATGATGGCACACCCAAACACTGGTGCATGTGAATGCAGCTATTTCATAAAGAATAAAATTTTGCAAGGAAGGTATTAATGTGGGGGTCTTCAGAAACAGCCAGAACTGTGCTGGAATTGGAGATGTTCCTCAGATAGCTGCAATTCTGTATTACAGAACATGCCAAAGAGTACAGATACATTTTAAGGTGGGAATTACACCAGCATCTGCCCTGCTGAATTAGATGGTACTTCAGAATATTTTCCTTTTTATTTTTCACATTATTTGTAAAGTTTTTGGTTTCTTTTTTTTCTTAAATAAAAAATTTTGTCTAAGCACAAGAATAAAAAGTGAAAGGAAAATAATTATTCTAGTAATATTTGGGGAGTGTTTCCTATTTTAGCAGAATTTTCATGAAGAAATTCAAAAGTAAAAGACAATGAAAACCATAAGAAAGGAGATTTTAAACAGTAAGTATTTTACTAAAAGATATAGAAACACTGCCCTTATTTATGTAGGAGACTATATAAAACATGGGGCTTTTTTAAATATTCCCATTTACTTGGCTACTTGGTCTGCTGAGAAAAAGATTACCTATAGCCACTTCTTAAGTACATCCTTTTCTTAGGAATGGGCAAAAAAACGCCTGAATAATCTTTCCAGTGTTTTAAGGACAGCTTGCAACATAACTCCAGGGAGCAGCCTCAGTTCTATACCAGCTGAAAATGTGGGCAGACAACTGCAAGGAGTGGAAATCTTAAAGGCACAGAGAGCCTTCCCTGCCAGGACTCAGGTCAGGACTCACTCACCACAAGTGCTCCCTGACTCTGAAGCAGTGGTAATGAACTATAGATCCTGACCACAGAGGAATAAGTCACATTAGAGAGTGCCTGCTGAAATCAATAACATGTATCCAATGTTATTAGATTTCTTTTCTCCTAGAGTTTTTATACCTACCATGTGTATGTCATCAATCTAACAACTGAAAGGTATTTAAAATGTCCACAGTTCAAGGTACCTCCTGTAAATTTAGTCATTGAAAATTAAATGCACATTAAGACAAAAAGTGCTTCTAAAATGAAAGCTCTATTTTTGGCAATAAAAATTTAGAGCCCCTTCTCTTCCTCCCTCCCAAACTCTCAGGTTGATTCATCTCTCATTCAAATTTAAAATGCACAGAGAGGCTGAAACAAACCCACAGAAGACTGACATGCACCACACTCCATACATGGTTTAGCTCTTTATTCCAAAGTCTGGCATGGTGATGCTGGGTTTTGTGATTGTACTATTTCAATATATAATAAACAGGGTTTGCTGTAGAAACAGTGCAGTGCAAGTCCCCTTTAAAATAATACAAATTGTTACTATAGCGCTTGGAGAGAAAGGGAGTAAGAGATTCACAATGCAGGCTCAGAACTTGCAACCTGTAAAAGTGCCCAGTTGAAAATTACTAACAGCTGGAGATGACAGTTGTTTTAACAGCTGAGCTGACAGGATTAATTTAAATGCACTGAAATCAAAAGTAGATAACACCTGTTTAGTCTTCCAGGGCAATTCAGAAAGGTAGGCCAAAGGAAAGAAGCAGAGCCAGGGCTGTCTGTGCGGGCACGTGTGCGCATGTGCAGCATGTATGTGTGCATGTCTGCATGTGTGAGCCTCTCCCCTCCCTGAGCAGAGGGCAGAAGGACTCCAGAGGAGAATGACATACTTCTGAGTGCAGGGGAGACCAGTGCCTTGTCACACAATAACAGAGAGGCCAAACCCCCGCCAACTTGAAGCATCTGGTTCCCATTGTATCCAGCCTCCTGCTCACCCCTCTTCCCCCTTCTCTTATCCAAGGTCTGTGACCCAAACCCAGCAGTGGATAAAGATCACTGGGTTTAAAGCTGCAGCTCCTCACTCCTGCATCCCAGCGATCCCCCTGGGTTAATTAACGCATTCTCTTTGAGCTCCCAGTCACTGGAGCTCCCACACGCTCCCTCCCACCCGCTTCTTCCCCAAACTAAAAACAAAACAAAGAATTCCTCACCTTCCTGCCATGCCACAGCTCATACCTCACATGTCCACAAAATAAATAAATTAACTCTGCAAGGCGTGTGAGGAGAAGCATGTGAGACAGTGAGAAATGTTTTATGTGGCAGGCAAGGAGGGGCTGATTTCATCTTTGCTTTTCAGGCTATCATCCTGCACAGTGTCCTGTCAGGAGGGCTGCAGAACTAAAGCTGGATGTCCCAGCACAGCCCTTGCTCTGTCTATAAGCTCCAATAGACCCAGCAAGGAGAAGAGTCTGCTCCAAGAAAGGAGAATCTAGGACAACCTATGGAAACCACATCTTTTCCTGGTAGTGCAACCACCACACAAGGCCACTGTGCCAACTTGTTCTAGGCACAAGAACCCTACGGGCCTCTGCAGCTGCTCCACTCCCAGCATTTCCACTGAGGCAGAAGCGAGCTCTGCTACTGAACCTGGCTCCCAAACTCAACCTGCAATCTCATTTCTGGCTATGCAAATGGGACTGAGTTGTAAAAATGCAAATATTTCCAGGGAGCTTGCTTCCTCAGACCTATGTCTAGTGCCTTCTTGTAAAGCAGAACCTCTGTCAGGCTGCACCTCCCAGGCAGTAATTAAACTTCACTGTGAAGAGGCACACAGCTGCTATCACTGTCAACCATACTTGAAAACCACAGAAACTGGACACAGAGAATGACATTCACGTGGCAATCTGTGAAAAAAAACCGCACACAGAAAAAGCCCTGAAGAAATTATGTTTCCTGAGCCTGCCCTGTGCTTTTCGCTATGGGACTGATCTTTTCGGCCCGTATTCCTGCAGGGAGGAAAGAACCCCAGCCCTACAACTGGTACAATGCCGCTGTAGCTACACGCTTCTTACAACAAAGCCTTCAGCCCTTCCTTCGTGGCCCACAGCCCCTTAGGAGGGTGAAAGTGAACTGAGCAGTGCTCACTGAGCTGGCTGCAAACCCAACCACCTCACTGTCACACCAGCACCAAAGCACGGCCAGCACCTTCTGTCTTTGCAGTGGAAGGAAAAAACAAAAGGGTTCAATAGAACGGTTCAGAAAATGTTTGATTCATTGATATCAAAAGTTGGAGAATTACAGATTCGGTTACAGCATGAGGCACTGCCAGAAAGCAAGACAAAAAGAAAACCATCCGTGGTAGCTGTCCCTTAGCTGCAGGTTTCAGCGTACTCAGCTAGGATTCTCTTTACATTTCCAGCCACCAAAGCTCCCACACACTCCCTCCCACCTTCCTCTTCCCCAAACAGCACAAAGCTTCATATAGGCTAAATCACCGTGCCAAGAAAAACAGAACAACTCTCACCTAAGCTGCATTTATTTACTTATTTCAGAATTTCAAGACCTTTTTTAGCATTTGTTGTCCAGGCAAAACTACTTACCTGGACAAATGTAAACATTAATAGCAATTCTGAGAGAAGAAATAAGACCCAAACTCACCTCTTGTGCGTGAGCCTTGTATGCAACAAGCTGAAGTAAAACCACAGTAAACACCAATTTACATAGACGAGTTTCAAGTCTGGGTGTAAAAGCACCTTCATTGTGTTTCACAAGAAAGTACCAAGACACTTTTAAACTCAAATCACATGAACCTTTCTCTGGAGGGTATACTTTGGCCGCTAAATAATTTTAATGAAGCTGGGGAGTGCCATGTGATGGGCTGTACCCGAGCTCTACTTCTGCAACCCAGTCTGTGTGCGAGAGGATTTAATGCACAGGACCACACTGCCCATCCTGCCAGCAGGGTAGGAGAGCTCTGCTGAAAGGCATATACCAACACCAGTACTCCTGGGTAAGAAAGGGGAAAACTTCAGTATAATGAGATATAAAACTTCCTTACTTGCTGAAGCATTGAACTTTTCCAGCAAATGAACCCAGGGTTTCCCAATATGTTCCTAAAATATTGGGCTAATACCAGAGGGCACTTTCCCTGTTATTTTTCATGTCCATGAACCTCTGCATGTCTGGATTCTGCCCAAGTCTGGAAGCAGAAGTGCCAAGGAACATGAGAGAGGCTGTTCTCCTGACAATTCCGATTTGGCTGGTTGCTGGAAACAGAAATCCTCAGAGAAAACCAGTGATAGCTCATCTCCTGATATGCAGCACAAGATCCCTACTGCCTGCCACAAATAAATCAGGAAATGTTACAAAAAGGGGGGGAATGGGATAATATTGAGAGAACATGCATTAAAAAAATAAATTAACCCTCTACTCCCTATAAATGCACATCAAAGTAACAGCAGTGGTAGTCGTACCAGCAAGTAATAATGATGATGTCAGGAAGGTCTGATTACCCATGCTTACATCCATGCTTTATTCTTACAAATTTTATAAAGCCTATCTGCGCATCTAAATCATTAATTTCCATTAATATTTTCAGAGGGAAAAAGAAAATCTTGCTTTTTCAAGGGCTTTTTCAAAGTTTTCAGTCTGCTGAACATGCGATGATAATTGCTGCTCTGTTCTGCTTAATGACAGAGTCCTTTCCCTGCACAAAATAAAAAGCGGTTTCTTCCCCACTTTTTATTTCTTTACCCAACTCAGAGGCTCAAAGAATAATTACAAACAATGCCTGGAGAATGGATCAGTTAATGTTAATTTATACAACAAACTAATTACTACCAAATGGTAAAAAATCACATGTGGAAGTTCCTGTCTCCCACGCACACAACTAAACCAGCAGCCATCTGTCTCAGCCTGGGAGCTCTCAGTGACAACTGAGGGAAGCAAGGCAAAGGATGAATCCAGACACACTAAGCTGCTCCCTTTGACACAAAACCATGGCATTCTAACACCATTGTCTCTATATGGTGATCTTAGAAGAGGCAGCTTTTCCCTTTCTGTTTATAAAACAAACAAACAACTTGCATCAGTAACTGCCTTGCTGGCTAAATTTTACCACAACCCTGAGAATTTAGGATCAAGTCTAAAATATCTCCATCTATCAGCTGTAATCCTTCCTCCCTGTATTTTCTCTGCAATACTCTTTGCAACAGCCCTAACTATCAGAAAGCAAGATGTGAGATAGTCTTTGAATGTGCTTACACTATGTTAGACAACATGATGAGAAAATGTGCTTTTTTTGTTTCCACATTTTTTTCTCAACCTGAGAAAGCAATTTTCTCCCAAACCTTGAAAAATCAAAGTCAGTACAATTGTTAAACACTTTTAGGGATGCTCATTAAAAACTGACAAGGACAAAAAAGCTAGGGACAAATCCTGAAGCATTTGTTCAGTTTAAAGTCTCACTGAATTCAATGTGAGTGTTACTTTATTGAGGACTTCAATATCAAATCTTTCACATGAATGAGGACCTTGGCATTTTGACTGTTAATTATTCTCTGATTAGCTTGCATCTAGTGAAACAAACTAAACACAATATTATCCCCTAAGCTCTGTTCAGGAAATCTCAAGTCCAATATTCTCAGCTCTCTGTGAGATCAGAACTCCAGCAGTCATCAAAGAAAGTGCTGTACATGAATAGGAGCAAAATATCAGAGTTTAGATTCACAGTACAGATTTCAGAGGAGAAGGAAGTGTTTTTCCCCTAACATTAAAAACTTACAAATCTTTGTTTGAATATAAGGCAAAATTTTCATATGGCAGAATTATCTCTATGTATCTCATTTGAATTAGGTCCCCCTCTTATGTTTCTGTGAATCCCACTGAAGTGTCAAAGTGCAGCCTTCATTTTATTAGAAAGACTGAAGATGTTTTAGTAAAAATGAAATGTATATGAACTTGTGCTTCTGAGTATTTCTCTATTCAAAAAGAAAGAATATGTTTCAGATAGCCTGAAATAATCACAGAGGAGGAACGAGTGGCACAGCAATCTAAAACAAGGCCCCTGTAATCTCATATTCCTGAAGTAACACAGTCATTATTTCTACAAGGCCAGAACAGTATCAACAGTTTAAATGAAGTAAACAAGAAAGAATCACAAGAGAATCCACATAACCAAACAATAATGCCTAATTAGTCTTCATTCATAGCCCTTAACAGAATTATGAGATATTAAAAAAATACAGGGAAAGGATTCTCACATACAACTAAGAGCATAAAGTTTTACATAATAAAATACATCCAATGAAGTGGAGGAGGAAAAAAAAACTATTTTTATGTTGCTCAGCCCTATCTGGCCTCTTTTTTTTTTTTTTTCATCATCAGGAGCAGCTTTCCATGAATGAAAAGTTAGAATCCTTCATAAGAATTTCACTTTTTTTACATTTCACAATGTTTTTACTTTTTAAAGAAAGGTGCATTTTATAGAAGATTGTCTACTATTTAAGGGGGAGGGGGGGAAGGTGGGAAGAGGGAGGGCATGGGAACTACAATCCCAGTCCAGCAAAGTCCAGTTCTTGGTATAACAAGTGAACTAAGACAGCTTTCAAAATGGATTTGGCATGTGAAATGAACTGCTGAGTGTTGTATCAGTGAGTGGGATAAGACAGAAAAAGGAAGGGCCATTCACCACAGTGTGTGTTGCAGAAAAACCTGCACCTGCTTTTGGGGGATGCTTTGGACACCTCACAGTCCCTGGACTGTGACTGACATCAGGTCTCTTCCCTCCTCTTTCACCCCATGTAGCCTCAAGCAGCTCTTACAGCCAAAAGTCTGCCTCTAATTTTAGTTCCCACTCCTGGCACATGTTGTGTCCTAGATCACTGAAAGCCTTGAATTAATACATTAACACCCAGTATTAAGCTACAGAACTGACAGCTTTATGGACTGCATTCAGCCTGGGAGGAAAGCTACCTAGCATTGCTTAAACAATCCCACTGCCCTCTCCAAGAAAGAACAAGATTTTTACAAAAAAAAAAAAAAAGAAGTCAAACAAACAAATCTCCGCTAGTATTTTGCCCATCCCAAAATTAATCAGATTGCAAAAATGTATTCTTAGAGAGTAGGAAGGTCTGAAGAATGTTAAAGCACAACTTTTAACCTCCTTATACTGAAAAGCTTGGAAAAATTGTCTCCCTGTTCCATTTTCCCACAATGTTGCCCCATTATGCAAATACAGCAAGCATCTCCATTCTTCTCTTCATGATGCTTTTTCACCTGCCTTTATGTCTACAGGGATTTGTCTGCCAGCACAGCTAAGGCAGCTGAGTTAAAAACGGGCATACTGCATACTGTTTTCCCCTGAGAACACTAAGGAGTGCAGTGGGTGGTACCTACAGCCTAATTTCTGGTGAACATTTACAGTGTCCAGTACAAGCAGATCAATGGTTAGCACCAACTCGTGAAAAACCAAGGATGAAATGGAACTGGCAGCTGAACTCTCTCTAGCACTTCAATGGCAGTTTGTTCCATGCTACATTTATGGCATAAGGCCAGAACAAAAGCAACAGCCAACAAAATGAGTTTACAGAGAACTATTAGGAACATTTTGCAGTCTGGCAATGTAAGAAAGCACCTCTCATTGTTTTGTCTTTGTGAGCTCCATTACTTTAAAATATTGGGTCATGTATACTGTGCAGCACCCACTGGGTACTGTGTTCTCCCATCCAGTAACCTGTCTAACAATAAAATAACAGTAACAAAAAGCCCCATTATTGTCTCAAAAAGACTACATCTTTTTTTCAGCAGAAAGAAAAAGGTCCTAAACTGCTATATTATGTATACTATTAATTTAATAATTCTGTGCATAGTTATAGAATGACTACCAGTGAAAACTCCCTAATTCATCTGAACTCAGGACTGACTTGGCCAAACCAGTAAGAGAAGAATGCATTTTGCTTGGCTAGGCAGACATCTCACACCCAAAAGCTTCGCAGGGGCCATGAATCAATTAGATGACACAGCAAGAGGAAATGCACCAAAAAAGACTTAAAATAAAATAAGCTTCAGTGAAACGTCTCCATATTTAGTTAAACACCATTGCTGATTAAAGCTGTACATGAGCTCAGTGTGGAATCCAGAATTTCTGCAGCTGACAATCATTACCAAGAGCCTGCTGTCCTCTAGTTTCATCTTCCTATATTAATTACATATACATAGAAATATAACTATTTGGAAATACATGGCTTTATTTAGGTCCTGTATATAGATATCTCAGCAAAAATGCATTAACATGTTTTACAGTTTGCAACAAGCCAGCAAACCTACAGGATCAAATGTATACACTGTAATCACTACAGCTGAAACAATTTTTCTGGTTAGTTGTTGACTTTTTTGCTTTTTCTTTTTTTTTTTTCCCTGATGCCTGACTCTGTGGGAGAAAAGATGCTCACTACTGAAATGGGATATGTGTTATGGGCAAAACAGAAAAGAAAAAGAAGTTATGATAAACATCAGGGTGCATAAAAAGACCAAGAGGCTTTCTTCTTCCATGTGATCTTTGTCTCTAGACTGTTTACCTTAAGATTGTGTGGGCTAATCTACAGTGCAAGACTAACGCAACATTCCAAACTGTACTGCAAAAACAGGACATGAGGATAACCACTTCCAAGGCAGGAGAGACACTTTCCTTTCTGATAAAACACTTGGACACCATTTCTAACTTTGAGGCTTTTGTATCTTTGGCTTTACCATTCTTGTTTGTTGGCAGTGCAGTACAGTAATTATTTGGATTTTTATTTTTTTGTGAGATGGAAATCATATTTTCCTTTGGGCATATGGGCTGGCCTTTGCAACTGTAATTCCTAGATATTTAGGCAAACAATTATAATTAGTAGCCAAGTAGCATGTCCCATACACAACCAACAGTCCCTGCTGGACTTCATATCCACAGACCTCATCTCCTGTGTGTCTATTATTTATTTGCAGATCCAATAATTTAACAAATTACAGCTAAAAGGCTCAGATGAACAATGGAGGTTCCTTGCTCATTGCAGTGTAGGAAATTACTTTTTCTCCCTGACAGGAAGAATCTGGCTCTCTGTGTCACATATCTGTGCTTCTCCTTCCTTGTGCTGTCTAAGCTAGTACTTTCTGTACCCCAAAAGGCAATTCATACTGCACTGTACTTAGATACAAATATCTTACCAGCTAGGCAATAAAATTTTCCACCAATTAGTGACCCCATGGACTTGGCTGTTGTTGTTACACCTTTCAGTTCTTTTACTCCTGCTCCTTCTAGGAACAGGCCTAATCCCTGTCTGTAGAGCGGTAGAAAAAAACAAGTCACGTTGGGTTCTTTACCAATCCTGTGGTAGGTAAAATGTTGCTCTCCTAAAGCTCTTGCATATTCAGTAGGAGTGACGAACTTGCATCTGAGAGCAGAATTTGGTCCACATCACCCTGAAGTGTCAATTAACTCTCCCACACTCAGAAATAAATGAAGATGAGATTCCTCTCAAGCACAATGAGCCTAAAATATAAACTGTGCTCCTCACAACAGGAAGACCAGGAATTCAGCTTCAGTCAGATGGCTTTCTCCTCCTCCCTCCAATCTGTACCAGTGAGAAGAGTGCAGGATGCTCCTTCAGTCCCAGGATGTGCCCTGCTCAGGGCTCCTCCAGAGCACAAGCCAGCAGGACCCTCACACCAAACTTCTGTGACGCCTCAGGTTTTAGCTTTTATATTTTTCAGATTCTGTGCTCCTTTAGTGTGTAGTTCTAGGCTTCATATTAGGGGATGGTGAGCTCTCTTCACAGAGCAGGGAGACAAAACAATTCCTTCTCTAGCTGGGGACCAAGGACAAATGATCCAAATCTCAGGCCCAAGAGCACAAACAACGTGGGCTGAAGAGAGAAAAACAAGGAGCATGGGACTTCATGGGCTAAAGCTGTAACTGGGCAATTTACTCCAAAATGCAAATGGAGCAGAATTTACAAAAGCAAGAGACCCTGTGAGCAGTCGTGGATTTTGTGACCATTTTGGTTCATCTTGACTGGCTCTTGTGCTGCCCAAGGTGGATCCATGGAGGAGATCCTTTTAATAAATCCCTGCTTTATTCTTTAACTCTGTCCAGCCTCTGTTCTAGGGCAGCCTTCTCAAGGCATCACCCATTTTGGAGATGTGCAGGGCACAGCTCGTTCCCCTCCACTCACTCTGGAAGCAATGCTTGCTCTCCCCAAGCCCAGCAGTTCCTTGGAAAACCTTGAAGCCACCACTCATATTTCCACCTTTTACCCCACACCACAACCCCAGCTGTGTTGCCAGCTGTCAGTCACTGCTCCATTTGTCTCTAGGAGGGTGAATCAAGAGGAGGAGGAAGGACTTCTGCATTGATTAGAAATGTTTGGGGTGGGAAGGAGAAGGGGGAAAAGGAGGGATAGAGAGATGGAGATAGATTAGAGGGCAACAAAACTGGAGAAGATAAACAGAGCCAAAAAGAAAAATGTCCTTTGTTCATGTAAATGGCTCTCTGCTCTCAAGACCTCTGCATGACTAATGCCACACTGTGGTGTGTAAACCTCTTGGGCACATAACACAAACAAAGCATAACTCGGCCTGAACAAACAAAGGCCTAAGCAACAGTGACTGAATTCATCTTAAAACAACAAATCAATTCTTCCCTATTAATGCCCTAAATACCAGCGTAGGAGCACTGTCCTGTTGTAATAAACAGCCATGTGTTCAATTACCGTCTGTTTTCCCAACTACTGCTCTCTCCAGTAATTACACCATGCAATGCATTCTACATTGACATTATATTAATGTGCTGGGAGGAGAAATCTTAAATACTAATTAAATCAAGGCTAAACATCTCAGAAAGCCTTACCCAGTCACACAAGTGCTAACAGGACATTCTCCAGCAGAATGCAGAGCTTGATTTTTCTCTTCATTCACTCCTCACTTTCCTCCTCTAGATAAATAAATACATTAAAATGAAAGCTTGAAAGAGCGCTATTGCCCCAAAGACCAGTGCAGCAAATCTTTCCTAAGCTCTCTCAAGCCTACTTCACCTGTACAAGAATGCTCCTAACCAGGAGCATGATGTATCAGCTTATCTCACATCAGCCAAACAGCAGCAACAAAATCCCTTCAACAATAGACAGGTGACAACAAAATGGGGCAAGAAAAACAAAAGCAGGAGAATAAAAGTTTAAGAAAAGGTTTCCTACCCCTTTGCTACCCCTTTGCAGAACCGTCAAACAACTTCTATTGACTGCTGAATAGTACACAGCAAACAGACCAAACAAAAGATATGATGAAAGACATATTTACTTGTGCAGGGCTCCTTTCCCCCACCTCAACCTTTCTTTCCTTTTCACATACATTCACACTGCACCGTTTGCATTGTGTTGTTAAATAACCAACAGCAACCCAGAGGAAACACTGGAAGGGTTTCTATGATGCTGTCAAGCACCAGACAGATGCTTGGCAGTGTCAATATGTTCTTTACATTCGGGTTCTGCCAAGGTTTGAAATTAAAAATAAAATAGGAATAATAATACTGGGAGAGGAAGAGAAAGATGGCAGTGAGTTAGTGCATGGATGTACAATAAACTTTTAAATCAGTGGAGTATCATCCTACCTACCTTCTGAGTTTTACTTCAACAATTTGAACTGTTATGGAAATAAATAAATAAATAAATACAGCTTTTCTTTTTACTGTGTACTGGCTGCAAGAATTTTTATAGAAAGCAAAGTAAAATCCGGAGATTCCTAGGTCCTCTAGAACAGACCCAGAGGTTTCAGCTGCAAAGACACGCCAAGCACATCTAATGTTGTATGTTCCAAAATCTGCTCCAAAATAAAATGCCCTAGGTGCTGCAAAACTTTGCTGACTTGAGGATTCAGAAGGCACAGAAATTTGCATGTTTGGAGAAAATCAAATTTTGAAAGCTTTTCTGACTAATATTACAGATTGCCCTCAAAACCACAGTGTGCAACATTCAGATATATTTAAGTGTCTGTAAAATAACTGTTCATTTGTCCTTCTCAGGTCATTAGATACAAAAACGCCCCCAAAACCTCACCAGGTTTTGCAACTCATTTTTGTTTGACTAGTTTGCATTTTTTCATTTCAGCTGCCAAACAAAGTCAGGGGAAAAGCTGTTTCCACCTGACCCAAAGTGTTTTATTTAATCCTAATTGAAATGTTTTAATTTCTCTTTCAGATTAATCATCTTAAACATTTAAAAACAAAAAATATCATTTCCAAAGAAACCTTTTGTCTAAAAATGTTGACTGTTCCAAATTTTCTACTAGTTTTTGGCTAAAATTAACTTGTTGAATTGCTAAATGCTATCAGTCCTTAATAACTTTTTAACAGGTTTTAGGGTGCTTAGGGGAGAGAGTTCTCCCCAACTCTTCTTTATTTGATTTTTGAGCACTTTTTGAATTTATACAACATAGAAATCATACACATACAGTATGCTTTCTCCTGAGGCAATGCAGAAACCACAGTACAATTAAACTGTATGAGAAGGGAAGGTACTGAAAGGAATTCTGCCTTCCCCGTGCAGCCTATGTACAGTGCAGGAGATGTATACAGATGCACAGAGCTGGTAACTCTCAAGCCAACTTAAAAATACCAATGTTAAACAGACACATATCTAATAAAACTCAGCAACAGCTCCAAACTTAGGAGTGTCTTTACAAGGCTACTTCATTAGCTAAACAAGCAAGTGGGAGTTGCTGCAAATCTTGCTCGTTGCCTTACTAGAGGCTTTCCCTTGCTTCTGGTAAACAGAAGACACTAGACAGCCTTGTGAATAGCTCATGGCACAGGCTGAGAGCTAAAGCTAATCAGACAGGATGACAGGTCATCTTAATCAGCTCCAAAAGCCAATGCACATGCTCGTCCCAGCTCCTCACCTCCCCTTCCCGCATCGAGCTCTCTCTCTCTCTCTCATTTGGCTGAATCTCCCCCTTCCCCCTCCGCTCACTTCCCACAAATGGTGCTGTTAAGAAAGAACACAGGGAGCCCTTCAGGTCTCAGCATCCAGGGCGCAGGTGGTGAGGAAAACTTTGAAGTGAGCTCTCCACTAACTCTAGAGCCGGCCGTGCCTCCTCCGTAAGCAGCTCTTATTAAAAAAAAGACCAAGCATCCACTAGAACAAAACCAAGCAGGCCTATTTAATTAGGGCAAATACTTGATATCCACTTCTTCATGTTAAACCGCACAGTCACACAAGCCTGGGAGGTCTGATTAATTTTAAAATGCACGGTCGTGACAAGCGCCTCAGGGGTAAGAGAAAGGGGAAAAAAAATCCCACAAATCCTGCTAGCTCGACAAATAGGTTCCAGCTAAATGGTGTGTATGTTGCCCAGATTAAGATGTTACTATTCAGCAAGGGCTTGAACCTTTAATGTGAGGGACAAGAGGCCTGAGAAACAGGTGGCTTGCTCTTCACTCTTGAATAAATGACATCCCTGAAAGCCATGGCACAAGAGCACACACAAGGAGCTGGCACACTCCCCCACGTACATCTGGGTACTGCAGACTGGGGCAGAGGCCCCTCCAGCACTCATCCAAGGACCAAAACGAAGGTCACAAAGCTAATGGCTTTTCCAGGGGAGGGGGAAATGAAAATAAAATAGTAATAATAAAAAATAATAAAATGGAAAAGAGCACACAGGAAAACAAAGGCTAACTGCAAGCTGATCTAGGTGGAATACAACATGGGAAACGCACAGCAAAATGATGTGGGGTCAAAGATGACAGCAAATTTTGAAAACCCCTACTCCTCACAGCTAGTGAGGAGTCTAGCTACTTGGGGGATAAAAGGCAAACAGGAGCCCAAATAATTATTTTTGCCCTGCTGAACTACTTATATGTTGTGCTGTTAAAGATGAGAAGTGAAAAGAGAAAGCATTCTGCTTTGGCTCCTGCTTGTTCAATTTTATGGAGTGAACATAACCCAGAAAGAAATTTTAATTGTAGAGATTCATCAGAGGAGACTTTCATTCTAAACCAGGGAGGGGGAGAGAGGGACTGCATATTCTCTCCAAAAGCACTAGTTTCCTGTATCTCACTTGACCATAATGCTTTCTTCTATATTTGAGATGCTGTATCAGCACCTCAGATGCCTTTATCAAAAGGAAGAAGAAAAATCCAAAAGTTGAAAACCTTTGAGGATGTAAGAAGAGAGAGTTGGAAGGGAATCTGAGCAAATTTTGAAAACATCCATTGAAATACACCGTGACTATCAGGCTAAACTGTTGGGAAGGAAGACACTTAAAAACTGAAAGCAACAAATTAATAAACTTCACTTTGAGCAAGTCAGAGTTGGCAAGGCTTCAAACTAGGCTACCTCTGTTCTAGAGTTAAAGCACTTGTTAATAAAAATTTAAGCTACAGTATTTAACAGGGCCTTCTCTTCATATAGGCCTATTTCACAAATAAACTTTCAAATGTTTTAATTATTTTTTTATTTGTATCAGCAGTATGTGAAGGCACATTTCCATATGGCAGGGTCTTTGAAAGATGCAATGGAAGTTTGATGCTGGCCTGCTCTACAAAAAAAGACACATTTTCTGGTGACAGACTGCAGAGATGAGAATAGAACCACAAGGCACCTGAAGTGCACGAACAAAACTTGAAAGTACTCAGCTGCAAAGTACCCTTGTTTGTCCTTCAGTGGAAAAGCATTACAAAGACTCTTCAACATGCACTCTGTCAAAGGGGCAGTGAGGAACCAAATAAAAGAATTTTAAACTCAACCAATTACAGTATCCTTAGGCCTTTCCCAAATCTGTGCACTTTATTTCCTCCCATCTCATCAGATGTAATTTAAAAACAAGAGTCTGCATTTCAAAGGGCACCCTTTTTGTGCCCATGAATGGCCTGCTTTGGAATCTATGGCTTAAAAAGAGGGAGACCTTGATCTTTTTACAAGATTTGCTGATGAAAAGTTTGATGTTAGGAGATACTCCACCTAGAGAGTCTGAATTCAGTATGGCTCACTTTTATAGATTATAGAACTGCTTAAACAACAGTCATTTAAATTACCACATTAACAGGTGTTGTGATTTATAATGTAAACTTGAACATCAAATACAAATAGCCTTTGGGAGATGTTCAGAAGACAAAAATCATGCCCAAGAGGCTCTTCTCATCCCTTTTTTCATGACAAGTAATTACTTACAGTCCTACTGCCAACTATAATACATGAGGCTCTAGTACCCTCATTGTCTGTTAAAGCTCTGCAAACACACATATTACCAAACAGCTGAGATGAATTGTTCCCCCTCTGAAGACCTAAGGACTCTAAGATCAAAATTTTGGAGCAGGAAAAATATGAAACACAATAAATGAATAATTTGTGTGTGTGTTCATATATACTTATGTCGAAATACATAAAATACATTAAACAAATTGTGTGCACATATGTACATGTGTATATCTGTGTACGTGTCTTTATGGAAAATTCAAAGTATTTACTTAACAGCCCAACTGAATTGAGTTTCAGAGGTCCTCATCAAGGAGGAAAGAGCCATGTAGATGAATGACTGCACCCACACAAGCTCATTAGGTAGATATTCACACGATCCTTCAACAACACGCATCTGGCCTCAGAATACCCACTATGAAGGTTTTAAAGATGAACAGATACACAACCTGTTAAAACTGCCAAAATGGAAAAAGAGGATTGATTCTTAATGAAAAGTTAGGAGATATAAAGAGCCAAAGAATACTCCAACTTATTCTAAAAATACGAAGGAATTTACTTGTTTGCTTCTTTCCTTTCCAGAAGGCAAGCCATACGTTTAGGGGAAAGGCTACAGAGATTTTAGAGATTTAATTTTCCACAAGCACAGGCCATAAATTAAAATACAGCAATCCAATCACATTAATAGTGCAAGGAAAAGCTAAGTGGTTGCTTTGTTTTTTTTCTTTAATAAACTTGTGTCAAGCTCAGTGACTTCGAAGAGATTTCCATTTCATTTCTACAAATGAGGAGAAGAGACAGAGAGTCTCTGCCATCCTCTGAGGCCTGAAGAAAACAGAAGAAAAACATGCCTGTATCTCATTCTCATGATTTTAGCTGCAAAAGGAATCCCATGGTTGGCAGACGACCCTCAGGGCAAGAGCTTGAGGTCTGTCACAGTGTGTAAGGCTTCTCCAAACCCACTCCATTATCTTCATTATTGTGTACCAGGAATAAAAGGGGACTGACTCGTCTCCTGGAGCTCAAGTTAGAAAGGACAGAATGCTTCATGTAAAATAACACTGTGTGACTTCAGTAATAGGTTTATGCCTTTGGGGGCCTAAGAATAAAGCTGCATATATGGATTTTCCACAGAATTTGAGAGAAGAAAAATGAGCACTGTATTAGCAATGAGTAAAATTCTGCGAGTTTTAGACCCACTGAAACACTTATGTGTCTGTGTCAGCAGGACTCATTTTCAATCACATACTTCCATCCAGCAGCAAGAAAAAGGCAAAAATAGGGGGAAAAGAAAAAGAGCAAGGAGTTTTGGAGCGAAGTATCAAAACACCCCCACGCCCCTCAGTCCCCCCAAGTCATACGCAAAGAGGAAAAGGTAGTGCTGAGCTTTTGGGAGAGCAGGAAGCATGGGTTCCTACAGGGCACATTAACCAAAAGTATACAGTCAACAAATCTACATGAAAACCATTTATGTGAAGAGTGATGCTTCCCTTATCAGCTCATGTGTGAGTACAGGGAAGTGTTTACATATGTACATTGCTGCACTCTGAGCAGTATGTTTAAAATGTAAAAATTCTTGTCCTTTACCAACAAAACTTACTAATTTTTAATTTTATTTTCTAACAAACATAATTGTAGAAAACTGTTTCCCTTGTAACAATGAAGTGTCTTAGAAAGAGTCAAACCTGTTATCAATACTTTAGAATATCTTGTTTTAAAGCCCATTTCAGAAAGGAGAAACCCTTTTCCTGACTGATATGGAGTTGAATTGAGACCTAAAGTTGTCTATGCAGCCCTTCCCTTTTTTCTGATTTGGAAGAAACAGGCCATTTGAGAGAATGCTTGAAAAGCACTTTTCCCACAGCAATTCAGAGGACTATTTCAAACAATAAAAAAAGAGCAAACACAGCCCATTGTACAAGTTAAATAATATATAAACTTTTGAGTACATAGAGAAATGGGAATATGGCTCATATCTGGTCTTTGAAAGATTCACAGGAAATTGATTTAATTAAACCTCAACTACTGGTGCAAATGTTTCCCTTTCTTCCCAAAGGGAAATAAAGTATTATATTATTCTTGTTGACACAATGCAGCAAAGCTTAACCAAGATTCTTGATCTTCATCCCACAAAGCTTTACAAACTAGCAAGACTAAAAATCATTACTGAAATATGCATTTATCACAAATTGCTGCATTTTTACCTACATGTACTATCAAAGATTCCCACTTGTAACACCTCGTTCACAGGGAAATTCATTAATATGCTAATTACCTGACTAGCAACCAGTGATGACTGACAATTTTACTTTAGCACTACATGAAGAAGACATGACAATAATTTTCTGCTGGAGTTCAAACAGAGAAGACACTGTGTTGTATTGTATATATCTTATTTAGGGAAAAATACTCATATTTGTTGAGGATCTCTAAGAACAGCCTAGCCATCTGCACCCAGAAATATATATTTTTTAATTAGCCACTCTAAAAACAACCATGTTGGCTGAAGGGAAGGGGGAGGGAGGCTTGTCAAAATGATGTATTTGTCCCTCACCACCTTTCAATGCTCTTATGCAAGTCTAATTTTCTTCCTAGCCACCTCACCTCTCTGGCCCGCTTTTGTTTCATGTCCCATTTCCCATTCTCTTCTAACTTCTGAACTTTTGTTAGTTCGCTTTTAAGGAGAAAGGGGAAAAAAAGCTCAACTCTTTCCTATTCATTTTTTCCTGGATGGGGAGTAAGCAGAGACATGAATATGGCACCCTCATAATGATTTAACTAGGGCTTAATGAAATTTTCATCACAACCTGCTGTTCAATTTAATGGCCTTTGAAAGACAATAGAACAATGGCTAGAGGGAAGAAAAGATTTTTTGTTGCACGCATTTGCAAAGCCCAACATTCAGTTGCTCCCCCTCCTCTCTCTCCCAGTCTCCTCACAAAGCTGTAGATCTTTTGTTTGTACTGTATATTTTCATTTTAGTAGAGCTGAGATAATGCACAAGCTCTGTAACCATTCTCATGTCTATCTGTGGCCTTTCCTTAATGGAGTCTGTGCAGCTTGTACAACAACCTCATACTCAACAGAGTATTTATACACTGCCCAGAACTCCTTGTTCTTCCCTCTCTCAGATAAAAGCCTGGTCTTCTTCCCATCCATTCCCCCCACAATCTCTTCCCTCCAAAGGCACAAGGTATGCTATGGCACTGACCATTGCATCTACCTAAATGCAAAATAAATGTCGTAAGTAATATTTAAAAAAATGCTCAGACAAAGTATTTGCTTCCCAGCAGCCCCTTACTGCGTGCTCCAGTCAAGAAAAGCCTAATTTACAATCCTGTCATGCTCCTATATGTGCCAGCGTGTTTGTATCCATACTTCCGCTCCAGTATGCAGGATGTCCTGAAATTTTTTTGTGGGTGCTGTCAATTCACACTTTGAGCACTGAGGTGAACCCTGAAAGCCCTGCTTTTAAGCATTTGGAATACATTTCTGTAACAGGATAGGTGAGTGTGAATGAGAATGGAGTCTCATTGCTGTGCCCTAGGAAACAAGGCTCAGTATGCTCACACAATTGGCTTGCAGTGCCCCAAAAAGGCAGCTGTAAATAAACATGTAGATACCTACAGAGAGCATAACAAGAACTTAATCTTCCAGTCAGGACTTGGACTCTGCCCCAAACAGGCAAAAATTAAAAATCCTCATCTTTGGTCTTAGTCCCAGCCCAAAGAACACAAGTCCCATCACCACCAGCTGGAGAGAGGGTCTCAAAAGACACTTGTTCTCCAGAAAGTTCACCTAGGAGCCAAAGCTGAGCCTTTCTGGCCACACATAATGCAGGGAACACCTGCATTCCCTGTCTGTACAGCACCTGCACTACACATAAACAGACCATGATCTGTCCCATACAAAACCCTTCACAAACTCCCAATTTACCTTCTTACCTTTCAAACAACGACCTGCCCACTAGATCATTTCACAAAAACACTGACATTGATTATAAATAATACTTCTTTTAGTTCTAGAAATGGGGAGAGGGGAGTAGTGGTGTAAAAGCCCCCAAGTGATTAAAATTAGCTTACTGCAGGCATATTGAGGAAGTTGCCACTGTAACAAAAAGACCAATAGACTCTCTTTTTTGGGAAAAGCGAAAAGCATTAGCTATGATGGGACACTGATAAAATTTACCTCTAATGTAGAAAAGAACTGTAAGATCTGCTGGCAAGGAAAAGCAAACAGAGCAGAAAATGGCACGATTAGAAAGTATATGTATCCAAAGGATCTGGAGAAAAGAAAAGAACACAGAAAATTTTGGCCAGCTTCCCAGGCCTTACCTTCTGGCTCGTTTTTGATGAGCTCTTCCATTTTCCTTTGCTTCAGGGTGTCCACGACATCTGCCAGGCTCCCCTTGCGCCGCTCTGGGGTTCCCAGGGCTGTGCTGGACAAGGACTCTCCACTCTGGCGCCCACCTTCTTCTGCCTTCAGGGGTGAGGTAGATGAGTTGTGCGGGGCAAATGAAGACATCACTTTATTGCCATCAACTTCCTGAAAGGGTAGAAAAAACAAGATGAAACATTCCTTTCTTTTCTTGAAGAAAGGGGGGGGGGGTGGGAAATAAATCGACAGAAAGAAAGGAAGAACAGTCCTTTGTTCTTTGAGTTCATTGCTATTTGTTCTTCTGTTGAAACCTTTAAAAAAAGGCATGCAATGCTTCAAAAAACACCCAGAACAAAGCCTATCCATAAAGCATAAACCAAGATTACAGGCTGGAGTGAACAAAGATCAGCTTGCAAGAGAGAAACATAAAATACAGTTTTTCCCTAATTGAGAAGAAGTGTTGTTCTCATCGCTTTCCTAATAACAATGGTATTGATTACCTGTAATTGTTTGCTCTTTTACAGCTCTCTTTCTAAAAAAACCTTCAATTTTTACAAGGACCATTAATTTCCTAACTTTATAAAGTACTTAATGCCTTGATTGGCTAGTTGTTTTAAGAAAGAAAATAGCAACTAAACATTAGATGTCCTTTGCCATATGACATATTTTTACTCACAGTTCAAGCAGTTCTCCCATCTATAAAGGATGAAGCAATTGGTTTCTGTTTTCTAATTCTATTCTCTTCTGTCTTAAACCTTCATTTCTTGTAGAAACAGTATTTTTTCACAAAGGTGGTCCTAATGACTTTCCCTAGCAGCACAATGGCAAAACTCTGTGACTTCCTGGAACATGCACACAAACCTCCTCACGTGAGAGCCCACAGAGGTCTCCTCATTAATTTTAATGGAAAGCAAAACTGGTTCCAGCATCTTCAAACTTGCCTTCATTAACGTAAGAGCCTTCTCCTCCACATCTCCTCCAACTTAAAGCAACGTTCTCTGTACATATTCCTCCTCTTTTCATGTCTGTTGGACCCTACCCCTCTGTACACATCTCCCAAACACATTTTTCCCTCTGCTTATATTTGTCATCTGTACCTGAAAAACTTAGGTCAATGTCTCCAAACAAAGATTGCAGCAGAGTAGTACACTACATAAAATATAATACTGTAAACATGAGTAGTTTTTATTTTTATGTGATTTCCAGGGTTTTTTCTTCAATATCCTATTTTTGAACTCTTGTTTAATGAATATTGGTTTTTAAATAAGCCACTGGATCATCTTGTTATACAAGTTACAGACTTGGTTGAAAAAGTCTTAATTTTTAAATTGTTTTTATTTTTGCAGAGGGTATGAAGGTGCTATATATGTCTTTAAATATGCACACACTGATTTTTGATAGTGATTTTTGTTATAATTTTATATTTTTTGAGTAATTTTGATGTCTCTGCTCTAATAAATCACAGTATTTCAGAAAAAAAAACTTTTATGAAAGAACATAAATTGCTACAAATTATTTTAATAAAATCTGAGTAAAGCTACATGGAAAACATGCAATAAAGAAAATATATTTGTTTTCACAGGCTACTTTGTTGTGGCAAAAAGATTACCTATGGTTAAGAAAACTTTTAATGCAAACAGTTTTGAGCAGCTTGAATGTGTTAGACTAGTGAATAAATTCCCTAACAGAATCGGATTTAACTGAGATTACAATCTGGGCCATCATATGCCCCAAAAACCAAACCCAGTGATGTTAATGAGAGACTTTCTACTGACGTCAATGAGCTTTTGACCAAGCCCTAAACAATTTTCAAACTCCAATCAACAGAAATGCTCCTTTTTTTTTTCCTTCCAACTCCCTCCATTTTTGTTCTGCACTTGAAAAATTCCTAGTTGTTAACACCAGACTTCAAAACTTAGTTGAACCCAAATGCAATTTCTTTCACATATAGACTTGAGTAAACTGATTTTTTAAACACCAATCTAAACAAGCAAAATGGTTAACTTCAGCATCATTTCAGATTTTATCTAAAATTCAAAACCATTACCACCAAGTGGCTATTTTTTTTCCTACACACAAGGCTGAAAGAGGAAATATCTTGAAAGCTGCTTTCTTATTCACACTTTGAGACAGTTAAGCCAAATATCATCATCCTTAGTTACAGTTCTAAAATCGACCTATGCCACAAGTGATGTATATGAACAGTGGGTTTCTTCATTTTACCAGGAACTAATTTCTTCTTTTAATCCAAAGCAGGTTCCTAAAGACTTTCACTCCTGTTTCTGTGCATCACAGACACAAAGTATTTGTAAAACTTGCCAAAACTTCAGGTATCACAGCTGCTGCTTCCATGCACATTTGGGGTACATGCAAGTGGGGTTTTATATGTACAAATATATTCTGAGTATAAAACCAGTTTGTTACAAGAGAAGAAGCACAAGAACACAAGGATTGAATGATTATGTGAAGTAATGCAAGACGGTTTTCAGAATCACAAATTGCTTGGCTTTCAAATGAAACTCACAAGTATTTTTAAAACTTGCCTTGCTTTCTGGGGAAAAGGAATTGTGAGGGGGACAATGCAGTAGTCTGTGAACAAAGCATCATGAAGGGACTCTGAATACTCAATTCCGTGTTCTTTCAAATGCACTGTGAAACCATAGAAAATATCACTTTTTTTCCCTGCATTTCAGCTTCCTACCTGTAAAACAGCCACAAGTAATCTCTTAAACTATAAAGGTCTTAGAATGATAAATTCATTAATAAGAGATACTGTTCTACTACAATGTTGGCTAAAAGCATTTAGAATACCACAGTTAGAAAGACTTCATAGCTGGCTAAGAAAGGAAAGGGAAGTGTTCTACACAGATTTATTTTGAAAGGTAAATTAGATACTAAAATATACAATCAAGAAACCATCCCCTGCAATAAGTTTCTTTAGATCTCTCAGTTAGGTGTGCACATATGCAGTGTTTGCATATCACATACATGGCTATTTATACACTTGTAGGATTTAAGCCTCAATCAAAACACATATACAGTAGGGGAACAGCTGCAATCACATCTCAGTGGGCTAAATTACAGTACACCAGTGAATTATTCATTCAGAAAGATCTGTAGCAATCACACATCCATTGCGTGATTTGCAATCCAAGAGGAATCCTCTCCTCTCTGTGCTGGTGGAGGAGAGCTCACCCCAGCTTCTGCTGCTGAGGACACTTCAGCATGAATCCTTCAGCAAACCAGCTCCAGAACATGCTCTCCCATAAGCCCAGCATCCTTTTATTCTGCTGTTCACAACAACACGAAACATGCAAGGTACCATGGCCCTCTCTTTTATTTTGTTCTTTTGTATGCCATTGTTTTGAGACATGAAAAAGCTGTCAATGGGTCTGGATTTTTACTTCTAATATGTAAAAAGAAAGGATACTTCCACCACATAAAACTTGCTCACGTTAATGGATGCATAAAGCCAAAACATTTCAAGTAAAAAATAAAATCCTCTGATATTGTACACAGAAGTTTAACTGTCCCCCTGAAAACACTCAGAGAAATCCTTAATGGCAAGAAAGATATGTCAGCAACAGTTTAAAATCAATCCCCTGAAAAGTTCCCTCCCAACAAGCGAGATTTTGCAGGTTCTTTTTTTAAAGGGACAAATTGACATGACTTTCTCCAGTTTAACTGAGAGAAAAGCAAAAGCACTGTACACTGGCATTAAGAAACATCAATACCTGCTACTGACGTTGTACAATTAAGTCCATCAAGCCACACACAAGACCCATCTCTCAGCCAGAAGGGCAGTGGACAAACACTTTTCCTGGAGAACAGCCTCTCCCAGCTGCGTAACCATTTCACCTGTTCAAATTTGATTACATTCCAGCCTCTGGCACTGCTAATCCTGGTAACGGTTTTATGCAGGCAGCAGCTGCTTGGTGGATGGGGCTCTGCTGTTCACCTGCACTGCCAATTGCTCTGCTGATGTGTGCTGGCCCAACATCTCCTCCAGCTCTGAGCTGGGATGGTACTCACCAAACACCTGAGGCTGCTGCTTCTTGATTTCCCCTTCGGAAAGGCAGACAAGGACCTGCACAGATCTTGCTGAAGCAAACACTCCAGCCCCTTCTTTCCCTCCCAAGCAACAGCAACACAAAAGGAACCAGCCCACGTCTCGTGTCTTCTGCTTCAAGCTACAATCCACAGGAAGACCTGTTCATTTACAAGAAAGTTGCCTCAATATTGCCAAACAGCTTCCCACCTATGGAGGAAATACGTCTTCCAAGGTTTAATGATAAAACAGGCTTCTGCCCTTTCAGGATGAGGTCAATAATCTTCCTTTGTTAATCTTGGGCAAGCTTTACTTAATCTAGCCCCCTTGTCACCTTTGTGATTGACAGGAAAAGTCATGTCACTGGACAATGGACTTGTCCTCACTGAGCAATATCTTTTTTACAGATTACACAATGTTACCCTTGCTCTCATAAAAAGTGCAAACACTGTCCTGTTGAAAGAAACTCTTCATTCCAGCTGTATCTTTCAAATTGTCTCCCTCTGTTTCCAGGGTCCAAGGGAGGCATATTTCAATTCTACAGAGGAACATTTACAGGCTTAATGAAAAGAAACAGGTTGTACTCTGTGAGGTTTCCAAAATATCTCTTAGTGATCTAAATAGATCTCATCTTCTCCTTCCTCATCTAGAGATGCACATTATTCCTGTCTGCAATTAAACTCAGACACTGCTTCTGTGACATTAAAATCTTGTCCCAAACCAACCAAGAATCGAAGCAGAAGAAAACCAAGAACTAAGTCTGAAACTGTTAATTACCACCATATGGTATGCATGAATTCTGCACCTGCAGGAGAAAAAAATATATATATCATGAGAATCAAGCTGCTGGTTTTGCAGCCGAAAACACCTGGAATAAAATACTTGTGTCTTTAAAACAAGCACAGATATTGTCTGATTGTAAGAAGCCTGTGATCCTAAAAGCAACCAAAAATGTTCTTTTTTTCAAAGCTGGAATTTTGCCCATGCTTCACTCTTTTAGGATGTGTAAAGAAGACCAAAGGCAGGTTTTTTTTCTCTGCTTTCTACATTAGACATGTAGGCTAACATGTAGACTATTTTATAGTCTCCATAGTGACCAGGAAGCTGATAACAGTATGACATGAGATAATCAGAAAACAGAATACTTCATTCTGCTGAAGACAAATGATTCTCCAGCAATTTAGTACTGTTTCCTATTTTTTTAAATTTGTTTTCCCCAACAATATTGCAGGAAATGAGTGTGTAAGATTCAACAGCACAGCTACTTCAAGTGAAAATCTGGAAGCTGTAGAAATACTTCCATTGCCCACAGGAGGCCCACCAGCAATTACAAGAAAACTCAACTTGACATTTCCAGTATTTGTTAACTTTTGAAAGAAACAAAACAGACACACAATATTCACAAAGCAAGAATGATCTTCAGTTTTTTGCTTAATCTTCAATTGACAATTTTTGCCTCAATTAATGTAATTAACTTACTCCAGGAGCTTAAGTGCCATTGCCTTTTAATGGGAATCACATTTTCAAATCACTTAAGTGGTCTGGAAAACTGTTGTCATCCACATGCTGTGTCACAGGGGCTGCAGAGCAGGAATTACCACAAACCTGCCTGGCTTATGGTGGCTGCCAACCTGGCACCTTCAGGAAGGTGAAACCCATATTCCATAAGGCTTCCCAGTGGACACTGTGCTTTTCATATGTTAGAATTTCCTTCCTTCTATCTTGTATTTAATAGGTCTTTGATCTGTAAGCCTCCTCCATGGAGTAAAGTTGCTCATCAGTGGTGGAGAGGAATGATCCCAAGGAGATTTAAAAGGAAACAGTGGAGGACACCATAAGCAAACAGGAGACTACAGAAAGTCATAAAAAGGAAAAACAGGTGGAAGAGGATAAATACATTGTTAGGAAGTAAGAACTGAGACATAACCCAAAGAGGGATAGAAGTGGTTAAGAGCCTCATAAAAAGATCCAAAGGTTATGGGTCTGCAATCAGATCCATGCAAAGCAATCACTATCGTTATACTGATTATTTATTTTCCTAGGACTGTGGTTTTAATGATGACAAGGAAATCAAACACAATAGAGACTGAAGAAGTAAATTAATGCATCAGAAGAGTCAGCTGAAGAGGCCATTGTGGCAGAGAACTTTTATCTGAATTAGGTGGAGTAAACACAGTGAACAGAGATGCACTTTTTTGTTTTCTTTTTACTGTGACTGTGCTACTACCATCAAGAGAAATAGATTCAAGTCAAATACTGATTTGGCTTTACTGATCCAATGTATTTGGAACTCCATGATCCATATCTTGGAGGTACTACTGATTATTAGACTTATATAATCCCGATGACATCTGGTTCTCCCTCTAAAATGTTAAAATTTCACTCTGTAATGGAATTTTATTTATTTTTAGCAATCATTACTAGCTCAGGTCCTTCAGTTTGTATTTATTTGACATGAAGTGCTGTATCTAATTAATGATCTCTTTCTGATGAAGCAGAAGATACACTGGCAGAGGTTTCAGTGGGAAGGCTAACAGGTATTTTCAGTGCTTGGTATCCATGAACCTGGCTGGAAATGGTTCAAAGCTCAAAAAGACAACCATCTGCCACAGGCACTCTGCTACATCAGACTCCTTCCTTTCTTTTACCTTTTTCCTTCATATGTAAACAGAGATATTAATGAATATTTCCTGCAGCTTGAGGCAGTTTATATAATTCATATAACAAGCCTAGAGATTATTGGCTAAAAGCCCCACAGTGGTTGTGTTTTCATTTTTATTGATGCAATAAATACTCAGCCTTTCTATTACTCTTACAATACTCCATGGGGCACCACAGCCCAACCACCTGAAACCGGAAATTGGGAGTTCTCTCATATATCAAGTGCCACCCCACAGTATCTGACAGGAACACTGAAATGTATCTTGATGTTTTCCAAACCACAATACTCAGACTGCTGCCACAACTGCACAAGCAAGAGAAAATTTCAAACACAAGATTTAGAGATGAGCTGCAAGAAACTGTTTGGTTGCATTCGCACAAAAGTAATAACTTATAATCCGTTTTGCACCATTTTCTAACTATCCTCTGAGATTTAGAGAGCATAGGAACAGATTTTTCAAGGATTTAAGAATCTACAGATAGAAGGAGGTGTCTAGTGGGATTTCTGAAAATGCACAATAATATACATATTCATTTAATTCTCACTGACTTCATTTGAAGTGTTTGAAAATAAAGAGGTGGAAGCAGCACGGTGTGACTGGGTGACTTTGTGTGCCTCTTCACCAGACCATTATCAGCCTATCTCTAGCACAGAGCACAATCTGATAACCCATGCTTTAAAACAAACATTTCTCCTCTGGCTGTTCTGCATTCCAGCCCATCCCCAAATATACAGCATAAGTTTAGTATTTCTTACTGCTTATCCTATAATTTCTACTTGATTTATTAAAAATCAAACAATTATATGCAAATTTTGGATCTGTTTGCAGTAAAAATATATGAGAAATTTTTGTTAGCAAAATTTTAGAACTTTTTTATATTGAATGCCAAGCATGGCTTTTTAAATTATTTTCTTCTGTGGTCTGTATTTTGGTTTTATTTTTAGCCTACTGCTTTGTCCCATTTCTTGCAATGACATGTTCCCCATATATAAAAGTAATTTGGAAATCCTTAGATATTAAATAGTAAAATTGCAATAAGTACTTTGTAACGGGCTAATGTGGGGTTACTGACATGATTCCTGACACCCATACTCAGACCAGATCTCCCCTACTGCTTCTTTCTCTGGCTAAGCTCATTTCAAGAAAATAACGCAATATAGGATTACATCTATTTGCTCTCAAAACACTTAACAAACAAAACTGGCATTCTGAGAACTCCTAATATGTTAGCTATAACCTGCAAAAACAAAGAACATGTTGTACTACAAGAGCCTTGTTATCTTTGTGCTAGTAATCTTCAGGCTTAAAAATAATAAATAAACCTTTGCAAAAGCACTTTTAAGATTTTTATGAGCTCTTCCCTGAGGGACTAAAGATCGCCCATAAGACCTTGCTAAACAAAAAATAAGACTGCTTATCAAAACAGCTTGGTAGAGGCTTCAGCATACATTAAATCCTTCTAATAGTTTGGAAATCATGCAGTATAAAACGATTATCTTTGTAAAAATACAAGCTTACTAACCAGATACAACAACTCTGGCTTGTGAGTGTAATAAAACCTATGTTGAATGTCAAAGCCAGTTTGATCACCAGCTTTGTTACTATGAAACAAACCCATTGTCTGTGCTAATTCCTCGGAAGAAGGGGAGAGGACTATCTGAACAGAACTCAGGATAAAAAAAAAAAGCCATAGGCCAGCAGTGGCTCCTGGACTGCTCCCAGCTTTCACACTTCAGTTCACTGCAGTTTTCAGATGGAAAGGGATGTCAGATTACTTCGTCTGTTCTCTGGTAGCCTACAAAAACTTGTACCAGGCAGATCATTTCACTTCATTCCTCTGGCTGGGTGGCTGAGAGGAAAGTAAAGAAAAGCCACACATGAAATAGTTATGATGCCTTAGGTTTCAGCTTTTACATTTTTCAGATTCTGTGCTGCTTTTGTGTGCACTTCTGAGCTTCACATTAGAGGATGGTGAGCTCTCTTCACAGAGCAGGGAGACAAAACAATTCCTTCTCTAGCTGGGGACCAAGGACAAATGATCCAAATCTCAGGCCCAAGAGCACAAACAACATGGGCTGAAGAGAGAAAAACAAGAAGGATGGGACTGCCTGGGCTGGAGCTGGAATGGGACAATGAACTCCAAAATGCAAATGGAGCAGAACTGATCAAAGTGAGAGACCCCGTGAGCAGTTGTGCATTTTGGGACCATTTTGGTTCATCTTGGGTGCAGCCCTGGCTGGGCTCTTGTGCTGCCCAAGGTGGATCCATGGAGGAGATCCTTTTAATAAATCCCTGCTTTATTCTTTAACTCTGTCCAGCCACTGTTCTAGGGCAGCCGTCACAAGGCATCAATTCTGTGAAACGTAGGTATGTGGCTAAATCCACTACACTTCTTAAATAATCATATTCTGCTTTATACATGTTGAGTATTTTTCATAAGCCTTCTCAATTCATGTCTATTTATTTACTTTTACCTTATTTTCTTTGTTCTTTTCCTTTTCAGAAAGGAATAGAAGAGATTCACAAGATGATAACCATCAAAATTGTCTTTGCTGCCACAGAGATTCTCTGTGCATCACACTGTTTCTTTCTTCTAAAAGCAATCTTCTGGAAGTTTTCATTTTCAAGAAGGACCAGAAAACATAACTTTATTAAAATGCAATAGCTACTTGAGAAATAGCCTCACTGTGTCCACCAGAGTTTACTACAGCCTAACAACAGGAATTAAAAAAAAACAAAAAAAAACCTCTCTTGGTTCAGAATGGTTGTCTCATTAATTTTTGTAATGAATATCATCCAGCCCAAGGTACTCACGGATCTGCTTTTACCCAAGTTCTCTATTTTGCTACCTGCTTCACAAACTTTAATTTGTCTACTACTAACTCTCTTACATTTTTCAAGTAATGTTACAAGAATTTTCCAAGCAGTAACTGGTTTAATATTCTTTAACTGTTATTAACAGACTTGCTGTCTCTCCACAATTTATTTCACCTAATCTGCTCTTTCATAATTTGATTTTCTTCCTGCTTACAACTGTTACACAATTTTAGTGAAACAGAATTTGGAATTCTGGTGTAAACCAAAGTAGTTTTCTCACCTTTGGAGGAAGAATTGCACAGGCTATAACAAGAAAAGTAATATACATATTCTGTGCTTATAAACAGAGAATAAATCTTGTCACAGAAAGACAGTTCCACAGAACATGCTTACAGAGTAGGAATAAAACTTATTTGGATCTTGCACACTTCAAAGGACAACATTTGATCAGAAACAACAAATAGATCAGGATAATTATTAAAAATTAATATGACAGGAGTCAATGTAACACTGATAAATAAACACAATATGTGTTATTAGAGCTATTCAGAATGTTTTTAGTTAATCCCCACCTTTGTGGTATTGTACATAGCACAAATCAGGACATGGCATGAGCTGACTTGCCAGGCTCTAAAGCACAGGAAAGGCAGAGTACATTCAGCACCCAAGGGTTATCAAGAACCAATTCCCTGTGTACTCTTCTGAGCGTTACTACACCTCAAACAGTGACATTATGTTCTACTCCAGGGAGCAGCATGATGTCGTTTTACCATTTAAGTCCCATTCTAAAGCTCAACCAAGCAGAGCTTAAACAAGATTTAAAAATGTACACAGACCTCACCAGTTCAGACTGTGGATGAGTGATGCAAAACACCCTAATAAATTCTAATTTATGACAGAGTCACAGTTATTCTCACTCTGCAGATGAGTTATTCTTTCTTCTGTTTCTGTAAACTGTAGTCAGCAGCATACATTGCCTACTATGAAGAGACCTTTGTGATAAGATGATATCAAGGGATGTTGTGACATTCCTGATTAAGAATTACACAGTAAGCAAACTGTACAGAAATGCTAATTTCCCTCCCCTTTCTCATCACTTACCTAAATTATTCTGAGTAATACAAATGATCTTTATTAGCTTTAAAGCAGTTCATTCTCATTCTCTTATATCATTTCATTAAAGGAATCAAATTCCTGTAGATGACTAAGTGCACAACGTATTTTCCTTAAAAATTAGTTTTGTGCACTGATGTACGTCATGCTCACAAACAAAAAAAAAAAAACCCAAGGAACACCAATTCTTCTACAGTCACAGCCAACTACCCACCATCAGCAGAGAATGAATAACTTTTTCTGGAAATAACCCCTCTTCTCCAAATTCCTCTTTGAATCACTGATTTCTGAGTATTCCCTGTAGTTTTCAGTCATCATCAAGTGATGCTGAAAAACCCACAGAATTGCCCAACCCAAATAAGAAAGGCACAATTTTCTAGACTTTGACTCGGAAGAATGTAAGGCTGCTTTATGGTGAGGAAACATTGCTTGGCTAACAGAGCATGGTTTTACAAAATCTCTCTTTCTGCTCTTTAAATTTATTAAAAGTGGGCCTCACAGTGTGATCCAACCAGGTACCACTGTACCTACCAGAACTAAGCTGATGTACACAGGGTTTTTTACAAAAAGTTCTCTGCAACGCATTCATTATACCCAGCAACATCAAACAGGGAAAAACAGTTAAAAAGCTCCAAGATAAATAATTGTACTTGTGAGCATCTAGAGACCTTGAGCTCAGAGAGGGGATGAACACAAAGGGTATTTGGTCTTGAGTCACACTATACTTATATACACACACACACACATATATATATTCATATACACTGGAAGAAATTAAAGTGCATTTTGAAAGGTTTTCTTATTTTCTCTTCCCTTCTATTTTGGTCTATGAGTGTCTACCCTTAGAGTATACATATTCAAGCATACTCAAAAGAGTTACATAAGTTTTTTTGTTTCAGTTTTTTTTAATCTTCAGATGTACATTTATGTGGGAATGAGTTACTTGAAAAATAAATTGCCTGGACAGATTCAATTATGTAAAATAAAAGCAAAAATCACATGCACCTGACATATAAACTACAACTGTTCTGGAAATCTCACTTCCTGAACACATTTGATTTCAAGCCCTTGTGTTTATTAATTTTCACATCATCTATTATTCACTTCAATACAAAGTAAAACTTTCTTCCTTGGAAGTAACAGAGTAAATTAATAGCTTAGATTACGCACAGTGATAAACAAAATACAGCTGTTCAAATGCCTCAAATTATGGCAGTTAATTTTAAATTTTACTTTAGGGCTTAAGCGCTACTGAAAAGAAACACAATATCCAGTGAAGACGCTAAGGAGAATAAACTGGAAATCAGAGAGCAATAAACACCTTTAGAAATTGCTGGTCATTCTTCTGACTACAGGGCTGAATTAATTTGACACAGATTAGAAGAAGTTTAGATGAAAGCATCTGTGTTCTGCTTCTGAAACAGGAAAACATCCAACTACATACAGGGATAAACAGAACAGTACTTTTAAAATGTCACCTATTTTCAACATAGTTGTTCCTCATGTATTTTCTGAGCCATGTCTATCTGCTTGCTTTATTGACTATTTCTTTTTTAACTGCCCTCAGCACTGAAGATTCAATACAGTTACAAAAGAAGGAACTGGACTCTGCTGTGCAGACATATAATCAACAAAACAGTTAAGTACCAATAGCAAAGTGTTTTTTACCAGGGATGATGTGAAGCAAAAAGAGACAAAGCCTATTTGCAAACCCTGGGTTCAGTTATAGCATTATAGGCAATTAATACAAATATCATATTTTTATGCAACTAAATTTGACCTCAAAAGACACAGCAAGACAGAAAACATAGGACCCTCTAATGTCATTTTTACAGTCATTTATCTGGCTATAACCACACTTTAAAGCACTAAGGTCAGCTGGTCATGAAGCATGACCTACACTTCCGACTAGCATGCACTACATTTGACTGGAGAGTAAAAAAGGGACTGACACTCCATTAACCTTCACAAGTACAATTATTTATCAAAACAGTTCAAAAGACTACCTGACAGAGAACTGATAAATCTGGAAGCAAAAAAAGAAACTGTAACAGTACAAACTGATCTTTCACCAGTGATGAAGAGCTATTTCCTACCACAATTCCTGTAGCAAGTCCTCCAGTCAGTTTTAATACAGCCATCCATTTTAAAGGACTGAACCTTAAATCATATTAGCTTTAACAAAATGTCAGAGCTTTCCTTTTTTTTTGTGAGTTTTTTTTTTTTGGTGGTTGCTTTTTTCATTTCCATCTTCTTTCTCAGAAATAATGTATGCTAATATCCTGAATTTACAGGACTCTTCAAAGACTTCCCTCAGAAATGCGTGCAGGAAATTCAGAAAGAGTTCTGCAGAGTTTGCCCTACCTATCACAGCACATCACAGATGAGATGACCATGATACACAGAGTGTCCCCAGACAATTTCAGATGGCTTCAACCCACAGAGAGGAACACCATTCCACTTCAGAAGGCTTCAAGCATCTAGCCTTTTTGCTCTTCAGCCCAGCCTTTTATAGCCCTGATGCTGATGCACTGCACCTGTGTGCCCTCTGCTCCCTCTGGGGTTGGTCAGTGCACCTGGGCACTCCATGGCTCCTTCCCTTCAATGCTGCTCACCTGTCCTGCACAGCTGGAGCCAGTCGGGGATGAGGCTGGGACACAGCCCCACTCCCAATCACCACAAACACTGTGCCTACACTATCTTCTCTTTTGCACTTTTAGTTGCAACCCAAGGATGACACCTGTTCCCAATATTCCTGTTTGCTGAGGTGCCCATAATTTTCCCACTACCATGTGAACTTTATTTCTTTTATTACAAGGCATATGCTGGTTGTTAAGTCTGAAAAATTTTTATAACATCTTTATATACTGACATTCTACCCAAATTCTGCACTGAAGCATGGGGTTGAGCTGCTCATCAGTAGCTGTCATCTGCCATCAACTACTTTGACTTTTTGATTGCAGGAGCACTTTGCACTTCCAAAGAGTGGGAAGTTTGTTCAAAATCCTATACCAGAAAGGGTCAGGAGGGAGAGTGAAAAGAAAGCAGCTCTACCAAAGAAGATTCTGTCATGATCTACTGGAAATGTTGTCCATCACTGCCATCTTGTCTCGCACAGTGGGTTTCCTTTGGCAGCACAGCACACTCCTCTATTGCACTACACCCTGGACTGATCTCCAGCCTCTCTCAGATGCACAGGTGGGAAAAATCACCAGGTGTTCACCACTGGAGCTCCAGTTATTACAGCATAGCTCCAATAAAAGCAGTGGTGTGAAGCAAATGAACCACCTTCCTTGTCTTTGCTCTCCCCTTTGGATTACTTCCCTGCTTTGTAAAAATGCATCAAGTTCATGAACACGAACAGCTCACCCAGCTGCCTCAGACCTTCTTTCTGGTGGTCACAAAGCAAGAACCTCAAAATGCAAAAACCAAGAGATAAGGGAGAAAAAAATCATTTAGACAAGGGAGAAAAAAATCATTTGAAGAGGAACAGGCTATCCTTCTATAAAGTAGCCCAAAACACAGCAAAAGGAACAGAAAGTGTTGACTGACATCAAGGTAAATTTCTACCAAATATCATCTAAAAGGGAAAGATTGACTTGATAATGCCTTTTGAACAGAGGATTTATAACATTGATAACATACAGAACAGCATAACCCTTATTATATTAGTTACCTTATTTCAGCTTGTACAAACAGTTTATTCCTCATAATAAAAGGAAATGGATTATGATTTTAAATTTTCGGCACACTTTACCTTATGCATATTCAAATAATCATGTTTAGGGGACTGAGTACTTTTTAAACCGGACTGATAAAATTGATATCCTGAGGTCTAATGTTTATTTTTTCCCCATTTACTTCCAGATCAAATGCCTTAAATTGCAAACACTTCCCCCATTCCAACTCCTTGTCTTGAAAACTCAACATTTCTTTTTCCTCCTCCCGCTAAGAAGATTCTGTAGCCAGACTTTACTGGCAATTCTTTGGATGTGCAGAAGGCACTATAATCCATTTTGCTATTCGAGAGCTCTGCACTCAGAGCTCAGCAAAGCTAAGCAGCCCCAAAACTTGCCCTCTGCCAGGTACCTAAGCAAAAGAGAGCAGCGCACAAAGCCTTCCTTCCACCAGCAAATGTATGAGAGAGGATTTAACTGCAAGTTAATTGAACAAATCTACACATCATCATTAATGAAATGGTATCTGAGCCACCCAGGGTATGTTTTCACTTGGGATTAGAGCTTTTCAGTAGCATCTCAGATGCACCTGCTGCAGACACCACTGTCCTTAATGGAAAAGCATCTGTTTTCAAGCAGGAGGCATAGCTGTTAAAATGTGAATGATTCTACTCTAAGTAGTTCCAGAGAAGCAACAAAACAGTAAAAAAATTTTAGAAAAACATGGTGGAAACAAGAATCCCATATACTGAAAGGAAAGTTTGAGACAAGGGAATGTGCTATTACTCTTCAAATACAAAAACATTTACTGCAGAAAAGAGCATATTTCCTTTTGCTTCAGTGGCTAGGACAAGAATTAATGAGAGAAAATTGATGCAAGAAGGATTACACAGGAGTTATTTTCTAAAGGCAGAGAGAGCAATACCCTCGGCCAGACAGACTGGGAGGTTCTGAGTCTCTTGTCTTGAGTAACTTCAAGTCAGACTATTATCAGACAGAAATTACATTGGTACAGCTGATCCCTGGATTGAAGCTGGGACTGGGTGACCTCTCCCAATGCCTCTCAGCCCTACAGTTGCATCAAGTGCAAGGTTGAAAAATGGTGAGAAATTGATGTGTTCATTTAGTAGGAGCTCTATAGATCTGCAAGGGACTTACTCACTAAGCTGGATCAGGGTTTTTTAGTTGCGTTTTGCTCTGAATTTTTTTTTCAGATAAATCAATAGGCTTGGGCCATTTGCCAAAGATGTGATTTGGTAAGTTTCAAGCCAAACCTCTCAAGCTTTACTCATGAGATAAGTGTTAAACAATGAGCCAGATTCATCAAAGCTTTATAGACTTACTTAAAAGAAAAAGAAACTGATTCAGCTAACTCATTTCAAGCCAAATCAGGCAGTTGAAAATCTATTCCTGAGATTCGGAAAATCTGTCTTTTTTAAAAATATTTTAAAAATATGTTTTGAGAGTCCCTCTTTTGCAAGAGCCTCAGGCAACTCTGTCAAAAAAACTGTTTCTTTGGGATTTTTCAGTCTGATTAAGAGTGGTGTATTCCTCATGTCTAAAGGACATAGCTGAAATACATGTGTTTGCACATATACACCTAAATATTTTTACATATATACTTATATCTACAAGCAACATAAGGATTCAAGAACATTTTATCAGAAGTTTGGTAATTAAAGCAGTGGGTTAACTTTTCAAAAAGACTAAAAATTAATTTGCTTCTTTACCACAAGAAAAAAACAAACAGTAGTGCTGGACACCAGTATACTCTACTAATGCACAAAGCTAAAAACAGTTCCCTGCTCTCAGGCATGTTTATGAGCCTTTGCACATAAAATCTACCAAACTTCTCAGTAGTGACCCTTAAGAGTATTTCCTAGAAGAAGGTTCATTCCCATGTTCTTTTAGTGCTTGGTATCTCTACCAAGAAGGGTAACAACTGAGCTAAACAAGCCAGTTTTTGTGTACACCCACCAAAAAAAAATCTGCCAGAAGAACCAGTACTTCAAACAAGGCATCAAATGGTACCAGGAGAGGGGAAAACACAGGCCTGGTGTTACTTAACCAGGATGGGTCCCAGTGTTGACTGGGAATGGAAGAAAGGACATCCTGCCTGTTGGCTAGCATTCCACACATGGCTTCTGAGCTGGAGGAAATCTGGATTGGAAATGCTGTGCTCGTAATGCAGAGATTTCTATGCAGAAACACAGGAAAGGCCTCTACCCTCTTCCTCCCATATATACTGTTAATTCCCTAGTAAACTCAATTTCAGATGCAGAAAGTTGATGCCACTACAGTGATGGATACAGGCCAAGGCCATTGGATGGCTGCCCCTCCAGCCGAGCATTTACTGTAAGCTTTTAGGTCAAAGCAATGAGAAGATATTCAAAACCTTGCCACGCTTTCTTTTTCTGCTTCTGTTCTTTGCAAGGAAACCGCGTCTTCCGAGGACATGGAAAAAGCATGTGCCTTTGAACTGGAAACCCTGAAAGATCAGTGAGCCTACCTGCTAATGAGCAACTTGCTATTGAAACAAGCTTGTTAGCTTTCATTTTTGCTGGTTGCTGATCGATTCATGAGCCACTTATGTGGCCTCTGTAAGCTGTACATAAATTATCAAACACATTGATTTCTCCTAATAATAAATCAGGAAGTCAGTCCTTTCCATATCTCTAGTATAACTGCCTAGCTCAATGGCCTTCAAAATTCAACCAGAGGAAACAATGATAACATCAGTGTTCACAGATACACTGCATCTGAAATGGCAAATATTCTGCTGCAAAAATAAGCTGAGCTGGCATCCCAGGAAAGTGAATAAAAACTTGCCTCTGAAAATGTTACATACAAAATGCACAGAATTTTGCATCAATCTTTGTGTAGGTGGCAGCTCAAGAAATTCACAGTAAGGAACAATCGTCTCCAGCAGGGAAAAATCTAAGATAGATCATAATCTTTTCCCACCTCATATAATTAAATTTCTGCAGCCATCTTCATATGACTGAAGTGGTCAAAGTCCTATGGCATCCCAGAGTCAGTGGTGAGTTTTGGAAGAGAATGCATTTTCTCTTGTCCACTGGCAACCCCAGCAGCACAGGAAAAGAACCTGTTAAACACTCACCAGTCAGTGCAGGAAGAGGTAGGGAAAGCTTCCTTAGCCCAAATATGCACCCATAACATTTCCATTTTCAGCACATATGGATATCTCCAAGGCCAACCTGGTTTCACATGGCCTCCCAACTGTTTCTTAAAGTATATCAAAAAGTAATACTTCAGACATGTATACTTGCAAATTTCCAAGCACTTTATAACACTGATTTGCAATAATTTGCCTAAGGTCATGTGGGCCTTGATCCAAAGCCTATTAAAGACAAAGCAGTATTTATAGTGACTTCAAAGAGCTTTGGATTGGACCCACAGTGAAGCACTGCATAGTAAATAGAAAAACCAAGAAAAGAAAACCAGGTTTAAAGAAGAAATGTCATCCCCTCCTTAACTGACTCAGTTTACTGAAAAAGATGGGAACGTGGGATTTAAATTTCCTGTTCTTCTCTACCACACTGCCAGCCCAATGGAATGGTTCTTTCCCTTTTCCCACATAGCTGCACTTCTCTGAGCATTACTCAATTCTAAACCACGCTGACCACACTGCAGAGGTATTTTCATCACCTTGACCCTCAGTAACACCAGTCCCAGAGCAGCTCCCTGGAGAGAGCTGTGGCATTCCATGCCAGCCGAGGATGGTGCCAGGAGAGTCGGATGCAATGCTCGCTCCAAAAGAGCAGCAAGCTTAGGACTAAATGCAGTAGCAATAAGGAGTTAAAATGTGCAGACCAGAGAATATAGCTTAATCCCAGTTTACTGAAAGGACATGTCATTTTTAGAAAGTTGTCCAAACAACTGTCTTAATATTCTACACCAAAGTGGCTATTAATCAAACAACAAAGGTCCAATTAACACATAGCTGTTGTCACCTTGATGTTAAAAGCCTCTCCCTTCCCCCTTCTTTCTTTCCTTTTGTCTTTAATGTTACAACCTAACCCAAAATGCCTCAGGGCCCTACAGAAAAAAAAAAGAAAAAGAAAAAGAAAAAAGACAAGATACAGAGAGGGAGATGGGGAGGAAGGGAAGAGGATATGGAGAAAAGTGGGGAGGGCAGAAAAGGAGTGGGGGGAGAGAGAGAGTCTTAAATACCATCTCTCCTCTAGGCAGCAATTTCCACAGATGAAGAGGTCACCACTGTTTAACAGTGTGCTGCCACGTTAATTTAGTATGACAAGATAAAGCAGTAATCTCTGCTTGAAGAGGCTGTAAACCGCCTGCTATCCAGGGACATGCTCGAGTCGATTTGCACTGTATATCACTTTATACAATTGCCGTGACAAAGCCCCCTGAGTTCCCTCATGTAAATCTCTCTCTCTCCCTCTCAACTTCCCTGCCAGTCAGACAGCAGCAGATCTGTAGTAAGCCATGCAAACTTCATGTTTTACGCATGCCAACGGACCCCAAAGCTCCCCGTCTCCCCCCCATCCAAGAAAAGATGTTTAGGACTTTGATAATCCATTGATCCCACTTCCATATCGGCTTGTATTTTTCAATCTGTCGTGTTAAGTTGTCAGGGAGGGCGATTAAACCGATGTTTCATGTTCCGAGATTTGCGTTCCTGGGAATGATAGTTTTCAAAAGCCTTTCTTGCTAGGTTCTGCTTAAAGATTATCCCTAAGAAAGCTGATGTGAATATTATTACTGGCATAAACCTGGTAATAAAACCATAAAGTGTTTTAGGTAAAGACATTTTAGAGAGATTCAGGGTTATAAACATAAGAGTTTAAAGCTGGATAGAATTTGGAGTGCTTTAAAAAAAAGAAAAAAAAAAAAAAACAAAGGGGAAGGGAAAAAAGCGCCCTGTCAGGCTGTGGAGTTTTCTCAGCATAAAGGAAAACAACATATGTAAAAGGGAAAAGGGAATTTGCGTGTCTGTGTAAAGTAAATATAATTACAGAACCACGGAACAAGGCAGAGCAGAACACGACCTGTGCAGTCAGACAGGAACAAGAAGGAGACAGAGCATGTGTGGCACTGGTCATGCCAGAGCCTCAAATGAAACACAGCCACAGCTCCTGCCAGCCAAAGCCAAGGATGCTGCCCATGTTTGCAGCAGTCTGCACAGCTGAAAACACAGCCTTCTTGTTGGGGAAATAGGGGGGATTTTTTGCAATATGTTGCAACTCTCAGATGCCATACTGCATCTCTAGAACATGCAAGTTTTAAATTATGTCGCCTTCTAGTTCACATTTAATTTTTGTCATTTTCCTATGGCCTGCAGGCACGATACAATTCACAGCACACAATATACCAAACACGGTGCCAAAATGTGAAGCTGTGCACATGTACATATACCCATTTTCTGGATTAAACACAGAGGAGGACATAAGTAGAATTAAAACACACGCAGCAGACAGGTTTCTACAGAGTAAGGTGGAATTTAACTACAATTTCTCAACCACTACATTGCTAGGTCTATGCCTATGCAAATACTATGCCTATGCATATCATTTGGACATGTAAAAATGACCAAGCAAGGCTAAATAAAAATCTTTAAAAGAGGTTATGTACGTTCTCTGTAATCAATTAAACGAAAAATAAAATCATTGCAGCTGATACTAAGACAGAAAAATGCTTTTTTAAGCATTTGAATTTCTAATAATATTTGATAACTCCCTAAATTTTGAAAGGGAAACCCACTAGTGTTGCACAATTTCTGAGAGAGAGAGGGCATGATTTATGTCTGGAGTGAGAATTGAGCTACCCCTCAGACTAGGCCCCTGATAAGTGGCCTTGGTGAGGCCTTTCAAACCTTTGATGCAGTAAGAATTCAGTTGTGGCACAGTTAGAAATTATGTTAAGGTAACTACAAAGTAACGAGCTATCCGAGTGTGAATTAGAGTAGAGCTGCAGTGTGAAAAACCTGACCACCTTAAGGCAAAGGTAAACAATGTTAGCTTCCCAATCAGAGTGCCTTTGTAAACTGTAAACTATATAGAAGTGTATATAAACTGCCATATTCTCTTGAATAAAGGGAGAACGTAGCATTGATCATATTGTTTGGATGTGCGTTCTGTCCTGTCCAGCTTTTC
This sequence comes from Chloebia gouldiae, assembly GCA_003676055.1. Classification (NCBI taxonomy): domain Eukaryota; kingdom Metazoa; phylum Chordata; class Aves; order Passeriformes; family Passeridae; genus Chloebia; species Chloebia gouldiae. The sequence continues at coordinate 8,674,327 of QUSF01000021.1, forward strand.
TGATTTATGAGGTCCCCAGCCTTGAGTGGCGCCCGAACAGGAACCCAGGATGCTCCAAAAAGCTCCCAAATTACTTTTAGGGTAACGGGGAGCAGAGTTTGAGTCACGCAACGAAAATCAGGTCCATATCGCTTTATAGAAACAGGGCTGGCATCCTAAATTTGCTTTTTGCGAATGAGGATCAGGTGAACGGAGCGAAAGTCTCTAAGACTCCAAATCGTGCCGTTCACGATGGGAGGAAAAAAGGCTTTTTGGCATTGCGGTTTGGCTGTGAGAGCCCTCTGGAGCACAGAGAAGACCCCGATGTTCACGAAAAGCCTGAACAGTAGGTGTGGACATGGCCGGGGCCAGGAGCTGGAGCGGGAGCTGCTGCCACGCTGAGAAAAGCAAACGGAGTGCCCTGCGGAGGTGGAGGTAAGCCACGAAGAGAAAGAAAGGGAACATATAGAGAGCGTCTGAGAAAGAGCACCACAGCTCTTTTCACATATCCTCTCAGAGAGAAGGAAAAGATAAAAAAAAAGTCTGATTTTAGAGCAATTGACTCAGTGGGCAAAAGATAAAGGAAAGTTACAGAAAGCCCTCCCTCATCCCTAGCGGGACGGGGTGGCAGAACTCAGGCAGGGGGCTGTGGCGGCGAGCACCGGCCAGCCGCCCGGGCGGAGCGCGGAGGCGGCGGGCGCGGGGCCAGGCGGAGCGGGGCCGGCCGGCACCGAGCCTGAGGCGGGCTCGGGCGGTGCGGGCATTGGCGGAGAGACAGAAGGTGCCGCGCTGGAGCCGCGGCAGGCGGGGCGCAGCCACGGCGGGGGAGTTTCTTCCCACATCCCCACGGTGACGAAGCAAGGACGGGAGCGAGAAGGCGCTGCTCCCTCATCTCCCTGCAAACGCAGCCATGGCGGCGGCGCGCCCGCGCGGGAGGCCGCAGCACCCAGCCATGGCGGCGGAGATGTCTGCAGGACACCGAGGGTGCCATGGCAGCGACAGCGCCGAGGGCAGCAGCGCCACCGACGGCGGGAGTGCAACACTACAGCAGAAATTTCAACTGCATTTCTCCGATTTCTTACAAGAGTCAGAAAATATAAAAAGAAGTGTAGCAGTACCGAGTCATTCTCCAAGATGCAAGGAAGGATGAACATTATACAAATTAATGTTATTTCAAATACGATATAGACGGAAATCACTGTATAAAGATAGAAGTATTAGTAATGATTTAACTACCAAAAATGTCTCTAAAAACAAAGCATTTGAGAAATGTCACTCAGAGAGAATTTTGGTATTGAGTTTTTAATTTTGTTTTTGGATTTTTATAGATAATAATATAAATAATGATTGTTAAGTTTTATAGATAATAAGATAAATAGTGATTGTTATTAATGTTATTTGAATGCCTTAAGAAGATTAGTTGATCATATAATGTGAGTTGTCTGATTTTTGTGATAAAAATTATTATTAAGGTATTGGTATGGTATTTACAGTCAGTTTTCATATGTTTTATTGCTTCTTTAGGTGATTGATTACAAGATGTGTTTCTTCAGGATGCTGTGTTTTTGATTTTTTAACTACTCATGTGGTTTTTTGTCCAATCTTTTATGCAGCTGCAATTCATCTTCCTTTACAAATTAATTGTCCAGATTATGGTTCAAGATTTCAGACTTCAAATTTTTAGATTTCAGACTTCAAATTTTTAGATTTCTGAAGAAAGGCTCTACTTGGATGGTGTGATTGACCCAGGTGTTTTCTGTGTCAAAAAGTATTTAAGTCCTTTTGGCTTCACAATTTGAGCATATAGGACAGCTGAGCCTCAAAGGGAGTTTTGGAAGAACATGATCCGGACATGTTTTATCCAAATCTCTGGTGTTTTAAGGTTTGTCAGCTGCTGCAGACCCTGGGATGACAATTTGATATTATAGCACTTGGTAACTGTGATTTTATGTGTAATGTTAATTGCATATTACCTGATTGATTTTTATTTGTTGTTAGTTTTTTCTTTATTACATGTACTGTTCTGTTCTTGAGGTTTTTTCGTGTTTATAACAAAGATGTTGATATCTCCATTTCTTCATGCAGTTTTAAGGAACAGAATTGAGAAAGAACCCTCCAGTCCCTGTGGGGATGTCTGGTTTGTTTGTGTTTTAACAGGTGCAGAATCTGGATGGATTTCAATGAAGAATGAGGAACTTATCAACTGCAAGAAAGCGCTGATCGCTCCACAAGCAGGAGCAGAAGATGCACAGAAAATGTAGATGGTGCAAAGATTTGTGTTTCACCCACAGAAGATCATGGACTTTGGGTTTTTTTCATAAATGTGTGGTTTTAGTGATGTTATTGAATTTGGTTACTAAGTTTTGATTGGTTTTAGTAAGGCCTCTGATTCTTCTGTTCATTTTGCCATTGTTTTTCAATGGCAAAAGAAAAAGAGGGACAATAAGTTAGAAAATCATAAGCATAACATTAAGTTTATCATAAGTTATAGTTTGTATTAAGAATTAAGTTTTCTCCTTTCATGTTAAACAGGGCAATCAGGAACATGAGAAATATGCAGTGGCACACACTTTTGTAATACTAGCCTCATTTTTCACCCCACGAGTTACTTCAGTGCAAGCTCTCACACAATTGAAAACCCTGCCCTGCTGGACAGGAAAGTCAATTAGTATTACATCTAAAATGTTAAGTGAGCTTGCCACTGATATAGGTGTACCTGTCATGCAGTTCTTTAAAACAGAGCTGCCATTGACTTCCTTCTTTTAGCACACAGACTTGGTTGCGAAAAATTTGAAGGCATGTGTTGCAGGAATTTAGCTGACCACTCTCAATCAATTCACAAACAATTAACACAACTGAAAGACGACATGAAGAAATTTGTTGCTGTAAACCCTCTGTTTGGTAATTGGTTCAATTCTTTAGGTTTTGCTAGTTGAGTCAAAGATTTAGTTCATTCTGGTATTGTATCTTTTCTTATTACTATAATTAGTTTAGTCTCTATACCATGTTTATTACAGTGTACGCAGAAGATAGTGCACCGCACCTTCAAGTCAGCCTGGGTAGCTCAAAACGAAAAAGAGGAAATTGTTGCACAATTTCTGAGAGAGAGAGGGCATGATTTATGTCTGGAGTGAGAACTGAGCTACTCCTCAGACTAGGCCCCTGATAAGTGGCCTTGGTGAGACCTTTCAAACCTTTGATGCAGTAAGAATTCAGTTGTGGCACAGTTAGAAATTATGTTAAGGTAACTACAAAGTAATGAGCTATCCGAGTGTGAATTAGAGTACAGCTGCAGTGTGAAAAGTCTGACCACCTTAAGGCAAAGGTAAACAATGTTAGCTTGCCAATCAGAGTGCCTTCGTAAACTGTAAACTCTATAGAAGTGTATATAAACTGCCATATTCTCTTGAATAAAGGGAGAACGTTTCATTAATCATATTGTTTGGATGTGCGTTCTGTCCTGTCCAGCTCTTCTGATTTATGAGGTCCCTGGCCTTGCCACTAGAATAAATGCCATTTTTCAATACTAAGAGAACCTTCCCAAAATAGCCTTTTTAAGGTGTTCTGTGTTTCTTTATTCTCCAATACATGTTGCTAACCAACATATTATTTATTATCTGGACTTAACACTACTTAATAGCTATACAACAAAAGGTTTGCTTTTAAGGAATATCCAATTCTTAAAATCTCACTAAACACCATCAGTACTGGTTAAAAAAGAATTCTGATAGAATATTCACACACCACACTCCCAGCCCCTCCCTAAAAAAAGGGATGAACTAGAAGATGGTTACTTCTCTAGAAAAACGAGAGAATATTTGCACAGTAGTATGTGTTACTTATTTAACACCACATACTGCGAATGAGATTACTCTCATTTTAGCCTCAAATTTGACACCCAGTCTAAACCAGTCATCAAGGCTCCCTCCAAAGTCAATAGACAAGCATTTCCAGAGGATAATTAATCTTTCTTGTCCTGGGTGCTTATTTTAAGATTGGAAATGTTGTTCTAGGCAGGTGGTTATCTTTTTACACAAGCTGTGAAGAACACCTAACTTTTATGTGCCTAAACTTTGGTGAACCCCAATCTCACTGTATGGCATTCAATAATCTCCATGAGTGTGGAAACTCTGCAAGTCCACAGACATCACAGATGAAGGACAAGTATAATTTCCATTGTACTAGCACAGCCATAGATGACAGAAGTGAATTGCCCATGATAAATCAACAACCTGGAAGATGGAAATAACATCTAATTTCACCCAGTAAACCAAAAACATGCCATCTTTGTTAATATTTATCAAATTACTAGTCCACCAACTCCATGATATTTTACCAAGCAATATAAAGATACAGGTCCTAAATATGAAAAGTAAGTATTTCAGTCAAATCAGTTTATTCACAAGGAAAGCTCAGGAATTCACTGTGGCCCTGTATCAATATATTACTCAATACTTATGTTGACAGCTTCAAAACTGAAGCTATGGTCACTGTCCGAAAGCCAAGTTTACACTGGCCACAAGCAAACAGGAAAGGTACATGACCTGCCACAGATGTATTCTTTGCAAGACTGAATGACACTATTTGCAACTCTGCTTGGAGATATATGAAATTCTGAAAACTCTTTTCCAGAGGAGTTTATCAAATAGGTTTAAAGAGAATTTAAACAAGCCTTATTATACATGTAGCTATTGTGGCTGATCAATATGCTCTCCCCCACACTCTGCTACTGTCTCTGTCAAGACAATATGAATTTAAGAATTTGGGAAAAAAAAAAAAAGGAGGAGGGGTATTTGCAAATTTTACATTTATAAAAGTAAAGAATATACCATGTACTCACTCTACCATTAGTCAGATGCAGGCCACAAACTCAAGTGAGTTGAGTGGTTTGAACTCTGAGATGCAGAATGTTTTCTGTTCCCCACAGAGCTAAGCACTATATAGCAAACCTTTACTTAAGAACAACGAATTATTAAATGCTCTGGCCAGGCAATTACCTCTCACTCAAAGCTTTTTTGGCTGAAGTTATCTAACCACATATTTATAAACTATAGGGATCAACAGCTGAGCTTAACACCCTAAGCTCCAGCTGTAACCTATGAAGAAAAATAGGCACTTCTAGGGTGTGAGTTCCCTGACCTACTTACAAGATCTGTTAGGACAAAATTAATCATGCTCCACTATTCCCCATTTACTTCCATTAACTATAAAGTTAAAGCTAAATTTACTAGCTTACTTCTGAACATACACTTACTAAACATATAGTCTGAGGAGACTTCACACTTGAATCTTCACCCCAAAAGTGACATTAAGATTTACATGGCTTTGTATTATGTGTTAGTGGCCAACTCCATTCTCTGAGAGGAATTAACTTCTTTCCTCTATAAGAAAAGCCAAAATGTCCTCATGCTGCACCAAGGCTCCAATAATCACCAGAAATTTATCACTGAGACTCCATAAATTTAACTAAAACGGTACAAGAAACTAACTTGCTCCTAACAGAGCCCTAAATCCTCCATGCTAAGCTCTGCATTCGTATCTGATAGTTTTTTGGAAACCTGCACATCCTCAGCAAATACTGCTGCTTCTGAACACAGATGGATCCAAAGCTGAGCAGATCTGATTGCAACTGCAGCAGCTCAAAATGAAAGGAATAGGAAAGAGGAAGGTTTCACTTACAGTTACAGAGATGGAACACACACTTTAAATTCAATCTGAAAATCAGCATGGAGGAGAATCTGAAGCACGGATGTTTTGTGTTATTTCTGGCTAGCAGTATTAATAAGCAATGCAAGCTTCCATTTCTGACATGACTTAGTGCAGAGATACACATACAATCTACCCCAGTAATTCAGACTTGAGATGTCAAAAGGATTTTACCTTTTGCTATAATATTTCTTATTTTCTGTCATCAAAATCCAATCCCACAGAAAGCTATGTGCAGAAGGAGTTATAGTCAGTGACCTCTCCTTCCCTCCCTCTTGCTACCATCAGCATTAGGTTCCAATCAACCAGATTATTTGGCAGAAACAGGGTCATAAGCTAAGCATTCTGGGGCAGGAATGTTTCTTTTTTCTGTCTCTATAAAAATAAATCATGCTCTTGGTACAATATAAATAAAGATAATAACAGTCTGATATTAGATTTTACTGGTCTATGCTTTACACAACCTATGTAATTTGCTTGCTGCCTGTACAAACTACAGAAGGTTAATCTTTAGAGCTCTTATTTTTTCTTGGGGGGGAGTCACTTTTAAAAGCATAAAAAGAGGATGCTGAAGCAGACTATTTCCATGTATAATTGCAGTCTTGTTTACACTGCCCTGGCAAAAGCTACCCCAAGTTAAATTAGGCACAACTCCACTCAGTGACTTTTGTTGGTTTAGCTAGTGATGCTAAATTAATGGGATTCACCAAGTCTACTTCTCCTTTGCAAAGAGCAAAAATGCCTTATCTGATCACACAACTGCAACTAAACTGGGAAAACAAACAAAGAACTTCAGGGTGTTCAAGACAATCTGGAAATGAGGCCGGCCAAACTATTTAGACACGCTTGCTACCCCAGGCATAAAGGACTCTTTTTACTTGAGAAAGTTTGTTTCTTCCTTTTCATTGTCTTTTAAACACTTTGGAACATTGGTTGGTTCAGAAACGTTGCAGCATATCAATCTCCTCTTGTAGGGAGGTCTCCGAACATATCTTAGGAGTTGACCCACCAATGGTAGATGCCCATTCTTAAGGGAACACATAATGAAATCTGCAGTCTAATTTGGCAAAGGTGCTTCTTCAGCCATGAGTTTCTAGAGAAAATTAATAACTCCTCTTCTTACAGCAGAGAAGGAGGCAGTATTTCATTGATGTACTTAAGAGGATGCAGTTAGCTCCATGAAAGGGAAAAACCATGACTGGATGACACAAGACTTTAAATGCCATTTTTATTCCCACTGTAACCACCACTACTTTTGGTGAATCTGAAAAAGCATTAGCAGTGGGAAGAAAAATTAGAGAAAGCAAGCTGGCCTTGGTACAGCCTAGTCCAACTGAATTTTGTACGACCTGAAAAATCACACTTAAAGGGACACTGCAAAAACCATGAGCAGATCACCTGTCCATTGAAAGGACAGAAAATAAAGAAATGCTTCAAATCCTAACTGCAATGGCTAGCTTCCTATGGACACAAACATCTGACAGTGAGAGAAGACACTCTAAAACATGACTGTGAGCACTGAGTATAGCAGAAGATTCTGGCACTGCTAAAAGCCAGAGTTTACAATCACAGGGATTCCTTGCAACCCTGAAATTCAAGAAACCATGACCAACACTTCACAATGCCTTTTAGGTTTGGTACATCTCTACTAAGTAGAGCTGCATATCACAAACCAACCATCCCCTACTTTATTGACATTCTGTCCAAGCAAATAGTACAATACTCATTTTTACTGTGCAACATCTTCATATGAGCAATTTACTAAAAGGCTTCAGAATGGATTAAATAATAAAAATGACTAAGCTAAATCTGACTACAAGCAGAGGAAGAAAATGGGCAGAGCAGAAAAAGGTTTTCAGAGGACAACTGCAAGTAGACAGGAACTGATAAGAGTAAAGCTGGCTCCTATGAGGCTGGAAACAGAGAAATCTGCACCTGCAGTGAAAAGAAAGGGAGAAAGCCACACCAGCTGCTCAGAAGAAGTTCCATGGGTATGAAAAGTGTGAGGAGCAAACACAAAGCACATGGGGGAACTGTTCTGGAAGTTAATTAATTAACAACTACTGAAGCAAAAAAAATGAGTCAAGGTGGTGTGGAAAAGCAGGAGTTTGTGCTATGCAAGGGGCAAAACATAAATCAACTCGGTATTCCCACATGCCTTGCCTTGGGGAATATGTCAGATAAGAGTATGGAAGCCTGGTATGCTCTCTCTATTCTGATAGTAGTTACACTGAGCCTAAGGCCAAAAGCTTTTCAACATGCAGCAGCCTGGCCAAAGGACGTACACTCATTGAAAGGAAAGGAAAAGCACAAAAATTTAAAACTACATTTCTCTGGACTTCTGTTTTCAAAACCAATCAGAATTCGGCAGCAGAGTTTGTGTCTCACTACAACATCAGAAAGACTCACTATCACTAAAGAAAAGGTAGAGTTTCATAATAAATTTGAGCAGACTGCCAGAGGGGATGGACCCAGACTGCAGAAACTACACAAATTCCACAGCTATTGTTTGACTTCCAATAGGATGGAGAAGATCCCACAGACCCTACCTGTGCTATGTCACACATAGGGTGTGACTTGGAAGCAAAAGATGTATCAAGATATTAGAACATTTAAATGTAATCTCTTTGGATTGTTGCTATAAACTGGTCTTGCAGGCCTAGTGGGGCTTTCTCCATATCCTCAACCTCAGCAGTGCTCCTCAAACTGACAATGAGGATTTGAAACAAAATTTTGAAGTTACTTCTGTTGCATAGAAAAATGACCAAGTTTTTTGCTCATATAGTTTTTTGATAGGGCATTTAATAGTTCTTTTCTCTTCCTCATAGGAGAGAACATCTCTGTTTTAAATACTTCTACTAAATGTGGGCTTTACAGATCTACATATCTTTTTTTTTTTCCTGTAGAATTTTTCAGCTACTCACTTGAATTAGATTTTCCAGGTATTTATGCAGTAAGTTTAAATGAAGATATTTTCCAGTACGAAGTCAATGAATTGATGCCTAGGCACATAATCACTTGCAAACAATGCACACATACAGTTCTCAGCACTTCCATAAAACAAAGGTGTTTACTTTTCTGTTGATTATTTTCTGCTTAACTGAATTCAAATGAATCCATTAAAAACATGACTGCTTCACAGTAAGATGGTCTTCAGCAAAAACAAACAACTGCTGTTTCCACTTCTCTTCATGGCCTTTAAAAACTAGTCATCTGCTCCCTGTATTCCAGGCAATATGTATTATAAGTCTGGTCTTGATTTGTCAAGTTATTGGTTTAAATGTAGTTTCAACCCTCCTGGTTGGGGGGATGGGGAAAAAAAAGTTTTCTTCCTTCATTACTTATTTCATGTCCCTTTGCACCTTTCAAAGTCTGATCAAAACAGCAATGGGTCATCTCAAACTTCCGTCCATTGATTTCTGTTTGGAATAATGTTTTCCATGGCTACAAGAATGCAAAAGTCACTGCATTGAGAGGGTGGTTCAATAAACAGAGGGAAACTTCCATAAAAGCACACTGCTCCTCATTTGCACCATGGCTTTAATCCCTGACTCACCTGAAGACTGCAGACACCTTTTTGGTTTCTTGATGTGCCCTGGACAGGACTTGCACTTCAAGCAGGTAATGTAAGCACGACTTCCATGGATGGGACACGCTGTGAGCTCTGGGAGAATACGGATCAGGACAAGGAGGACAAGCAGATCAGCCTAACCTGAATGCAAGATGCTTGTCATGCAGACAGGAGAGTTATCAAAGCTGTTTCTGGCTCCATTGCAGTTGATTCTCAAGGACTGCAGAGAGCTTCCCAGGGTCTGGACCAAACAATGCAGTAGCAACTTCTACAAGTCTGTGATGGGTACTGACTGATTCTTTTTCATTTGTTCCCCTTCCTAGCAGCCCACATAGTGATTCCCTGAAACAGCGCAAGTGTAAAGATCAAAGTGTAAAAGCCTAAAATTGTATCTGCGGAAACTGCTTCCAGGTGCCACTTTTGTGATGACATTTATCAGGCTTTGCAACAATGTAATTTCATCATCTTATAAATATCAGTTTACCACGAAGAGAGGAAGGAAAGAACAACAGACAAAGACAAACTTACCACTGTTTCCAGTTTATTTTAATTGAACTACTCCTGTTCAGCTAGGCCTATCTCTTACAAAAACAACAGTTTATAGTTTAAACTGTGAAACTGTGTGCGCGCACGTGTGTGTGTTGTAATTATGTTGCCTGCTAACAATTTCATACTGCCACACTGCACATATGGCTTCCAAGCTAGCTTTATCTGAATCTTTGTGAATCTATTCTCCATGCTATTAAACTGAGCACATTCCACATCGTTCAAAAGTAATTACACTTTTGTCTAGAGTGTAGGAGACTGCTCTCCCCAAACAATGAAATTCTCATTATGAGAGCTGGCACAGTAAAGGCACTGGTGTTCACAACACTGTGCATTGTATCATCACAATAACTTATCCTAAGCTTGATGCTCAAAGGTACACTGGAAATTAAAATTTCTCTAAAACCACTGTGAGGTTGTTTTTTTTCTTTTTTTTTTTTTTAATATGCATTCTTTAGCTCAGTATAATTAGAGTCCTATTTGACTTTTTAAAAAGCTATATGCATTCAGATTTCCATTCTCCTCAGAAGGTCTGAATAATAGCTGAGTGCTCCAGCCGCTTGTTGTTCTGATCCAGCATTCATATGCTGACAACTCCAGGCCAACAGGTGAAGCACAGGCCAGGACAGATGTGATAAGAGAATCCAAATGAAGCATTAAACAACCTTTTACTTCGAACAAGTGGAGGAAACGCATGAAGCAATGTGCTGGTAAGCTCTTTGACTAGTAATACTGCTATTCTTAATATTATTCCCAGGTTACACAGGAGTAACTTCATTCACCACAGAAATACAACTTCTTTCAGTGTGAAGCAAAGTTACTGAACAGTACACCATAATATTTCCTATCCATTTAAAGCACTACTGATAATGAATTCTAAATCCCACTGAAAGTGCAGGACAAAGGTGGGCTTGTGGTACAGCCACAGTCATCAGTTTGGAACAAACATGGAATGGCAAAATTATAGTATTCCAGCTTGACCTTTTGTTCAGTACTAATTTTTTTTAATCCCATCCTGCATTTCACTGATATTCTATAGTTAAAAATAATGGTCTGATTTAAACACACCATGCCTGTGGTACAATTTAATCTGTACTTTTAGCCTTGACATTTCTCATTTTCAGAATTTAGAACACAGACACCATTGGTGAGATCAGTGGTCTTGAGAGTTGCAAAAGCAGACAAATAGAACATAAAGGCAGGCAAATAGAAACAAGTAAAACAAACTTTTGTAACTTACATGAGCTAAAAACTATCTGTGCTATCCAAATAGTGTAGCCTTAATAGGTTTCTTCAAAAGAGCTATTGACTGATACCATAATCCTCAAGTGTTTCCCTGCAAAGCTCATGGCCTGCCACAAACATCCTAAGGGGACTCTTAGATATCTTCCAGGTCAAACCATTTGTCTTTTATTTTCTCCTGAGAAGTTGCTTTAAGTCTGATAAATTATTGTTTCTTTTCTTATCAGGAGAAGAGTTTTCCTGCTTAAAATAAGTATCTAGTTTCTTCTATCAAGAGAAAGACAGTTTGAGATAGAGTCACCCTTGCCTTGGTTGATGCTGGTAGAGATCTCCAGAGGACACCTGGCCCAATCCCCCTGCTCAAGCCGGGCCACTGAGAGCCAGCCAGGACCACATCCAGATGACTTCCGAGCATCTCTAAGGAGGGAGACTGCACAGCCTCCCTAGGCAACCTGTTCATATGCTCAATCACCCTCACAGAAAAAAGCATTTCCTGATGTTCACAGGGGTCCTCCATTACAGTTTGTGCCCACTGCACTAATCTTTCTCTGGCTGCACCTCCAAGATCCTCAAAAATATCCTGTTCATTTTGGTGGCAAGATGGGCTTTGCAGATTTTTGCCAATTTGAACATGGTTTGAAGATGTCTTTATAGGAATTTTGCCCTCCTCTTATAAAAATTTACCCAGAAAAAATCCTGAGCTGTCTCACTAAGTTATTAAAACTTGGTAAAGTGCAATAGGGTAAATTTTCCAAAGTGCAAGTTGGTAAGTGTGAAGCTCCTGGAGCTTTATCAACAAAACTCTATCAGACTGCAGTCTGTGGTGCTGTGTGCACACCTGCACACACCTGGATCTGCTTCCCATAGATGACAAAACAACAGAATGCCAATTGAAACAGTACAAAAACGCCCTCTGCAACATTAGAAAGTGAATGCCCTTTGGGAATGATTTTTGCCACTGCTAAGCACAAGAATTGAAGTAATCTAAATGTTATTCTGTCATTTCCTTCTGATAACTACATACCACAGCAGCAGAGGGAGTGATTATGTCTATTTTACTCATTTAGACCAACCACTTCCTTCCTTCTGGAGACACATAGGCTACATCCTTTCTGAACTACCTGAGTGATGATTTTTACAACACAGTCCTCACTAAGAGAGATATTACCAAAATGTTACATTCATACATACTGGCAATAATCTTAAATATGTATGAAGACAAAACTAGACCCTCACAACCCCCCAAACACTGCCTCAGGTAAGCCTGCAGTGTGTCACTGCAGCAAAACTATCTAAGAAACACCCCATGATTCAGTATCTTGTACTATAAAAAGACAGAAAACACTGTTCTGATATCACATTAAATGCAGCCTTCAGAGCAGGAAGTTACACTAGATGACCAGCTAAACCTCTTGTTTTTAAAAACTATAAATTAATAAAGAAGAAGAGACTTTAGCTAAAACCAGTTAAAGAGCAGTTAAATGTTCCAGTGAGGTGTAGCTGAAATACGCCTGCTGGGCTCCTTAGAAAACAGTATGTTTTTATTTCATTAGTGTCTGATTCTACACTACTGGTGCTATCACAAGTTTATCTATTGACTTAAATGCTGTCAGAAACAATTCTTTATCTTCAAAACACTCTCTTAAAATAGGCCACAATATAGCAAAGCCCATACATTACTTACATACCCTAACATCTCACTGGCTGGAACTGTTATATTAATGAATTTCATCTCCATAAAACTTAAGATAAAGGATGAGAAATAAACAAGCTCAAAAAAGATAATGACATTGTCTGCTCATGAGTAATTTCTCCAGTGATGTTCCTTCTTCATGTAAAGTTCAATAACACAAACTAAAATTATGTATTCCAAACCACTGTCTGAGCTTAAGCATTAGCCCAAAAAAGGAAGGAAAATGGATCAGGATCAATGAGTTATTCTGTCTAGGAGAGCAGCTTCAGTGAATAGCCAATGACTTGGACCTATGAAAAATAATAATCCCTAAGGCTTTTTACTTAGGGCTTGTTACATATGCATAATGAGCTGTAAGGGCTTAAATACCACTGTGGAGCTCTTGCAGGCTTTTATGAGAATACACTATCACCTATTTTGCAATGCTTTTTTAAAAGCCTTCAAATATGCAGGTCCACTTATTATCTTCCCTTCTAGAGAAATTACCAGTGCCCCAGTCAAAGTGGGGGTCTAACAGAAAAGTTACAGCCAGTCTTTAACTAGGCAAGGGCCGCACAAGCGTGTTCACAACAGAGCTTTGTCCAAATGCCTCAGTCCTGGGACTCCTTCCCCTGTACCCTTCAGCCTTTCTGAAAATGTATCAGTACTCCATGGGAAGGGCCCAAACTCGTAATAGTGACACTACAACACTAGCAAGGAACATTGTTTTGTGTTAAGATGCAGCCAGTTCTGGGCTTCCCCTGGCCCACTGCACACCATGAATTAAGTGCTCAGTGTCAGCTGTAGAGTGGAAATTCACAAGCCAAAAAGCAGTACGTTGATTTAATTTCATAAGCGCAGTAAATTTTACTGTGGGTATCTGTGACGTGAATTACACATCAGATATAAGTTTTTAAGTCATCAAAATTCAGTTTCTTTTTTTTTTTCCCTTTATACAGTCTTTTATGCTTTACTGTTGCACAAACTTGGCATCATGGTGATGTTTCAGACTCCATGCCAAACGTGACTCTCACTTCAAGTGTTCCAAACCCATTTTCTGTTTGCTGAACACATACACTTCCAACTGACATCAGTGCAGCTAACAAATTTTTAGCACCCTAAATGCCATCGAGCAAAGGTGAGGAGAAGCCTGCACTGCAAGTGATTTAGCACTTGTGGTGGAGGGCAGAGGCAGCCCAGCCAGGTCAGAGCTGACACACAACTGTGGCATGTTCTGTACGTGTGGTTGCACATTGTACACTCCATAAAGTACAGATCTGGACGCCAAACCACTACAGAGGCAGAATTCAGAGAATGGATGTAAGTGCAATAGAGCATAAGCAAACCTACCATTGTGTTGTGCTGGGAAGTGGGAGTCCTATGGCCACAGTTCTCTTGCGTCAGCAGAGAAACTGGCTGAAATTCCTCAGAGTGAGGCTTGTTGGGAAAACTCACATGCAAGGGAAGGTGAAAGGCTGGGAGCCCGTCACTCTCCTCTTCTCCCACTTTCTGTCTGCTTGTCACCATGGCTACCTCTCCATCTGCTTCCCCATACGGAGAGGCTGGTCGCTTGGAAGACATCCTGGAAGGAACAAAAGAGGAGAAAATAATGAAACCTCCAAACAAATCCTTAATGCCGTCATTGTGTGGTTAGGGGCCATTGTAACAGAAATGCCTTTTTTGTGCTGGCAGAGAGCAGGAAACCATCCAAATACCACTGCAAAGCATACACAATTGGGAACAATGGCCAAGCAGGTAGCAACAGAACAGTGCCTTGTTTGTTGTGAGAATAATACACTAATATAGCACTCTCTTGTATTCTGGCTTCTTAAACATGAAAATGCACCTAAGACTGCATAATGAAATGCATTCCTTTTAAAAAATACCCATCTAGTTTTGCATTTGCAAGGGACTCTATGAAGATAGAATGTCTCCCAGTACAAGCTATTGTCAATTTAGCTTTTAAGGAATAATCATCTGCATCTCATTATCAACCACAACTGATAAAAAAAAATAAAGCAAAATAAAATACAATACAATAAAAGAACTTGCTAGCAAGCCAAAATGTCTGTGTTTACAAAATTTCACCCATGTGAGCAACTGAGTGTTGCAGTCATGTTGCAAGGATCTTTCCAGGTTTGTAGATCTGGTATAGTTAAGCAATTAAACACTTGGACATTAATAATCTAAGCTTTTTGACAATATAAAGTCAGAGGCTTTGAACAAAGATCAGGACTGAATGCAGATCTGGTATCAAATCTTTCCAGCTATATTCCTATCTATAGCTAGTCAGAAAAAAAAAAATCAAAACCCATGAAAATGTAATTTGTATCTGTAACTACATAAAAAAGGATATACAAAGAAGATACCTAGAGCACACATTGTAAAAACCACACAGAAATACTGACCTGAAATTCTGACCTACATTGTGAAGTTTTTGATAATGTCTTATAGGACATGTTTATCTTCAACTTTTAGAAACACTGAAAGAAACCTAAATCACGGGCAAATTCAAGTATCATTCAAGCCAATCACTACTGAAAATCTTATAGGACCCAGAATGCTTCCGGCTTGGTCTCCAAAATAGAGAGGGGTACAGTGAAGTCTTAAAATGCAGACAAATCCTGGGATTAATTACAGCAAGCTTGCCCATGAAAAATCAGGGTACATCCATGGATGGCCCTGTGCTAACCAGGGGAATCTGCAATGCGCAGAATGAGGAGAAATCATCCAGGCACAGCCAAAAGAAATGAGTAACAGGGAAATGTTTCACAGGAAAAAAAAAATAAAGTTATCAACGAGGAAACTGTAGAACATTTGTATGCAAAAGTTAAAAGAAGAGGCTGAAGTAATATTGCTTCTCCCCAAAAATCTCGTATTTATCATTCTAATTATCTCAACTTTTATTTTCCACTCCACAGTTAAATGACTACATTTCAAAAGCCCAGCAGCCTCTTGAACCATGTGTGGGGCTGCTGTGAGGTGGAGCATGTCCATACGATTTGGCATATTGAGCATGGAATGGTTCTTAGCAGCAGTCAACTGGGTCTGAAAACAAACAGTGACTTTAAACAGCCCTTTGTTAAGACTTATTTTGCTTCTAATGATCTCATTTTGAGCCTTGCCTCCTGAGCCAAGTTAGATTATATTAAAAAAAAAGAAAAAAAACCCAGAAAAATCAACAACGAAAACTCAGACAAAAAAATTCCCTACCAGAACCTATATGCAGCTGCACATTGCCTGTTCTGAACACCACCTATTAGAGAACCAATCTGTATTTTCTATTAATGTTTGACTTAGTCCAACAGACTAACACTTCATACATCCTACCTGAATTCTGTCTTCTAGGCTTTCCCACCTACGTGTCTGCAGCAAAGCATATGTACAAAGACAGAGATCACCAGATAGACTCTTACTGGCAGTTTTCTACTAGCCCACTGAATTCAGCATTTTACAGCTATGTTTGATGCGACAGATCTCAAACCCTTTTGCAGAAACCACACAACTCCCTTCTAAAGTTAATGTGAATTATTCATATTTGCATTGTACTGCACTAAGATCGACACTTGCTATTGAATTTAAGTTTTTTGGTTACTCATTTTAACACTACTTTAATAGAAGCCTGAGCATTTACAAAATCTCTCTGAACACCGGCACTAAACAGTTGTCTCAATTTTGGCAAACAAAAAGGGACAGACCCAAGATCATTACTCAATTATTCCACAGTAATTTTCTATACTTTAGAACATTTATATTTGATAAAATGACTGAAAATATTGTAAGCCATGCACAAGAGTCTCCACTGCAATTCACTCCGACAATAAATTATAGAAAGAGAGGATGCCTTGCTTTGTATTGATGATTTGGATTATATATTATACACTCAAACTGTGTCAAGAACTCCTACTGCTGTTAACCTAGAATAACACAGATTCTGTCACATTGCTTCACAAGGAAAGTTTGAATATCACGCTGAAATAAAGCTCTTCTGTTAACTTTATATGCAAATATAGAGTTTCAGATCATCATCTTCTGCTTGTCACTGTTCCCAACAGGGATGAAATAATTTTCTTCAGGGAATTTATATAAACAGACAAGGAGTATAATAGAGGTGCCCATCTCCACGCACTTGCAACCATAGAGATTATTTTGCTTTTGATCTAAAATGAAAGCGTTCAAGTTGGATTGTACAGCAAACTAAACTGAAAGCAGAAAGGGTAAAGGAAACTTCTTCTTTTGCCTCTAAAACATTTAAAATTTTGCCTCTAAAACAGTTAAAATTGCAAGCCACATGCCTGTCACCATCCTAGATGACTAAAAAATCACTAAAATGGCTAAGGCAGCAAAATTGAGACTTTAATCTGTGTTAGTCTTCCAAGGACACCCAAAGAAATGGATACACAAACCTGGACAGCTGAGACATCAAATGCAATTTGTCTTCAGGCAGCTCTGTCCATAGCCAGCCTGAGTCAGGCAACAATCAGTTTCACAGAAATTTATTACTCCTTAAGAGCACCTAGGAAATTTCCACAAGAAAATGGAAGATTTAAATAAATTAATCAATACACATCTACTTTTGGAAATGTCTACCTAAAGGATAATGACTATCAAAGTCTGTAGTAGCAAAAGATCTAATCTCTGAAAGGTTCCCAAGTAGAAAACATGAAACAAGAAAGTCATCTACAAATGCCTTTTATTATTTCTACAGCTTGATCGGTACACTTCCCAAAATTGACATGTCCCCACACCATGCATCCTCTAATACTCTTCTTTTCATAAATCTTTTTTATCCTACTGAGCTAATACCAGGTCTTAACAGATTCCATATCTAAGATGTAAAGCAGAGTTCCCATCACAAACAATAAGGAAAGGGAAACAGCTAAATTCTGAGTAGCAACATTATCTGAAATTGAGCTCTTTTAAACAGATCTAGACCTAATGAAGTACTGGAATTATCCCATCCTAACAAAGGACTGCAAACATCCTGGATCTGACCTCATTGATAACACAACAGTTCACAGCTCACATGACTTCAAGATCTTTTCCTCAAATTTAAACTAGGAATGGATTTCAATCACATTACTCTGAAAGAGGATTTACAATGGAACAGGAAGCATCACTTTATGGATAGGATTAAAAAAAAAAAAACCAAACTCTAAGATGTAGCTCAGAAAAGTAGCAGTACAGCGCACCAGATTCCGAAGGTAGTGTCACTGCAGATGAAATCTGTTGCAACTTAATTGTTTCAAGAAGAACTGCATTTTGAAATGCCATTAATCATTTCTACTGAATAAAAACAGATAGGTAGTAATCTTTTAGAGAACCTAAATCTGCAAGGTTCTGATGCACTGGGACACAGGCTGTACCCAGGCCATTCCACAGACACACTGGAATCTTGAAATAAATCTCCCTATTTGATTTTATCAGTAGTTTGGACAGAACTGAAGATTTAGTTCTGGTGATGAAGTCAGATTTGATACTGTTCCCTGTGAAGAGACCTGTTTTCAGAGAGGCTTCTTAATATGCAGAAACTACGGTTAAAAAACCTAAACGTGCTTTTAAATTAAATTTTCATTGAAAAAATTCTTTTCCTGGTAGCAAGAATGTTTTTTTTCAGGGAAGTAAAAATTTCATTGTTCTAACTCACTCTTATCCAACAAATATTTTGTTTGATTCGTATTACAACAGCTTTTCCAAATATTTCTTTATGCCCTTCAATTTGTAAGACTCTTTGTAGGCTTAAATTAATACCCTGTATCTATTGATCTCAGAGTTTTTGCATTGACTACCTGGCTGGATTTTCCCAGTGGAGTAAATAAGAGCTACACTACATCCACATGAATTGTTTCCTACACTTGTTGGTTCCATCCAAATAATTTCAGGCTGCTAAATATTACTGTTTTTCTTGTTTGCTTTTTCCCTTGAATTCAGTGTCTCACAAAAGTGATCCTTCCACATCTATATCTTTTTTATTATTACTATTTTTAACAGAACCACACTTAAGTGTCCCCGCACTACATCTCCATTTGTTCATTGGTTTCGGTTCATTTCATCCATGATTGTACTCCCAAAATAAATCTGAAGTGGTATTCAGTACTCAAGGAGATAGTGCCCTCTAGCACACAACCTGCATCCTTTCCAATTTGATTGTTCATGTCATAAAATTTAATAAATTTTGTGTCATAAAACTCTAATCTTGTTACATTAAGCAAAATACCTCAGAAACATTTCAGATACCTACAAAAGCTTTTGGAGAAGGGGCTTATCCGTGTCTTCCAAAGTGTCAAAAACAGATGTGTCAGGAGAAAAAGATATGAGGCCATAAATATTAACTTGTTGGGAGTTAATTAAGGGATTCATCAATCATTACACAGCTCACCCCATATATACACAGGCAAAATCCCGTCAGAGCAATCACATAACCCACAGCAATCTACAGGTTAAAAACTCCCCAAGTCCCTCTGTTCTGACTATTTATAAATGACTTTCTATAATCTAGCATTAAGACCTGTAATTATAAAACAGCATTAAAACAGGCCTGCAAAGTTACGAATAATTATAGCTGGTACACTTTTTAAAGTGAAAAGCTTTTCCATTCAAACACAGGCTTTGCCTCTCTGACAGCTCCAAGTCCACAGGATGTAGAAAGATGATTTAAATTGTATGTCAAAACTCTGACTGCGCAAGACGTTGCCTTTCCCCCTTATCAAGAGAGGCATTGTTGTTTTCACACCATAACCAGGCGTAACAGTGCCTGACTGGAGTTGCACAGCCAGTTTCTGAATGGGCAGGAAAACACTCACCTCTTGAGCTCCTCTGGCAGCCACAAACCCAGGTTTTCCCATGGGCAGAGTTTAGATCCCTCAGCCCTGTGTGTCAGGGATGGAAGCAGAGTTTGACAAGCAGACCAGCAGCAGTCTGGAGCACCAGCCCAGTACCAGCAGCACCAGGAATTTGCTCCTGAACACAGCCTGAGTCCAAATCAAATACTGAGTGCTAAACCAGTCCAAAAACTTCAATGGGATTCAATCTGACTCTCTGCAGGGATATTTACCCCTAATTACAGTACTTGTTGGAAAGCTGCAGACTGTCTTTCCGCAGGAAATAATTATGATTAGAGACAGCAGCACTACCACATATATCTAATGTATAAGTGTACACACACACAAGCTCATTCAAAATGTCAGCAATGCATCTGCCTCGCCCCTGACCACATTTAAGGTGGATGAAACAGTTCTTCTTCCCAGGTTTACTGAAACTATGATCTCTCCTAACACACAGCCTTGGCAAGAGGTGCCAGTTAACACTAAGAACAGTTTCCATTCTGCTTTGGCCCCAAACTAATTCATTATTTATGTACACAGAATAACTAGTACCTTAAAAAAAAACCAACTCTATTCATTTTGACAAGATTACTTGTGTAATAAGGTATTACTCAACATGAGTAAGGGTGGCAGACTCCCACACACTGTCCCACTGGGAATTGCAAGCCTGACTTGTTTCTACACATACCACTAAAAACAGACTTAATTTGGCAATATCTTTGAGTCATTTACAGCCTGGTTTGGAATTCTTCACTGAAGTAATTCTACAATTAAAACAAAAAAAAGGAAAAAGAAGCGAAAGTCTATAATCTGCTAATCAGTAAAAACTGTGCATGAAATGTGCTCTCATCTGTCACACTGAGGTGGAATAATCTGTTAATTATTACTTTCTAAGATCATATAAATCAGTTATCTTTTAAAGTACATCTATGCTGCAAATAACTTGTGCTATTCAAAGGTGGTTTTGGTGAACAAGTCAACTTTGTTAACACAAAACAAGATCACTCCAGCATAACCTGAGTAATATTTGTGTGCAGCTGTCTATTATTAGAGCTGCCAGAAGTAATCCTATGCTTATGGGCATTCCATAATTTCCATTTCACCCGGCCCACCTTCTCCCTTTGGCTTTCCAGATTTCCTCTCTGTATGGGGTAACTTGAACAATTTTGGACAGTTCCCCAGTTTAGAGGATTCTGAATATAAAATGGGAATGGAGTATTTTATTCCCAATTCATTTTAAAGTATAGTGTAGTATCAGCAGCCCAGCTCATAAACCTGACATTCCACATGCTGTGGAAACTGTTTTTTGAGAAGAACTACTGCTCCAAGTTCCAATGGTAAATAAATGGTTTCAATTTGACAAGATTCAAAACTCTCAAATAATAAAGTTGTTATAAGTGTCCTTCAAGAAAATGTTAACAAAACCCTTTTTTATTAGAAAATTGAAAAAAAATCAAAAACCATTTTCTAAAAATTCTATGCCATCAACTGCAATTTTATCATCTCCATTTTCTTGCACTTGCAAGGAATTTATGCACAAAAAACTACTGTAAAATCAATCTAGTAAAAATCCACTGTCAAAAAAGCTCATGCTGAACAGTCTCATCATTTGCTACTCTTAGTTTCTCAGGGACTTTTTGAAGCAGGTAACTGGGAAAGACTGTGCAGGAGGCAAGTTTTTAGTGAAACACTGTAAGCTGAAAGAAAGCAGCCTTCAACCAGAGCAGAACTTGGAAGGTAATGAATGCACTCATATCTACTATATTCTATTACTGTAATGAATATTACCTAATTGTTCCATAGAGCTCATACAGACTTCGGATCTTACTAGCATGTGCTAAGCAGGAACATTCAGCAATTCACGCAGAGAAACACATTCAAAATCAGCTTCAGCAGAAAAACCTGTGTTCTCATGGTTTTTGTTTGGTACCTCAACTTCATCACCCTTTTGTTTTTCACTCATCTGTAGATCAGCTAAAAGAGCCAAAAATCCAGTGAGACGTTTATAAACCAGGAATGACAGGATGAGATTTTAGTTTCTGAAAAGCGTGTTTCTAAGAGCACAAACTTCAAAACCTGTGAGTTTTGAGCACTTCTCAAAAGCAGGAGAGGCACAGAGTGATGGCACAGTTATGGCACCGAACACACAACAGCGGTGCTGCCGTGTCAAGGACGATAAGCTTCTATCAGCACAAACTCTGAAACAGCAGGATGCAGTCATTGTTGATGTTTCAAGTAAACTGAGCCTGATCACTGGCTTCTTTCATGCAAAAGACTCTGCTTGGATGATTTTGAATTAAATCCACAAGCTCATTTATTTTCCAGTGCATCCTCAAATTAACTCTGGCTTCCTTTCCTTCCAGCCCCCAACCTTTCTGAAATGTACCTCCCCTGACTCTTCAGCTTCTCATACATCTTGCTTTTTAAATATTTATTTATTATACTTTTTATTATTATGCAAAATATGTCATCATGCCACCACAAAAATAGCAGTGTTTTGCTTTTATTTTCATGTAAAGTTTTAGGAACTGCTCGCTGCTGAAAGCACTATCTCAATCACTGTGACATCAGGTGACATCACTGTTCTGCTTGCTGAACTACAAAGAGGATCTAGTCAAATAATTAGAGATTTCAAGCCTTGAGATTTCATTGTACAAACTAATAACTGAAAATGACAGGGAAGTTGTCAGTCCTGCTGCAGACACTGAGTGGGAGAGCTGTGCTGCACAAGGAATCCATACATCACACAAACGTGCACACCTAATTCCCACTGAGAGAAATTAAAGCAAGGACTTGAAACAGCTTGAAAATTATGGCAGTTGTGACCAACTTATTAAAAGAAATCTGAGGAAGCATGGGCTCACTTTCTAAAGTTAGGAAATATTAAAACTTTTGCATTCTTGGTCATTTGCAGCATTTGTCTAATCAAGCTGACACAAATTTTTCTTCAAGCATTGTTAAATGATTCATTACTTTCAGCAGAATCAACATTAATAATAAGAATTCCAAAAGACACCCAGATTTCAGTGTGAGGAACCGTTATTTTGACTGAGATCTTGGTAGAATATGACACAGCTCTTCCACCACGCCACTGTCTGATGTGAGTGCCAAACAAACAGACATTGAGTTTCAACCCCCCTCTCCTTCCCCCTTTCTTTACTTAAATTTTAAACTCAACAAATGGTATTTTATCTATTTTCTAAGCAACATCTCCTCTGCAGAGTTTGTGTGTAATCACAAACAAACCAGAAGCACAGAAATTTTTAGAAGTTTCTTTTTTCCCCCACTTCACTCTGAGTTTCCCTACTGTTAAGTTCAGAATAAATAACTGTATATTGTATGTGTGTTTCCTTCCTGTAAATCTACATGTAACTACACTCATGAAATGATTTTCAAGGTACTCACTGGTGTTTACACATCTGAATTTGCACTATCATTCTGCCTTATCATGTAACTCCTGCTCCAACCATCCCTTGCACTCACATTTGCACTGTGTCAGCACTATGCAAAAAAAACCAAACAAAAACAAAACCACAAAAAAAAAAACCAAGAAAAAAAACCACCCACAAGCACATATGAACACATCCATCTACAGGTGGCCTGTTTGTTTCCTGGCAAAACTGATCATGCCAGTAAAGCAGATAACCACTGACAGCACAAACTTACATCACAAAAATATTGGGCCTTTAATTAAGTTTAGTGGGAGCAGAACTGAGACCTCAGTGTACCTTCAAGAGCTAAAGACACAGTGAAATTGGTTTTTCATCTGTGTGTGTGGTGAGGGGAGGGTATGAAAAAGAATAAAACTTAAGCATAGCAATGTCTCTAATGGATGCAAACCTTTTCTTTCCAACAGGTTAATTCCAGCTGCCCAGAATTTTTATTATTCTTTTTTGTTCACATCCACGTGCACGCTTCTCCCCTCTTGGAGGGTTTGTATGTGACAGGTGCGTTCTTGGCCCAGGAACAAATAATCCTGGAGACCCCAAGAAAGAAAAATCAAACTGAACTTGAGGATAAAATCACAGGGAAAAACTACATTATTGCCTTTCCATTATGCTAAAAAAACACCACAAAAAAATTTTGAACATTTATAACGTACAAGCAATTTGAGGTAGGATTTTGAAAGCTGAAAAGAGATTGTTCCAAAGCCCAGATGTTGCCTTTCAGAAACGAGTGAAAATTGCTGCCTCGGAAAATTACTCTGAAATACCAATAGAGTAAAACAAAAATTGTTTAAATAAAAATAATTCTGCTCAGACGTTCTGCTATTCCAAGAGAGAAAATGAACTTTTTTCAAGTTTTCAGGTGGTTTTGCATTCCTGTCTCCTACCTCAGATGATCCACAGTCATGGATCATCTCTGGCCCAACAAATGAGGGATAGAATGGGAAAAATGTATGGTATGATGTGAGGGCTCCTGCCTCACTAAGTGTGCACACTGTACTGTGAGGTCTGCTTCAGTTACCTCATAGCTGTTGTACTCTTTTCCCAGTTTTTATTCAGAAAAACGTAAGAATTAAAGATCTACATTAAAAGCATGGACGGTGCAATCACATATCTGTTCACTTGCAGCAGTGCTGGACAAGCCCCTTTCACAGCTGTGATTTTCTGATTTCTGAGCATCCATGTTCCATTTCCAGCACAACTGGACACTTTACAGAACCTGCTTGCACAAGCTAACACACTTCCTCATGTAGGTAAATGGATTTACTTCAGTTGCCTGCAAGCTGATTTTTTGCTCTGTGTGATTCTAAGATATACCTATAAACTTGCAAGAGAAAAGAACAATCATAACCAGCTGATAATTACCCAGTTTAACAAACTAACTCTAGACACTGCTGGAGCTGCTAGGTAAGAAAACCACAGATCTGAGTCATGTAACACACATTTATTCTTGCACAAACAAATGCATATTGGCAGGAAAAGTAAAAACAAATCAACAAATAAGAAAATGGGAGACCATTCTAAACAGACAACCTTAGGAATCATAAGGGGTCTCCAATATTCCTTCAGAAAGACTGCAGTGGCAGGCACAGCAGCACCACTGCAAATAGTGGTCTACTTAAAAAAGCTCTGGAAGCTGTGGAGTGGGGTGGAGAGGACAAAAAGGAACAAAAGGAACATCCTTCCCTCCAAGGAAACTCAGAGGATGCCGCTTCCCTTTGGAGGTTTTCTCCCAAATTTGTCCTAAACCAGGACAGCTGGCTAACATGCTGACCACTGACTGAGCTCCCAAGGATAAAGAAGCCTTGATGGAGAGGAGTAATCATCCATTGTGTTTGTTTATTTTACCTCCTCCACCACATACTGGAACCTCTTTTGTTTTTTTCCATTACCAAAACCATCCCCCACTGAGAGGCCTTTGTGATCTAAAAGGGGCAAAGCCCCTCTATCTTAACACTGGCAAATTTATGTAGGAAGATTCATTCAAACACATCTTCAAATAAACATTTGACTCTTCCTCTCCATCACACTCTCCACACGCTGTCTTCAAAGAGACTTAAAAATCACCATTAAAATGCTCTTGCCTACAACTGCTTTTACTGAGATGTATTAAAACAATTTAGCAGTCTAAGGCACATATTGCCACAGAAGTCCAACTTGAGATGACAGCAACAGTTTCCTGAAAAGAATAAACACACGTTACAGTAAAGTAAACCTGGCTGTTATTACCATAACAAGGGGTATAATAGCTTTCTTGAAAAGACTTCTTCTATCAAAAACCCTCTCCCTGCTGGAGATACACTTAATTATAGTATAAGTGAATCTGAATCCAGATGTTCACATCTAAAACATATGTCAGAAGTCTGATGAGGAAAACGACCACTGTATGGAAAGGTGGCATTCCAAAGGCACCATTGGCCCTCAAGAGAAGGAGGATTCTGGATTCCTTCGGGCAGAAGAGCTGTAGGTGCTGAGCAGCTCAGAAAAATATTTCTTAAACAAAAATGAACAACAAACCTCCTTCCCTTTTTTTTTCCTGCGACACTCCCCACACATCTATCAATTTTTGTCTTTCCTATATGAACTAGGTGGATTTGTTATTGAGAACAATTCAGGTATGTAAAAATGCAGACCATGGGCAACAGAAAGCCTTTTGGTCTATCTGAAGGCACCAGAAAAAAAAAAAAAGAAAGAAACACTAGAAAGAAAACTTCTTCACTGGAAGATGCCTATAGTCACTCCGTGGCATAGCTGCTGCAGCCAAAGCAACTGACCAGGAATAATTACAGTTACAATAAACTAGGCCATGAAGGAAAATCATGGATTCATTAGCACCATATATTAACAAAGACCTCGGTGTCACAGGCTCATGGTAAGTTACGTTTTCAAGGTGAACAGCCACAACTGGCTATAAAACACAACAGGAAAGGTCCGCTATCCTGTTTTTTATTTGAAAAAGGTAGTAAATAGCTTTTGATTTGGGTAAGTGGTCACCTGGCAAGTTCTAGAGCTGCTGAATGAAACCTAGGAGAAAGAACTGACTGCAATACATCAGAGAAATTTATTGCTGAAGTATAGCAATGGCCTTTGGCATTGATGATTGCCAAAGAAGCACAAACACTGAAACTCTGACCAGATTGATTACTCCTGAATGCCTTCTCTGCCTCAGGATGGATCATGAAACCAGGACTCAACATTAAGAATTCAGAAGACAACAATGTCCCTTGTGATCCCACATAATTTATTGAACCTTTCTGGCTCCCAGCTTTTCTATTTTTACATAAGAGATAAGAATGCTTAACTGCCTTTATAAAATATCCTGCAAGCTCGGATTTTCCCTTTTTAAAAGGAAACATTCTATTGCTGCTTTCATTACTTAATTGCATAATTGATTTACCCAGTGGGTTTGTGTGCACTGACACTTCAGTGATGACAAAAATTAAGTTCTCTCATCAGCTACTGAATTTTGAAACTGCAAAACTAAGTTTCACAGAATCACAGAATATTCTGAGGGACCCACAAGGCTCATTGAGTCCAACTCTCTTGGAAGTTCCTACATGGAGTCTTGCCAATAGACTGTAATAATGTTTTATTTTAACCTAATGACTATATTTACATTAAAATCTAGTCAACCCTCTTTTCTGGGCAGTGATAATTGAAACAAAACAACCCCCCCCCCCCAAAAAAAAAAAACAACAAAAAAAAACCAAACAAAAAAAAACACCCCCCAAAAAAAACCCAACCAACCAACAAAAAAACCCAAACCAAAACCTCAAAACCCCCCATAACAAACAAAAACCCCTAAACCCAGCATTTAGCAGTAGAATGGCACTGCATCCTTTTCACTTGTGTCCCACTTCACTGGTGGTCATTTTCAGCAGTCTGTAAACCCCTCCCTTGTAATAGGGCTCATCAGATGTGCAAAGATTTTTTACCCTTCTCCTCCCTTTTCCCTCATCCTCCATCTCCGTGCTTGCTTTACAGGGGATGATCAGAAAGTGCAGCAGTTACAGAGCTGCTGACTTCACTCTACCTCCTTCCTACCCCACATGATATGAATATAAAGCACAAACCAGATTTTAAAAGATATTAAAGGGCAAAAAACCATAGTTTGTCTTGCTGCTAAGAGAATTTAAAATATGCTTCAAATATTAAGATAACCCACAGATTTCTGAAAATCTGACTGGGAGCCCATCTCTGTCTCCAAGCACCTTCACAGCTCTATAAACCTCATCTTACTCCTCTTTTGTACCCAATTTATGAGCAAACATTCTATACTTGTACTACCCTTTTCATCATCCTTAAAAGCACTTACAAATACTAATTACTCTTCACATAGCCCTTCTCCTGTGAAGTAAATAAGTATTATTATCCCCTCTGAAGTAAATACAGATTACTCACTCCTTTTTCCAGTCTGAGGATATACAGAAGGGGACCTTAACACAAAGTAAAGAGGAACTACTGAAGCATGGACTAAGATAGAGAAGTTCTCCATCCCATGCTCAGACTGTGACAATCTAAATCTCACCCATCTATTTGCAAACTATACTCTCAGCCCAACTGTTCCTCTCTGCTGGCTGATGATCAAATATTTAATGCATGCCATAAAATGAAAATATGAACTCTACAGCAGTGCCTCTTATTTGTCATGCCCCATTACTTAGACAGGGTGGTAACATTTTCACGTGACAGTTTTCAATTTTATTATAGTCTCTATTTGCTCACTCACTTAAGATGTTTAAAGAAGAGTTGTATGGATTATGAGGCAGTCTGAAAAGTTCAGTTCAGAGCTCTTCAAACATATTCATTTTCATCTTATTAGCACAAGTAAAGTAAAAGCCTTAGGCAGGTAATTTACCATCCAGTTTATCCAAAGGGACTTCTAAAGGAAAAGTCAACCTTTGTAAATTGTTGGTGATAATCTCCAAATTGATCATTAATTATCAGCTGCTACTAAGCATTTCTTCCATCAGCAACACTGTGAAAATAATAGATTTCTCAGAGAATCTACCATTGCTGTCACTGCCACCTGTGCAATCAACCCTTATTAAACCCAGAAAAGTTCCAGGACAGGCAGCTGCCTTGCTCAGGGAATTCTGTCAAGGCACTGCATTTTCCAGGCAGCTTAAAAATTAGTTATCCACCAAAAGTAAAGCATTTCTTATTAAAGTTATACTTTACATTCTTTACCTTCCCATGTATAGTAGCAGCCACAAATAATTTAAACCCATTAAACTGCGCTTAATAAAGAGTACACTGTTTTGTACTGCCAAACCCTAGCTGACATACACAAACTTCATCTTTCCCTCTGCAGTTCTATGATTATCTTCTATGGCAAGTCAATGCTTACAATCTAACAGTAAAAATTTGAAAAGATGATTCCAGACTTTGTCTGTGAAAATGAACTCTGGAACAGACCAAGTGTTCACCATCTCAGGTCCACATCACACAGAATCAGAGCAGGACCTTTCTGTGCAAGAATTTGCATGTCAAAATCCAGTTCAGCCTTGATGCAAATATTCTGACAACTGCTGAGTATATACACTAAACACAGGCCTCAGAATTTTGGGAAATACTGTGACCAGAGTACAACACCTGACATTCCACAGCTCCTACTTTAATCCCCTTTAATGGACAGTCACAGCTAACTTTCCTGCAGCAGCCATGGATGTCACACACCTCTCACCTTTATTGGGACCAAACACATCTGGAAAACCATACTTTAAAAAACAACCAGGATCCCAAAGAGAACCACAATAAACTGTGAATCTGACAAGCATTTAATCATGTATTCTCATATCATAGTGAAAAGGAACCAAAGAATTAATATTAGAGGGAAGATAAAGGCAGGTAATGAAATTTTTTAGAAATATAGTATCTGGAAATAGCATCCAGAAAAGGCTGCATAGTTACAAGGCACATCAGTTTACTTTAGCTTGAAGATGGTCTACAGGCAAAAATACCCTAAAACAGGTGATCTTCCACCACCATGGGTTGTAGGTGTAACACAGCAGCAGCTGAAAGCCTTTTACACCTGAGAATGGCAGTTCCAGCAGCACTGCAACATATTTCACTGGTTTTATAAAAACTGAAATGCAGGCTAGTTCTATAGCTGGGAAACCACATCATCTTGAAAACAAACACACACACATGCACACACACACACAGAGTAAAAGAGTTTTGTTCACATTTAAAAGACTGACTGCTCACTGGGTTCATGACCTCTGTCCATTAGCAACAACTCCACAGAGTCCTGATAATTCCAAATGCAATAGGATTATAGTCATAAAGATGGAAACGCACAACACTATCACAGCTGAAAGAAGAGCCATCCCTTAAATATAGTTTTGCTCAGATACTCTCAAATTCAAGTAAATCAGGTTTACAGTTGCAGCCCAGGAGCTTTTAAATAATATATATGAAATTTCTAGTTCAAAGAACAGGAAGCCTGAAATGGAATAGAAACTTACAGACAGATGAGACACAAATCTGGTAAAAAAGAAGGGAATAGACTTGTATTTTTATCAGTGAGATGGTTCCAGGAATTGGGCTGCTGCTCTTACAGGAGATTGAGCTAGAAATACTTTAATCTTGAGTAAAGAAAACAAAGGAATCCATCCAAACTCTAAAGGTATGCTTCTGTTCTGGACAGGAGTAATGTCAAATGGCACCACCTCACTGAGCAGTCCTGAGCACTGAATACACTGAGAGCCAGAGAACTGCCTGACTGTCATATCCTGGGTTAAACTTCCAGGACTGAAAACAAAAAAAACCAAACCCACACTCACAAGTGCAAGTAAAACACAGTTTAGGGAGAGAAAATAAATCCTGTGATGTGATTTACAGGTAATTCTTTTCAGGAGAACTACACCAAGACTCTCAATGTATGTTTAATATTGGAAACAAGATTTGTCATCAGCAAACAATTTAATAATCCAATTACATGAGCAGTAACAATTCCTGGGCTGGTAATGAACACTAGGATATCAAAGTTGTCATCTTTTAAACAGAATCTTGGTTAATTTTCTGTACATGAGTAGTCCTAATTAATTCAATTGTGCCCTCAGTGTGTTTAGTGCCTGTCTAGGTAGGGGAGAAGAGAGTCTTGCAAAGGTCTCTCTGAGGATTGAGTGAGCTTTGAAATTCTAACTTGGGCCACGTTATATGAAATAGAATCCAGCCTGCTTGCCAGGAAGCAATAAAAGAGAACTCAGTGAGCCTGCTCATGTGAATACATCTTAGCAGAATCAGGGCCCACTCGAGCCACGAGGGAGGAGAAACTTAAATAAAGCTTTTCAGTATAACCATTCTTTCAGCAGTTCTTAGTCTGTATTAGCAGCTAACATCTGAGGAAAGGAAAGGTTTGCTGCTTGGCAATGGTATGGTGTTAATGTAACACAATCTGTTAAATGAAAAAGCAAAATTAATTCCAATTTGGTGTCTTCACATTTCACACTCCAGAAACTCTCATGGACTGAATGAAAGACAAGAAGGGGAAGAAAAAATTTAGTGATTTTTTCAAAAATTAATTGCCTATTTCTTTACATTTCACCTAATTAAGTCAAGAGGCAATCTGAAGATAAGAAAGGTCTCTTATTTTTATAGGTATTTCTCCCCATGTGGCTTAAGAAATGTTTTCCTCTGCCCATCTTTCACTGCCTACTCCCCCTCTTCCCCTTGTCCTCTCCACAATTCAGATGTTTAGCTTTACTTCATCCTCACAGCAAGGAATGGATTAAGCAGAATTATTCACTGCTATGCCAATTAGGGATGAATTAATTACGATTTTGCCTCCTGTCCCTTTAAGGTTGCAAGTTTGTCTACCAAGCCCAATGTGAATGCAGTGAAGAGCTGCAAACACCCAGGAGTCTGCAGAAACCAACTTTTCCTCCTGACCTATTCAAGCCTCTCACTGCACTGGGGTGACTGAATGAGAGTTGTTTCTCTCCAGGCAAAAGCACAGCTAAGCTGCTGTGCTCCTTGGGACTTCAATTCCCAGGACTGTAAAGGGGGGCAGCAATAATACAGATTTTTCAGCAGGACTGTGCAAGTTAATATCTGCAAAGCACCTTGAGGCCAAAGACCATGGGGCACAACAGAAGCACAAAGCATTTACCATCATCAAAATAAACTGGGGCATGTTCCAACCAGACTGTTTCTAGTGAAGTCTCCTTGGACCTCCACTCAGGACATTTTTGGTTTCTAGAATTAAATGCATGCACTGTCCAAACCAAAAAACTGGAAAGCCACACAAGACTTTTCTTCCTCAGCAACCCAATTTCTCCTTATTTATTTTTTTTCTGAAAAAATACTTTGCCATACCACCCACATTCATTCACTTCCAGGCTAATTATACATTGAAAGACAACCAGCATCAAGATGATGATAGCTTACAGTGTCAAGGGAAGGCCTAGTCAAATAAACATAATAATTTCCCTTGGTCTCTCACTTTTTTCCACTTGGTGATGAATCTCAAAACCTGTACAGCCATACCCCTTAAAAAGACTAAAACAATCTTTGTTTCTCTTTTCTCTTTTTTGCTACCCCTATATACTTCCAGCAGCACTCTCCCCCACCTATAACTTGCCAACCAAACCTTCCCCTTCACCCTGATTACAGAACAAAATGAAGCCACCACTTAAAAAACCCCAAAAGAATAAAAAATAATCCAAGAGCAAGAGCCAAGGGCCCAGTATCATGTCACCTTTCAGTCAAAATTCCAAAAGTGGGACAGAAAGCAGGTAGCTGCATCTCTCACACAAGCTCACCCATGTAAGCAGTCCGACCCCATCCCCGCTTCACTCCTGTGTCAATTCCTTCTTCCATTCCCTTTGCATTCCTCAGCAAGACCATGGATGCTCCAAAGAGAAGCATTCCATAGCTCAAGGCTAGGCTGGATGCAGCCCTGAGCAACCAGACCTAGTGGGTGCCATCCCTTTCTTTCAACGTGGGGTGGGAGCAAGAGAACTTTTAGGTCCCTTCCAACTCAAACCATTCTGTGATTCTGTGAGGCCAAATGACCTCAAAGAGTTAAAACCTCCTTTTGACTTTAGCAGGATGCCTAACCCTGCAAAGATCTCAGCACTTCCAGCTGCCACTGATTCCAATAGAAACTCCGGGCATTTAATTTTGAGCTGTACAACATAAATTACTAATACCTCCTTTTTGATTGATCTGTGGTGATTTTCTAGAGACCCACACTTTGTCAGTCTAACTGTTCTGCTGTGCTAGTCTGGTATTACCTATGACATGATGAAAGGACATTCCTGTACAAACAGGACATGAACCCAAATATCACTTTCTTCACAGAATAAATGTAATGCTACATGTTTGGTCAAATCACTATATAAAGTGGTAAAGGAGGCACCCTGAAATAGTACCCCATGGACTTGATTATAACACATTTAGAGATTTTTTTCAATAGAATTTTTCAGAGATTGTGGTTTCTTAACATACCAAAAAGTGCCACTATGTACCTAAAGGAAAATATTTTAGTCCAGTTCTCTGCCATTATTTGTTCCAGTCCGTTTTTCACATCTATATAGCTTGTATCATTATTGACACAGCTATATGAGTAATAACATGTATCATGCCTCTTTCAGTACACAACTCATATAAAGAAGAAAAGGGTAGTTCAGCCAAATTACTAATTATGAAGGGTATATTTTCAAAAAACAGAAATCAATTGCACATCACAGTCACTGACTGTGGTCATTCATTACATCTCTGCTGTAGATCCTGCTCTGCTTTATAGGAGACATGTCATTACCAAGAGGCAGTAAGAAAATACTGCAGAAGTTTTAGCTCTCTGAATGATAAATATGGTAGTGTTTCACAACGTACAACAAAAAAGATGAAAAAAGTCACACAAAAAAAGGAAGACGGAGCAAGGAACAGTGCTGGTTTGCTGGTTCAGTGACATACTGTTCCAATGCAGCTCTTCTGGCACCTTTTCCTCACACAAACACTCCTAACTAAGCACTTAGAGATTCTGACTTGATTATCTGAACACCATGGAAGACTCCAAATGCAGATGAAGCAGAGTTTTAGAACTGAAATACTCACAACACCTAGTCGGCATATAAAATTTTCAAAGTAGTACATTTAAAGTAATTTTAAAAACCTAGGATGTTCACTTGCCCTGGCTATAATGTCTGCTTTAATTGTCTACCCTTAGTAAACAAAAAAAAAAAAAAAAATCCATAAAAGGTCCATGCTTTCAGACTTAGTAATGTCCACTGCCTAAAATCAAGCACAAACAAAAACAGGTTGTGTAAACAGAGAGGAAATAAAAACAAGCAAACAAACAAAAAGTAAAAAATCTTTTCAAATCTCTCAGTCCGTATAGCTGGGGAACCCTGGAGTTCAGCCTCTCCAGTTGAAGTCTGTGAAGTGACAGCATGAATTTCCTTTTGTTTACTTTTCTGAGTGCCTTACCTCCAGACTAGATGTTGAGAGGAATGAGTCTGTGGTCCTCTTGCCTCTATCTACTTGGACATCCTTCAGTGACTACACTGCATAACTTGCTAGGTGTTAACCATGTCTCATTCCTTACTCTACAACAGCAGCTATCTTCTTTATCTTTTAGGCGATATTGCCTATTCTCCACAGGACAAAATAAAAACATGCCTTCTAATTTGCCTTCTAATTAGCCATGTGAATGTGCATCCTGCTACCCACTGAATTAACAAGTAACAGGGATACTAAAAAACCTGGACAAGCCCACAACAAAAGAAACACAAACAATAACAAAAAAACCTAAACTATACTTAAATGGCCCAAAATCTGTTCTTTAACTGATGTCATGTACACCCATTTCAGTGTTTCACAATTGCTTCTTCATTCCTGAAACATGAAATCATTCCAAGGGGACACCAAGCTTTGCTGTATTTTCCATGTTTCACTTCAATAAAATATTACAAATACGTTACCATGTAGCTGGGATTTTTTTCTGCAATCATCATAACAAAGCAATGTTTTCATAATATCACCACAAACCACATCTATTACCTCATACAAGAGCACAGTGTTTTGGCAATGCAGTGCAAGTAGTAGGAACAACCTCACCATCATCTTACAAAATAGTTCTTTGAACACATTTCCAAAAAACAGTAGCGACAAAAGCCCTGCCATTCATTCCTTCCCTCCCCCTCCATGGTGGATGGGGAGAAAGCACTAAAACAAGCACTGCCCTCTCCCATCTCTATGTTATTTAGAGGCTCTGGATCACAGTCACCCACAGCTAAGTCACTCTGGAGTCAACAGGAAGCATTCCAAAACCTGGAGAAACTGCATACATTATTAAACCTGAGCACTCCAGAGTAAGTTTTAAGAAAAGGAGACTGTTTAATCTTCCTGTCTCACATGTCTTAACCATGTCATGGTGAGGGTTGGGGAAACACCTAAATTATGCCAGATATGTAAGCAGTGCCTCGTTTTAATGTGAAAATGACACTGAAAATTACAGCAGAAATAATTGAAGATGAGGTGAAAATTCTTTTGCTCATGGCCTGATGCTTTTAGCAAGTCCAAAACCTCCAGAACTTCAAAAGAATCAAAGTCATTCAAAGCCT
The DNA here is from genome assembly GCA_003676055.1 of Chloebia gouldiae. NCBI lineage: Eukaryota > Metazoa > Chordata > Aves > Passeriformes > Passeridae > Chloebia > Chloebia gouldiae. The sequence continues at coordinate 8,708,886 of QUSF01000021.1, forward strand.
AACAGAGCTCGCCTTTATTTATGTGTTCAATCTACTATACTCCTTCCCAGATTTTACCCAAAATGGTTCCAAGCAACTTACTGTTAATAAGGATTAAACCTACTTAACAGAAGTATTGCCAGGATCACATCACTATCAGGCCTGATTAACAGGCCTTGAAGTCTACAGCAGCGAGGCTCCACTCCTCATATTCTAAATATGACTATATATTTGTATTCTGGATTCCTTCTCAGTGAGAACCAGTGCATGCAAAATAAATTCCACAGTCCCACATCTTGTATACAAAGGGCATCACACATATCCTGCAACTTAAGCTATTCTCCTGAAATTATCTTAGTCTCACACAATCACACTTCAAATACCCCATATGTCCACTTTGGTTATCCCTCCTTTGAAAAGCTAATAAATGTAATACTTAGATGCAACTGCATTTCATCTAGAAACAATTATCTGCAGTACTTTGTGCCAGGAAAAGCATCAATAGGCATTGTTAACTACACTTCCACTTTATTTTCTTCCCCTCTAATGGGCCCAATCCAACACCCAAGCAAAATCAATGAGAGCCTCACAATTGTTTTCAGTGGAGCTGGACAGAGCCCCACGGTGGCACATGAATGTGAGGTTTGTGCAAGGAGGTCGAGTGACAAGCACAGCCTCTGTTTATTCACACAACAATACTGCAAAGGGAGAGGAAGAACAAACTTCCCGGGATGTTCCCACTACCCAGAGCTGCTGAAGAGCCAGCAATAAAAGCTTTGGAGGTAGAAACAAACACTGCTCTCTGGACTTACTCAGACCTTGTTCTCCTTTCTAAAGCTGTCCGTAAAAGCTGAAAACTGGACTGACACAGGCAGCTGGTAAAATCAAACATTTACTTGTTATTCTCCCTAAAATTAAATTTTTTCTAAAATTAAAAAACACAATACAAGACCCACCCTTGGTGCTACATAGAGCCTCCTATTCATGCAGGCTGTTTTAATCTCAAAGGAAGAACAGGTAATCTGCACAATAGTTCTCAGTTACAATGCACTTGTCTTGCTTTACTGAACTCTACCTGATACAGGGTTTAAAATGGCAAACAATTTATTTCGGTCACTCACTTGGATGTTTCACACAGATAAAAATAAGGAGAGAGGAAAAAAAACAAGCTCTCGTTTTTCCCCAAAATACCCATGGAAGGGGTATATTTCCAAAGAGCCTGGATACATGAGCCAAACGATTAAAAATACCCAAAAGTACCCCATAATTTTAAAAAGACTCCCAAGTGCTTTGTACTTATTGGCTCCCATGCAATGTTTTCCCAAACAATTTTTTATTTCTTTATGAAAATCATGTACTCTTCCCACATACACGCTCATGCCTTCCTCCTGCTTTCAGCGTTAAATGTAACACCAGAATCTTTGAAAGTGCAGATATTATGTTGGGGGAGATAACAATCCTGCTCACTTCTGGTCAGCAGCAGAAAGCACTCTGGGAAAGGCTCAGCTGGCAGGCACAAAACAGGTCACACAACCAGAGAAGGGGTTGCATGGCTGGCGTGTGGTCACCTCATGCATGGGGCAGTGATTATTTGGGGACACCAGTGGCCACCGGGTGATCCAAAAGCTGACTGGGTAAAAGGATGTGTGAACAGTGACACTGCAGTGGCAGGCAGCCAATGTGTGCTTGTTTTGGGTTAAGTTTAGAACATAAAAAGGCTTGTTTTGTTGCAATAAATGATCTTCTTCAAAGAAAGAGGTCCGCATGTCTTTGTTCCCCATTGCTACATTATGCAGTCTTTTAAAGCTAGGAGACAACTTTTTCCTGGAGACTTTCAAATCTCTATCTGTCGAGGGCTTCCTGGAAGGCACAAGATCCATGTAATGCTCCAAGGGATTCCCAAAGTCCTGCACTGACACGTGACTGACGTTGCCTTCCCTTGCACACTGGAGCTACACAGTCAAGCACTGGCAGGTTGATATTCCATTGCCATTTGGCATCTGCATATTGCAAACCACACTTTTATTTGGCATTATAAAAAGACAGGCCACAAGGAGGGTTAAAGTCCAACCATTAAACCTGGTCATTTGCACCCAGGTTTAATGCAGATGCAGCTGTAACCTGATGGAAACACCAAACTTGCTAAAAATCACAAGAGCATCCTTCTCTGAAAACCATCCTCTATCCATCGCCAGCTTTCCACAGGTTGGAGGGCTAAACTTAGTGGGAAGGGTGAAGGAATGCAGCAGTTTCCTTAAAACCAACACAAAGAGGCCAGAAAGAGATAAGCAAAATTTTAGTGGTGGAAGTGAAAGAAGAAATGAAAAAGAAAAAAAAAAAAAGAAGGGAGAGGGCAAGATATTTCCTCATCTCATATTTAGAGCACAGAGGAAACTTAGCCTTAACAGTGTAAATCAAATTAAACATATCAGGGGTCTGGCTTTAACAGCTGCCATTTTAATAAAAAGGGGGACAATTGGAAGGCTGTTTAGAAACTGTAGCTGCATTCTCCTACTCTCTGCCTCCTCCTTCTCCCAACCCTTCCTTCCACACCACCAACTGCCATCTCTAATTTACCTTGCCATGCAGTCACTCCAGAAATCCCTCCCAACCACAGAGGACTGGAGGAATCTACAGAAAATAAACTGACAATAAATACGACTATATTACCTAAAGGGAGGAGGGGAAGCAACAAAAATTACCGAACTGTTGACATTGGTCAAGAAAACTTTCCCCTCTAAAATTTCAAAGAACATGAACGCTGAGCAGCAAAAGTCTCATTATGAATTCACTCAAAACTGGTTTTTTTACAGAGCTCCTTCTCCCCCATCCGAGAATACAGGAGCCCATTCTTGTGCAATCATTAGTGCTCAACGGCAGATAGGCTGCTATTTCCCACTGCTGAAGAAACCCATTTTATGGCACGCAACGTGAAGAGCTGCTTCATTAATCAGATGGTCAAGCAGCTCCAGTAGAGCTGCTACAGGGAAGCATGGTGACACTGTGGTGGGAGAACTGGCTTTCTTTCCATCTGGACCATCACTGAAAGGGCTTCAGAATTTCCTTAAACTTAACAGGTTTATTGTTTTAATCCCTACCTGGGAGAATAACAGGACTCATCATATAAACGTAGAAAGAAAGTGTGACTGCATGTGAGGGGAAGGTAAAAGCGAAGCAGCTGAGGAAGAGAAAGGATGAGTATAATATAGAGAGAGGACTGCAAGTCTATCTTCTTGCTGGCACTGAAAACATTAGTAACACACATTTTTTAAAATAGTCAGATTTTTGTTGTCCACACATCATGATTCAACTAAAACTATGTAGAAGCTTTTAAGTTTCCAATATTATCATCATCTTATGCATAGAAATCCAACTTTATCTGTCTTTCAGCATCTCAGATCTTCTCCACAAAAAGCCAGGCTCAGGCTAATAAAATGTAATAGTTTAAAGCAGCAGTTTCTTAAGACCCCGTAACATACAGAAAATGAAATCTTTATTAAAATGAGAACGTAAATATAAATCAGTCCTTTTATTCACTCTCCTGACATCTTGGAAGCAAACAATCCAGCCCTGCTTATAAATCAGAAGTACATTTACTGAAGAAAGCATCCAGAAACATTATGAACTGACATAAGCAGCTCTCCAGACACAGCAGCAAGGAACCCTCAGCCCTGTCCAAAGGTGTTAAGAATGCAGGACTAATGACACGACACTAAATGGATGGCCTAACACAGAGGCTTTGTCACACGCAGGAGGTTGCATTTTTGCCATCTTTTTCCAAACATGCACCTAAGGGAAAATACTATCAAGCCCTTTCAAAGAAAGGCTTTCAAGGAAGAAAAGGAAAGAAGAAACTGTTTTGTCCTGCATATTTTAACGACAACTGCTAACAAAGAGTGAAAGCTCCACAGATTATTTTTCTCTTATGATGGATTTTCCTCTGCTTAACTTAAGGGTAAAACATGAATGAGTTGGAGTACCAAATTACCACATACCCAACTCTCACTTTCAAAATTTATTTTATACAGCTATATATTCCATAAATAGGGTTTTACCAAAGGTTTTAGTCAGTCTCATTCATTCTCAACCTTTAAACAGATAAACTGGATCAAAATGATTGTGTTATATTCCTGTAATTTATGGTATCAACTTTACTTTCCACCACTGCACCACTAAAGGAAGACCGTGGTCCTGATTTAAAGCTGTAAATTCCAATCAAATGGGAAAGTGTTAAATTCAGAAGAGCTTTTGGTCCATTAACTTCCATGCTGATTTGACACGCTCTGCAGTGCTTGGGCAACAGACTCTGCCATACAGTGTATTCCTAAGCAAACAGTGCTTTGTGTCATAAACCATCTGGGGTGTCAGTTCCAAGGGCCACTCATCTAGGCTCCTCTGATACACTTGGAAATGCTGAGGTGCAGAACAGAAACTTTTCCTCACTACAAAATATATTTTGCAAGGGTAAGGGAGATGCTGCCATCAGAGAAATGATGGCAGGCGCAAAATTTTGGCTAAGGGTGTTGTTTTCGTTATTCCACCGAAGAAAACCACTGGACAAACAAGCTTTCTGAAACACTGGGATTTTCTAAGGTGCCAGTGAAAGTGATACCCTTCGTAATCTGGACAGTGCTCCCTTTCATATCAGAGCCTATAGCTGCAAAGCTAAGTGCCAAGCAGATGGTTGAAATCTGTTTTGTATAAGAAGTGTGTGCGCACACGCATTTTTTTTAGATGGAGTTCTTTGTATTCATATTCAGGCCTAGGTTCTAGCCATCAAAACACTGGCACTGAAGCAATCATTAGCTGCACTTTAGACAACTGGCAACTAAGGTATTCACAGTTCTCCACAAAATGTTCAGTTAATACCTCCCAGATGTATAACTAAAGCAAAAGACCATCTTCTTAAACTGGTATCAGTGCTTTGGATGGCCTTTCAATAGACTGTACATGTATGTAAAAAGCTATTGTATTTATCTCCTTTTTAAAAGAATGCTCTGTTAAGCTCTAAGTGTTTATAGCAGCTTTTAAAAACACAGGGTTCCGTATCAAATTCTACCCAAATACAACAGCAGAAACTCCATTCATCTTGTTTTCATCTTTCTAAGAAACATCTAGCAGGAAATTCTGTAGGCAATTTTAAGAGAAAGACTTTGTCTTTCTTATCTGATAACCATTTAGCTTATTTTAAAAGTAAATATAAGATAGGCTCAGCCGCTCTAGTGGAATCAGTTCCAGACAAGATGAACCTGTTCCTGCTACCCTGTACAACTCATGCATGTCACCTCAGCTGCAGGTACCTCAGTCAATTTCTATGTGGGTTCCTTATTACCACAAACAGCAAAACCAGAAATGCTTACCAGCATGGGGCTCTGCTGTCTGCCTGGGCTTCTCATGGAATCAGTGAACAGGTGACAATAATTTGCCTGGTGACAAATTAACAGAAGTCACACTTTTGAAAACTGGGGTTATGAAACAAATGTATATTTGGAAAAAGGCATTTCTGTGCAGCGGTCTCTCTATAGGCTTTGGTGGACACAATTGGGAATTAGTACCTTAGGAAACACACAGTTTCAAAACAAAGATTGATTTTCTGTGCAGTGCCAAGTCCGCTAAGGGCCAGATGTTAGCTCTGGCATAATTCAGGTAAATTTTCATCATGGCCATTCAGATCATTCTAATCTGCCAGGCATACTTGTTGTTTAGGAGAAAAAGATAGTTAACCTGTTGTCAAAGCACAGCAACACAGAACTTCTGAAATCCCCAGATTTGCTGAAGCCTACAGAAATCCCTCCTGATTCTTTGGAAACTCTGGTGACATGGCAACCCATGGATGTTTGCTGCAGGTTAAGGAAACTCAGGATGCTGCTCCTCACAAGTCATATTTTCATGCCATTATGGAGGACTGGGGTGAGGAATACCAGCCTTTCTCATGGAGTTCAGCAGGACATTAATTAATTAATTAGGCCTACGTTTTTAGGACTGGACACTGAACTCCAGTGCTACCGAGTCCAAATAGTCAGAATGAATGGGCACTTTTTTAAAGGATGCCCTGACTGGCCCTATCACAAAACAGATCTTTGTGAACACACTGCTGTAAAACTATGACTGAAGCACTATGGAACTGGCCTGATCATAATCCATTATCTTGAAAGTAATGTCACTCTTAAAAAGCTCATCAAAGAGAATAACTTAACAGCTTAGTCATGATATTCAAAGGCAACAGAGATCAAATCCACCCAGGACTACCTTGGTTTATACCCATTTTTTCAACAGTGTGTAGTAAAGCTTGCAACACACAGCCTAGATGTAAAGGCTACCTGCAGACCTCAGCATCTCAGCTCTAACGAGAGAGCAGTTGGAAACAAGGAAAAAAACACACTAAAACAGATTAGAACTTTTGATATTAATAAGAAAATAATTCCTCCCCTTTAATAACCCTGTATCATTTCAGGTCTAATTTAAAAAGCAGATGTCAAACGTTTGGGGAAGAATCACAACACGTTTTGTGTTCTGCAGCGGGGTCTTTTGCTTTTAGGCTGGTTGGTTGGTTGGCTCACTGTGGCTGCCTACATTGCCACTTCCAGAAGAGTCTGCTCCTCACATCAATACTCTCCACGTGAACAATTTTTTCCTGGACTCACCTCATGCCTGATCCTTAGGTTATAAAACATATGACAGCTCTGGTACATATGGCTGAAGATGTTAGCTGTTCCCCAGGACCAAAGTTTACCTGTTCGTAGCACACACAGTTTCCCAAATTACTGCTTAAACACAGCGGGTACTGCTGCCCGACTCCAGCTATCCAAACTTGCCCCCAGGTAAGGAGCTGACTTAGAAGCAACTCAGATAACTGGAGGGTCTACAAACAGTATTCCCTCCCAGCCCTCAATCATACAACTGTGGCTGCAAACATTTCTTTAATTTATTTTATTAATTATACTCCTATTTTACATACTTAAGCAATTTGAATACTATAGTTCATCTTCCTAGAATGAGACCTTTAGAAATTATAATTGGACAGAGAGAAGTCTGTAATTTGCAGTTCTTATGATCTCAAGAAGGGAAAAGGAGGGTGTTTTGAGGTTAAAAAACAGGACTACCAGTCAGCATTGCTAAACTCACACATGCAAAAAATTTTGTGACAGCATTCCTCAGTTTACTCATGTATAGGTTAATTTCGCTTCTCAATTTAAAAAGCACAGAAATCTTCATGATTTGTATATCAGTGCTTTCCAAATGCTCTGAATTCCTAATCAAAAGACTTTACAGGAAGTATGAATCTATTATTAATAATATCAGTACTTCTAACAGTAAAGCAACTTCTCCATACATGCATCTGGAAAAAAGAAAAAAAAACAAAAAAAAACAGAAAGAGAATACCCATACACATATATTGCTCAATTTATAAATTGTTAAGCATGGCTTCAGGACTGAAATCTCATTCATGAACCATGCTAGGGATCTCTTACCTACTCCCTGTTTCTGAATTTTCCCCATACAAAGACACATTTATATTACTCTAAGCTCTAAGCACAAAGGCTGCTCTGTGGAATGGAAAGAAACCTTCTTTTTTTGTGTTTGTACAGTGACAAGCATAATGGGGTCCTGATTCAGGATGCTTGCACTCTACAAAAACACACTAAATCAATGACACTAATACACATGAAGATTATCTGTAAAAGAGATGCATGGCATGCTTGAGAGTGGCACAGCATTTTCCCTATAATTTGCCTGGCATTTCATGCAAACGCCTAATGTGCATTCCCGATTCACACAATTCATTTCAGACTTTAGGCAAGAACAGAAAAAGTGAGCAGAACTTACAAAACATAAGCAAAGGAGGAGAGCCTTCCACTGAGAAATTCTGCCAAATTCTAATCTCAGTTGTAAAATCAGAATCAGCCCGATGTTCATGGGGTTTTGACAAAGATGAGAACCAGTAGCCTTCTTTAAAACACACCATAAATTTCTACTTCAGTGTCCAAAACCCAGGAACAAAAAACAAATCAAAGCCCGATCGTGAAGAGAGAAATGTATTTTCCGTGTCCCTGTTACATTCAAATACAAAAGCCTAGATATTTTTAACAGACATGGAAAAAAAAGAACTATTTGGCTTTACTCAGCAACTGCAGAAGGAATCTGTACCAAAAGAATAATGTTGCATATTCTGTTTTCAGTTGATTTCTTTTAGCCTTTCAGTTCTATTTCAGTTATGTTTCATTTAGCCTATTTTTTTTTTAAATAATCATCATGTTTTGGTGATTCACATTTCACACCATCCCAGGAACAAGTCATGTAAATACAACATAGCAAAATGACCCAGTTTGTTAATAGACATGCAAAATGGGTAAGAACATCCTTCCCTCCGCCCTTACCAACCATCACCTTCCCACACATCTCATGTCTATCCAAAAAAGCCTCTGCCCTGGTGAGGCCATGGTATCGAAACGTAGGGATAAAACCCTATGAACAGAAACCTGACTAATTCTTGGAAGATGTTTTCAGTCTTGTTTTGCAAAATGAATCTAATGAGGACACTAAGGGAATTTATCTGGAAGCAGAAGACTTCTCTGCAGCCTGATACAGCACTCAGAACTACAGCTCCCTCCCAGCACAAAGCTCTGCTCTAGTGCTTTAGTCCTAACCCAGGCAGGCCACCCCTAAAGGTCAGGGGACACCACATGCTTCCTGCCCTTCATCAAGCATTCTCTCTCTTAAATCAAGGAATACTTCCAAATTTATAAAAATGGCATGCAGAGATGCAACTTTGGCCTTTCAGACAGTGATGAGTTTTAGCTTCATTACACTCTGCTGGGGTGTAGTCTCTTCATGTCCCCCAGCAGAGAGACTCCAAACCACTGAGGGCCAACACAAGCGGGTCTGTGCGGACGAGCGTGCACACTCCTGACATTCTGGGACGCTCGCTAGTTCAAATGGCAAAAAAAAACATCTGGTGAAATATTTCCATGTAGCTATGGTGAAAAAAAAGGAATAAAAGCATTAAAAATTGTTTAGAACTGTTAATATTTTCTTTAGTTTTGGTCTTCTGTAATCCACTGAGCTGACAATGGTGAGTTAAGTCCAGCTCACTGTCACATACATCAACTTCAGCCATGCCCAACCTCCGAGAAGAATCAATGAAACCTGGGTCAGTTTTATCATTCACACATTCTTAAAACAATTAATCCCAGCACCAAAGAAACCAGGAGGATGACAAACTGTATGGGTTTCTCTTTACATGAACTACATTCCTAGGGTTTTCTTCTCTAGAGCTACAAAGGTCCATGAAGAACACTAGATGTAGACAATGCTCTTAACTACAAAAATAGCACATACCTCTCCCACAAGTTCCTCACTATTAAAAAGAATTCTGAGTATTCACACAAGAAAATTAAATATCAATTCACTCTGCTTATATTTTTGCCCCCAAATGTAATAGAATTATATGTTTCTGTTACGACAGAAACAAATGAGCAGTAATAAACTGTAATAAAATCACAAAGAAAATTAGCACTAAGGCAACATTTTATGGTATGTTTAGGTCTAAAGCAGTCAGACACCCACATATCAGGAAAAAAAACCACAACCCAAAAAACTTAAGACCGTCTATATGAACTTGAGAAAACACAAAGCCAGAACTGCATGGCAAAACAAAATAAAATTATTACAGATCTCAAAAAGCATATGCCAAAATGAATTTCAATACCTGGTCTTTAAAAAAGATCAGAAGTATGAAAAAGAAATCTGGAATATTAAACATAAATTTAAAATACTAAACATAAATTTAAAAAATAGCAAAATATAAATGCAATTTAAGAACTGAGCAATATTACCTGATTAATCCCACTGTACTTTTAAGGGAAACAAGGTCAACACAATTTCAAACTGCCAAAGCGAGCCGCAAGCTTTTCCTCATTTTCACTTTACCTCTGAGTACCACAAGTCAAAAATATCATCATCATGTTGGAATTACTTTCTTTTCTTTAAACGAGGTGACAAAAGGAGAAGTTCAAGAGAAGTGCCAAGTCAGATCAAAACCAGGACACTGGAAAATGTTTGCCAATTTCTTTCAAAACAAACAGCTCCCCCAATACCATGGGAAGCACCTGAACTTCATACTAACATCTGATAATTCTAGCAAACGGAATTCAACATTTCCTTCTTAGTCTGTTTAATACAATTGAATAAATAAATTTCACACCTATCCTGAAAAACAACAGGCAGCTTCTCTGAATTACTACTGTACACCTCACAATTTCCATCCACCTTCTGACATTCTTTTCAAGTCCCATGGCCCCTGCAAGCAGCGCTGGCTCAATAAAATTCCTCCAGAACCTCGTCTAAATTTGCTGTCTCCCAAGAACTACCACACACGGAACTCCACGCTGTCCCAAGGATACATAGGCTCGGGAACAACTTTTGGGGACTCCTGCCTTCCCAGCTGGCATGGAAGGGGTGACAAGGGCTCGGCGTGGGGGTGACGAGTGGTGTCTCTCAAGCAGAGGCTACGGCACGTTGGGCTTGCCGTGGCATGCCCAGGGCCCAGCCCCGGCAAGGCCACCTGGAGCAAGGCAGCCCCTCTGGAAGGTGTGGGAGAGCTGAGCCAACACCATCACCCTCGGCGCAGGGCGTGGGTGAGGACTCTGTGGTGGTGGTGGTGGTGTTTTGACAACGGGGCTGTGGGAGGAGATGGGAACAAGACAAATGCTGTCAGTAAATCTCTGTGACTGCCGGCCCTCACCCGCTGGCCAGAGCTACCCAAAGCTCCAGAGAAAAACAGCCCGTTCCAAAAGTTCTAGAAGTTCTGATGTGGGTAATTCAATAATGTGATGAGGATTTGCTTACTTTGCAGCCTTGTGGGTTTTAACATACTCACATACAACATAATTTTACCTTTTGTAGGAAGGAGTCTTCACAAGTTTTCCACATTTGATAAAAATCCATAGAAAATCTAAGAGGGAAATACTTTTTTCTTTTAAGGATGCTACTTGTTAAACAGCAAACTCCTTGCCATCATCAGGGAGGCACTACAGCTATTGACTAATTGCTGTGAGCACTTCTTTTCTCTTGACTACAGTAGCAGAATTCACAGGCATTGAATATTTCCAGCCTGTATTTCCAGGCAGGTAAAGCACGACAACATTTTTCCCCGTCCACTTCTGAGTTAATTATGCTACAACCAGGCCTGAGCAAAAAATTAACAAAATAAAATAAAACGGAAAGTCAAGAGGATGTCAGACTGACTTCTGCAACACTTGCAAAGGCACAGGTATTGCACACAAACATAAAGTTACCCTATATTACAAGTCGAGTATGAAAAGCTTGTGAAGAAACTGTAACTCTACTCTCAGAGGAGACACACTTTTTCCCCCATATAAATATTATTTAAAGTGTATTTTTATACACCTACAGATATATCACATTGCACAGACACATATTCCTGTCCTATCAGGCAGCTTAACATTTAAGTAACTCAATCAGATACTCTGTGCATCTTAAATGATAAAGCCATAAATGCCTGTTAAAGCTCCCCGAGAGACAGTAAATATTTTGTAAACTAGTTATATATTTAAGATCTCTGGACAGAAAGAGAAGGAAAAACAATTCCTTGCCCATATAAAGGTACCAATCAAACACACTATGCACATAAACACCGCAAGATGCTCGGTGGGAGACTGTGTATGTGTTTGTGTGTGTTTTAATTAACTCCTTGAATGCATATGATGAGACAGCCACCCAGAATTAGTAATGCCAAACTCCCAATTTGATTCAAATGCAATGAATACAACAGTCAAATTGTACAGGCTGGTGTGTCACTCATCAGCTCTTTCATTTGGGCTTTTGCCTTCCAAGACTATTTCACAATTTCAGCAACTGGTAAATTATTGAGATGTTCATTAAAATCTGTAATCTGTAACAATAAACTTCTTCCTAGCCAAGCATAAGCACAACAAATTAAATTAGTGCATGCAGGACATTAATGAATAGTCTGCAAACACATTAATTCTTTCAGACTTATCTTAGAGAAATAAAACTGTTAATTTTTGTCACTGCGAAAAACTAGTACCTGCAACTTTACACTGGCACTTTACTTATTCTTCAAATCCTAGATCTCTAGAACCATAAACTTAAGCAATCAAGTCCTTTTCCCAAAATGTCTCAATAAAGTTAAAGCTAAATAGTAATCTTTTAAATGAAAGAATCTGCTTCTACAGGTAGATTTTAGGAGAGTGGGACAGCATTCAGAGAAAGCCGAGTAACGGAAAGGTGTTATTCTTTCTCCAAAATTCTCAACAAATGCAGCAGAATAAAGCTTTTAGGGTAACTGGCTAAAAAAAGCACTTAGGAATACGCAAAGTTTCCTTTTCAGAAAATGACTTCTTCATTTGACAGTGTTGGTACAACCCCAAAATAAATTCAGTGGGAGTCTGAAATGACTCGTGCAGTGCAGCAGTAAAGCAGCTAAGTATATTTTTTTCCTCCCAGCAGAGGCTTACTTTACATACTTGAGCCTTTCCCTTCCACAAGCTATTCACTAGAACGGGGAACGTTCCGAGATCACGCCATCGGTGACTGCCAACGTTGAACTTGTTCCACTGTCCCCATCCCCACTGCTCCCATCCATGCCTTTTGTCTTTTCCAGCTCTGCCTTTTTCTCCTACAGCGGCATGAGCCCACCCATCCTTCTTCTACAAGCACTGCATACCACTTTACCTTCCACTGGCATGTTGAAAATAAAGACGAAAAAAAGGAAAGGCAATAATGAAGAAGAGAAAGAATGTCACTCTGCCTGGATGCCTAGCATAGCCTCTCTCTCAGCCTACAGAGAAATGTAAATATGCAGTAATTAATTTGGGTTTAAGAACATTCCATACACTAGGGATATTGTTAAGCAGTCACTTTATCTATTTTTCATTAATCAGATTTTATTAAGATATTAAAACTTTATGTTGGGCATTTCTGAGTTTTTATCATTCTGTAAATTTCCCAGCTGTCCACGATGGTTCCGGCTTCATTGTCTCTACCTTATCCTCAGTGAAGTAAACTTTCTATTGTGACCAGACTTGTTATATTTAAGTATAATGACTAAACTTAGGAACAAAAGAAAAAAAAAAAAAAAGAGAGAAAAATCAAACAACAAAAGACTTATTCTTTTCAAGACCTTTAGAGCCAATGCAGAGTGCCACAGGCGTTCACACAGCACATCCCAGAAATTACCCTTTCCCTGTGTAACACACGGAGTGCATTCCAGTTATAATATCTCCTCACAACGTTGCTGCAAACATCATCCCCCTCACAGTACTCATTCTGATGCTCCTCTCAATCAAGCAGCTGAACAACCACAAGCAGAAATAAAGGCGTGTAAGGAACTTCTCAGGGAAGGATGAAAATCCTCACAATTTTGACACGGTAATTAATTATACATGTTAATTCACAAAACCTACTGCAATTTACCAGTGATGCTGAATGTATTAATGAGTGTTTATTTGTCTGATACAGAGGATCATTTTCATTCTAAGTGTGTACCGTAAATTCCCCCTGCTAATGGCCACAGACACAGAAGAGAAGCCCCCTGGATTCAGCTCTCTTCAGCTGGGGTGACTGAAAGTTTCTGAAGTGTTTGCAGTTTACTGAGACATGCCAAAACCTCACAGGAAAGACAACGGGCAAAGAGGAACAACCTCCTGAGAGACACACGGATGCTCTGAGATCTGAGCTGCACACAACTTTGCCTGACAAATCTTTACCTCCTTGTCATTTGCTGTTCAAGTTTAAAAATGAACAGTGGGAGACGGGTAATAGTAACAAGACTTGAAATGGGACACGCTGATATGACAAGCTGAACCCCAAGCGACTGCAGAAATGTGCTCCAAGAACTGTGCTGACTGAGAATCCAAGGAAAGAACTTACCATAAACACCTAGAATACAATGATCTGTGCATCGTGCACACACACACGCCAACTCTGCAGGCATTTGCGGGTCTGAGGATCCCTGTCTGTGCAGAAGGAAGTATGTCCTCATGGCTGTTCCCTGACAAACACACACACATTACATGGACACTGCCTGGGTCTCTGAATGCGTGTGTGTGTGACTGTAGTCAAACACACACAATGTAAACAAATGGTAATGATTAACAAAGATACTGGTCTCTATCCCCAATTTCAACTGCAGAGGGAAAATTGTTCAAAAAAATTTTTTCAAAAAAATTGCAAGTCCTGAGGTTCATTTTTATTGCTTCCCATTTCTACTGATTGCTATAATCTGCATGGCAAAAGGAGAGCAGCGTATTGATTATTTAACTAGAATGTTTACAAGAGCAAAGCTGGATCTCTGAAAATGAAACGTATGCCTAGGGGCAAAAAAAAAAAAAAGGGAGTAGAGAAGCTCATTCTAAGGATGATGGTTGCCCCAAATGACTTGTTTATATATAAAATTTCTATAAATATCTATATTTATAATGCAGAGAGACTTCAACTAAGAAAAAAGTCCCCAAGCAGGAAAATGAAAGGACTTCTTTCTACTTCAGAGAGTTTACAAGCATTGTGTTCATCACAAAGTTCAAAGAATAATCAAAATCACTCGCTTATAAATTTCTATCTGTAAACTTAGTGAGGCACATGAAATACTTGAATCTATCGATTGCATGAAAACAACAAATACAGGAGCATGATGCCAGATCAAATTTGACATCAGAAATACTAACAGTTTCCTCAGGTAGTTGAACTAAGTTAATACAGTGCACATGAACAAAACCAATTTTGTCCTATTATTGTAATGCTAAGAAACCAAAGGAAAATGCCAAGTATTTCAAGTCTGGAAAATTAATTGCATTAAATATGACCTTAGAGTAGAGCAACCTAGCCAATTTCACTTTCTAGTAAGGAAGCATTCTTGTTTCAGAACAAGGATTGAAAGTGTTAAAATAGTTATTTTCTGCATTTCCAAATTTTAATTTTCTCCGATTTTTTAATTCAAGTGTTCTTTCCTGTCCTTTCTTTGCATGCATGTTCCTCAGCCCACTTAAATGTTTTTATCTTGCCTTCTTTTCTATGCCTTTACTATCAAATTCAGTAGGTTTGAACGATGAACAGCTTGACTTAGCATATTTTTAACCAGCTGGTCTAGCACCTAGCTTGTATTGCATAGTCAGATACAACCAAATGTTTATACAGGAGGTAGCTTTCACGAAGATGAGAAAAACCTCAATAACACGCATCCTGGCATTCTTTCGTTTACTGCTTAGAAATGAAAGTTTGGACTGTTTATTGCA
Organism: Chloebia gouldiae; assembly: GCA_003676055.1. Classification (NCBI taxonomy): domain Eukaryota; kingdom Metazoa; phylum Chordata; class Aves; order Passeriformes; family Passeridae; genus Chloebia; species Chloebia gouldiae. The sequence continues at coordinate 8,724,140 of QUSF01000021.1, forward strand.
GCCGCACAAGGGGCTATTAATAACCTTTAAGAGAGAAGCCGGAGGGGAGGGATGAGGGACCATCAACACACGGACGTACAAGCACCTGAGAAAACGCTTCCAAACATCTCAGGAGAAACAGATCAGATGAAATAAGGACTGAACTCTCGGAGGTCACAAGCCACCAGCAGTGACACCAAAAACTTTGATTCCAAGCAGGGAAGGCTCCTGTTTCGGGCAGGGGGAGACGGGCACATCTACGTCATACCCGAAGCCCGCTCGTCATACCCAGACCCGGCTCTTGACACTCCGCGAGAGAGGCGACGGCCAAAACTTGGAGGCAAGAGTTTCACTTTTTTCCTTTCTTTTTCTCTTTGGGTTTTTTTTTCCCCACCCCTCTCTCCTCATGCAGAAAGATGTTCTCCTGATGGAGGGCTGGGATGTTAACTTGCCTAAAAATAATAGCTCCTGGTAGATCAACAAAAGGTCATGTGCTCGGCAGAGCGCCTTCCCAAGTTTGACGGGAGCCTGAGGCTGGAAGTTAGAAGATGCCCGAGAGCCTGGCCGCCACCGGGCATCCTCCGACCGCTCTGCGGGGAGTGCCCGGGCAGGAGAGGAGAGGCTGTGCCCAGGAAGGTGGCTCGGCGGCCCGGCTGGGCTAGCGGAGGGTGTCCGGCAGGAGGGCACGGCAGCCTCTGTGGCCCCGGAACAAAGCTGCGCGCCGCGGGCCGGGGGCTCGGCGGCGCCCGCCACCCCGATCAGTGACACGGCGCGGGGGGGACGCGGACGGGCGCGGACGGAGCGCCTCCCTGCCCGGCCTCCTGCCGCCGAGCGCCTGAGTTGCGCGCCCGTCCCCGCGTGTCCGTGTGCCCGCTGCCCATCCGCGCACACGCGCGCCAACGGGCGTGCTCGGATAAATTAAAAAAAAAAAAAAAAAGGAAATAATAATGCAATAACAAACAAAGCACGAAACAGAACGGGAAAAAAAATAGGGGGAAGAGACACCCCCACACACATGCATACACCCCCGCCCAAACAACTCGACTCACCTTTCAAACTCCTGAGGTAAATCAGGGTCAGTTAGCATGCTGGAAAAGCACAATTTCCCTTTGTCACAGCAGCCACCTATGGTCGCCTCCAACTGAACCTGTCAAGTGAGTCCAAACCTTCTAAACCGATTGATTTTCTCTCTCGCTCGCTCTCTCCCTCCCTCCCTCCCGGCTCGCTCTGAGCGAGGACTCCTTGACCAGTCTCTTAAAGGGGCAGCGCGCTCGCAGCACGATGAGCGCGCAGCTCCCCCCGCCGCGCTGCGCGACCTCCGGGGGCCTGTCCTTTCCTTTTAATTCTGCTCGCCCGCCGCCGCCAAACGGGAAAAGTCAACTCCTTCAATGTCCTAAAAAAACGTGGAGGGGTGGAGGGGATAAAGGGGGGGGGGCGGGGGGGAGGAGGGGAAAAAAACAAAAAGCAGTCCGACAATCCACCTAAACCGACAAACCAGGAGCAAATCCCCTACGCTGAGGAAGATCAGTGGAGAAAGAAGATGAAACAAAAGCAGACTGATTAAATTGAAATAGTTATCAACTCTCGGAGTTGAAATAGGGGAGAAGAGATTAAACACATAAAAATGTTACCAAAGGCATTTGTGCTCCGAAGAATTTTCATTCCTTTCCCCCCCACCCTTCCCGGTCTCTCGCTTTCTCTCTCCCTCTTTCTCTCTCTCTTTGGGTAGGGGGAAAAAAAAAATCACCCGCACAACAATCAGGCATTGTTCTGAGGGAAGAAAAGCAACTTTGACAGATTGAAATATAGCAGAGGCCCCTTCAAGGAAACCTGTAAACAACTTGTCACTCACTCTGTCGGTCTCACTGTTAGCTCTTGCTTTCCACAAAGTGCTGCGAACCGTCCTGGCAACAAACCCAAAGTTTCCTCAGCTCCAAACGCCATCAAAAAGCCCTGTTGTGTGCAAGGGAAAAGGTAGCCACATGCCAAAACAGCGGGCGCGCACACGAGCGCACACACACGGATGTTCAAACAACAACAAAAATAAACTTTCCGTTCGTCTGTTAGGGCTTTTCTCGTTTTCTGTTTAATCACACCCCCCTTTTTCCCCCCGCTACTCTCCGGGCGAGCAGTAGAAGTCCCTCGTTCGTGGCTCCCTCTCATTTCCCCTGCCCAGACAATCCCTGATAACAAGGTGGACGAGGCGCGGCTGCAGAGCCCCTGGGCTGGCTGGCGGAGCTCAGCCTCCGCCACACTTCCAATTACCCAGATAACAATCTGCCAGGCGAGGAAGGCAGGCAGGTAACGGGCCTCGGACACGCGGGGACAGCCCCCGCCTCCCGGCCCGGGCACAGCCGCATCCCTCTCCTTGCGGCGGGCGGGGCGCTCCCGATCCGCCCCGGCGGGGACAGGGGGCAGCGGCCGGGAGAGCGCTGCGGGGGAATTCCCGTCCGAGCCGCGGGGATTAGCCGGGGGCTACTCTGCCGGCGGAGCGGACAAAGCCTCGATAGTCTGCGCGGCCCGGGTCCGGCTTGGCACTGAACTCGCAGTAAGAGGCGGGAGGGGAAAAAAAAAAAAAGATTAAAAAATCGGGCGCCCTGTTCTTTCGCACACACGTGCACACACACCCACACAGGACCACGTATCTATACCCCATTCTTTCCCCTGCCCTAATTCTTTTCTCTCTCCCCACCGCTTTCATCTGCAGCTGGACAACATTAAGGGCCTTTAAAACCCACGTGGTTTTGACACCAGAACAGTTTGATTAGGTCTATTGCCACCCCTCTCATCCCTGCCTCCCAGTGGCACGAAGATAGCAAGGTTCCTTTTTGAAATACATACATGTATTTGCACGGAGCATCCATAAAACTTTCAACATTTTCATGCCCGTTGGCTTAAGAAAAATGCCAAATAGAAAAGCTTATTATTTTTAATACCCAACAGCTACGCTGTTTAATTTGCTGCTTTTCACTCCCGGTGCATATGTTAGAAACCAGCAGGTTCGTGCTGAGGCCAGTCAGTCCAGCGCTGGTATAAAGGCATTATCAGCTGGGATATCAGCTGGGGCTGCTGGCTTTAATCACCAGGAGCAAGCCCACTCCCAACTTGTGCGCATCAGCGCCGGGAGCGCCCGGCCCGACCGCAGCACAGAGCGAGCGCCGCAGCCAACTTCGCCAAGGCACAAAGGAGGATGTGCAGAGCCTGCCTTCCTCCACCGCCACGGCGCGCCCAGCCGAGCACAGTCCGTCCGCTTCTGGCATGAGCGAGATCTAATGGTTCCTCACTGTGGGGCAGGGCAAGCCACCTCCCTTCGGCAGCCCCCAGCAAATCAGATGTTCCACAGAGGTCCATTCATGGGAGCCTGACAAACTTGTTAATATCTACACGGATTTTTCATTAGTTTTTTAGTGGCTACCCCTTTTAGGAGCCATGAAGTAGACTTTGAAAAGGCAGCAGATGATTAAAAAGAACAATTCCAAACACTTTCTCTTTCATCTGAGGGTCTCAAACCATGTTAAGTATCACATTACTCCTCTGCAGGTAATAAATATAATTAGGGCTGATGCCAAAACTTTATTTGTATTGAAAAGTATCTCACTCTGCAGGGGCTCCATTCAAATCAGCAAATCTCTGTGTGGAGTAGGAGGCTACTCAGTAAGAGAATTTGGCCTCAAATAAGGAAACTGAGATGCAGGCAGGCTTAGGAGCTTGCCCAAGTTGACACACTTAGTCAACTCTGGCAAAAGGATGAAAAACAAAGACCCCACATGCCTCGCAGTCAACAACAGCCCTCATGCTGCTGAAACATACATATATATATATATATATATATATATATATATATATTTGAGCTTTTTTCCCCACTGATTTTTTTACTTTTACTGTTTTGTTTAAAACATGCTTCATTTCTGTAGTCACATTCTGTAGGGCCCCTCTTCTTGGTGTTTCATTTTCCCCTTGATGCACCACTGCCCATCCATAAATGCTGTTCCTTCTGTCCCAGCTCTTGCTTTGCTTCCTTTATTTCTAGTGCTACCCCTCACGCCTGGCCCTGGGAGAAGTTTACAGAGTGAAGCTACACAGAAGCCACATCTGGAAGAAAATTAAGACCACCTTTTATTAAAATAAGTATAAATCTCGAGCATTTAGGTTAGAACAGGAATACCGTACTTTGACTGCATGTTAGCTCCACTCAGGTCTAAGCTGTTACCCTTTTACCAACTCAGCTCCACTCCACAATTGCCCTTCTTCCACCATGTCCTTCCTTTGTCTGTTCACATGTATTTACCCCTTTCACATATCACTTCACATCTGAGCTTTTTCAGGACAATGATCACATACCCCCCTCCCCCCCCAAAACTGGTATTATTCCTAGCACACTGGGGCTCCTGGTTTGCTGGCTCTCAGCTAATATGATTATAAACCACAGCAACCACCATCAACATCAGGAATTATAGAAGAAGACATGGGCTAGACAAGGAAGAAGCAGAAAGAACTATATTAAATGGAGGGAAAAAAGAAAAATAAAAGTGTGGGAGAGAAAACTAAGATAACTGAGCAAATGGGAGGGCTCAGAACGGGAGAGGAAATGCAAGTAAGAAAGGAAATTGAGATCTGTCCCCTGAATGGTTCTGACATGAACTCTTTTACTTAACCTAGTTTCCAATTACTCTTGCCCCAATACATTTTGTGCTCAGGCACCTTCTTCCCCATTACCTTCATTTTATGTTTTCTGCAAATACTGAGCTCCTGCTCCCAGATGACTGGGGGGGGAACAGAGTGATGTCCAAAGAGGAGAAAAAAAAACCAACTTACTGCTGTAGTAATTTTGTAGTATGGTATCCTTGTCCTATACTGGATTATATGGATAATATATATATTACTACAATATAGACAGTTAAGTATAGACTTTCTGATGAAATTACTTTCTCATAACAAGTTCAACTGTAATTGCAAGATGGAGAAAAGGCAAGTTAAGTGGTATGAAGGAATCTTGAAACCCTTCTAAAAATTATTTCACATTGACTTTTAGCTGGCTTTTTAGAAATTGCCAGGACACGTCACAAAGTCTGCTAGCACATCAGAGAGTGGAAAAACTGAGAAATTCGGATAAATAACCACTGAGAAAAAAGAAAATGTACATAACATACAATTGTCCCATTTTTAACATAAGAAATTTTATCTTGTTCTGAAACTTTTAACTTGTAATAGGAAGCTCTGGTGCCCCTTTTTACTGAGTGGGTCGTGGTTACAAAACCCACTCACAACCTCCAGGATCCACATTTAATGCTCACAATTCTTTATTCTCAAACTGAGAATTCAGACACAAGTTCAAATGTCCTTACCTGATGAGAAATACGAAAACTCTCTTACTACTCCCCTAGCAATGCAGTGAATCTGCATTTCTCTTACTTTGCTTTCTTTAAGGGGTGCCCAAACAAAAAAGTCCCAGTAAAAGAGGACAATTTGGGTTGAACTACATGAAAAAGCTCTGATTTTCATTTGGATGAGGGGACACAACTGAAATCATAAACTCCTATAAGAATTTTTGTGCTTAACTGATTTTTTTTTTTTTTTTTTTTTTGCTATTCTGGTTCTCCAGTTCAAGAAGTGAACCAAAAAAACAATTATTCACCCAGCTCAAGTTAGAAATACTGTAACTCTGGAATATTGCACAGGCAGAATCGCCAAGTCTTTAGACAAGCATATAGGAAGAAGGAAAAGCTTAAATGAAACATTATTATTATTGTTTAATCTTTAAATTATATCAGTTCAGTCGAGTGTCTTTGGCAGATACTGCAAAACTGTAAGCAAAGGAAGATCGGGGCGGGGGGGAAAGAGCTCTTTGGGTTTTGTTATTTCCACTGTAGGTTTTAATAACAGAGACCTATGAAGTCCAAGGCAATGTAAGATGTTCCACAGAACGATTTACTGGAAAATTCTCACAGAAAATATGCAAAACTCTGAAGATCATAAACGGATTTTCTTTTTTAGGCACACACTCAAAACAACTGCAGCATTAAGAATGAATCTGTAAGACTTCTAAGAAAGGGTGTTTTGCAACACACTATGGGAGAGTGGAGGGAGAATAGAGCAGGGCTGATGCATTTATTATGAAAAATACCTTGCAAATAATGAGCGCTTACTTCAGAGCATGGAAATGTTTAGCTACAATGCAGTTTGGATCATATGCTTAGGAACAGATTTTTCCTTTCAGTGTGCATGCCTAGCTGCCATTTCCATTAATGGGAATTAAGTACATGTGTCAAGAGGAGAAGTTAACTCTTAGAAATATAACTAATCTATGCCTTTTTTAAAGAATGTAAATGCCACATTAGGCATGTTCAGTGTTGGCAAAACTGAATGCTGAATATAGTATAGCAAAATCTGAGAAGGAGAAGGCGGTCTGGAGGACTGAAATTCCTGTGCTATTTAGAGTTTTTCAATTTACTGCATTTCTTCAAGGAAAACTAAAACCATCTCATTTGTAAGTGGGAAGCCCTCATTTATCAGTTATTCACTTGCACTTTTAGCAAGGCCCTACCATCTGCAACCCTCCCTGTAAAAAAGGACTTATGCTACCCTTAAATAGAAATCTGAACCTTCATCTAAATTCAAACTTCCCTGAATATTACAATAAAGTCCCTATTAATTTTTTTAAAGGAGGTTGAAACTCAGTCTTTTATCCTCTCCACAGTGAATCAGCCAGGGTAAAGGAATGTCAACATTAATACATTTTCAAACTACAATACAAGTAGGGATTTTCAGAAATTAAAATAGTACATGTAAACATATTTAAAATTAAATTACGTATCTATTTTAGCAATAAGTAACTTTAATTGTAAAACCAAGAAATATTATTGAGATGGCACAATCCTGGTTTTGTGTTGTGAGTTGGTCTCTCACTCTCCCAACCCCTCTATTTTGGAGGTTATTATTGTTTTATTATTTCTGTATACAAGGTCTCTTTGTCTTAGTATCCTTGATCTGCACAGAAGCAGTTTGAAAAAAAATTAAATAAAACCAGGATCATTTACAAAAAAAAAAAGTCATAGAAATAGAGAGCATACCCATGGATAGGAACTGTGATTGAAATTATTTAAGAAGATAACTGGATTTCAAATTTACAGTTCCTCATTAAGGTTCTGAACATGAAATGTTACTAAAATAGGAACTTATTGCTCTGAGTCTTTTTTTTTTTTTAATATGCTTTTTCAGTGCAGCTATCTGGCAAGGAACATCCCATCCCAACCAAAGCCCACAGCCTCAACTGGGGCCAATGTCCCTGCTCCACCTCCTTCCTGGTCACAGGGATGGCTCCTGTGAGTGACAGGTCTGTTCCCTATCCAACCTTCAGCCTCTCCAATGACAGTGCCAGCATGAACATTCTCCCTCAGTGCCATTCCCAAAGCCTGCTGTGAAGTGTAAGTGCCTGCCACCACACCCCAACACAGAGAACTGACTCCCAGCCAAGGGAAATTACTCCCTTTTTTCCTGGTGCTTGTGCAGATGAGGGGTTGGTAGAAATCAGGACTTAACAGGCAACATCAGCTTTTGAGCCTGAGCATCCTAAAACCACAACTTTGGTCTATTTGCAATGGTAGGTAATAATTGTCGAGCTGATTCCAAGTGCACTGAAATTGAGATGTCCCTGCTCAACCCATTGGGCCTTTCTTTATGGCTCTCACAAGTCTTATCCCACCACATCCTCATCACTGCCACAATATCAATTCTCTTTTTTTGACCGATCCACTGAACAAGGTTAGTCATCACATTTTGTCTATTTCTAATCCCTCTGCTTTTTTCCACTCTAGTCTGCTCTAACTGGTACACCAAGAACACTGGGTTTAAAACAAACAGGTTTGCTTACATTGATCATCAAGCAACATGCAACCAGAAGTGCAAGGGTGTTTTTGGAATAGTCCACATCACCCAGAAATGTGTGTTTTGTGAAGGCATTCCAGCCTTCCGCTTGTGGTCATGAGGTTTGCTCTGGTGTTTGCTGGCCAAATTTTCCACACCCACTCGTACACTCACTGTCTGCTTCCCTCACTAGAAGTGGTTTCCTTGTAGTGCCACTGCAGCCATTTGTGACACTTTTAGCACAGAACTACAGCCACCCCAAGCTAACCAGATTGAACTATTTGCAGGTGTGCATGACTCAAGCAGAGTTTAATTCATGGTCGCCCTCCATTTTATATGCTTCAGTGGATTACAAATAGTAGCAATATAAAGTTCTTTCAAATAATATTACCACTAGGTATTCACTTTCTACTGGAAGAACAGGGAAGAATTAGGCTTTTTGTAAGAAATATCCTCTATCTGAACCAGTTTACAATTTTACTGCAACTGCAATTAGAGAACACAAAAAGAGGTAATATTCCTATATTGTGTAAACTCTGTATCTATTCTATTCTCTTTTAGTCTGTATAATCATAAGGACTTGTGTAACTGCTATCTAGAAAATGTTTCATAAATAGAAATACCGAAATGTCAAATTCGGAACAAATTTGGAACTATATTCCCTTCTAGTATGCTATGCATGAGATACCTACATTATGTATACAGCCTATGATAAGATAAATACAAATCAGTGTTTATTAAATGTAGTCTATTGATATTTAACTTGTTATACGAGTCACTGTGAAGATCAAACACTAAATTAAGCAGTGATTCTAATGACATTAGATGCAAGGGAAGGAGATATAAAACACATTGCCATCCTACACCTTGGACAGTGAACAGCAATCATTGAATATGTAGAGTTACAGCTCATTTTTAAAGTTACAAAAGCATACATAACCCTTAATTTATTTTAACAGTGCTCTGATGAAGTTTCATAAGTGATTTTCCACTTCTGAGTAAGAGCAAAAATCTAAACTCCTACTTTCAGCACACAGACTTCAATTCAGCCACTATTACAGAGAAATAAATACCTAAGTATGGTATAAAGCAGACCAATGGCTTGTTATTGCTATTTCTATAGAGGCTTAACTCTTGCTTCTCATCTCTCATTACATGGGACAGAAACATTGCCAGGGTAGAATGCTAAAAGCCCCTGGGAATGCTTCTGTACCTTGTACAGGGAAAAATCGAGAAAATACTGCCACAGAGTTCTGAAGCATAAATATGGGAAAATCAGAATATCTGGGGACCCTCTTCAAAAGCCCTAATGCAACCCAGGTACAGGGCTGACTACTTTCTAGTACCAATTAGCTTGTAAGACAGATCTTCAACAGTTGCCATTGAGGTATATTCAGAATATAAAAGAATCAGAAAGGAGATATAAAAGAACATAAAAACACAGGGAAAAAAAAAGACCACTGGACTGAGACAAACAAACATTCATTAAGATAAAAATACAAAGAAGTTTCTCAGGAATGTTTATCAAAGAAAATTTTTATCATAAATTTTCCTCTGCCTGGAGAAGATTCAGAGCTGAGTGTCTCTTCTCTTGCCATGTAACATTGTACTGAATCCAGACTGCACATTTGGTCACACACTTTTTGCTTTCAATAAAATTTTCTATTTCCAATGTGGCTTATATTTTGTTGTACAAAGTTAATTTCTCTTTCTTTTCTATGCATTTTTTTTGTCATTATTTCAGAATTGTGTTAAAGTAATTAGTGACATGATGCCAAAGACTGAACCACACAAGCAACCTAAATATTTTGATTCACAGAGAATGCAGTCCATAATTTACAAAGTGCCTGACCCCATCCAATAAATAAAATAAAATAAAGTAGACAGCTTCTGAATGTTAACAGTCTGAGCCATACAGAGAAAAACATCAAAACGCAGAAACAGTGTAATGTCACCACATCAGATATAAGAGAGCCTTTTAACACTTTTTCAAGAAATTAAAACATATTTGTACTTACTTTTTTAACATTTGACCCCACATAATCAGTCCTGTCAATCATTTGTCCTAACACTTGTGGCTACTACCCTTTCTTGAGAGCAATGTGGCTCAAACTCTGGGCAAGGATTTCACAAGTGAGAATGTCACAGGTGAAGCTTGTTCTCTTAAGGAAGTCTGAGCTAGCAATAGAATGGCAGCAGGTGTTTCCAGAAGTGCAAATTGGGTGGAAAATAAAAGGAGAAGGAGACATCTGCTTTTTTTCTTCCTCTTCAGTTTTTTGTTTGTTGGTTTGTTTTTTAACTGGCTTTGACTTTTTCATTTATTTTACAACTAGCCATAATTTTTCAGAAGGGTCCCAATATTGTAGTTAAAGTTAAATCCTGCTGTATGCAGCCAGGACAGGCATTTGGCACAAAAGCAACCATACAGAGCCTTGTGCCTATAATTTCTAAAAAGATCAGAGCTTTTAGGGTGATTTGTGGGCCATGACACACAGGGCCACAAAAACATGACATTGCCAGGATTTGTGTTTCATTGCATGAAGAAAAGGTACATCACTTAATAAAAGCAATTTTTTCTTATGTTAGTTTGAAAAATCACCACTGAATTTAAGTGAGGACTCTGCCTCAGACACAAAGTACAGCCTGCATCAAAGTAAGAGTCAGGTCTCCATTATATTATCTCCTAGATATATCAAACAAGGTGGGCCCAGACTGGACAAATGTTCTGTAATGAGGGGGGGAAACTTATTCCTGTCCCTCACCTCCTGCTGAATGCTTTAACTGCTTTATTACTCCATAAAAGTATATAAATCCAAATACATATTATTTTGGAACCAAAAGTAAATTACAAGTTACATAAAATACTGTTTCCTATATTGTGTGTTTGCATTTAACTGACTCGTTCTTATAACTGAAAAATAAAAAATAACTGATCTCCCTTTCTTTTATTTAATAAACTTGTATTTTTTATTATTTATCTTTTCTCTAAAAAGTCTCATAGCTTTTTCCTCATATAGAAGTCAGTCTATTCATGCACCTTGTGAAGGTCTTTTTCAAAAACTGCTATTAAAGGGAAAAAAATCTAATGATTGTATTTTATTATTTGTTGACAAGTTCAAGCAATTATCTTTATACTTATTTTTTTCTCTACAGCAGCTATGCTGATGGATAGCTATTGTATCACAACACTCATCTATATGTCTCCTAATTTTATTTTTTATTACCATTTCAACCAATTTATCAAGTAACGAAAGAAAAGTCATTAGACTAATTCTCAGCATCAATTCTACTGTTCAATTAAAGAGAAGCAGAAAAATGGCTTTCTCCAACCTTACAGGTTAGAAGCCAATATTAAAAGGAAAGAATACATATTAATTTAGCAGCCCTATTTCAGCTCCTCATCAATTTCCAGTTGCACATTTTGATATGTCCAACTTTACCCAAAGCTCTGTTGCTCTTCATTTGATGAGTTTAGCATCTGCTTTTCCTTCACTTTTGTCTCTGACAGTAGCCAATCCTTAATCTTGCAAAGAATGGCTACAGGTTAGATTTCCCTCTTAAGCCTTATACAATTGAATATGACTAGGAAATAATTTGGTTTTTCAGCAAACCTGTTACCCTTTTTACCTATTATTCTGTGTTATAACAGCATGGAAGATAACCTTAACTATTATTCTGTGTTAGAGTACAGAGGGAAAAATTATTTGCAAATAATAATTTGCATAGCCTTTGGATAGCCTTTTAGAGAAACACCTGAATTTCTTCTGTGTAACTTCAATACCTTCAAGACATTATGCTTGTTTTAGATGGGGTTTTCCCACATTTCTAGCTAGCAATAATCCTGTTGTCCTCCAGTTTTAAGCCACATCTATTCCAATGACACACTTATAATACTGAGCTGTGCAAATCAAGTGTTCCAGCAGCTTGGAGCCAAGTCCATACTCCAGACTTGGGGAACATTCAGGGGTTAACCTGAACTTTAACAATGCCGTGATACCAAGGATATCTAGAAAATCAGAGCCTGTCTTTGATGTGAAAGGTGATATGAAATGGCATCAGCTCTCTAGAGCTGAGGGAACTACAGGTTCCTGCAACTGGGAATTGGACCAGAGGTTGTACAAGATGTACATCTTGTACCATGTAAGAGTATTGAGAAAATCAAAACTCTTACATGGTACATGGTTGGACTAATCCAACCATGGACTAGTCCATATAAGAAAAAATTACTGTTATTTTTTAGAAATGATCCAGTGACTTGCATTTACAAATCTGCAGAGTTTTGTGTGACTACTGTGCGTGGCTTGGGTATTTTTATAAGCATGAGAGAAAGTATATAAAAGCAGGATGGTAGAATTTCACTATTAATCAAAACCTTACAGGTTGGGGTTTTTAAAAATTGAAATAAAGATATGTTTCTTAAAAACCTTATGAAATATCTCATTGCACTAAAACTTTACCTGCAAACAGTTTCATTATTGGTAAATATTCACAATCTCTGCCACTTTCTCCAATGTCCATACAGGACCTGCAGCCTATCCCTAAAACACAGGATAGTCAATGAAAAATTCCTAGAACTGTGTTTTTAAAGGTTGTTACACACAAGATCTGTGTGCCACAATGAATGCTCATATGTGAATGTTCAGTTAATAATATAACACAGGGAGTTTACTAAATGGGGAGGACTACAGTGAACACACCTCTGAGCAGCAGTTTGTTGGACTACTCGGATTTTCAGATTTCTGAATAGCAGGAGTAGCAGGAGGGAGGCTCATCCTCACCTCTATGAGCAGCCCAGAGACAACAGACGCGTGACGTTCACTTAACTGGACCCACATCACGTGAACAGCCAGTCCTGTGCACCTTGGCCTGACCACACACAACCACTCTGCACAAGCCAGGAGCACCTGTCCAGGATTTCCAGATATTCAGCATCAGTCATTGAAGCCAGGTGATGCCGAGCTGTTTCTGGTTGTCCAAAAATATCGTAGATATCACTGAACAAAGCAACAAGGCAGTAGATTACCTCTGAAAGCCACAGCATGTTGCTAATTATTTACAGTTTATGTGTCTAGAGAAGTTTCAGGCTGAGAACATCCCAAAACAGAGCAGGAGCCCTGGGCAGGCCTCTCAGCATTACTCTAAACTGGACAGATCTCTTCCATTCCCACACCAGTGAATAGAAGCTTCATCACTCTTAGACCACAGACAATTCTTACTTGGTGTGATGTATTTTACATAGCACTTGTGGTCATTTTCTGAGAAGTGAGGCCATACTCCTTGCACTTAGGCTTTTATTCACGTGTAACCACGTAAGTAACATTGCTTTCTCAGTGAAGGAAGTATTCAAAGAAAGTGTTCATTTTGGGTACTGAGATATATTTCAAACACAAAAAAAAAAAAAACCAAACCAAAAAACCCCCAAAAAACAAACAACCCAAGCCTAACAAAAATAATGAAAAAAAATTTTTAAAGTGTCTTTATGAATATAAAGGATCTGTAAAGCCGTCACTAGGTGGGTCCATAGCAGAGGATTAGACTTTGAGAGATGTTACAAGCAGAACACTGATGATTAAAACAGATGCAATACAGACTAAGAGAGAAGGAGCAAATGGGAAAGTGAAATGGGAGGGATTCTTTCCTGGAGCTGCAGAGGCATCAGGCCTGGAAACCAAGGGGCTGAGGAGCTGTATTTTGCACTGGCAGCCCATCCTTTAGATGGCTTTTGTAAAGAAGAGAACAATTCATATAACAACAGAAATTACTTATATTCTCTGGTAAGTAGGTCCAGGAGCTCACATAAAAGTTCTCCTTTCTGGAAGAAAAGAAGGTTAAAGGAAGGTGTTTTTTTTTCAGACCCAAATCCCTGAACCTTCAAGCCAAAGGAGGAATGTTCCTTACTCATCCTAGAAAATATTTATTTGGGACAGTGAGTGGAAAGGAAAATGTCATTTCTTAATTTACTTTCCTCTTGAACTAACATAAGAGTAAGGTGCTGGTTCCTGGTAGAAAACCCTTTATTTTTGGTCTGGTCACATTTATTCAGGTTTAGTCAGACTTCAGCCAGGAGGAAACAGTCTCAGTGTGGCCACCACGACAGCAAGGAAGGAATAACAGGTATTTTCTCATTTCTGCTAAGCAAAAGCTCCTATCAGAATACAAAGATGATGAAAAACGTGGGTGGATTATTTGGTTCCAGCTGGCTCCACATCACACAGTAAGGAAATGCCACGATCTTTGACAGGTTCATATTAGCAAAAATCAAGCAAAAGATTATGGGAAAGCTTCCCATTCCATTATCAAATAATTTGGGTGAGGGAGAAGGATGGGAGACTGTTTTTCTTTCTAAGCTCTCAGGAAATGCCTATTTTTATGACCCTTTTAGTGCTGAAAGCATTGTCTGAAATAAAGACTAATCTCAAAGGATGTGAAAGCAAACCCATGGTTAGACTGCTCAGAGAATGCAGAGCAGGAAGAAATGAACCATTTTCCTCTGGTGAAGCTGCTGCCCAGCAGGTCTAACTCCATGACTGGAGACAGGTGCCAGGGCCTAGAGCCCAGCTCAGGACTCCCTCCCCCCTACCCACGGCCCCGGACCCCATCTCAGCCCTGGGGCCATCAGCCCTTGTCCCAGGGATGCTGCAGCTTGGCCAGTCTCCAGCCCCCACAGCCTTGCCAAATCTGCCCAGCCATGGCCTCACATCATGGCCCTGTGGATGGAGCTGGAGCTGCCCTGCTCCTGCCCAGCCAGCCTGGGGGGAGCCACACAGCCCCAGGCCCTGCTGGCACCCTGGCAATAAGCCCTACTTCATCATCCACCCATAACAAACCTACCCAACAGCCTCCAATACCCACAGCAAATAAAAATCAACATCACAAGCATCTTCCTTAGGGAGATGAGAGTAGAACATGGCCCTCATACATGAACAGCTAGAAAGCTGTCTATACACTGTGTAAGGTGTCTGAGGCATTATGCAGTCTCATCTATGGAAGGAAGCTTATTAAATAGCATGGGAACAGAATTTAAATCCTGCCCCCACTGGAGTTTGAATTCATTGCTGCCAAGAGACTGCTCCTTGTCCTGGACCACACAACTCAAGCCTGTCCTGTCCCTTTGGACCTTATTAGGCTGCTGCTTTTAGGATAAGAAAACGGATCACCTTGATGCTCTGGATGCTGCCAAGGGAGGAAGGAGGGAGGGCAGTGCCCAAGGCTCTCTGTGCCCCTACACCAAAGAGCTCCAGGGCTGTGACCTGCAGGGAGGACACCCAGGGAAGGGAGAAGCCAGGGCCAGCCCTGCTCTGCCTGAAGGCTTACAAGCTCATGCCTTGCTGTTCCCAAAGGTTTATTCCTACTACTGACCCAACGTCTGTCTAGAAACTGTGCAAGAAATGCTTTGGTGGGAAATTTAAGTAGCACAATGACAATGTACTAGCACTGTAAGTAAAACACATGACGGAGTAGATGGCCCTCCCATTTCCACACTCTCTTCCATGGTCTGTTCCTTCATTTTACATGAAAATTACCAGAAATGAAGCATTAAAATAGTTTCATTATCTAATTCATTAGCTAGAAGAGAAATATTTTTCTGCAGCCAAATTACTCTTTCATTCTTTCTGGACAATTTCAACAATTTCATTAAAAACATTACTAATCTCAACCAACCCCAGCCTCCCCTACATTCTGGTGCTTAGGACACTCTCCTCAAAAGTGAGAAACACAGTCTTATTCCCCTCTGGCAAGAGGAGAGACCAACCTCCCCAGAGCAGCCCTTCATCTGTGAATCCGGGGAGATCTTTGAGGAAGATAAGTGCTACACTGTTCATTTCAACCAGGAAAGCAGCACTTCTGAGTGCACTTTATTTTAAGTTAAGGATCTCTCACAACTGGGAAGTTTCAGCACAATCAGGGCAGGCAGAAGCTTCTTGGGATCACAAGATTTCATTTAGGCACTTAGGCTCTGTCACTATTCACATTAAACACTTGCAGATCTGAGCCTAAGTACAGCTCCAGTTCAAGGGAACAAGATATTCCCTGTATAAAGAAAATAGATATGTTTGGAATAAAATTCCCTGACAGGAAACAGGCTGGAAATACAGGCTGGAAATAAACTTCAGAGTTTGACTCAATCTCTTGGAATTAGTGTCTTTGATTCTGAAAAATATAAGTCTGTTATACCTTTAATATCTGCTCAAAGCCACTCAAATGTTCAAGGAGAGGCAAAAGTTAATTTTTGTTAAGTTTTGCTGTCAAACCACACCAGGATATGTTCAGGGCTCATCACAGGGTCCTTGCAATACAGTTAAACAACACACTCAGCCAAGACAATATCAGACAGCAGCACTTTGTGCATGAGTTAAGCACTGTGGGATTATCAGGGCTCTCTCTCAGACACTCCAAAGACACTTGGTCATTTCTGAACAATTGTGACTACATAATGAACACTCTTTGATTTCAACATGCATCACCAAAAACTACACATCATGTCATCTCTAGGTACAGAAATATCACTGAGATAAAGATGAACTGCCTAAAATACAGAGGGCCATAGGGCAGGAATTCCCCAAATTACAAGGCCACTGTTGATCCAGCTCCTTTCAGATCTTTAAGGTCTTGTCAACCCCAGCACTAAGCATCCCAATCCTAAAAAAAAAAAAAAAAAGCCAGTAGTTATTTTAGGGAACTTCCAAGACTAGTTAATTTTTTTTTACAGCACTTTCAAAATAGAGAATAGTGCATAAGTGCACAGAATTGCTACAAAAACTCGCCAATGGATCTTTGGTGAAACTGTTGTTTCGACAGCCACAATTTCTCTTACTGAGAGACTATTTTCTTTGAGTCACTGTTAGTATGTTATTGACTTCTCTAATACTCAGCAAGGAATGTAGAAAACAAGACAAAAGTTCAGTCTGGAGTGGATTTCAGTGGGGCTGCATTCTGCACCTTCCTCTGATGTCCTCTCATCAATCATCTGTTACTAAAATGGCAGAGATGGAATACTATCTACTGGATGACCTGGAGATGTCGTGAACATTCATCTGAGAAAAAAAAAATCAAGGTTTGCTCATACTTGGTTTGCCTTCTTGGGGATTTATGGCTGTTTTGAAAAGATGAGGCTAACAGTGGTGGCCATTATAGCTGACATGTTCTTTGGTGTGCTATTTGGATTTTGTTGAACAGAGCATTTTGCTTTATATGCATGTGAAACATCCAAGATCTTGAGTAATGTTGATAAACCAGAAAAACCATTTGTTGCAAATCTGATAGATTTCATGTCAATAGTAGAGCAAACAAGCCTTTTATCTTGTGTTGTATTGCTATTTGCTTCCAGTTAAACCTGGAAAGAGAAAAGCAAGAAAGAAGGCAAAAAGACCAACAAAGCTCACAACTTTTTAAGTTCTTCAAAATGGTTCTGTTCAAACAGCAGATCAAAGTATAGACTGGTTCTTATTTTATCCAGAGTTGGCTTATCCATCCACCATAAGGACTTCTTTAATTCCTGTAAAACAACTGTGTGTTCAGGAGAGTGTCTATTCTGAAAATGTTTCTATTCATAAAAATGGTATTGCTGAATTCTAGCTCTCCAGTATGTTTGCAACTCAATGTGAGATTTACTGGCTGACAGATAAAAGATGTCTTTTTCAAGCAGCAGTCCTGAACACTCAGTGAGGGATCATAAAATCAATCTGGTTACCTAGTGGCTCATCCAGCAACAATAGGCAGAGACAATTTGTTCACTGTCAACACGTGGACAGCTCCATTGCCCCAGCTGCCTTCAGAGGAGCTGTGTTCAGATGCCCACTCCTGATGCCCTGAACAAAGGGAGCCTCATCCCACTGTTCTCTGAGTCTGGAGCAGGGGTCGGCAACCTTCCAACAGAGATATGCCAGATTGTAATTTTCTTTCCCAAATTAGAGTTTAAGAATGCTGGCAGGAACTTTGCAGGAGCCAACAGACGCTGCCTCTCAGAGAGGCGACATGCTGCCAATCAGCTGATTGGCACTGCCTTGCCTCTGTGTGAGGCAGGGGCTCCTGGGGAATCAGGATCTCAGCAGGAGCCCAGGCTTCTCTGAGATGCCTCCTGCACTGACCTGCCTGTGTGCCATTCCATAATCTGACCTACTGATGCCATAAGCGGGCAGCTCGTAGCTTCTACCCCTAAAAATCTGTCCAGAATTCAAAGCCAGGTCCCAACTTAGGCATTGATTCTAGCATGGAGGGAAAGGACCAAAGGAAAATAGCATTTAACATTCCCTGAAACTTGCAAAGTGATAGGAAATACAAACTTCCTCAGTTGTGCCAGTTTATTTTTAACTCTTGAATTTCTGTCTAGAAGCGTGTGGGCAGCTCCAGTGCTTGAAAACACACTTTAGAGAAAAGTGTGTGTTTTAGGTGTTGCTGAAACCTAAATACATAGCCCTAAAATACATAGCCCTTGCTATGGGCAAGGGCTTGCTATAGCCCTTGCTATGGGCTTGTATTTTGGGCTCCTAGCATATGCCCTAGCACTTGCTACAAATTCACATACCTCTTTCAGCAGACAAACATTTTCAATTAGTCAGAGAGTAAATACACATAAATACAACACAGTGGTTAGGGCAGAATAGATAATGGAAAGCAAGTGCACATTTAAAAATTAAAGCTGCTTGAGAAAACAAACAGTAATTTTCTGAGGTTTTTGGCAAGGCAGTTTTCTGAGCTTAACTGAGACATAAAAACTACTATCCCTACTCTCTCATTCAAAAAACTGTAAAAGGGGAGAAGAGCCATCCCACCTCTTTGAGATCTTCAGTGAATAGCTGTCATGTTTTGAAGGCTCACAAACTGTGCACAACCAGCGGCACTGCTGCCAGCCAGCCAAGCGATACAGGCGCGGAACTTTGCTCCCCTCACTTTTACACTTCCCAGCCAAACTGAGCAGCAATGCAACTTATGGAGCTGCCACCAGGTCCTCTTTGGGCTATTTGAGAGAAGAGCTGTCTATTCCCCTCTTCCTGCTGCCTTTACCATGCGGGCTGTAGCTCACAGTCCTCTAAGAATAGCGGCGGCTCCTGCTTCTGTGCCATTGGTACTACTTCCCTGGCTTTTGTTCAGTAAATACTCTCATTCTGCTGAGCTGGTAGCAGCTGAGATTGTTGGTGATATATTGTCCCAGCATTAAACACAGAGTCATCTGGCAGGATGATTGACTGAAACCTGGACCTTGGCAGAACAGTGTTTTGCAGTAAGTTTGGCATTTCTTTGTTAAGTTCAGGTTAGATTCACTTAAAGAATGCGCTTGCCAGCTATGCCATGTTTTTGACTTTATATCCATCATGATGAGAAATGGTCTATTTACAAAGATATTCATAATTAAATTCTTACCTTCTTTTCCCAGCCCAGCATAAAACACACCTATCATTGTATTTGGTTGAAGCAAGTCAAATTCCATTAGAAACATTTTCAGACATCTGCATAGGATCCTTCACTACTCTGCTCGAATCCTGAACTTTCTAAAGATAAATGTCTATTTTTAGGGCTTGACATTGTTAAAAAAAAAAGTCAAATCATACCATAACACTTCATTCCTTCTCCCCCCCCCTCTTTTCTTTGCCTCTGTATTCCTGCAATTCAGTGAGCCATCTAGGAATATATGAAATTTTGAGCATCTGCCTCTTTACCTATGCAATTATCAGAACAGAAATGCTGTAATGGTAGTGCCTAGGAACCTCAGCCACCAGTGGATGGTAGCTGCTACTATGAAAAATCATAGCTCCTGCCCCAGGCATTTGGCAAGTTATGAAACAAGAGGCAGCAGTTAGACTGCAGCAGTATGGAAGTAATGAAATACATTTGCTCAAGATTATTATGCAGTGGTCTCACAGAGACCTAACAAGTTATTTTAGATATTAAGACAAACTATCAGTCCAGCCACAGTTTCAACAACTTCATACCCCCCTTTGTCAAGCTTTGCAGCCAGCCATTGTTTTCCGGTTTATTGCTTGGGAATGGCTGCACTGTAGCATTTCACCTCCTGCAGCAATGGACTTCTGTCCAGGGCTGTCACTGCTGCTCTGAAAGCTGAGAGTGCAGGCTGAGAGACACAGCTGTGCTATGGAGCAGTTATAAGGTAAAGAAGTTATTAATCCCTACAAGCATATAAATCACTGTGCCTAAATACAGTACAGTTTCTTTTACTCCCCCTCTGAAATATGAATTTCTCTTCAACCTGCCTTATGATATCCATACATTTTTTTTTTCTGAAGTACCTGGGGACAGATTCTTAAAAATGCCTTAAAATGTAACTAGACATTCTGTAGCATTCAAAACTGCTTAGAGAAGTAGTGCTTAAGCACATTTTAAATTTCCAGATGAACCTTCCTGTGCCTAAGTAACTTAGGCCCTGACCCATTGTGCTAAAAACTTCACTCCAAAATTCCTCTTCTCCCCATACACATCTCAGTGCTCTGTGACAATAAACCCTTTCTTCCTGGGCTAAATCTGGTAGCAGCCAAGCTTTCCCTTCAAGTAATTTAATTAATCTTATTGCCAAAGTATTCTTCTTGAAACCTTGATAAAGAGCCACTTAGCACTCAGAATTAAAATTTATGGGAAGGGAAGGGATCTGTCTCACCTAATATTACACATCTTCAGCATAGCTGTTAATTTTCAGATCTACACTCCATTCATAGTTAGCAGAGAGAAGTGGAATCCCACAGGACAGAATTAATTTGACACCTCCTAAATATCTACTAAAGGATTAGTTTTGCATCTCTGCAACTCAAAAGAAAAGAAAGAAGTAACTTATTTTGTCACAGTATTTGCTTTAAAGGCAGCTGAAGTTTGGTGAGATGGATTGCACCACTGTGTCTGGAGGTTAAAGCAGGATATTGATAGTCCAGTTCTATGAATTCTTTCCTTCCTATCATTGACTCTGAACATAACCACCAGCAAATAATTTAACTTCTCAATGTTTCAGTTTATATATCTATAAAAAAGGTATATTATAGTGCTATTACATTCTAGATAGGCTGCAGAGTCATAGCGGGGCAAAAGTAGCTCTTGAAAGTGTGCTGAGAACCTCAGAGGGAATATATTAAGTATGTGCAAACCATATTAAAGAGACTACTAAAGAACGGGGGGAAACAACTGACAAGACTTGGAGCAAGAAATAAAAGAGATTAAATTCCACTGGCTGCACATAAATGTTGTGAATACCTTACAAATGTTTAGCATGTTACACATGCTCAAGAGAGCTAATATTTCAAGGTGGATTTTCTCCACACCACGAGGAGAAGCGAAGAACTTGGTGAAGTCCACATCTGGAGTTAAGGAGCATATTCCAGCCAGGAGAGTTGATTGTGCCACTAAGCCTGGCAATACTGTAATTGAAGCTCTTCGTGCAGGGTGCTAATCTTCCCAGAATTCTTATTAAAAATGGATGGCTGCATGTGCTTCCAAACAGCCAGGACATCAGGTTTTTTTTTATTTATTAGCCCTGTGAGCATTGTTCCTGGTACATTTCTGTAAGCTTTTCATAAAAATGAAAGGGGGGAAAAATGGTGAGTTAAGGTGGCCATCTGTATGGAGCTTTTTCCCCACCTAAGAAAGTCTAAAGGATGCACATGTCTAACTTGTTGGTCAGGACAACACAGTAAATTTTGGTTCTGTATGTGGTGCTCCCCTGGCGTGTGTCTGGAAGCAAATAGTTAATGTTCCATATGCAGCCAGAGGTGCTGTAAAGGAGGGAGGAATTGAGCACGCAAGGTGATTATAGCTGAAAACATGACTCTAATGTAGGGAAATAATACATATTTAAATAATTAATTATTATCTACAAAGTTATCATTATAATCATGTTTATAATGAATGCATGTTTTACCAATTTGAAATAACTAAGTATTCTAATCTTAGAAAGCTTAAAGAAAGTCTGTTAATGAGATAAGAATATTTTCCTTTCTGCATATGCATTAACTGCTCTTTTTTTTTTTTCACTTCAGAAAAGATGCTTACAAATGGATTACTCTGGGATGTGTTCTTGCCAATTCACCAGTGGGAATGCAGGTAGATACACTGCTGGGAAAAATCTAGGGTTTAAATTGTTCCTGCCACTTTCAGTTGACATGGCATTTCCCTTCAGTTCATTGTGCCTTCTATTCAGTCCCATGATATCTTTACTTCCATATTCCATCAGCGGCTCAGCCAAATTTCACTCCTGAGTATCTGGGAAGCACTTTCAACTCAGACTGTGGGACACAAGACATCCTCTTTTTTGGTGGGAACAGATGATGCTCATCCTTTGAGTTTCCTCAGCTGTTATTTTTCATTCTTCCCAGGCAGAGAACAACTTCCCATTTCAAATGAAACCTGTACTATAAGTATCAACACCGTAGTCACTTAGAAACCCATGCTAATACTCTGTTAGGTGCTAACTTCCACCAAAATTAGTAGAACTCAGGAATTTAAATAATGGAATCATAGAACAGTTTGGGTTGGAGGTAGCCTTGAACATCATGTAATTCCAAACATCACGTAATTCCAAACACCTTGCCCTGGGCAGGGACACCTTGCACTACCCCTGGGTTGCTCAGAGCCTCATCCAGCCTGATCTTGAACATTTCCAGGGATGGGGCAGCCACAGCTTCTCTGGGCAACCTCTGACAGGGCCTCACCAGCCTCACAGGGAGGAATTTCTTCCCAATATCCAGTCCAAACCTACTCTCTGCCAGTGTGAAGCCATTCTCCTTTGCCCTTTCACTACAGGCCCTTACAAAAGTCCCTCTCTAGGTTTCATGTAGCCCCTTTATGTCTCCCTGGAGTCTTCCCTTCCAGGCTGAACGCCCCCAACTCTGTCAGCCTGTCCCTAGGGAGAGGTGCTCTCAGTCCTGTGATCAGCTTAGCTGCTCTTCTCTGGACTTGCTACATCCTTCTTATTTTGGGGGTCCCAAAGATGGATGTAATCTAAAATCTCCTTAAGGATTAGTCTAATATAATGAATTATAAAGGTATTTTACTTTGAAACCAACTGGCAAATACCATCACCAGAGAATATTCCTGCTTATTTTACAAACAATGCCTCATATATCCCACATTTTACAGAGGGTTGGTGAGTCCCTGATAGCCCACTGAAGGTGATCAGCTTTGACACCTTTCCTGTGTGCAAACCTCACAGCTTTGGTCAACAGAAAGATTCAAATTCAACCTCTTTTGGAAAGATGAAAGAGTGGCAACAGCTATTTTGCTGGTTGTGTGTTCAGGACTTCTTTATCTGCTTCCCTAATGGTGGATGAAAATGATCCTCTTCAGGTTATGATAGCAAAAGGCACTGGCTCTTCCCATTCCAGTTCAAAAGGAGAGCATTGTGACACAAAGATCACATTTTAGGCTACTACTTGTCCACTTAGATGGACTTTGATGGATTTTCTGTTGTATAATTTGAAGAATTCGGTGATAGGAATGAAGAGAATTTTGAAGCATTTAAAAACTGTCTGAAAATACTTTTTTGCAGAGTTTTGAAAGACACTCACAACTTAAAGTGCCATCTTTTTTTGCCACATGGTGAAACACTGATTACCAGTAGCAGGAAAAGAACAAGCCTCACAGTTACAGTACTGCCATTGTTAAGAGACGGGCTATCCTGATAATCATAATCAGCACTTGATACTCCAATTAATGCTACTGAACATCCTTTCTTCAGAAGTTTGTAAACAGAAACACTTCTACTTTTCTTAGTTGCATTGCAGCTCCTTTGTGTATTTTAGCTCAAAGCAGGAACCCAGACTAAACTTATATTTGCCAAAATACCAGGACCTAAGCCCTGGCTGCAGGTTACACATTGCATGTGTAATTGCATGTTTGCCCAGGACAGAAATGGAAAAGCAATGGGAAGTAATTTCCAGTATCACAGCCATCCTGTTCTCCCTTGTGTCCTCCCTCCCTTATTTTATGAGCTCCTGCAAAGGGGCAGTCTGGGAACAGGTCTTGTCAAGAAGCAGAGCTGCTATGGCGTCCAGAAACACCGGAAACAAAACAAAAGCCCTGGAGCCTTATAAACAACATGCAGTCTCCGTGGACTCTCATCCACTTGGAATGATTACTCTAACAGCATCCAAAAGGGCAGAGCAGATGCTGATATGAGCTCTAGTAGCAGGGACTATGCCTTTGCCTCCACAGTGAGCAGATGGAGAAGCAGTACCCTTCAGTGAGGTCTGTGGAGACAAAGAGAAGACATGCACCAGACATGTCTCAGGCTGCCAGCCAATCCTCCTTCCCACTTGGTAGGGAAGTCAGCTACCCTGTGCTTCCCTTCAGCTCAGTTACAAACTTCTCCTGCCATTTAGTCCTCATAGAGCATAAAACATCTGCTAACACAAAGAGCAGTACAATACCAGTGTCCTGCAGTCTGAGCCCAAAACTAACTGACTGTTAAATGGTAGTTGGTCATTCCATCCCTTTTCCTAAACAGTAATGTTCACCTTCAAATACCCTTAAAATTGTCTTTGAAAATGAGTTGACATTGCTGCCATTATTAGCTCAGAAGAGCTATCCAACTGCAGGCTTTTCATGTTTATTAATTAACAGGTGACCAAAAATGACATTAGCAAAGTCTGCATTAAATTGCTTTCTTTGTTTTAGGATGGTTAAAGGTCCCGAAATACAACTGAAAAGGCCACATGTGTTACAATATTTTTTTTTAAGCAGACACCACTTCGTCATAGACTAGATTCAAAGCTCGAATCTAGTCAAACACACAAAAGAATTGCTGGCTTTTTTCTCTTTCATACTGTTGATATGAAAGAGACAGGACAGAGTAATTGTTTAATCACTGGCACATTGCTTTAAATCTCATTCTCAGCACACACAGAGAAAACAAAAATGGAGGAAAGGGCACTGAGGCATTTGAGCTGATTGATGGCAGGTCAGCGGCCAATGCACAATAGATATAAAATGTAGCAGATCAAGAGCACCACATTTGAAAAGCATTACATGAAGTTGATCTTAACCAGAGAGATGGTTAATACAATAACAAGGTGGAAATACCAGCCAATGTGCAATGTCATGTAATGGATTGCATTGGGAAGGAAAAGGTAAGAAATTGAGGATGGCATATATTTGTGCTACTCTTTAGAGCACTCTGTAGCAATATTTGCCTGTTTTAATAAATGCTATGCTCCAGAAGTTGACCCTTTCAATTAAAAAAATGTGGCAGTGTTACTCAGGAGAAGCAGTCCCTGTGACCTCAGTGGGGCAGGCAAGACATCCTGATTTCCAGCTCAATTCCTGTGCATCCTAATAGCCCAGGACAAGTTCATTCACACAGCAGGTAACCCTTTGCATAGCTAATATTTTGTAACTGCTCTGCATGCATAGCACTGTAGCCTGGACAATCCACCTGGTCCCAGAGAAAAGGCAGGAGGAGAGTCTTGGTGCTTGTTACACTCTCCGAGGTTTCCCAACCACTTCACGCAATTGGCTCCGCGAGGATTTAACATGCCTCTCTTATTCCTGTGATATGCATTAGATTTATACTGTAAATATTTAATGTTTGCAGATCACAGGAGACCACGCAGCTGAACAGATTATAAAACATTGTAAAGTTTAAAGCAATACATATCAGAGTAGTAGCTGGCACTCCGGGAGGTTTATGAGGATAAGAAGACCCTGGTTTTCTGATTGCCCTCACTGGAGTTCTGTGTCAGAATAGCATGAAAGAGCAATTAAAAATTATTTAAAATGTACTGTTTGGTTCTGGTTTGAATGGATACTAGAGGAGAAAGTTACTGCCAACAGCTGGAGAGTTAGCAACTGACAGAAGAATCAACAGAATTCTGGAAAACCTCTGGAAGTGCAGTTGGAATAGGGAGCTGTTCAAGATAACTGTGGGAATTTGGGGAATAAATCTTTTTTCTTTTTTTTTTTTCTTATGAAGTAAGGTGTTACTGCTGAGGGCTACAGTCTCAGCTAGTTTTTATATCCATGTGAAGCTCTGTGGGCTGCCAGGACTCAAGCACTTTTTCAATACTCAGATCTGAGAACTCAAGTTAGAAGGGAGCCACAGGCTTCCATGCATGTATGAAATGTGAGTTAAGAAGTTCCTTCACATTAAAGTTCCTGTGAATTTGTTCGTGTAGATGGAATTGATTTGGCTACTTACCAAAATGGTATCGGAATCTGCCCTTTGATTGCCAGGCAGAAAAGATCAGGCAGCTCACTGACTAATCAAGTAAATTGTTATGACCTAATTGTATATTTAGATGTAAATGTTGCCTTTGGATTTGCCTGTAAGGGCAAAATTTGACCCTTTCTTTTTTTTTCCAGCTGAAATGAAATTATGCCTAAGTAACACATCAAAAGAGGAAGGAATTTGCAGTTAGCACCATTTAAGGATTCGTATTATCTGTTGATATTACATTAATTAGATATTCCCCCGATCAAATGATTCAAACATTTTTCTTCAGGACTGAGAAAAAGGAACATGGCTCATACTAGAAATTAAGATGTGACGCAGCCATTCAGCTGCAGTTCTTGCTCTTTTCTTGAACCTATCTTGCACAAGTGACAGGACTGGGAGGAAGCTTGGCTAATACTCCTAGATCAGGGAAATGTACCAAAGCAATGCATCACTATTCTGAGCAGTGACTTCATAAGGACAGTTGCTTGTTTGCAACATTCAGCAAATGATATTCAGGATTGGGCCTGACAAGCCTGATTTTGTCCAAGGAACTAAATGGGCAAGAAGTTAATCATACTGTGAGCTACCTATGTAAGGATATCAAAAATCCATCATAAATTCAGGCATTTCTGCAATATAGTGTGGCTGAACTTTGCTGCCAAGTGTGGTACAACATTCATTAGCCTTTACAAGCATTAATGTTATTTCTTTGAAGCAGAGGAAGACTATTTCACAAGTAGTATTTG
Source organism: Chloebia gouldiae (assembly GCA_003676055.1). NCBI lineage: Eukaryota > Metazoa > Chordata > Aves > Passeriformes > Passeridae > Chloebia > Chloebia gouldiae. The sequence continues at coordinate 8,750,876 of QUSF01000021.1, forward strand.
CCCCATGTACAATATAATGCATTTGTCTATTTTAGTCGGATATCTGGCTACTAACAAGGAATAGTAACAGTCAAAAATAAATGACTCTTGCCCAAAAAGTTCTGCTTTAACAAATGAAGACTTTTCACAAATCACTTGGAAGTTTAAGAGCCTCAGAAAATTATCACAGATCACTTAACATGTTATCTTCTGTGGTAGCTAACTATTTCACAGTGTTTTTATAAAATTATGGGCTTTTTAGTAGCAAGTTGCAGCTTTACTCCCCAGACACACTGGTTTTCTTTTCAACCAAAACTGCAGGGAAAGCAAACACTGTCAAATCAGCCAGTGCTCTGAAGAGCCATCATGACAACTTCATCCTAGTTTGTCAACATGCCAAGGGTTTCTCCTGGATACCTCTGTGGGCCAGAGCCAGGGACCCCCCAGCCAGAGGAACTTCCAGTGCTGGAAGCAGGTCTTCCTGCTGGCTGGATAAGAATAGCAACAAAATGGACATTCCTTAGAGAAAATAAGGGAGACAGAAAGGATGAGAGAAAGAGGAAAAGGACTTGACATGCAGAGGGGGATGCTGGAAGAAGTCAAAACAGAAATGCAGAAGGAAAGAGGATAAAGGAAACCGTGGGACATGTTGGTAGCAAGGAAGGACAAGACAGGAATTTGAGCTGCAAGTGACTGAGTTTATACCTAAATAATCAAATTTTCAGTCTCTTGTTTTACCCAGCCTCATAAATACACACAGATTGTTCTGCCATTCTCCTGCCAGACAGAAGACTGACTTGCACCAAAGAGATCCCCTACACTACATCCAGAGACACTGAAGTTCTTTTGCTTCAGGCCTAACACACTGAGCAGTTTCTTTTCATGCCAGCAGTTTGCCTTTTTTTCTTTGTGTCACACTATTAGATTTCTGCAGCTGCTGTGTAGCAATGTGCCATCCACAGGTGGTACAGAGGAAGGAGGGGAAGACGCCAGAAAGGAGCCAGGTAAAACCACCAGGTTTTGTCAGATGCTTATTTAGAGAATCCAGGAAGCCACAAGCAGCCAACTTTTGCCAATAAACACTGCAATAAATTTTTTACAGTGCTCCAAATCTGGAAAAGCCTGAATGATCAGAAAGTATTTTTGGTTTTTTATTTGTCAGATCCAAGGAGACAAGCTGTTATTTTTTTGCTTTGTGTAGATTCTCCTACTTTGATGGACAAAATGTCTAGCACAATTGGACCACAAAGTGACATAAATCCAAACAGAACAAAAATATATCCATTACCTACAGTATGTCTGGAATCAATCTCTGTGAGGGATGATTATGGTATTGACCTGAGATCTGTCAGTACATTTTCCTCTGAGAAGTCCCTAGTGCTTGTAGACAGAGCCCCTGTGGGGGTTATCTTTTATGTACACCAAAATGAACTGAAGAATAAAACTTGTCTCATATGTGTGCTTTTCATAGCCAGATTAAAACCATTAATGTCCACTGAATTAGTAGCTCAATACAAGTTTTGCTAAAAGCATAAAGGAAATTAATATATATGGAACAAGGAATCTATGTCATGAAGTCCTCAGCAAGACACTAAGCAAGTCACTCCACAATACAAACTTTCACACCTCAGTGCTCCATATACCTGGATAAACCTCAGTAAATATCTGCATAAATTTGGTAATTAGGATGGCAGCAGAAAGGAAACAAGTGCTGAACAGTAGTCAGCAACAGGAAACCCTTAGTGCCTAATTCATTGTAGCTTCTATTTATTACAAAGACCCTCATGTTGACCTGGAATTCATACAAGCAGATTTTTTTTTCAGATTGTCTTTCAGTCTCCTGGGAAGATGCAACCATTTTGAGTGCAGTAATTGCAAGTGGATTAATCACCCAGAAGTACCTGCAAAGATCACATCATCACCCAGACCCAAAAAACCCATCCAAAGCTAAAGAATTAAATCATGTACAGGGCCAGTGTTCTGCTAGAGGGAAGAAAAACCCTACAGAACACAAACCTTGCCATGTGTGGTGTACGTGGAAGAATCATTCTCTTTATCCCCCGGACACTAACCAAAATAAAGTCAGAAATTTTAGTCTGCTGCTAACTAATAGGATTAAAACCAGGTACATTAAATTTGAGAATGTCTCCCAACACTTAAGGTTCCTTTGGCAGTTTGTTTGTGAAGACAGGAATGAAACCATATTATGAGAAGCAATATAACAAGCTAAACTTCATAGCCCTGGGCCTTCATGCAGTCAGACTACATCATGCCATTTTATCATACACCCAGGAAAACAGAGATCAGCTGAACAGGCCACAACAAAGTACACAGAAGAAAGGCATGTGCTGCTTCAAGGAGTCAGAATCCCGACTCTCCTCGAACATAAAAACATTAAAGGGAAATTCAAAGTCAGTTCCTCTGCTTGTGACACTCATTGTTACTGGGGTGGCTGGGACCTCGCCCTCAAGAGCTGTGTGAAAAAATCCTCCTCTGGCCAGGATCCTAGCACTTTCATCATTTTTATCAGAGATGGAGAGCCACAGAGAGGAGAAGTTCACAGACTGGAGATGGCAAAGCTCCACAGGGACCCCAGCACTGTGTGCCATGTCAGAATAGGGCTGAGCATGTGTTTGAACCCCAAAGACACCCAGCAATGCCAGATTTAGGCTGCTTTCAGGCCTTGTGCCCCTGTGGCTGATCCCATGACACTGTTCAGGCTTGGAAGACATGCTTCTTTTTTTTAAGAATCAGTGGTTACCCAACCTTACCCTGGGGAGAAGCATTTGAAGAACACCAAGTTCCCTTGTATTTGCATTTTTTAAAGCACTTCAAGTTTGTCTCAGAAGTTTTATAAATTAAAACATTTGCCACAGATATACTAGAACTGTTCATAATCAACATAAAGATGTGAAACTGTCTTAAACTCTTACATAAAAAGATGAGTTTTACCTGGCATTCTGCAGTGATTCCAAGTTTTAGTATCGTAAGAGTTTAAAGGATGGGACATGGATTGCACATTACAGTGTCTGATGCATTAAAAAGGGGTTTTTCAGTCATTTTGTAGTACATCTGCAGGCAAGCTAGGACTATCACTCCATCAAACTGGAATAAATAAATATTTTGCATGCTTATAAGTTCCCATAAACAAAGTCAAATATGCACTTCTCTATAAGAATTCACAACATTTTTCAAGCACTGGTTGATTAACTAAATAAAATTGCAGGAAGGAACACAAATGTTCCCATGTCCACTCTGCAGTGAAGTGAGGTTAAGACCCAGCAGGAGGTGAGTTTCTGACTGTCAGGAGTACTGAGTGGCAGTCCTCAGCCAAGGGCTTACCCTGGCTCTGCTCCTGCCCCAGCACTCCGACAGAAGATCCTACAAAGCACTCACTCATATTTAATCGTGGAACTACTCTGCGCATTGCAAGATCAAGCCTCGATGAAATATTTAAAGAGATGTGCATACAAAAACAAAGGTAACTGACAGCACGAATAGCCAGGGAGTCTAACTAATTGCTTTAAAAGAAAGGAAGTCTGCATAATGGTATTAAGGGAAAAAAACACCAAAACAAACCTTCAAGGAGAAAATAATTCAAATATCTTAAATATGAATCTGATAGGGCAGCAAAACCCTGAAATTATGTACAATAAACATCACTGCAACAGATGTGGGGACAGCCAAAGCAAGCACATGAAAATTCAGGTTGCACTGGAAAGTGCTGAGGTAACTTCAGCTACAGCAGCACAAAGGCTGTTCCTGTTTACCAAGTCCTGTATAAATCTCATCAAGCTAATGTTAATTTCAAGAGTGTTTTAGCACAGCTAGAAAAAAATCATACCATTGAAACCTTGGCATTACAAAAATAGTAGTTTCTGAAGTATGCTAATTATTTTATAAGTATACAATGACTGGAAATATTTTAAAGGCAAACAGAAACAAGAGAGGATTGAAACTGTAGGTTAAAAATGTGATGCAAGACCTTTTAGTAGAAGCATGCAAACATTTTCAGCACAGATTTTGATCGTTTACTACATTCTGTTTCCTCTATTCTCCTCCTCTCCTCCTCTCCAAATTGCATCAAAATTTAATGAAAAAAAATGTATGGGAAAGGAAAAATAATTATGGATGCAGTAAGAAAGAAAACACTTAGTGGCCATAAAAAATCCAAAGAGGCTATTATTACTATTTATATTACATTAGCGATCAAAAAATAATGCACACTTTAGAAACACAAAGATACAATCTCGTCCTAAAAAAAAAAAAATTTACATTCAAAGACAATGAGCACGAGGACCTGGACCCCCTTGCTGGGCTGGGTTTGTAACCAACACCTGTGGCTTTGTTCACCACTGAGATGTGCAGCCAAAGAAGTGAACTCTCCAGTGGTACAACCATGGTTTTATGGCATGGATGTTTCTGCCATGGAAATACATTAACTCAGGTATGCAATGTCAGTTATAAACATTTTTAAACTGGTTTAATTTTTTTAACTTGTTTCTGCCATACTACTCCCGGAGAAAGAAGTTCCCACATTTCTATAGTCCCTACATTTCTATAGGCTCTAAAGAGGAGTAGAAGTGAATAATTTAAAAGAAAATTCAGATATTTTACTGTGGATTGCCCTAATTATTGAGGCTGATTCTTCCCAACAGCCTTCCACTCCCTCCCTGACCCATACACAAAACCAGGAATGACAGCACAGAGGTACTCCTAATACAAATGTCCTCTTTGCCTAATGTCCCAAGTATTGCAGAATCTTGGAGAGCAGTTAGTTGGAGAGTAAAAGAGAAAGAAAATAATTGCAGAGTGGATCATCTCATCACTTCCCTCATGTTGACTTTTCCAGGCCAGTTATCAATATCATCTGCATCATCTGAAGCAAGCTACAAGTCAATATCCTGGAAACTCAGCAAGAACATACTCCAGGAAAAGAAAGGTCCAAACAGAAACACACTCAGAAATCCTGTCAAATGGAACTAGAGGGGTTGCTGTGCAACTGCAGCGTGGGGGACAGAATCCTGCTGGACCAGTCCTGGTATGTGAACACCAAGTGGGTCAGATCTGCCCAAAGTTAGTACCTTTGTTGGAAGACAGGTGCATCTGCTGATCCTTAAATGCACAGAATGCAACAGAGATCACAAATCACAGAATCCTCCCTCCATCCACCACAGCAGTTCTCTCCTGATTTTGGTTGGGATAGAGTTAATTCTCCTACCAGTGGTTAGTACAGTGCTGTGTTTTGGATTTAGGGTGAGAGCAGCATTGATAACACACTGAAATTTTAGTTCTTGTTAAGCAGTGTTTACCCTAAGTCAAGGACTGGTCAGTTCCTCACACTGTCCTGTTTGGAAGGGGGCTGGAGGTGGGAGCTGGGAGAAGACACAACCAGGACCTCTGGAGGAAAGGTGGCCAATGGTTCGGGAACATACCAGGCATCACTGGGCTGGTGTCAGCTATTGAATTTTATTTGCTTCTCTTGTTTCACTTGGGGTTTATTTTTATCTCTTTCTGTTACTTTCCTTTTCATTACAGCAATTGATTCTTTCCTTTTAATTCAATCATTAAACTGTCCTTATCTCAACTCTTGAGTTTTCTCACTTTTACTCTTCACAGCCCCACTGGAAGGGGAAAGGGAGCCTGTGCAGTGATTAGCTGCCAGCTGGGGTTAAACCACAACTAATTCCCGGCTTGCTCCTCGGCAAGGAGGGAAACTGGAAGCAAAGTGACTGCTCAGATGTGATGATCTTCAATGTCCAAACAACAACCAACATAAAATTTAATTCAAGCTACACTACAGGGCATGTTTTCAGCTTTTTTTTTTTTTTCTTTGTGGGGGAGATGATGCTTGAGGAATTAACTGCAAAACTCCCATTATTAATAGAAGTCACACAGCTAAATCCCCACAATCTATAAGGAAAATATTGCCTTACATTTCTCTCTGGTATCACTCCTGATCTGTGCTGACAGCACTCTCATCATGAATAACATTATGTCAGGCTGCCCAATGATTCCTGAAACTGTCAACAATGTTCAAAGTCAACTTCTCCAAACTTTTTAAAAGTTAATAATCTTCACTCTGGAAGCATAAAAGTTGAATGCAATAGAAAATGTGCAGATTCACAGCGAGTTTTATTGACTTGCTGGCCAAAGACTTCATCTAGCTGCTGAAACATTTACATACGACAAAGCACTATCTATAGAAAGGATGGCCTTAAAGGCCAGAAAATACATGAGATGGCAGAAAGAGTTGAGAAAGTGTGGAGAATAGTGCACAGTGTACTTGACTTTTACACTAAATTATAAAAGCCTTCAGTCAATCCAATGTCTGCAATCAGCCTAGTTTAGGGAATTTCACTGTAACACCATGTAAAGCACAGCAGAGAAAGAAAACCTCTTGAGAAATCTTAATTTCCTTGTCTTCTTCTGTTGCAATTTGACTTAAAATGCCACATTTTTCAAAGCATGAAAAACCACCAGCCCTTCAATTTCCCTCAATTTATTTATTTTTTTTAATAACTACTCATCAATGTGATGAGAAGTTCCAGAGTGAAAGCCTGAAGAAAGAGCAATCAATATGCTCTTTAGTAGTTGAAAGTGTAAATTTTCCTTACTAGTGCCCCTTAGGCAGGCCTAGAGGGGGCACTAGCAAAGAAAATACTTTTCTTTCTGGAAGGCACCCAATCAACTTTGCATTTTTAAATGGCTCAATTACAAATAAATGCATATATAAATTGTTTCAAATTGAGTTCCTGATAAATGTTGTCCACACTTTAAACACCTGTGTTTAACAACCTTTTCTTGTTAATTTTGCACTTCCCTTTTGTTGTCTGAAGAGGTGATTTCAGCAATAATGACATTAACTTGTTCTCCAAACCTCTGAATTATTGACCTACACATAGCCAATATTGCAGGAGTTGATCCAAACTGAATTTTCTGAATCTTCTATTAGCCTTCATTACTCACAAATCTTCCAGTCTGTGCTTCTCTGAAAGCTGCAACTCTTTCAATCAAGTGATCACATTAGATTATGTTTGGATTCACCTTTAAAAAGTTGAAATTTACTGTTAATGCCCAGCTGAATGCACCGAAGAAGTCCAGAAACAAAAAGTCAAAGAAAAACTGATGCGGAAATCATTATTTTATAACACCAATACTATTATGCCAAACTTGCATTTTGGGGTTTAATTTATTATTTTCAAATTTTACTTGCTGGCAACACTTCTGTTTTACTCTCTGGACTGTTGAACGAAAGCATTTAACAAAGCAGCCAACAAAATCTCTGTTCATTGGACTGAAGTCCTCTTTAAAGATCTCCAGCATATGTTTTTTTTTAAGAAATTGAGGGTGTATCTGTCATCTTCTCTCAAGAGATAATAGGGAACAGTTCCATTTGCAGAGGGAGGCACAGTTTTTCTACTGGTTCCGTATTAACCTGGGAAAGCCTTTAAACCATGGATATTTCCTCAAAATCTATTTCTACTGGTCTTTTTGACTTTTGAAGGAGCAGAAAGGGGATAAAGTAGAATGGAGAAAGTCTCATGGAATGCCCACATGATAGGGCTTTTCTTAAGGAAAGCTCTTATCTGTAAAAAATGTATTCAGTCATGAGGATCTAAACATAGGTCCTGCTTACAGAGAAAATACAAATGACATACAAAAGCCCTCTCATTTTGGGACTGGGTAACCATAGATAAAAATAAAGCAAGGAAGAAGTAAAAGTGGTCAGAAACTGTTTGCTTTCAAGTCTTTTCAAGTGCCCCCAGTCAAGCCATTGATGTGGTGTGGCCCAGAAAGGGATAAAGCAAAAGGAGATCTACAGCTCATTTGTATACTTGTATGTTAAACAGTGCTGCCTTAGAGTGGACGTGCTGCCTAAGGAACAGGAGGATTTTCTCTCTCTTTTCCTCCCTCCTTTATCCTCCATGACCAGAAGCCAGAGAGCTGTACTGGTTAGAGGAGGTCACTCACAAGCACCATGTTCTCTGATAGCCAAAATGCACCAATAATTTTGTCATCTCAGGAGATCCAGCCACAATATGCATCTCCCATGTTTGCCAAAAAATGCACTGATGTTCAATCCTGTACCAGGTAAATTCCCTCCATCAAACAGATACATCTGACATGGTCCTGAAATGTGACTGAAATCCAGCCTACGCTGTTCAGGAGTGCAATTACAATAAAGGAAATAATGATAAATATATAGGAAAAAAATAATGGGAGTATGATACAGCACTGGACTGGTGCTTAGAAATGGAACAAAATCCTGAACAACCTGAATTAACTTCCAGGCTGGACCTACTTTGAGTGAATGGGTGAACCAGATAGTTTTCAAAGGGTTCATTCCAACATAAATCCTGACTCTAAGTGTGGTTTAGCAGTGTGCCCACTGCTAGTGGCTAGTTCAGGGCTGCTTATGTGGCAAACATTTCTCATGCATCCCATTCTCCCAGGGAAATTTCTCATTAAGGTGAAAGAGAAGGTAAAATTGTTTAAAGTGCCAGACTAGGAAACATGAACTACTGTAACTTTTCCCTCCAAGTCCCTCCCTCACACCTCCTCAAAATACTATATGAAAAATAATTACCACTTCTCAGAATAAACACAGATCTTCATACTTCCAATGATTATCCAGAAATTATTTTGGTACAGGAGCAGGTTTGCAAAGACAAAATTCATTCAGGGGTTGCTTCAAGCTCTGCTTGAATGTTTATAGCAACTTTTATGCAATCTGACATTTCAAAAAGAACTGACAGTAATGGTCTGGAAACACAGGGAAACCATTAGAGAACAGAGAAAAATGAGCTTCAAAAGAAACAGAATTTAAGAGCTAAATTTCTTTATCTGGTTCTGATAAGGGACTGGCTGAACAGAAACCCTTTGAGGAGCTTTCAGACTAACAAGATGACACTCTGCATTGCTCCAAAACGCAACACAAAAGTTGGGATGTGAGGCTGAAGAAATATTCCCCTCTGGCTTTTATTTTGTCAGATTTGATGGAGCTAAGCAGACTTCCCCCCGATCAGAGATGAAGATGGAAGGGCCTTCCAGGGAAGCATTAGAGACTCCAGGAGAAAGGTCCTGGAGCTACCTCTCTGGAAACCTGTCCCCATCCCATGCTCCAGGCAGCTGTTAGGGGGGCAGCATCCACTGGAGCCATAGCTTGTAAGGCTGCAAGACTGCACTGCACAGCATCTCACCTTCACCATCTCAAAAAAACCAGCTGGCTGAGGCATTAAGAAATCTTAGCTGTAAATCAGGCTGATCTAGGCATTTATACAGTATTGCAGGTCATGGCAGCAGTGCCAGGACATCAGAAGGGTTTTCCCTGGGATAGCAGATCTCCTCCTCCTCAAAAGTATAAAACAGATCTAGATGTGTCCTTAGAAGTGCATACTGAGACATTGTTGTATTGACAATAAATGACAGAATTGACCATAAATGCAGACAGTGACTTTTCCTGAGACTTTAACAATTGTCTGTGAATATTCTTCCACCTCTGTAGCTTCAGCATTCAGTAAAGCTTTTGGCCACTGTGGAAACATTTTCTAAAATGCTTTTTTTTTGATTCTTGAATCCTGGTCTTCCTTTTTTCCTTTCCTTGATAATTCTTAGCTGGAGATAATGCTCTTTGGTGACCAAATGCATATGTAGCACATGCCAGGAGGAGTCACACGACTTTATTTACGTTATGCTCTCTGTTTAACAAGTGGTGGGCCCCTGAACCAGGACATTGCCCACACCCCATCACTTTTCCACAAAATACAAGAACAACGTAGACCAATAAAAGTTACTAAATTTCCACTCTCCACCCATCTTTAAGAACAGGAAGGCCAACTCTAGAGTCTCCTCAAATTATAATTGAGGAGCTCAAAGTAACATTTTTAACTTGTTTTGTGGAGTAATTCTGTTTTTTTCTAATAATGGGTGAAGATTTCTACCCCTCTGCCCCTTACAATTTTGAAGCATTCTAAATTTCTGGTTTCTTCAGAATTAACATTGCTACTAAAATAGAAAATTGCCATTTAAAAAACTTGCAAAATATTCCTCTTCCTTTCTTTATACTGCTAAGAGTCTCTAATTGATACCTCACTCTCGAAATCTTTCCCTCACACAGTGCCAGTTTTGTACTGAGGGGTAGTGTCCTCTTTTTTTCACACAGATAACAGAGGCATTTTTCCTCCCCCGCCTCATTCTATGGCATTGCAGAATTACTGTGGACATTCTCCTCAGAGCTTGGAAAACTGGGCTAATTGTCTCTGAGGTGACAACTGCTCCATACACACATCTGCAAAACATCTTAGCAAGTCACTCCAATTAACAAAGTTATGTTTGATTTAATTCTAACTTGAACTCGTTCAGGTGTACCCAGTGAGGCATGCACTGAAACAGAATAGGTAAAGATTAAATGTCCTGCATATACCCAGAGCCCTGCACCTCAAACTCTTCCTAAAACACTAATTAATTAATTAAGACTCAAGTTATTCTCCATGGTGGAGAAATATAGCTTTGCCTACTTTATGTAGGTCAAGGTCCGAGGCAGAAATAGGCCAAGTTAACTGGCCAAGATCCAACAGAAAGCACGCGGCAGAACTGGAAATTCAACTATAACTTCACTTCCAAGATGTCTCACATTCCCCACCCAAAAAAATCAGTTGTACCTTCATTCATTCCTTCCTCCTGAACCCTTGTAATTTTTTAACTTGATGACCATAATTTGCAGTTAGAGTAAGCAACACATTGCTGAAGCAGCTCATAGAATCTTCTTTAGAAGAAGAAAATTTAAGTGCAATACTTCAGAGCAATGCAGAATAAGAGGTTCAGGGTTGTTAACCTGATACTTGCTCTGATTTGATCAGCACAGTCCAGATTTGGAAAGCTCAGACAAGCTGAAATTGGTAACTTTGATATTTTTGTGACTTTATGTCATCATCCATAACACTACTGTATAGTAAAACATTATACATAATGACATAACACCTGGAGAAAGCATTGTACTTATCAAAAAGGCTGTGGGTTTAGCCAATTCAGTTCAAGACCTCGTGAGCATTTCTGAGCTCTTAGCCAGGCTCTATCAGCTCTGGTTATTACCTCTGTCCTTTTTCTGGCAAGCTGCTCCAAAACAAGAAGCAAATAATGTGGCTGCATTGTCTACCCGATGCAAAAGCCACACAAGGGTTTAATAGTTTGATGCATAGCAAGAAAGATACAGGTCACTGTTTTATGTTATGGCATGACCTTGCAAAGGCAACCAAAAAGAAATTTAAAATAAAGATTAAAAAAAAAAAAAAAAGAATGCTCTGCCTTCACAGACCTGTGCTTTTTGTGTGAAGGCAGCTCTAAAACATGTGTCAGGGAAGCCACAATTGTGCTAATGAAAGATAGTGGAAGAAAAGTTGTCTGTGTCTCTAAGAAAATCCCTATCATATCTACAGTAGACGCTCCGAGGCAGCAACTGTTCAGTCTGAAGTTTAAACCGAGTCCTTAAATTCTGGGGCCTGGCTGCTTAATAAAGACTACAGGGTGTTGAGAAGCACAGTATATTATTTCATTAAGTGCTTTTTCGGAGAAGGAGATTTAGAAGTAAAACTGCTGGCTTTGTGTGGCAAGGTTATGACCTTTGACAACTTTGGAGCTTATCTCTTTCATCTTCCCACTCCCCCGAGACCCCGAACTTGCGGAGGGATGGAAACGGGTAAGCCGGGGCCAGACAGAGTCCGGCATTGTTGTGGGGCTGCCTCCTCTCCCTCTCCCTCTTTCCCCTTCTCTCTCTCTCTGCCTCTCCCTCTCTCTTTTTTTTCCCCCCTAAACAAAACAGATCTGAACTGAGCCAAGGAAACAAAAATGTATTGTTCCTCGCAGATGGAAGCGAGTGTCGCCTAGGTAACCAGATTAATCTCCTTTTTCTCTCCCTTCCTCTCTTGTAGTGCGGTAATCGGTGGGCTCTTTTCACAAAAAAGCCAGCCTCAAAGCTGGGGCTCTAACTAGGTTCCTAATTAGCTGCAATTTACAATGAAGACAACATGATGAGATAATAGAAATTTGCAAAATAATGACATACCTCAGCAAAATATTCCTCCTCCTAAGAACCATTTTTATACAAAAACAATAAAGAGGGCCCTTCTAAAGCAAAGCTGGAAAATGGTGGTGTATTATGTGACACAGAACATTATTGTTTGCCTCTTGTTCCCCCAATCAACAGCTTATTGTTTGGCATCTTAAATAAAAATGACTCAAATACAGGCCACATAATGATCTCCATTGCGCTAATACACTGTATATACAGAGTAGTCAAAAATGTACCCAAGCCAAGGCCAGCGGGGCTGGTAAAGTAGCAGGGCCCAGAAAGGTAATTTACAATACAATGCACTAACTATTATTGCTGGCCTTAATCACACGTATCTCCCTGATTTCTGTCAGGATGCGCTCTGACATCAAAAAAGGGCACTTGAGCGGGGGGCAGCCAGTTAATGAAATATGATGGCTCGCATTTGTTTTCATGTGGTGGTTGGCTCAAATGAGGCAGCTCCAGTCTGTTAGCCAACAGTCTTCCCTTGTGTGACATCAAAGGCTCCCATTGATGGCAGAGAGGGAGGGCGCGGGCAGAGGGATCGAGGGGAGACAGCGCCGAGGGAGGAGCGCTGGGCAGCTCAAAGGACCATTAAATCCTAATCTCTACCTTATGTCCCAAAGAGGGGAGTGGGGAAGCAGAGCAGGCTGGGGCCGACCTGACTCCCCAGTTCCAAGGGGAGGAGTGTCCGCACCTCCGTGTGCAGTGCGGGACGGTGGACGCGGCTGGTTGCTCGCTGCAGACATGGGGAGTACACCGAGCTCAGGGCAGCTTTGATCTCAACAGAAAGATTTCATAAATAGCAACGGATTGCCTAAAACTGTCAGGAAGAGCAGCAGCATCAAAAGTCACTCCTTGTTTGATCTGTGGGCTCATCAGTGTTGATTGGTGTGGCTGCAATGCTGATGACCTGCAGATCTTCGAGGATTGTCCCTCAAAGAAGCGCAACTATGGCCACTTTGGACAAGGATGGGAAAGCATTATCATGTACCCTAACTTGGCCTTTTGGTTCCTGAGAATGGCAAGAAGCCTGATTTCCTTCACAGAGTAATTGAGAGGATTGAGTAATGTCATATTACACAGAGCAAGCCAAGTGCTGAAAACTACTGACAGGATACAGTGGCTCTAGCAAGGTCCTGCAAGACAGTTTGCAGCAAGGGTTAACCATTTCAAGAACCACTTTAATTCCACTGCCATCTGTTTATACAACTTCTTTCATCTTTCAGGATCTCAAAGCACTAAATGATATTATAAGTTTGTGGAGGAGAGCCACTGAATACATCAATGCTGAACATTATGCTGTGCAAGAATGAGGAAAAAAAGATTTTAGAAGTACCCCAAATATACCACTCTGAATGACCACTGCCATGAGGTTTAAACAGGACACAGGGCAGACCGGGCTTTGGGGTTTGAGATATTATTCAAAACACAAAAGAAACATATTGATTCTGAGAGCCTTTAGAAGTGTAATGTGACACCTTTAAATCAACAACAGTGAACATTCAAACAATAATATTAAAAAAAAAGAAGGATGCAGACACAAAACAGCACTGAAAATAGATTTCAATTTTGGAAATTGAGTCTGCTGTAAACAAACACAAACACAAACTGGTCTGCAAGGATTTCTAGGAAAAAGAGAACAAGGTAGACAAAATGTGAAGCATTCAGTCTTTAAATAGAAATAACCAGTAAGTCATAGATGGTCAGATCCTTGTGTGCTTAATCCTATTCTCTCCATGCAAAGTGTGATTCAGCTGCAATCCCACATTTCATATAACAGCATCAAAACTGCTTCTGAAAAACAAAATGATGTGTAAGGTACTTGAACTGCTTGTCAGGCAGCCCTACTCCAACTAATGCTGAGCATCTTCTCATCCCATTGACTTCTCCCAGCACGGGAGCTGGCAATCTACCAGAAGTATGCTGACACACAGAGTCAGGCAGCACCTAAGAAAAGAGCAGGAAAGTGCAGAAAATGGCTTTGAACCTGTGAACCCAGTTCAATGTAAACCCCATGTTGACATTACTGATCATAGAAGTCACTAGTGCTTCTTTGCACCATCTGAAAGCTAGATCTAAAGATTGTGTGTTAGCTTGTTTTTTTTTGTTTCCACCTACTATATATGTTTCTATGGAAGGCTAAATATAGCCTGTTCCTTTCAGTTTCATCTGAAAAAGCAGACCCAGTTTAAAATTTAGATTTCTAAACACAGAAATAAGCTTTTTACCTGGCACATTATTCTCCTTTGGAGCTTACACTGTCGTTTTGCTTAATCTATCTAGAGGTTTTATCATTGCATGCTTAGATAATCCTGTGTGGAACAGCCTGCACAAACCAAGAATTCAGAGAAATGGGAACAGTGTTGTTGCCCTGTATACCCCATGCCAGAGTCAGGACAGCAGCTCTGTATCTGCAGCCTGGTATGACTAACACCAGCTCACCATTTTACACAGAAAACATTAGCTCTTCCAGCTCCTTGGATGGATTAAACAACTCAATGAGAGTTAGTTCCCCACAATTACAGAGCTCTATCTGATATTGCAGGTGCATGGTACAAATGGAATTCAATTTGATTTCCGTACATGCAGTATCTGAAGGTCTGGGAGCCTAAACTGTAACCTTTTCTCCACAACAATCCTATCCAAAGCACTGCAGCACAGGAGGTAAAAACACTGGGCATAAACCTGCAATATGAATCCTGTTATTCCTTTCCTTCTTTTTTTTTTTTTTTTTTTTTTTTTTTTAAGTTAACAGAACTGTTTGTGTAAATAAATAAATGTTGCAAGGCTGGACACTCAGTGTGTTTTCTTTTCTAGCATCTTGAGTGTCTGGCACAGACTGTGTTATCCAGGATCTATCTGAGATCATCTACACCACTCCCCTGGAATAGCACCTGTGCCCTTGTGGCCTTGAATGGCTCTCACAATACAAATTTACAAATGGCTTTTGAAAATTACTCAGACATCCTTTGGCATGAGCAAAATCTGCTGCGACACAACTGCCTTGCCTTTATTTTATTATGATTATCACTACTCCCAGGCTTTGGGGATCTTTGTGTGTGTCAGCACATTTCTTTAGCATCTCTGATAGCCTTCAATCTTCCTGCCTTTTATACCTTTGAACCAGTTGCAAACAGCAAGAAAAACGATATAAACAATAGGTTCACTCAGGACACGAGGAAATCCATGCATGTAACTGAAGTTTAATGCTCTCCAACTCTATTCCTCCTTCTCTTGCCCTTGCCCCACAGGGGAGGTGGAGGAATGGTTTAAATCAATAACCAAAGGCTTCAGTTTTACAAACCCTTGAGCCATTAGAGATCTGAGTCCTTAGTGCACCAGCCCCAGCCTCCCCCACCCCTGTGCACACACACACACACGCACACACACACACATATACACACACACATGCACACACACACACACACGCACACACTCACACACACACACACGCACGCGCACGTAACATAGAGAAAAAAAAATGCTTGCAGCCTGGCATTAACAATGTTCATTCAGTGCTCTTTACTTAAAGGAAAAAACAATTAAGTGAAACCTTGAAGTAATCTCATTCTGCCTATTTAGCCTCTTCATCCCTCAATGTGTGGTTAGTAAGTGTTGCAATCAGGGGCTAAGGCCTGCTATCATTCGGCCTTAATTAAAAAAGACACAAGCAGTGGAGCTGTGAATTAGAACTGTAACAACGCACTACCCCTGATTAATTCGAGGCTCATGTTGGATTAATAACTCCAAACAAAGAACAAAAGGAAATTGTTATGCGAAGTGCAGTCCTCCCAGGCCAGACAAAGGTCAAATCACAGGATTTCAATTTCATCCGGAGTCGCTTAATCAACTCCCTCGGAAGGAAGACCATATGCAGCCCTGAAAGCTACCCATTGTAGTCGTGTTGTCACTGGACCTGAGAGACAGCACAGAGATAATCCCAGCTATTCTCCATCTTTTCTCCTTCTTGTCTGTTCCTTTTCTTTTTCTTTTCCTTCCCCCCCCCCCCATTATGACAAAAGCCCTTCATTAGGGCTAATGATTAAGGAATAATCTGAAGCCAGGACAGGATAGTATCTGTGGGAAAGTGGCTTTTGTGGCTGCTGCCCCATGGCAGCATCCTGGCTCTCACTCCCCATGCAGTTGTAGAGGTAGCTCTTAATTTTGGGGGGGGGTCTTCTGTGGCAGCAGCAGAAGCCACAAGCCACTGTGCTTCATTCCACACTACACAGTCACTTACCCTCAGACTCGAGGGTGTAAAACAGGATGTTTGGGACACACTCAGAGCGCTGCCTACATCTTAATGAAGAGGTCTTTTGGGGATGTTAGCAGAGGAAGAAGGATATCACTAGTCTGAAACCCCATCTCCAACCAAAAGTAAGCTACAAAGAATAAAATCCTGTATTTTCTTTCTGCTGATACCCCCAATAAAACAATGACGGAGAACAGCCCTCAGTTTTTATGATCTTGGATCATGTCCAAGGACACTGTCCTTCCAGTGAGCAGGAACAGGGCATGTCCCCCTGCTCCCACGGAACATGACTTCACAAGTAACTCACATGGCAGAGCATTTTATAGGGACTGCAGTTATTCTATGTAAAGAAAAAAGGAAAGTTTGGGTCTACTTAGGAATCTGTCACCTCATGCCAAGAGCAAGCCTATAGAAATGAAAAAAGAGCAAGAAAGAAGCTTCAGGGGGTTCATTCCCACCCTCAGTGCCTTCTGGAAGAGTTCTGCCCATCAGCTCAGTAACACCAACTTGCCAAACAGCTGCCAGCAGCTGGCCCAGCCTGGATGGACAGGTACTCCCTCAGCTAGAGCCCCTATTGTTTGTACACATTTCAAAAGGCAAGCTGGAATGTCTCAGGGTTTAATTCACTGGGGGTTTTGTTGTATATTCTGTAACGAGAACACAATTTGGGACCAAATTTACTGACCCTGGGAAGGGGCTCCTGCAAGAGGCCAAGAGCAAACAGCACTCCCTGCCTTGACGTAGACCTATGCTTAACTCGAACAAATCTCTCCTGATTTACATGGAAATGAGATACAAAGACTCAAGCAACAGTTCTCTTCTAATCTTAAATTCTGGTTCAAATAATAATCAGTGTATGAATTCCTTGGTGTAGGATTGCTGACAAATGGACCAGGACTCTCTGACCTGACTTTACCAAGAGATACCTTAAAGCCCAATAAAACCGCACAAAACCTGGCACTAGTACCTGGCACTGCATCAGTAGATTCCAAACCTGAAGGCACTGAAGAACAGGAGTTATGACTGGGATATCAAAACACCTTGGGAAATGCAGATTCTGTGGAATGCTCAGCATTACCTGTGCTAGGTGCTGGAATGAAATTGCAGGTCACTCGGTGAACTCAAAAGAAGATCCTGTTCTGGCTTTCAGCTTGGGATCATCTCCATTCAATTCTGTCACAAGCTACACTTGGTCCTCTTGCCAAGGGGCTGCTCACACAATTGCTGCCTCTGAATTAGCTGTTGGAAGGGAAGAAGTGGTTTGTGAATTGCCTAGTTCTGAAGCTCTTTCCTTCTCAGATATATTCCAGTTTTAAATATTAACCCAATGCATTACTATTCAACTTCTCCAATGCTTTCCTTTTAAGTATCTGTACTCTCTTGCTTTACATATTGATTTTTTTAGCATGCGACCAAAAATTAAGATGAAATACCTACTGTGCTATGGAAAAAGAGAGTCATACGTTCAGAAACTCTTTTGCCTGTGTTATACCATGTTATTAAATCCAAATTACATGGAATGCAAATTCCGTTAGAAATGAATCTTTCAAGCATTCCACCAGCTCCAAAATGTATTCAAAAAATAATTTTTGAAATCTGTTACTATTAGAAGCTCAGTAACAAATTAACTTACATGCACTACCAGCTATTTTAGCTACTTCCACTCTCCAGCACAAAAGTAAAATGAAAGTTTTAAGTATGCAGCTCCAAAAGTTTAGCCCATATATTCATCTGTCGAAGAAGGAAACCTATGCACATATCCCAGTAAGAACAGTAGGCTGACAAGATTTCCCATCCCATTCATGTTGAAAGCCAGTTTAGCTTGCAGCCTTCAGTCTAATGGGAGAAAAACTGGTCACACATTTCTCATGTTTTCTAAAGAGCAAATCAGCTTCTCCTCCAAGACTGAAAGAATCACAGGTTGGAAAAGATCTCTGGGATCATCAAGTCCAACTTTTGATCACCACTTTGGCAATTTGGCTACGGCATTAAGTACCACATGCAGTCAATTTCTTGAACACCTCCAGGGACATTGACTCTACCACCTCCTTGGGCACTTGGGCAGTCCATTCCAATGTTTAACAACCCTTTCTGTCAAGAAATTCCTCCTGATGTCCAACCTGTACCTCCCTTGGTGTAGCTTAAAGCCATGTCCTCTTGTCCTGTCACTCGCCTGGGAGAAGAGGCTGGCCCCCACCCGGATGTAACTTCCTGTCAGGGAGCTTAAAGAGTGATAAAGTCCCTCTGAGCCTCCTTTTCTCCAGGATAAACAACCCAAGCTTGCTCAGCAGCTCCTCACAGGACTTACTCTCTAGATAGCACACACTCAGGAATTGTTTCGGCTCTCACTCCATAGTGCTAGTCCCCAGGTCCATGAGATGACATTACTCCTCTCAACACAGACATGCATCTCTCACTTACTGCCCAATTGTGTGCAAATAAACAAAAGACAAAAGCTGATGTGCTAAGAAATAGCTCACCACAGTGATGAAATATATCCACTGCTACTGTAATGCTACCAAAAAAAAAAAAAAAAAAAAAAAAGGCACTTAGGACAGTTCTCTTCTGCTTTCTACAGAAGAAGACAGTCAGGGGCATCTGCTCTCTCCCAGCCCAAATGCCAGCACAGGCCAGGTATGCAAAGGTTCCTACAGCTTACATCAGACTGATAACCTACAAATCTGCTGAGGATGAGGAGGAAAAGAATGTATTTAAGTGGCTGCAGACCCAACCAGCCCCACTACTAAGTTTGGCACATGCATTCTGAGTCTTGAAATCAGACTTTGCCCATCTTCATAGCTCCTGGAAACACTGTGGCCAAAAGCAACTTCCAAGGAGCTCCACTGGACAGGACAGGCATACCCTAAAAGATTCACCATGCCACTCTGAGCAGAACTGCCTCCCTCTCTGACACAGCTACACGGGGTCAGGTGGGACAAAAAGGCACACCCTGGATAAGCTACACCTGGGGACCAGCAGGCTGCCCTAAATTCCCATGCAATCCCCCAAAACTGAACGTGCTTTGGAGCCCATCCTACTCTCCTTGCTCCTCTCAGCTATCTCTAAAGCCTTATAGATTTTTATAAATCCCAAAGCATCAACAACAGGCAAGCACTGAGAGATGCCCTCAGCTTGACTTGCTCTTTTCTTTGTGGTAATAATCTCAGAGCTGTGTACCTGTATCTTTAAGTAAATAAACCAACAAATTTCCCTGATTTTACTTGACATTTTTTCTTATCCTTTCCGTTTATGTAGAAGCTGCCTCTTTCTCTTCCTTTCCATTCAAACAAGCCACCAGTGAGAAACATTCCTCCTCTGTAGCTCTTACCAAGTGTGAAAGAGCTTTCACATATCTTTACCTCACTGACCCTTCATCTCTTTTCAAATCACAGATAAGAAACAACATTTTCTTATCTTGCTAAGAACTGGGAACACTTTCCATTTCTATTACAGTACTTGCTACCCCTATTAAACACTCTAAGAGCCTGCATGAAAAAAAATTATGCATAAATATGGTAGTTCTCTGATAGATTCCAAACACCAGTTTTTCAGTGGATAGTACTCCAAACTGTACTGCAAGCAAGCAGCTGTGTCAAAAGATTAAATATGATGGGATGTGCAGAGAAAACCAGTTATGTTAAGCCCATTTGTCTCTCCCAAAGAAAATCAAGCCAACCAACCAAAGATAATGTGGGTTCTTCTATTCACCTTACCAAAATGCCACTTCCACTAGAAAGATAAAATCACGGCACAGCAAATTAGGTTTTACACCTGGATAATTTTTCCAAGGAAGTCCAGCACCTTTGTTTAAGCTCAACTTAAAGGACTGCACACCATTTCTAAGTGTTGTTAGGTAGCTGCTGCTTTCCCTTTTAGAGGTGGCTGCTCCTCAGTATTTGGCATTAAGCAGGGAAAGACATAATTTCCTTGAAAGGTACAGCCTTCACTCCAAGACACACAAATATTTCATGAAACACTTTTCTTTTTTCCTTTTCATTTTTGGCCAACTTTAATTACAATAATTATGGGGATTGACAATTATTGTTATAAATCTAGAAACACTGCAGTAACTTCATTGTAGAAGAATTTATAATATACTTGAACAAAGTTATCAGAAATCCTATCTAATTCTTCATTACTATGATGAGATATTACATAAAGGAGTAAGACTAAGCATCTATTCATGTTGTATAAGCCTGGAAAGAGGTTCCAGAAGCTTAAAAGAGCTGGATCCCATAAATAATTTCACCTTTGCCTTTTTTTTTTTTTTTTTAATTTTCTTGTGAAATCTGTCTCCTTTGCTTTGATGCCTTTGGTTGAAAGGCATTGTGTAAATGACTCACATTTGCACAGCTCTGAAACACGAACACCAACAAAAGCCAAAACATACAATTTGGTGTAGTTGCCTGCTGACTAAACACTTTTCCTTGTATCTCCCTTTGCTTGGAGGGTAAATTGTTAGTTTCAAAGCTGAATGACTGCTTCAGTGAGTTGGGTAGCAGACTATTGGTACAGTGTGATAATTAAGGGATCTTAGTTCTTAAACAATCCTGATAAAACAGAAATCCCTCTCCCTTTTTTCTGTATTACCTTTAGAACTGAAATCAGAGCATGTAAAATGAATAATAATTTGCACCTTCTGTGAATGATAAAAGATTGAATAAAATTTTAACTAGAGTCTATTTGTAAATCCCTCAGGATGACATAATTACTATTCAACACATACCTTAATTAGCTGTACACATCTATTTCATAGTATTTAACAGGTTTAAACAGCTTCTATTGTCTGTTGAATAGATGTCCCATTCTTATCAAAAAGGAAACTATTCTGAATTTCCTAAACTGGAGGAAATTTGCTCAGAGAAGTTAAGAAATTATCTGGAAATTACTGTTCCTATAGTCAAATAGTTTTTGGTTGTGTTTGTTTGGGTTTTTTATTCATTTTTAAAGTAGTTTCAAATTCACCAGTGGTACAAAGAATTGACAATGCACTGATGTAAATTATTGTTGCTGCTGCTTCTTTCCTTTTGATGAAAAAAGGTCATAGGTGCATTGTCTGGTGAAAAGAAAAATCTATTCAAACTTTTGCATTAATTTAAAATTAATAACAGGCTAAGCAAGGACATGATTTCTTCTGGTTTGGATTACAGCATGGCCTCACCTCTAGAAAGCACTGCTGCTTTCATTGCTCTATCATGGATCAGAAAGAGGCTGAAATTTGTGCAACTGAAGAATTAGCATTTGAGCACTTGGTGCTCATGTTGTGTAACAGCAGGTCCCTGCTCAGCTGCAGAGCTGTTCGTAAAACCAGTGGGATCTGCAGCAACAATCAGCTTTGGTCACACATGCAGCTGCCATGAGCTGAGGCTTGGTGCAGACCACGAGCACAACCTGCCCTAAAATCAGAGAAGCCCAGAATCTTACAGGCTGGAAAAGACCCTGAAAGTCATTGAGTCCAACCATTACCCTAACACTGCCAGGCCCACCACTGAACCATGTCCCAAAGTGCCCCATCCACCCTTCTTTTAAGTATCTCCAGAGATGCTCAAGCAAATGAGAATGACAGTGGTGGTGCACAGACACATTTGCATGTGGTATGTTTTCATATTTTGTCAAACTGCCCCAAGTGAGATTAAAATGTTTGCTTAAATACTTATTTTATGCTCTGTGCCACTTGCCTTCTGTTCTCCTAAAAGTATAATGCTAAAGGCAGCTGACTCTTCAGGCAACTCACTGCTCCCAGAGCCAAGTCCAAATGAAGATAATAAACACCCAGGGAAATGATGGATGCTGAGCTGGGGAGAAGAAAAGCAGGACTAGACATGCTTTGCTCTCCCCTTTTTTAAAAAAAGACACCATTTTTTACTGTTTTTTTCACAGAGAAGCCAAGACCTCTATAGCCACAGTAAGGAAGCACTGCCAGGACCCAAGAGCCATGGGAAAGGAAAGACCAAGCACACTGCTCTGGCAGAGAAGAAACTAAACAACTTGAAGAGAAGGTCTGAAAGATATTTTAGGTGCTACCCCTCCCAAAAGTCATCAGACCAGACTTAAAGTCCTAAGATTTACCATAAACAATAATGCTTGGAAACATAACAACTAACAAGCCCCATAAACCAATGCCTCCCAATGCATCTGAAATTCTTTTATCTTTCCCTTACTTCTCTAGGCTGCCCCCGTGTCATATTTTCAAGTTTTTCACTGCAATTCCTTGTAGCAAAAATGTATTTTTTAGTCGTAAGTGGAGATAGAGATTCTTTCACATTCATGTTATCGCATAACAGGGCTTTGCAAGACTTGTTACATGTTGTAAGCTTATGATAAAATTGCAGACATTGTGTTGGGAAGCTAATCTGTTTTGCCCCTGAAACAGAATGAAGTAAAAAAAAAATGAACTTATCCAGTTGGGATTGTTCTTCCTTCATAGTTATATGTACCCATAGTTATATATACTTCCTTCATAGTTTTCTGTGTATGATGAAAGTGTAAATGCCCATCATTAAAAATTTAGAAGCTACTGATCACTCAAATGTATCAATCTGATCCCTTATCTTTCTCAGCAGATTTAGGGATGGAGGAGGAAAAAGAAAAGGAGGGGTGTGGTATATATGCCAAGATGTTTTATATTTTACCAGCACCTCTCTTTGAACCTCAGTTTCCACCCTGCCTTGCTGTGATCTCAGCCAAGACCCGACAAGAGAAGGTAATAGTGTCCCAAACCTTTCTGGAAACTTTCCACTGTGAGCACTGGGATCTAACTGGAATGCAGAGCAGGCTGGGAGCAACAGGCTCCTCTGCTTCCCCCCTGCAAACAGAGCAGGCTGCACTCCTCTGTGCCAGTGCCTGTCCACAAGCAGCCTGCTGCCTCCCCCTCGTCAGCCTGCCACGGGAACCTGATTTGGAGGTGACAAAAAGATGGACCTCATGTTGCTGCACTGCATATCTATCTTCAAGTCATTACCTGGGAGAAGAGAAAAGCTATTTGTACTCTCCCCAGTAGACTTGCTCTTCTTGATTTTCCTGACATTACGATGGAAGTTCCCTGCCTGTCATGTTGGTCACTTGCTTTGTACTGGAAAAGTAGCAAATCCCAGGGAGAAAAATGGTGCAATGTGCACTCACTGTGTAGCATTAGTTAGTGCTGGATACTTGCTAATTACACAGAATACTGGTGATAAAAAAAAAAATCATATAAATAAATACGTAAATAAATGATAAATACCAATCAAATTGCTGATAACAACAATCATATTGATTACTTATATATATCCTATTGGTAAGAGAAGTAGTTCGAGCTCAGCCAACTACAGAGGAAAAAACTAGAGGAGGCCAAAGAAGGATTTACAATTCTCTTCTGCTTAAATGACATCATCTGTGAGGAAACATGCATTTTAATGGAGCACTGTATAGAAGAACTTTGTGAGAGTAAAAAAAGCTGATAGTAGATACAGGCAACAAAACCATGAGATTTTGAGCATCATAAAAAGTATGGTAGTACCAGCTCACACAGACCACCCAGTATGTTCCATCCCTAGCTGAATCCTACTGTCTTACAATACTGATACTGTGTTATTTATTTTTTGCATTATATATTATTTGCATTGCAGTATCCCCAGCAAAGCCTCCAGGAAGCCCCAAGGGAGTATTTTCATGTTTGGTTGATTAGTTTTGCATCTGCATAAAAATATTTGCCTTGTTGCCTGAAACCTCGACTTCAGCATGGAAACGCACAAAATAGCAGGAAATAAACCTGATCTTTCTGCTTTTCAACTCCAAAATGATATTTTTTGAAAAATAATTTACTTAAAATAATTAAAGATGAAGTTATTAATACAAAGAATGTCTTAAAATTACATTCAGTGTGTCATATTTCTGGAAGAATTTCTGAGTTCTGCAGAAGCCCCAAGTAACTGCAAACCTGTTGAGTAGTGAGCACAGGCATCTGAGCCAAAAACACCCTTTCCAAATCTTAATTACTGTATCTGTGGAATACCTGACTATGAAAATTCCCCGTGATGATACTTCTTGTGCATGGCTGTGGTTTCACCACAAAGGCAGTAACTTTACATGTGCAACTCATTCCGTGGGTAACACTTGAAAAAATAAATATGTGTATATGCATCTCCAGAAGAAAGAAAATTTGTCAGAAGCATCAAGTTTGCAGTGTTGTGTTTTCTAAACATGGAACATTGTAGGCAGGCATATTGTCCCTACATAATACACTTTGGCACAATCACAGGTCATTCTTGTGTAAATAATTTGGGATAGCATTAGAAAAATTGTAAATATGGCACTCAATTGTATTAAGAAAACAATGGATGCAATAACAACTATTGCAAAAATGGGATGGTAAATAGCCTGGGGTTTTACCAAATTTCTCCTTGGGCCTTGCTGATAGTTAATAAAGATATTTTATTGAAGACATATACAGTCAGGCTAAAGGAGACTCTACATCCCACAACAGTAAGGATAGACACAACTAAGTCAGCTAAACAATTTGCCTTTGTTAATTCATTTGAGGGAATCACAAGATGAATTTCTGAATTTTATTTATTGTGGACCTGGAATAACATCAGTGGGTGCAGAAATCTGTCAAACATGGAAGAAATGATGGAATACAACAACTTTTACCAACCATTTGTTTGGTGAGCTTGATCTGATGGACATTACTTTAGTCTCAACAAATTAAAAACACCCACAAGCCATGCAGTGGGAAAACATGAATGGCATATTTGGGATCTGCCAAAAAAAATTTGGTCCTAAGTCCCAAAGTATAGCAGATCTGTGCCCTGATTAGCGTACATTCATCCAAACTTCCTTGTGCACACAACCTATTTTCTATTTATGCAACATCTGCTCTGCTTTGAGATTGTGAGCAAGAACATTTCCAGGCTCCAAAGCAGGATGAGTTTACAGACTGGCAAACTGAGCTGGATAAAACAAGACCAGAGCCGCAAAGATTTAGGTTCAACTCAGATTATTTAAGATTCAAAAAATGTCTCTATTTCACATTAATATAAATGACTTATCATATTTATACCTCCTTCCAGTTTTGAGAAGGAAGAGTAACAGAGTGCTTAATTAGTAGAAGTTCATCTAGTGCTGTTCTTTCACATGACCAGAGTGACAAATCTTGTGGCTATCATGTGTAGTGCCATAATTAAACCTTCAGCCCTGATTATTCAGACCTTGGAGAGTCATCTCAGCCCTGTCATCCAGACACAGTGATGTCCTCCTACCACTGGAATGAAGAGGGGATTACAGGAGGAAAGGAGACCTCCAAGCACAGGCTATGCCAGCATGAAAAATGTTCACCTTGTGGGAACATTGCGGGGACTGTGAGAGGGGAAGAAGGAGCAGTGCTGCTGAAACAGGGGGAGATGGCAGGGTAACACAGGCTGCCCCTGCAGATGACTAGTTCAAAATAAGAAGGAGGAAGCTTTTTTCCTAAGAAGCGACCAGCAAAATTTCTGTTAACACCTACAGTAAAATTAACAGTGGTTCCTGTGAAAACCATCTCTGTGAGCAGCAACACCAGGATTTGGTCTGCAGCAGCAAGAGCCACTATGCATGGAAGATCTGCTTAATTTGTTTTACTAGCAACAGGCAGAAGTTTAAACATCTGACCAACCTTAGGGTGACCACCAGGACCACAGAGCTGCTCTTACCTTCCGGCTGGACTTGGCTTTCCTGATTGCATCTCACACTCACTGGCAAAGAACACGTGAGCAGAGATGCTGCTGCTGCTGAACTGTGAAGTGTAACAACCCCACTGATACTCTGGGAGCCCATAAACTCACAAAAATCCCCACCCCAGCTCAAATTCAAAGGCTGGTCAGAATGATAGTGCTTTACCAATTTGGGTATCTAAGTGCTTTCAGCTGAGTTCAATGGAATAATAGGTCACTGACAGCCTTTCAATAAATAAATAAATAAATAAATAAATCCCTCTTTACTTGGCCGTGATTGAGGGCTTCTTCCTCCCTTGGAGGAGGCTGCAACACAAGGAATGCCATTCAGCTAGTAGGAACTGGACGCATCAAAAAGCAGCCAGGATTTCTCCCTCTCCCCATTCTTCCCTTCCCCAACACACAATAGACTTGAAAACAAAAGACAGATTATTAGGTTTAAGTGTGTAGCCCATTCTCCACATAGCCTTTCCTCCCTCCTCCCACCCCTTCTTCATCACATCTGGTAACCATGTGTGGCAAGTGCTAATGAAGACTTTCCTGAGTGAGCTACAATTAGTTCCGACTGCTGTACGCCTCTCTCGGCTGTACTGAGGATAAATACCAAAACAAAACAAATATCTTCCCTTCACTGTTCCTGAAACCTCCTCTTGCCCCTGGGATTCCCCTTCCTCATTTGCTGCTGAAATGAGAACAAAAAAAAAAAGTAGTGTAAGCAAATACTTTGAGGTGGTCTTCTGCCTGATTTCTTTTCTCTTTTTAAATCAGCATTTTATTCATTTTGATTGAACACGACAGGCAGGCAACAGTGTTTCTATGATCCTGTCTACAATAGAGAATTGTTAAACAGATGTCCATTTTTTTTCCTCCTAGCCTGGCAGTATTATACACATAGCAGTTTTATCTGCTTGAGCAGATCAAATTTGTGTGTGTGAGTGTGTGTGCTGCCATTTGGAGTGATTAGAATAAGCCTCACAGAGGCAAGATGTATTGTGCACAATTAAGCCCATCTCCAGACCGCACATTTTTGTTTACTTTTGGTCTCCTCTCCTTTCCTCAATCAAGCTACTAATAGAGCTGTTTCAAGTTTCAACAAAACCACATTAACTGCTGATCTCCACATGAAACAGACTGTGAAACGCCAGCCTCTCCCCAAGATCTAAGCACAAGCCCCCCTGTCCTCCTTTACATTTCTCTCTGAAACTGCCACGGCCCTCACCTCCAAAATTCCTAATGATTCCCCTTGGTAGACACTCAGTGCAATGTGAAATTTCACAGTGTGAGACTTTGCACGCTCTTTGTCATTTCTCTCAGCTGCGTCACACAACTCGATTGCCACTGACCAACCCCTACTTGAAAGTATGTTCCCACTAAACAAACAAACAATCCAGATAATTGCTGTGGAAGTGATGATATCTGCATACATCATATTTAAATTATACTTTATTCACTCAAAAAATGCCTATGACCCTCCTACGCCTTGTGAACAGCACTGTATGCTGAAATGTAAAAAAAACTAAGTTCTAAAAGCAGAACAAAAGCAAAACTGATGCATAAAAAGGAGTTATTCTCTTAAAATACACATGTTTCTACTTGCCAAATGATTTCTCAGAGAAGATGATAGGCTGGAGCAATGCAGGGAGGGGGGAACAAAAGGGGTTTTAATCATGGTTCGGATTAAGGAGTTGTATAACAATTGCTCTCCTTCCAGGCACATATACTGTACAGGCTCACTGTAAATGATCAGCATTAAAAGAAACAAAGTGCACCGTGTAGCATTTAACATAAAGACAGCTGCATATACATTAACACTTGATTAATCAAAAGACACTGGTTATCTTTTTCCCTCGTGATACCAGGAAATTGCACTTATGCACACAGGACTGACAGCCAAAGCCAGGCTTCTCCCCTACTCCAATTAAAATACATAAAACCCACTGTGGGGAAAAGAAAAAAAAAAAACAACAAAACCAAAAACCACAAGACTCTCTATAATCTGAGGGCCTCTTTTGGGACAAAAAATGTTGCTTCATCTCCACATAGCGTTGCTTTTCTCTGCACCAAGCAGGGAGTAGAGCAAAGCTGTGGCACTTCTAATAATATTTTTCTATAAAACATAAGTTTCACACTTTGAAAAAAGGCTAATTTTATTGGTAATGAATACCAGTAATAACTTAATGAGTCACTGCAGTACACACTTTAAGGAGGAGCCGGTGCTAATGCGTGAATAATTATTGACACAATTAAGTGCCCAACACTGCGCCTGTTAAACTGCTTCTGGCACGTGAGGACTCCTTAATGGCTCCATGGCATCATACAATGACCCTAAAAAGTTTTAAAGTGCAGAGAGCTCCCTTTTGCTACTGCAAGGGATCCTTGGATCTCCAACCCATTCCCTGCCAGATAATGCTGAATTGGCAAGGATTTACATCCTGTGTGGTGTTTTGCCTGCTGCCAGGCTGAATAATTGCCTATTTACCAATTTTGTAAACAGCAAGCTCACCCTTTGACCTGCCTTGGGCAAGACTATCTGGTCCACAGCCCTGCCGGGGGCTTCCTCCTTTCTGACAGTCACTCTGTGAGCCACGGCTGCTGCTGGAAACCTGGCTGCTCCCTTCCCACTAACAGCTCCAATGCAACAAGATGCCAGCAACACACCAGCCATAGCATCCTCAGTGTATGTGTGTGTGTGTGTGTGGGGGGGGGGGGGGGGTCAGGGGGGTATTAATCACCTACAAAAGCTTTCCTGAAAGTCAAAAAGAGCACAAAAACGTCATGGAGTGAAACACCTCCAAGCTGTTTGGACAGCCCCACCACACACGTACTCCCATCCCAAGACACTCAACTCCCCCAGCTCCATTGCACACGCTCTGCTTCTCTCCTTTACAGCGTGTGCCAATGTGCAGATGTCCCAAATCTCTGACCCCGCTGTGCATACCACGCTTATCTGCAGCAAATACAGCAGGATCGCTGGAGATATCTGCAGGTTTCCAGCAGAGTTATGTGCGAGGCAACATCATAGTCAGGAAAGCCATAAGAAAGTCACCCCTGGCAAATAACTCCTGGCCATGTTTCACAAGAAGGGCGCTCGTGTCCTCTGAGCGGACGCGGTTGTCTGTAAGTTGGGATGGCCTGCCAAGACGCCTCATCAGTGAGCTGGAGCAGCACATGCAACAAAAACTGACCCTTTTTTCTGAGATCCTGAACTCCCTCTGACCTTCCCTGAGCTGTTCCAGCATGCATGTAGGTCCATGAGGTACATGAAGATGCAGACAGACAGGAGGAAATGTTTTATTTTACAATCTGCACAGCCCAAGTACTGCAACTACAGAGTTGTCACTCACTGAGGGGTCCCCAGGCCAGGGTTAATTAAATGGCTTTGCATTTTCTCATCTGCACAATGCAAACACAGATGCTGCCTTCTTTGTAGGGTGCTGTAGGCACATATGCATTTTGAAAACACGTACTGTACTGGAGACAACAAAAAAGAACAGGAAAATGGGGCTGACCTGAAAAATGCATGTCCTGAATTAGGAACTACTAAACACAGTCTAGTACTTCTCACACAAGAGAAGGCTTGGAAGGGAAAAAAAAACTAAGTAGCTTTGTAAATTTCCTTTTATTAGATAATAGTAGATGATAAACCCCAGTTCTTGTTCCTAACAGACAGCACAGGCCAACACTCAGCTTACTGAGACCCAGAGAAAAGCCACCCATGTCCCACATGACGCCACATTCCCACTGATGCAGTTCCACCAGAGCTTCCACAACCCGAGGCCTTTTCTGAAACACCAGCAGTAAGGGTGAGCTGCAAAGAAGACTGACATCATGCATAATCAACTTTTAGCTGCCTGACTTCTGAGTAGAGAGGAACAGGAATCTTTCCCCATATCTGCCCCCCAGTAAGCCACAGGAGCTGCCTGCAAGAGCAGTAAGAGTTTCACTTGCAGCCCTACCATGCCAGCTCAATGGTACCACACTTCCTAAGTGGCTCTTGACCCCTTGCCCTGACTTGCAGCAGAAGACAGCTGCTCCAACAAGAGTAGTCCTGAAAAGCCAGGTAGGGTTTGTGCTGCTGCACTGGAGCAGGATTTCACTGGTGAATGTCCGGTGCTGCTGACACCCAGCCTGAGGAAGCTCCCAGGCTGCCCTTTGTTTGTAATAAACCAAATGTGCAACAAAATATTGCCACATCCTGTATATACATTAACACAACTGGGACTTCAACCCCCATTTTGCTTTGTGTTTTCCAAGTGGCTTTGTTTGTATTAAGATAAAGCACACGTTCTGGCCTGATACAAGGGCAAGCCATGTTGGGGAACAGGGTCAGTGCATATACTGAGTCACCTGAGGATGGGACCCCTCCTGAAGTGTTGACCTGTGGCAGGAGCCAGAGAACCCTGAGACACCTGCAGAATCAGTCCCCTTTAAAAAAAGAAAAAAAATTACGAATTTTTCATGATTTGCAGCGCAAAACATATGTTTTGAAGTCAGCTGGTGTGAAAACTGCAGGGAAAAGGAATCAAACTTTAGGCTGCTGGTCATAGGCTTTTATAACATGGGGAAGAAAAAAAAACAGACATTGTGTTTGCATTCTATTTCTGGGCCTTTTAAGCTGTAACAGCATGAGTGGTATTTGCATCAGGAGTTACCATATATCATTGCAAGCAACATATGCATAGATGGAAAAAAGATGACGGCAGCAGCAGGTTCAGTGAAATCTCAGGATCTCTCTGTGATAGGGACCTGCTAAAGGTTTGGTTTTATTTAGCGTAGCTTAAAATGTCATTGGCATATGTGTTTCTCAATTAACACCAATTTAATACACTCCAGAAGTGTTCTATTCTGAGAGCAGGCTTCAGAGTTTACAAAGGATCTAACCTGACATTTTAGCACAGGATATCCAGACCCATTTACAATCAGGAAAGCACACTATGAGGGCTAGAGTTTTTTTTTCTTCTACATTGTGTAATGATGCCTCTAATGATAAATACAAAAGTCAGAAAATCCTAGCAAACAGTGCTCTACTATGGAAATTATGAGTCCCTCCATCCTCTGTGAGTCACTTATATCCCCCACTTGAAATGGTGCCTTGCAGCAAATGCAGAGTTTCAGCAAGTGCATGATTGATTTTCCTTTCTTGTGTCTTAACCGTGCTGTACATTTTCCTCAACTGATAAACTGCCAACTCATCAACAGAATAAGTGACAAATATATTAAAAAACCACAAAAGCACACCACAGACTCAATGAGAAGTAGTCAACAATCCTGAAAACCCTGGGCCTTATGACAAAAACTTGAGGAGGGAAAGATTCACTGATGATGACTTCCTAAATGATAAATACAGATGTCCAACAGAATCCCAGAAACCAACCACTGAAAGGATTAAGGACTATTTATTAAACAAAAGAATGAATAAAGAATAGGCAAGAATCATTTCATATGAACTTTACACAGACTATATTAATGTCTACAGTCTATTTAAAAAGAGCACTCGGCATTATTAATATTGATTTTGGAATATACAATTCATTAGATCCAATGGGCCAAATTCATCCCCGATGAAACCAGTAACTTCAGAGAAGATGCAAGAGACAGAAATACCTCTTTTCAGATTTGGTTAACTGTTTATTCTGAAATCAGTGACAACAGAAACACAGGGGGACAAAACATTCAAAAAACATTGAGAGAAAGAGGTTAAAATCAAGCATCTTAAGGTTAGAAAATACCAGTTTTCAACTTGCCCCTTTATTCTGTCCTGTTGTATGTCCATTGTCTTCACTGGAGAAGGAAAACCAGCCCAGGTTTCTGCAGTTCAAAAGTGTATCACAGGGCATTCACACAAGAGGGCAGGAGTGTGGAGGGACAACCCGAATTCAGTCTTAATTATCAATGTCTGGCTTTGCAATTTGCATGAACTTTCCTCCTTTTCTAAAGGGGGTGGGAAAAAATAAAGAGAAAAGCTAAATATATTACAAACAACAGTTGAAGCTTCCCAAAACACACCTCCCTGGCAAGGTTTAGCCTCTGCACAAATGTCTACTCTTTGAGCTTCAGGGTATGAGCTGGAGTCTGCAGAAAATAAGGTACAGATGGTCTCCAGCCAGGAGACCTCACCAATTTTTTCCATTTCCCAGCTACATTCCTGGGAAACTCCAGCTGCTGCCAGCATAGGGAGGTAGGAAAGAGAAATTGATGCGCAGGGAGGAGGCTGGGAGAGAAGGTGCTCCCCATCCTGCTCCAGCTGCTCTGGCAGGTCCATGGATGATGTCTAGTTCAGGAGTGGAGCTGGTCTGGTCCCAGCTGAGCTCAGCTCCTCTGACAGCCTCACTTGGCTGCTGCTCTGATACTGTGAGTCAATGCCTAGAAAATGACCATCAAAATGAAACAGAGACTTCCACAGGCTTGTGTCATCACCAGAGCCTCAGAACATGACAAAATTCTACTGCTGAAACCTGGAATTCCATGGCATCACAAAGTCCTACTGCTAAATCTTGGACTCCTTTTCAATAACAAATTTTAATGCAAGCCCAAGGCACAGCGAACAATGAAGTTTTTTGGTCCAACAGGATCATTTAAAATTAACTGAAGCAATCTAGAGGCATCAGACTTCTACTGTCTCCTGCAATAAATAATTTGGAATAATCTTTCCTTGTAACAACATTCTCACCTACACACTGTCTAGAGCATGTGTTTGTATATACCCATATATATATAAACACATCCTTGAATACAAACAGTTGGAAAGACTTCATCCTGAGCGTGACTTGCCAGGAAATCTGGAGAATTCTGATATATGATGAATTAAAATATTAACAGATGTGCACATTCAAAGTGAGAATTTAATACTGAATTTCATCAGGAGTACACATTGAACTCTGCTGGAGAGAATTCTGAAATTCGATAAAATTATCCAAGATGTTCTTTGTTAAATCATGGGAAATTTTGTGTTTCAGATTCTTCAATTCCTGGTTCCAGTGAAAGCCTGGAGTTGCTTGTGCAGCATTGGTCCTCTGAAAACCTCACTCAAAGGACTGGACTCCCTCACCAGGCACCCCAGTGGGTGTTCACATCACCTGCCTCAGGGATCCAACTGCTCATGGAGCCAAGGCAAGCTCCCAGTAGGGCTGCTCTGAGGGCCCCTGGGATGAGCCTACCTGTCTCTATTGATTACACAGATGGCTTTAGCTCCTAATTTAGTTACCTAATTTAGAGGAGGCTCCATGGTTGTTATAATTTTATCCTCAAACCTTACTGTAGCACACATGCTAGTCACTACAAGCTAACTCGATCCCAAATGAGGGGGGGTCTGAGCTAAATTCAGGTTTTTGCTGAAAATGAGCCCACATGCAGACCTGGATGCCCTTAAGCTCTAAGAATAAAAGATCTTCTTCCAGGTGGAAGTTTCTCTGACTTAGCTATAGCTTTGCCTGGAAATTTGGATTATTTATAGCTGTATAAGCAATAAAAACCGCTGTCAAAAGGTTCCTTATTTATTTAATTCCATTTATACAGTAAATTTTATATACCTTTTTTCCAGCCTTCAGTTATTACTACTGAAGCATTTTTATATTATTTTTCATAAGCAGCAGAGAACTTACAGAAGTACAGATAGTTTGCCTGGAATTTGCATATCATTCCCCATTGAAGTGTTACCTCCCTTCCTTTTCCTCTCCAGCTTATAACACACAGCAGTGGGAGATGAGCAGACAAAGTCCTGTTAGAGCTGAAAAGAAAATCCTACCTACATGATAGAATTAGAATCACAGAATCATTTAGACTGGAAAAACCTCTGAGATCATCTGCTATAACTTTTGACTGATGATCATCTTGTCAATTAGACCAGAGCACTGAGTGCCACATCCAGTTATTTCCTGAACACCTCCAGGGATGAAGACTCCACCACCTCCCTGCACAGCTTATTTCAAAGCTTAACAACCCTTTTGTGAAGAAGTTTATCCTGATGCCAAACCTGAATCTCCCTGGGCACAGCTTGAGGCCAGTTCCCTTTGTCCTGTCCCTGTTCCCTGGAGCAGAGCCCAACCCCAGCTGGCTGTCCCCTCCTGCCAGGGCACTGTGCAGAGCCACAAGGTCCCTCTGAGCCTCCTTTTCCCCAGGTTAAACACCCCCAGCTCCCTCAGCTGCTCCTCATCAGACTTGTGTTCCAGACTCTTCCCAAGCTGTCTCCTTCTCTGGACACAATCCAGCCCCCCAGTAACTTCCTTGTCCTGAGGGGCCCAGAACTGGACACAGGACTCAGGGTTTGGCCCCACCAGTGCTTTGCACAAAGGGACAATCACTGCGCTGGACCTGCTGCCCACGTTATTTTTGGTACAGTATCACATTCAGCTAGGCAGAGGGCATGCCTGTGTGCAACCTCTCCATCTGTGCTAGAGGTACAGCACCTGAAAGGGTTAAGAGAGAGAGAGGAGACCTTTCAGAAATATTTGGGAACAGAGATACCTGCAAGGTGTGGTCAGTTGGTTTTGAAACTATCTTGTTCTAGCACTATTTTTGAAGATCTGCTGTTCTAACACTGGTTGAGTATGTTGCTATTGATAGCCTGCTAGACAGCTCTGTGGCTGGAGTCGTGTCAGATCAGTTGAGCTTCTTGTCAGGACATTCATTTTGGCCAGGATCAAGCCCTGGTCAGGCCAGCCCACAGGAGAGGCTGTGGTAGGGCTGTGGAGCACAAACCCTGCTGCCTTCACCCTCCCCAGGCTGCCCAGGTGAGGGGACAGCTCCAACGAAGCACTGGGATCACTCTGTGCTCAGTGGGACACCCTGCATGGAGAGCACTCAGCCACTACTCACATCCACTGCTTGCCTTTATTTCTAAGTCACTCCTGCACCAAACTGCCCCTTCCTTTTGCATCTTTTCATGCTGCTTTCTGAGGAGATAATTATTTTTTTTTTTTAATATACTCTCCTCAGGACGGTATCTAATTATCCTCCCAGTCTCCTCTTCACCTATTTGACATATCTCCTAAAAATGGACAAATTCTCATGGGATACCTCACAAATCTCCTCCCTCAGTACTGAATTCATCCAAATTTGTTTCATGATACAAAGTGTTGCCTCTTCAGTATGTTTTCAAGACCCATTTCAAACTCTCAGCACTTAAAGCAGAGGTGCTCAAATATTATCTTTGTCCATAATAACACTGCCTGCTCTTTGCTTCCTGCCTCTTCATCCCAAAGGACTTTTTTTTTTGCACAATCTAAAATAACTGCACCTTCTTAATGGCCTCCTGTGAAGAACTTTATACAAAGCATTTCAGCACTTAAATAAATCATATCCCCAGTTGTTCCCTGACCACTATTTTACAAACTCTTCCTATGAAGGAGGAAAAACAATCTAATTAGTTAATCTTTGCACAGTACTTTGAAGAAGAAAGTGCTGTCTCTGTTTGAACATTCTTACACCACCTGGTGTGTTGCTTTTGGTTCAGTCTTCAAAACAGATGAGGATCCAACACCAACCCCCCCTAGGAACCATCCCAAAGAGCCACCCTCTCTTTCTGCCTCATTGGGATACTCCTCGGATGAAACCACTCTCCACACACATATCAATATCCAGAAAGAAAATAAAATGCCCTTCAAATCCTAACTGTGTAATTTGCCAGCGTACTACAGGCCTTTTGCTGTAAATGAACACATGCTCAAAACCCTCACTGGTTTGAGGACTGATCCTTCAACCCAGGAAGAAGGATTCCATTCACCAGCTGTGCTGGATGAATGTCTGATTGTTGGGATAAGGGTGTAGTAGCACATGATTTTGAAATTTTCATGGCTCTACAAACCAGCAAGAGAGTTATTAAAATACAGCAAAAGTAGCAACAACTTCTAATCAGTGGGTGTCCCATGGCCTGGAAGAGAGCTTGGTGAAGAAGTAAGCCAGAGACGGATCAGCTCTCTAATTTACAACACAAGCTATCAGTGACATAAATTAATCAAGGGACAATTAATGTACAGTAGCAGGAAATTCAGGCCCCAGCTCTGCGGCACATGGCAGGGTTTGAAAGCTGGCTAGACCCCACGTCATGAGGTTTTTATTGTTGAGGAGCTGATGCTGCTTCTCTTTCATCCAACGCCCTGGCTTTTTGTTTTCTGTCTCTAAGTGAGGGCTTGTGGTTGTTTCTAACCCATATGTCTCTAGTTTTGAGCCACGTGGTTTGCCCCCTCTGTCTCTCATCATTGCTTTTGGCCCAGTTTCTTGACAGGAAATGCGAGATTTATTTTGTCTGGCCTGAACTAAATTGTTCCTTCCTGACTACTGGTGTTACTTCACTCAAAATAACATGGCTTTGTGCTTATTGCCTGTGTAAGGTACAGGCAATAAGCACAAAGGGGTACAGGCACATTTAGGAGCAATGGTGAGAGGAGGAGATGAGGCTTCAGGGCAAGCAAAGAGACTAAAAGGCAGAGGGCAGATGGAGAAACAGGTAAGAAATTAAGACTTGATTTAAAAACTTTTCATTTGGAGGAGATCCCCTTCAGACAGCCAAAGCCAGGGACCTCATAAATCAGAAGAGCTGGACAGAACAGAACGCACATCCAACCAATATGATTAATGAAACCTTCTCTCTTTATTCGAGAGAAGATGGGAGTTTATATACACTTCTATATAGTTTACAGTTTACAAAGGCACTCTGATTGGCAAGCTAACATTGTTTATCTCTGTCTTAAGGTGGCCTAAACCTCACACTATAAACCTATACTACTTCACATCCAGAAAGCCCAGTGCTTCCCATCACACCTTAATACAATTTCTAACTGCGCCACAAACTCTTAATTTCTAACTGCGCCAGAGGCTGGAAGACCTCACAAGGCCCAAATCTGAGGCCTAGACTGGAGTAGCTCAAATCTCATTCCAAACATAAATCATGACCTCTCTCTCTCAAAAATGCTGCAACAGACAGCAATAAGCTGAACTGCTGCAACAGAATAACTCTTGGATATAGATTCAAGCCAAGCTACTAACGCTAACATTATCGTATGAGGCATAATATTTGCCAGGTAATTTTTACCACAAATTTAAGGAGGAAAAAAGTTACCAAAATTGATACAAGTAATTTTAAATATGTTGCTGAAGATTTTCAGTCTTTGGTCGTTCAGCAGATCAAGCAGCTCAGGAACATGGAATGAATGTGGTTCAGAGCAAAGCTGAATGCAAACAAACATACAAATGCTGAAAACCAAACATCAGCTCTTAAAGGAATTATATTCGAGTTCCTCTGGTGCCTGTAGAAGGATTTGTAAGTCTTTGCCTGGTATCATTAAGTACATAGTAAATGAACTTGTAAAAGGAGGGGCAGGAGCCATGCCAGGCATTGTTGGGCTGCTGAAACCTGTGCCACTAAACCAAGAGCAGAGCAGCCTTGTTACAAAACAGCCTGTTTTACTATGGACAAAAACAGCATTTGAGCACCTCAGCCAAGAATTGCCAAACTCCTTTTTGACTCATCAAAGGCCTAAAAAACCCATCTCTCCTATTTACCTGATCTGAAATGAATCCAAAGCAACAAAGCTGATTCTCCAGCCAGCAGAGACACATAACTTGTCAGCATCCCAGCCTGCAATGCATTTACTCTGAGTGGGAAATGCAGCTCCAGCCTGCCCACAGTCTTGCTGTTATCCTTGAAATTGGACTCAAGGAAGCTGTCCACAAGGATAATGGACACTTTTGCTTAGAACACATCCTAACACTAAAGTATCTTTTTCACACTGAATTCTTCATCTTAGGCGGTTCTCAAATTTTGTTTTTTATAGGATACTTTTGACAAGGTCATCCCTGCAGCATTTATACCTGTTCAGGAGGAACTCAAATGCCTGCTGAAAGCCTGCAGCCACAAATCACTACTAACCAGAGGTTCAAAGGTCCTTGGGTAACTCTGCAAGTTCTGATGCTTTTGTGACTTTTGTCTGACACCAGTCAAAACAAACTGTCCAGGATGGGGCCAGGAGCCTGGAAGAAGGGAAGAATGGCTTTTCAAACAACTTGAACCAGCAATCTGAATGCAACAAGTAGTCCAGGCCTTTTGCTGCCTCAAACACTAAGTCACATTGCTGGATCAGTACCACATCGCTGCACCAGGCACTGGGCCGCTCTGTGTGGTACAGAAAGCCAGTGCTCTGTCCTGGAATGTCTTGGTCTGCACAGGTAAGATCTTCAGCAATATCCCAGAATTCTGTTCCCCAAGTATCACATCATATTCCCATGCGTGATCAGCCAGCTTCTTCTCACCGAAGGGAAGATGGTGTTCTGTACCAGCTGGATGGGGTGTCTCAGGAGATGGGTCTTGCTTTTCTTTCCAGAAACACAAGGCCAGTGTGCATACTGTTCAAACAACTCATTTACTTGGTCAAAGCTAGACAAAGGTCTAAAAAATGTGGTACATGAAGAGCATGGGCTCCAAACAGGGAGGAGCATGGCCTCCCTTTTCTACAGGGATTGTTACACTGGCTCAGCTGAGTGCTGTGTGACAAGTGAAAAGAGCAGTGATTGTCCTTTGCCATCTGGGGGGCAAGTTTCCAGCAGAGGGATTGCTTTAGTGCAGCACGACACTAGCAGCAATCTGCATGTGGAAGTTTCTGTCTCTTTTATACCATTACCTCAAATTGATTGTCCTCATGAAACTGGGGGTATCTCAGCTTAAAAACACATGGTCAAGCTTTATGGTCCACTTCTACTTTTTTGCTGAGGTCTGAAGACTCAAAAGCTTCTCAAATTAAGAATGGCCATTTAGTAAAAAACTGCTTTTAGACTGAATTTAAGTTGGCAAGAGCTTTTCAGCAGGCTGGTGAGGCAAATATGCCCAGTGCCAGCTTCCTAAAGTTCACCCCCATACTTCTCAAGGGAGTGGCTAAAACCTGTGGGCCACCCTTCAGAGTGTCCTTATTTCGTTGCAATTAGGTTTAAATAGTGTTTAGCATTCCATGATTGCCCTACTTTACAGTCCCTTCATTTCCTTAGCTTAAAAAATAGTGAAGTTGCAACGCTGTAGTGTTTCTGTTGTGATTGTCATGATGGAAGCAGAGCCAATGCAATTTGCCCGTGTTTTACTCACCGCCATCTGGCAGGGATATGGTGACATGCTAATCTTCACAGGACTCTTGTTTTTCAACTATCTGCTGGACAACTAAGGAGATCACCAGGCTGCTGGGACGAGTGCCAGATAGAAGGCAGGTATGTTTATGAGTTTAAGATTCTTATTTTCTTTCAGTGCTTTCACATACTGTTCATGGAGTGGCAGGAAAAGTGAAAACGGGGAGGAGGGAATGAGTCAGTGAGTAGACTACAACTGTTCAAAATCACACTGAAGTTCTGCAAAAGGTGGTTGTTCATAGTTCACCTATTACCTGCTGTTTGCTCACTTGGCCTTGCGGTCTGGATGGGCTTTTTTTAAGTCCCTTCCTGGGCTTTGCCCAGTGTTCTCAGTCTGACAGGCATATGTCTGAACACACATACAATGCTCAATAAAATGGCCACATTTTCCTCTCTTCCTCATTTTTGTAGTGCTGGTGAGCTCTAGGGTGATGGAAGGACAGTCATATGCTGCCTCACTAGTAATTACAGGCAGCTGACATGGTGCTAGCACAGAGCTGAGTCTTTCAGGGGAAGTAGAATTATGGCAGCTTTGTACCAAGGGTGAGAGAAAAGCCTTTGTTCATCTTCCTGAACTTCAGGGCTGCTTAAATGGTAAATATTGCTGTAATAAGATGGAGACTGGGTCTTCCTGCTGATGAATGCCAAAGTAACCCAAACAATAACGATAGCATCAAAGCTATAGAGATACTTTGAAGTTTATGCAAAAATCCTAACAAGAAAATCCATCAGGTTCTGAACTGTGAGAGGACAACTGCAAACAGTGGATGAAGCAGTCAGTAGATGACTGCTCCTCAAGTCATCCAGACAATCAGCCAGCTCTGTCTGGAACATGCTCAGCTCTCAGACACATGCTGCTTCCTAAGCTTCCCTCCTAGATCCTACATCTCTCAGTCCCTTTAGGAGGGGCCACAGCTGCAAGTCTCAGCAGGGAGGAGGGTGTGCAGCACCTACCCAATTCACTAAGGCTGGAGCCAGTGCCAGCCCCTGCCAGCATTTCAGAAGAAATCAGCAACTTCAGCAAATTTATTTAACAAATGCCTTACCCTGACTCACCTTCTTGCAGTGGGGCCAAAAAAGAGAGTCTAGTTTTAGCCACTGTAATGACTAACATTCATAATGACTAGCAAAGAATTACAGCTAAAAACACAAGCTGCTTTAGCTCAAACTAAACAGTCATGGCTCACCAGTTAGAACTGAAAGATTCATGCTCAGCTCAAGTGCAGAGGAGTATCTGTGGCACACTCTCACCAACACATGACATTAGCAGAGCTAAGTGCAATAAATCCTTATTACAGTAGGCTTCTCAGAGCAAAGGTTTCTGATGAGGGGGCTGGTTTGGAAGAACCCTATGTGGCATCAATTAAGCAAAACAAACAACTCCTCACAAATTTCCCCCAAAACAAGAAACAGAGCACAAACAAACAAACAAAGAGATCCCTCACCTGTCACTCTCAAGTTGGAAATAAACCTGTGGTTACAGCCAAGGGTAAAGCACTGGACGTGCACAGGTACCTCTACCTGTCTTTCCTCACTATATGTAAGACAATCACTGTGAAAATTATCTGCTCCATTATTAATTAAATATCTATAAATTCACACACACACACACAGTCTCTCTCTCTCAATAGGCCTTGGCATAAGGGTGCATACAGAATTTTGGCACTAAGCTGAGAGTGGAATAGGCGGCACAACCTAGACATGCCCAAGCCTTCTTGACACAGGAACAGCTTCTCTTCCCTATGCCAGTGGTTTGCTCAGTGCCAGCTCCGATGCACACCCCCTTCTAGGAATGGCTCTCATCCATGCTGGCAAACAAAATGATAGAGAAGAAAATACGAAATTACTCTTCAGAATGTAAGTGGAAGGATGAGCACGGCGCCAAGTGAGAAGTATCCAAATGTGAGATCCCACGCTGCTGCATGTCAGTTGGAAAGATGACACACATACAGAAGTCAGGCAAACAGGTTCGTCCACAAAGGGAAGCTAAAGGAGACCATTTGCATTTTGTGCAGTAAAATGTTTAAATCAGCACTGCATAAATGATGTACAAAAACACTCACTACAGTCACTAAGAATGCAAGGACCCTACATGGCAGCTGGTCAGCAAAGCCCTTCATTAAATACAGCGTGATGAGAAGGAAATAGGAAAGTGGCTGCTGACCTCTGAAGGCCAGCAGGTAATGCAAGCCAATTGATTATTCAGTTCTAATGAAGGGATCCAATACTTATTTTGGACTACTCACAGAAGAATAAAGCAAGAGTTCAGGGTGAAGTAAAGTTGACTTTATTTAACAATCTGTGACTGATTATAAGGGAGCAGCAAGTTCCAGATGGGTG
Source organism: Chloebia gouldiae (assembly GCA_003676055.1). Classification (NCBI taxonomy): domain Eukaryota; kingdom Metazoa; phylum Chordata; class Aves; order Passeriformes; family Passeridae; genus Chloebia; species Chloebia gouldiae. The sequence goes on from QUSF01000021.1 coordinate 8,792,316, forward strand.
GGAGTGCTTACAAAAACCCCTCTATTTTCCTACAACTTACAATCAATGCTTTTAGTTTCCATGTATTGTAATGTTGCCACTTAACACGACAAGAACAGAACAAAGAAACAAGAAACTAACTTCGCACCAAAATTTGGGGACTGAATAGGACATGCTTTCCCACTCAAAGGATGTAGTTCAGGCTTCTAATTTTAGCACCTTATTCAAGACAATATCTCATTTATAATGTTTCTTTGTTGAGCCCTTGGCTCTGACCTAAGCCTAAGAAACTTTAATTCTGTTATGTAAAATATGCAGGCTTTTTGAGACAGAAATCATGCTTCATTCTATGCTGTGAAAAATCATCATGCAGACAGTCTTTTAAAATAACATTCACTTTAGCCATTATTTCTATCTGTCTTTAAGAACTACTATAATTTTGAAATGAACAATTGTTTTCCTTTTTAAAATTAATTGTATGCATGTCCTCATAACCACCTAGATTTATTGCTGCGGGTGGGCAAATCACATGGAAGCATGGAAATCCCAACAGTTTGAAAAGTAATTAGTCCCTTTTCTGTTACAATTGCAAGTTCAAGAAACTGTTCATTTTTACACTCAGAAAAGGCACACTTTAACATTGTGATTCCTGTTCCGTGCCTTTGACCACCCAGTATCTAATCCCCACTGTCTTGGCACAGCAGTGGAAAAGCAGCAGGATCGTGAGTAATGGTAAAAGCCTAGGACTTAGCAGCCTTAATTGATTCATATTCAGTGAAAAGCAAAAGAAAAAAGTCTGTGTTTGTCTCCTCACAGAGCTCCTAAGTAAGCCCTGCTAGACAGAGTAGGTGCATTAGAGCCACCATGTGCTCCTGGCTCAGCAGAGCTACCTTAGATAACACAACCCAACTTCCAGCCTCCAGGGATTCCACAGGCAACAGCTAGAAAAGAGTTAATGCCTGATGTTTCCATTAAACCTGACCTACCTGACTGTTTTGCAGCAGCCTGATAGAATCCTTGTGTTGCGCTTGTTTTCCTCCCATGGACAAATGGAGTCACTCCATGAAGAGTAGTGCTCTAACAAAAGGTCAATTAATTTTAAATGGACACACACAGCCTTACTTCTACTTAAAACAAACAAGGCAGGGCAAGGCCTGCCTGCTCTGTGCTGCTACTTGCCAAGAATTAAAAGCTTCCCATTTGAGATCTAATGCATGCAGAACATATTTGGAGGCATCCATGTGTACCTTGAACAGAAATCAATACTTTCACCTCACAACTCCAGACAGGACAATATCCAGCCTCCCTGAGCTCTCCAATCCAAAACATCTATCATCTCATCTCTAAACTTCTGAGCACCAGTTACAGTCTCCTTCACTGGGAATTTATGGTTAGGTAAGAACAGCAGCAACAATAAAAAGCCCACAAAACCTTTCTAAAGAAAGTCATTCTTTTACCTACTTAATTTTAAAACTGAACTCTGAATTCATTTTCAACACTAAAAGATTGAGGATGGGTGTCTAAGAGGAGTGATTATAGGATTTTCATTCCTTTGGTCAACTTTGTGAACATACCAAAGGCCAAAGCAGACCACATTAATTGGTCAGTATTACACAAATCCACAAGGATCAGAACTCACCTAGTGAAAATCACCTTTCTGAATAACATTAGTTGACCCTAACTCAAATATGAGAAATTAACTTAATCCTAGGAGGTGTTTCACCAGACCACATTTGTATTAACACTATTGGGAAGATAAAATTAAGAGGTCCCAATGGTGAACAGCACATCATCCAATATTCCAGCATATATTTCCTACAGGCTTTACTACCAGAGTTAAATAGTTTTATTAATATCAGAAATACTTTTTATAAAGCTCAAATACAAATTGCTCAGAAGCTGAAGTTACCACAGGCTCTATGTTTCTTAGTTTGGGATGTTCAGGAACTGTCTGCTCTGGTTTTCTTTTTGATTGAAACAATAGCCCTCACTAAATCAAACTTTTCTACAAGAAAATTCTGATTGTGCCAAAATACTCTAAGTAAATTAAATATTCTGGAAAAAAGATCATTGCAGTGCAAGTCATTTAGTATATTTAAGCAATACTGAAACAATTTTGCAGCAGTTAGAATAAAACTTATGAAGGGCAGAGGAAATATGGGTCAAAAAGAGAAAAATAGTACCTGGCTTCAAAGAAAATAAAATTGTGGGAATTACAAACTTCAGTTCACTTTCAGTTCCCAGAAAGTGAGAAAAAAATAGGCAAACTTTTTGTAAGTACATGACTGGTAACAAGGAGAAAAATAATGCACACACCAGTGTTGACTTGCCAAGAAAATACCTTGCTAAATGAATCTCTTTCTGCTACTTATAATTATTTGCAGAGCAGCAGGAGTAGCAGTTGCCATGGTTGGTTTGTGGTTCACTTTTTGAAACTCTCTCACACTACCTTCACACAAGCCAACGATAAGATCTTCAAGGGAAAGGATATTGCTGGAACTATCACAACACAGATTTCCAAGGAAAACAATGAAAACATCATTAATGGCTCATTACTTAAATGGAAGAATGCACAGAGCAGCTTTCCACAATGATCTGTTCTAAATCAGGTGCTACTCAGGATTTTTATTCACAGTTTAGACAATGGAATAAAGAGTGTTCCTATGAAATCCACAGACAGCATCAAACTGGGAGAGACAGCCAGTAGGAAGGCAGAATCAGAATTCTAAATAATATTGAAAATTGGAGGAACAGCCTTAAAAGCGTGCAGTGGGGACAAGGAGATGAAAATATAATTAGGTAGAACAGTTAATTGCACAAATGCAGGAAGGAAGGGAGCACTTCCTTGGGAAAGTAGCTGAGTATTACAATCCATTGCAAGTCAACAACATGATAATATTGTGGAAAAGTCCTAGCACCAGACCAGGATGATTCATGAGTGTACATGAAAAAAATTTCTCATTCTATTTCATCACTGTAAAGGTCTCTGGAGGGAAAAACTTGGGGCACTTCTCTAGAAAAGAGACATGAACTACCTGTAGATGGTTTCTAATTTCCACTTGAAATTTAATCATCTGTATCTATGAACATCTTTTGCCTTATCCCATAGCTTAAAATGTTCTTCCCTTTCTTGGTGTATTAATAGCAAATAAATAATCTAATACCTTTAAACACTCCATAACTGAGCTGTATAAAGCCTTCTATGTGAATTGTGCAATGGCTTCCTTCCCTCTTTTGCTGGGAATACCAAACCTGATATGTCCTGCATCCAATTTGCCTTTTTCATATTCTCGCATTTAACATTTCACAGTCATCCTGTGATCACCTAAATATCACCTAGGTTGTTCCCTCTCACCTTGAGGAAGGGAGGAGATGACAAGGTATAAAAAACATCATTAGTCCTTAATTAAATGACCTTGTTGTTTCTACTGCAAATTTTTATCTATAAATCCCCTTCGAAGTCATGTATTTTGGCATTACGGCATTGTGAACCTCCCCTAAAATGACAGTGCCTCTCAAATTTTATGGTTAGTTTCTGTTTAAAACACAACAAAGAAAAATTATTGTTCTTTCTTTATTGGTCTTCTTTCCCCCTTTTATTTAGGTATATGAAGGATGAAAATCTCACCGTGCAAATCACAATTTGTTCTTGTGTGTTTAGTTTGTTGGATTTTTTTTTAAACAGAAGTCAACCAGATGATGTTCTGATTCATTAATTCCATAACTGTCATGACCCAAGCCTCTATCTGTTGAAAGACTGTTAGGTTGTTTATTCCTTTTAACCCTTGTGATACATTTAGATTGACTGAACATGTTCAAAGCTGACACTACAGGGATTAAAAAAAAAGCTTCAAATTGCAGTTCCCAATCAGGCAAAAGGCTTTGCCAAAGGTCAGCTCTATATGAGAATTCAGAGTTTTAAAACATATTATTTTCTCTCTAAATAACATGCAAGATACTATTCATGATCTGCTATGCCAATACTTTTCACAGTGCTATAAAACATACTCTTTTCTACATAATGGACTCCTCAAATATATATTGGAGCTGACAGAACGGTTCTAGGTTTGATGATAAAATTATAATGTGAAATTTTATGGCTTGTTGTAAAGAGCAGATCAGGCAGGGAGAATATACAGCCCAGGTGATGGCTCTTTTTGGCTCTGCGCTGATCTCTACAGCTCCTCATATTCACTGTCTAAAACAAGGACAAATCCATTAACCCAAACAGATGAAACAAACAATATTCTAAACGCTATTACAATTATTAAAAATGTTTGTCTACTTTAAAATGGATGAGACCTACTGCTATTGACATTAGTATAAAATAATCTCTGTGTGTGTGTGTGTGTGTGTGTGTGTGTGTGTGTGTGTGTGTGTGT